>JAVIWC010000667.1:644343-1288687 GCA_031894815.1 Creontiades dilutus
ATAATATTGAATAATATTTACCTATATTATCAGAATGCTTCAACCCGTGTATCGGCTACTAACTACACTACAAGTATTCACATCGGTTATCACTCCAGTATCCGCATTCACTACAACTCGACGCTATCGGCCGGACATCACTAGGTTACAAACAAACAATAATAAACGAAAAAACGCAAATGTTGGCACCATAAATCGGGCCATACATCGGGAATGGTTTGACCTACGGACGTGGGGAAGGGCTCATTCGATTCCTAATGGTATGTTCTTCAAATATGAAAATATTTAGGCCGATTCGACTAGTTTTGAGGTTTTCAGGGATTTTACAAAACTTTTACAGCCCTTAAAGGGCACTTTAAATTGAGTGAGGGAGCTGGCTCAAGAATTGGGGCGTCGTCGGATCAAGATGGATTTTTCCTGAAAATTTCAGATCTTTTGCCGTTTGGGCAGAAATCGTGCGTACGGCGAAAACGGACGGAAAATTTTTATTGCAGATTCGGATTCTACACCCTTTGAAACGTAAACCAGAAATTTTCAGGGGGGGTTAGAATTTTTTTCCAGAGCGATTACAATGGTTTATTATTGAATAATAAACCAAAAAGGGGATTTGTTACATCGTAAAAAATGTTTTTTTTTTTGGAGTTAGAGATTGCCCTTGCTTAGGGGGTCCTAAAACATAAATCATATCCAGCGTTTGTGCACGTGAAGAGGTCATTACAGTTCCCGTCACGATTGAATAGAGAAATCATCACCTTTGGGCATCAATGCATTTATTACCTACAATTCACACGCTTCGAGACTGGTGCTGATCGATAGTATGTGGTGATGAAATGCATTTATAGGAAACTGCCTTGAAGTAAATCCTCAAATTCACCGGAAAAGACTGAAAAAACGCTGTAAATTACTACACAAAGAATTGTCATTCAAAAGCGAAAAATGTTTTTTTTTTTTTTCATATCACTGATCTACTTAATTTAGCAGTTTCTTTTTAAGAGAAAATTGAGTTTTCGCAGTTTAACATTTTTTTGAATCATCTAAAATTGTTAAGATATAAACTTTTGTTGAGACATTCTATGACGATTCAAGGACAAAAGAATACAACCATATTGCGCATTGTGCTCGTGCACAAATGTGTGCACAATTCAGTTTTTTTTTTAATTCTGAAATCCCATTTTGTATTGCAGAATCGAATAATACTTTCGACTTCATGGAAATTTGACTCCTCCACCGATTTATTTGATCAAGCACGACGCGCTCAGCGAGCCCTCAAAAATGCGCAACCGCAAGGTTGTGCCAGCTAAAATCATTACTTTAGAATTAAAAATTAAATTTTCCCTTGAATCAGCATGTTTTTTACCCAAGAACCTCAAATGTCGCAACCAAACTTGTTTTTTCATCTTCGAATCCTTAAATAACGATTTTTGAAGGGGCGATCCATAACTTGATAGACACCCTTATTTTTTTAAACATTCCAGACGATAACCCACCTTTGGATAGAGAGTTCTTTCGCCAAAAAGTCTGACGATTCCAAGAGAAATAGTTATATGGAAAGCACTTTTTGACACATGAAAGTGGTTGAATGTCGATAAATATGATTTAAAAAAAAGTTGCTAAAAACGGCTAAAAGTAGTCACGTTTATATTTTTCATTGGTATAATATTACTCTGAGAAACTTCATTGAATACAAAATAGAAAATTTAAAAATTTGTGAATGATATTAACTATCCTGATTAATATATTTAAATTTTAATAAATTATGAAGACAAATCTTTTAAACTTCAAGAATTGTAGAAAAATCCCGAAATTGGTATGTTGGGTGAAATATTACTTAGAAAAAGTCAAATTGTCAAAAACTATGTAGTCAACAGTTATTATTTATTATAATTATTTTCACTACTAAAATGTTCATATTTCTAAACTAGTTTATTTGAATACAATACGAAAAGCTAAGAGCGAAATTTGCTCTTACGATCACGACTTATTTTGGTAACACCATTATGTGAATTTTTATTTGTACGAGGGGCACTATTAAAAACACAACATTTACCGACATAACATTGACTGATGACTGATTAATTACTGATGGCTGGCCGTGGTCAGAGCGGCCATTACATGTTCTTGAGACCCTGAGGACTGCAGCGTTCTGAATCCGAGGGATTGGCCAAGACAGAGGTGGTCCGCTCATTGGTCCGCAGTCCTTCCCACTCCGTTCTCAGCCGGCTTCCCGCTTTTGCCTCCTTCCTCCGCTTTGGTTTCAGTCCACCTTGCACTCCCGATCCGGTGGGTCCTGTGGGATTTTCGCGAAAGCGCGAGTGTCGCGAGTGTATTTTGACTTTCAGTACCTGTCTACTTGTAATCCACTTGACTTTCTTGGCGGTTGGATTTCTATAATATGTGAGTTGACTTCATTATAAATTAGATCATCTAGCTAAAACTACAGGAGAAATACATGGATAACAAAGGAACAATCACAACCACTTTTTAATTATTGAAAATCTCAATAATATGAAGAACGCATACCTTTTTTTAACTATACTAAGTAGAATGTCGAACAAACCAAATTATCTACAGAAGTGCAATGTATTAAGAAGCAAATCTAATTTTGACCTAAGATATAGCTTGGCTCATCGGTGATATATACCTAACGTAAACACACAAATTTTCGGCTCTGAAAGTATGAACTGATATTCTTGACAGTGGGAAAGTACGTACGATTCCTGACGAGGAAAAATTAAATACTAACCAAGTTGACGAAAATTGCTAACGATTGGTTAGAGGACCAACGTAGTCAGAAAAGGAACAATCGAGAGAATATATATTTTGTGCATCCCCTCGTAGAGTGTAACTAGCATGAATTTCAGCATATACGAGTGTGCTGAAGCACATGTACGCGCACGTATAAAGACAGCACCTACATGGTATGTTTCAGATATCCAGAGATTTTCAGTTATAATTCAGTAGAATCAATAACTTCTGGTATACACACACCACGCTGCATTATCCTTCATTATTGTTGAAAATACAGGGGATAAATTTCGCTTTCTTTGGGAAATCGTTATTTTATTCTCATCCTTTCCAACCAAGAATGCCTAAAGTTTTTAGCCCAACTCTTCACGTTCGCAAGAATTCACAATTAACTGTTATAGCTAACAAGACTAACACGTAGATACCGCTTGAAATTCAAGTAAAACATCTTCAACGAGTGTAACATACTTATTCTAGTAACGGTAAATACAGCAGTACTTGCAATGACTATAGAACGGATGAAATTTGTCCATACACTAGAAAATAATGAGAAGGACAGTTGATATATTTTTGCGTACAAAGAGAGAGGCATGGAATAATCTCTACATTTATAAACATGACAGCACTGATAGAAAATAGAGCAAATTATTGCAGTGATTGATTAAATTACCAAAACATTGTTTTCATTCATTAAGCTTGAGAAATAAATTCGTCAACCTTGTTAGTGCACTTTCAATTTTTAATAGCCTGGTTGATCTTGATTATATCGTCTCTCTCTCTCTCTCTCTCTCTCTCTCTCTCTCTCTCTCTCTCTCTCTCTCTCTCTCTCTCTCTCTCTCTCTCTCTCTCTCTCTCTCTCTCTCTCTCTCTCTCTCTCTCTCTCTCTCTCTCTCTCTCTCTCTCTCTCTCTCTCTCTCTCTCTCTCTCTCTCTCTCTCTCTCTCTCTCTCTCTCTCTCTCTCTCTCTCTCTCTCTCTCTCTCTCTCTCTCTCTCTCTCTCTCTCTCTCTCTCTCTCTCTCTCTCTCTCTCTCTCTCTCTCTCTCTCATATTGTTGATAGATAATACAGTTGACACCAACAATACTGTTAGAACAATATTTAAAACATCCGCATGAGCATACGGACATTTTTTATCAATATCCCAAAATCAGTATTCCACACTATCCTGAAAATTGAGATAAAAAATTCCTTCATTCCGCTTTAAAAAATAACCCTTTTGAGCACGATTAATAGCTAAGAACTCAACATTTCAAAAAACATACTTAACAATCACTAAAAATGGGAAACAGCTTATAATCGTTGTTTATATATTTGTTTAAATTGAATACTTATTGGAAAGAAGTTGCCGTCTATAATCTGAAACATTATTTAAATTGTTCATAATTGCTGCAAATTATAACATCTGAGTTCATTGTGAGGTTGGTACTTCACAAATTGCCATTATTTGCAATGGACGAATTTTTACCGATCTGAAACCCATTCTTGTCTATTAGCGTCCAAAATTATTTGGAAGTAACTTCCCACTTGAAAGTCAGTCAAAAACAAGAAAAAACACGTTTTTGCCAGTTTTCGGCTAATAGGATCTATCCATGATGGGTGATCGGGCTGGCGAGAAGTTAGGACCCACTAGACCTCAAGTAGAGTTCATGTACTAAAGGATGGGTTTTAAAAATAAATGTTAAGGTCTTTTATGGTCTGTACGGCTTACGGTTGACGGTCGTTGCAAATTTAGAATCGACGCAAAAACAAAACGTGAAATGTTAATTTAAAGGAGGTTATAAAAAATTTTTGCTAAACCATTGCAAAGCCTTATTATTGAAAATAATAAACCCAAATCTGTAAGCACTACGAAAATGGGCAAAAAGATACCAATTTCTCAGTAAAGGATGATATTATTTGAAAAACTGTATGTTTCTATTCGGTTTATTTATATGAGAGTGCATTCTGTAAAGTTCGGGACAAATACACACCTTGGAAAAACTGAACCGTTTATTGAATTCATTGATAGATAATTCAACTGTCATGGTTGTTGAAAAATCATGATTATTTAATTGTTGTCAATACTTTTATGGAGGTACAGTGAATAAGAATTTCTTCATTTACTACTTACTTCATTTACTTCTTCATTGAATTTTATTTAAACTCGAACACTAAAAAATATACATGTCAATGACGGAGACATATAGTAGATGACAGAGGATACACCAAAATTTGAGCGTAACTACACCAAATACACCTAAGGTGACTTAATTAAGTTAGTTCAACAAGACCAAAGCATTACAGAACAAGATCAAGGCGTTTAAACACGAAGTGTATTTTAACTTAATGTAGGTTGGAGTCACAAGAACCATCAAGAGTGGGTAAAAACATCCCCTTGTTAATCGCACTTTTTCCCTATAACCCGGAGAAAACGCTTGATTTTAAATTTTCAATTGCGCAGTGGTATGATTCATTATTCAAAACTATAACATATTAACAAATACGATTCAAACCTAATAAGAGGTGAAGTCAAACAATTTTGAAAAAAGGATATAAATCATTTACCAATTACCTATAAAATTAGAACTTTGAAAAGTAAACTGAGGGTTAAAACGAATTTTGATTGATGAATCTTTAAATTGTTATCAATTCTTTATGCTACGTCAAATTTAGTGTAATAGTTTAAAATAAAATAATTGAAATTCCCTCATTACGGAAGATTTTGTATATTTTTTACGTTTATAAAAGTAGTGAACAAACGGCTTTTCTCTCAGTTTTTGGATTTTACGATGCGTCAAAATGATTTGTGGCAGAATTGAATGAGAGTGGCGGAAAGGTACGGCCCTTTCACGTAGATCTCTAGTGCAGTCTAGTCAACGAAGTTTGTCATTACGTTATCAATGGTGCACAATCTAATATCAGTGCTTCGCGCAACTTTATTTTGTAATTGTCTTATAGATGTTTTTTTTCTCAGTTTTTAGATTTTAAAACCCAATGCGTGATTACGCAGGAAGTATTTACTTTTGGTTTATTATTCAATAATAAACCATTGTAATCGCTCTTGAAAAAAAAAAAAAAAAAAAACAAATTTTTAACCCCCTTAAAATTTCATGGTTTAGGTACGTTTCAAAGGGTGTAGAATCCGAATCTGCAATAAAAATTTTCTCCCAAACGGCTGGAGCAAACATTTTCAGGAAAAATCCATGATGGTCAGACGACGCCCCAATTCTTGAGCCAGCTCTCTCACTTGATTTAAAGTGCCCTTTAAGGGTTGTCAAAGTTTTTTAAAATCCCTAAAAACCTCAAAAAAGTCAAGGCGGCCTAAATTTGTCCTCTTTTAGAAGAACACTCCACGAGGTATTGAATGAGCCCTTCCCCAGGTCCGTAGGTCAAACCATTCTCGATCTATGGCCCGATTTATGGTGCCAACATTCGCATTTTTTGGTTTATTATTGTTTTTGTGTTGATATCAGTAACCTAGTGACGTACTGATGTAGTAATGTGGATATTGGAGTGAACTCCTAAAAGGCTTTGTAGCCGATACATGGGTTGAAGCATTATGAAAACCATTTAAAAAATTTAAAAAAAAAAACGCTGCAAATTCTTTCACTGGGGTTTATTATTCAATTGGCTTTCTTTCATGATTTGAATTTATACTAAGCTTTGGAGTGTGCATGTTTCACAGGTGATAGAGCGATTATTGAATTTCAGGAGATATGCATAGAGCACGTAAATCTGTTCTCAACCAAAATACCTATTTGGATTGATCAGTTGATCATATTTGCGTGCCTCCTGAAATTCAATAATCGCTCTATCACCTGTGAAACATAAACACTCCAAAGCCTAGTATAAATTCAAATTATGAACGCAAGCCAATTGAATAATAAACCGCAGTGAAAGAATTTGCAGCGTTTTTAAGCAGAAGTTCCCATTCATACTTCGATACATACAATATAACCGTCATGGTGATTCCGCTATTGATTAGGTTATCACGAACAATCAGTTTCAGTAATCTATAATTAGATAGAATACTGCCTACTATTTCAGTTGAACGCTTAAAAGCCTGGATTGGGTGTACCTACTTTTACCTCTAATAATCAGGAATATACAACAATAAACACTCAAAACTGAAATATCAACGAGGTGTGAAATGCAAGGTAAGAATTAATATTGATGATAGTACCTATGCGAGAACCTCATCTCACCACCGTACTTGGAAAGATGTTTATTGAGATGATGTTTCACCGTCGGGTTGTACATTGTACAACACAACTCTTCATTTAAAAAAAAAAACGTCAAAATATACCGGGGAAAAATTAGAGCACTCGTTACAGAAATAATTGCCTGTAGATCATGCACCATATACCAGCCCTAATAAACATGCGTTAGTGATTTATGTAGAAGGTACAGTTTTTTTCTCTGTGTCTATTACATTTTTTTACGCTGTAAATTAATACACAAAGGTTTATTGTTTCTGAACCTACTAGACAGTCCTTCTGTGTTTATGTCTATGATAAGCAATATATGGTACTTTATCAAAACTAGGCGCCTTGATACATTGTAATTGTATACTAGATTTAACCAATATCTATGGTGCAATGTACAGCATTTCGATGTAAAATCACACGAAAGGACCACCGACATTTTAGGAGATGAAGTCGATTCAATCGTCACTATTTACTGGGCCATTTTTCCTTTTTTGAGACTCGTTCACATCCACATTCGTGTTCACGTTCTTTTTTCCTGTCAAAGTTCAAGTCATTAGAAAGAGTGAACGGAAGAACGTAAAACGAAGCGAGTCGGTACATCTGATTCATGGAAGGGATATCATTCAATACTGAACATGAAAACTTTAGGATGTTTCTAAAGTTTCCAACAATCAGATTTTTCAATATATCAGCCCTGTGATTCCATTCTTTATAATTGGTCAAGGTCGGTGCCAGTGATTCAGGACCATCCACGGCCTAATAAACCGCAGGGTGATCATCAGATGTTTTTGGTACACGCATCTATAAAAATAAACCAACAAATTTTGAGCTGGAATAACATTTTTCTTCTCTTCATCGATTACAAATCTTCATTATTAACTATAACAAATCCAAAATATGAGTATCGTAGTTTTAAAATAACATCATTAATATAAACTTACTTATCAAATGTGAGACTGAACCTGTTAATCTGAATATATCTACTCCCTAATACTCCCAATCCTCATCAACTTTGTCCCTAAGATTAAGGCGCGACCCTTCTGTCATTGTAGATTCGGATTTCACTTAAAATTGGAACAGCCGAGGAAGCTACGCTTATGTGGAACAATCAACTTGTTGCATCTGATCATGTAGCTCTTGAATATTCAGTGAAAAGGGCTCATCAAATTCTTGCTCTCTAAACCGTTTGTCATTACTCTTTCCAATAGATAATGGTTTGAAACCAATAGGCACTCAAGTTGTTTTTACTATTGCGCAGTTTATAATATTGGGAAGTTGTATTTATATCCATTCCTCTGCATAGTAGGCGTTTTGGCCTTATAATGATAATTTTGCTTGATAAGACTTAAAAAAAAAAAAAAAAAAAATCAACGTGAGGGATGAATTCAAATGTAAAGTTCTTGCGCTTTACGGAACAAGAATAAATAAATAACAGACAATTTTAAATCACCGCAATTACAGAGATAACCAGGCAAAGGTGAATTAAAGTGATCGATCCCCGCATAAATTAACAGTCTAAACACTAAAATTGTAGTGGCTGGGTGGTGAGGCCATGCAAATCATTCTGAGCCACGAGGAAATGTAGGTACCCACGTTTTCTTATTTGGGCCACTTGATGCCTACAATAATATGGAAAAGAGAGAGCAACCATTTTTCTATGATCTATTTATTGCAAGATGACATCAGTATCAATCTCCTTCTGAAAGAAGCAAGCCTAAATACAGTGCTCCATTGCGGTAGCATTCATGTAAAATTTGAATAAATTTAATGTATACAGTAAAGTCAATAGAGTGAAGCTCATAATCAGTCCAGTAGAATCGTACCCAAATGAGTGGTACCTGGAACATAAAATCAGGGAGTTACGATTTTTTAGAAAGACGTTAGGGCCACCGTCCGTAATAAGAATGTGGATTTTCGAATTCCAAAAACTTCTACAATCTGTTTAGCGTTAAAAAAACCACGAAACTTTGCCGCTTGTTTTGCTTTTGGTTTATTATTCAATAATAAACCATTGTAATCGCCTTCAAACATTTCTTTTTAGAGGCTTGGTTTACCGGTTATTTCACTCTTAAAATTTTTCGTTTTTTTTTTTTACCTTGAAACGGGCATCACTCCCTTAATTTGATGTGAACATTAAAACTTGATTACACCGTTGGAAAGATGTTAAATTTCCTATCTCTACCAAAAATCACATTGGTGGTCAAAATCCACGGTTTTTTCCTCGGAATATCAGCTTGTTAAATTTAATTACAATTGTTCCTTCCTTAGTTCTCCCTCTTATTTTCATCTTATCACGGATTAACTGTCAGTTTCAATAACATAGGGTCTCATTATTTCCTCGTCTCGTTTATCCCGAATAATGGACTACTCACAAAATCAACTACTTACTCGAGTTTGGAGGAGCTACGCTTATGAGTCCACTCCCCGAGGCGAGGGAATAATGAGACCCACTGTAACCTATTGAATCATAGAGTGAAAAAAGGCGCACCGATTTTTTAATGTAACAAGCTGATATCGTAAGAAAACCGTGGATTTTGACCGAAAATCTTGTTTTTCAGCATTCAAACGCAGTTTCCTCCCAGAACTTCCACATAAAATTGGTTTTATGGCAAGCTGTTGGAAAACAGAGATCCTGGGAATTTATTCCTTTCCTTTTTACTTAAGGAATCCAAAAAGAGGAATTGTCTTTCCGGGATGCTATAAGTAGGGTAATAGGTGGGAACCAATCTCTCATGAAGAAGAGCTTTGAACAATAAAATGCTTAACTATTAACGGACCTATTTGTTTAAATGGACCGAGGATCCGAATCCTCCGATATTAATATCCGCGAATTATTGCGCCTGTTCACAGGTTGATACACGTGAGCCCAAATCCTATAAACGAGCGATTCAGGGACCCACTGTGGTATTCAAAATTAAGTAGATGGCAGATGGAAATATTGAGCGATACAAGACCCGACTAGTTGGTCAAGGATTTGCACAAAAACCTATTGTGGATTATGTCGTAACTTCAAGTCCTGTCATCAGTCTTCCAGTTATTAGATTATTCCTGAAATTTGCTGGAATAACAAAGGAATGTTACACAAAAGTGCCTTACCGCCGATTAGTTGGCCGGCTTTGGGTTCGTTGTTTCGAGACTGAGACGATTTCCGTCGGATCCAGAAAAGGAACGTAGGGTGGTGGCCAAGAGACTGGTATGGTACGTAAAAGGAAATATGGATTTCCAGCGTCCTATTGATAGTGGCGATAGTAGAGGATTTAACATTGTGGGCTATTCTGATTCTGACTGGGCTATTCTGGGTCTTTCGATCAACTCAGATCAACTTTTGGATTTATTATCCAGTTTGGAGGAACGCCAATAATCTGGAAATCCAAATAAAATTATCAGACAGTTTATCAATCATAGAGGTGGAGTTTCTAGCGATTGCAGCTTGTCACGTTGATATGGTTCGGCTGCAATATTTTCTTGAAGGGCTAGGTTACCCTTGAAGAAGCTGCCAACAATAATGAGTGTCAACCAAGCTCAATAAATTTCACAAAAGGGAATAACGTAAGTTCCCACTCAAAACTCATAAATCTGAGGTATTTTTTGCGAGAGACTTGGTGAAGCTCGAAGTACCGACCGTTGAAAATATTGCTGACATTACGCCGAAACATTCACCACGAAATAAGAATTTGAAACAAATGAACGCAACACTAAACAGAATCGGCAGAACGGAGGGGAACTTGGTTGACTATTCGTGTGATTCTGATGTAGTTGATTTGTTGTTTTGTTTCGAGCGTTGAAAATTATCTTTAAATAAAACTGTGTAAGTAGATATTACCAAATAAGGTTCGTTTTCCAACTTGAAAATGTTTTCCTTTATCAATTACATTAAAAAAATGCCCACTAAATCATGATGATTGAATCAGCTGATTGTCAAATTGCAATGTTATTCTCTTTTCATGAGCTGTTTTTAAATCGAGTTTTTCATAACTTCCGTTGAATTTATATTTTGGTTTATTATTCAATAATAAACCATTGTAACCGCTCTGAAAAAAAAAAATTCTAACACCCCCTGAAAATGTCATGGTTTACGTTTCAAAGGGTGTAGAATCCGAATCTGCAATAAAAAAATTTCCGTACGCACGATATTTCCGAAACGGCTGGAGCAAAAGATCTGAAATTTTCAGGAAAAATCCATCTTGGTCCGACGACGCCCCAATTCTTGAGCCAGCTCTCTCACTCAATTTAAAGTGCCCTTAAAGGGCTGTCAAAGTTTTGTAAAATCCCTAAAAACCTCAAAACAAGTCGAATCGGCCTAAATATTTACCTATTTGAAGAACATACCATGAGGAATCGAATGAGACCCTCCCCACGTCCGTAGGTCAAACCATTCCCGGTGTATGGCCCGATTTAATATGCCAACATTTGCGTTTTTTGGTTATTATTGTTTGTTTGTAACCTAGTGATGCCGATAGCGTCGAGTTGTAGTGAATGTGGATACTGGAGTGATAGCCGATGTGGATACTTGTAGTTTATAGCCGATACACGGGTTGAAGCATTCTGATATGCATGAAACGCTGATAAAATATAGGTAAATATTATTCAATATTATTACTGGGGTTTATTATTCAATATTATTACTGGGGTAAATAAGTATTCTTTCACCTGTGAAACACTCACACTCCAAAGCTTAGTAGAAATTCAAATCATGAACGCAAGCCAATTGAATAATAATCCCGAGTGAAAGAATTTGCAGCGTTTATTTTATTTCATCTTGGTAACTTTCAGCTGTTCAATTCGTCGGTTTCGAAGACCGTGTAAATATAAGTGTAGTGTATCTATGTTTGTTTTTTCTTACAGAGGAACTAGATGTGTTAGTGTGTCCGGAGCTATACTTTTGGGAAATTCTCCTATCCCATAGCATTACAAAATCGTGTTTTAAAAACAAGTTCCGAAATGATGTTGAAAAAAATGGTTGTGATTGAGCGAAATATTTTCCAATCAACCTATGGTGAAAAAATTGAGCCGGAGCTCCTTCAGCCCATTCAAAATACAATTTCATCACATGGAGATACACTGAGCTTAGTGACCCATTCGGTTAATTGTTTTCTAATGGAGATTAAATGTAAATGGGACTCTTTCGAAGGCTTTTTAAATACAATTGCAATGTGTGGAGGTACCGAGTTCAGATAATGTTACATACACCACGTCTAGTGCATGTAACAGACCCCCCCTCCCACCTTCAGAAATGATCAATCCCACACTGAAATGATCAATTTTCGTGTAAAATATTGCGGAATTTCTGAAAAGGAATAGGTACTCTGTATTCCAATCAATTCATGCCTGTTTACCCAACGGAATTGGAAACAAAGACACATTTGAGAAAACTGTACAAAATATGACACATTCGGGTATTGTCTTGTTTGGTGGTCAATAATTTATAAATACTATAATAGCGGTATCAATGTAATGTGGAACACGAATGATGAACTTCTAACGTCTGTAGATCTTGGCAACGGGTCAAAAGCTCCTAGTCGTGTGAGATGAAGCTAAAACAAAATAATTGCCTGCTACTATTTTAAGTTTATTTACATTTAGTCGGTAACATCGGAAACAAGAAACTCTTACTTCATTGTATTAAGGGCCCAATAGGAATTGGTATTTGTTACTGATTATGATAAACAATTAGGTATTTTTGAAGATTTGAGTTTGTGAAGTTACTGAGATGAACAGTTTTATGCACCCACAAGTTAAGTACCATCGGGCAATAAATGTCAAACGAACAAATTATTTATTTTGCTGCGTATGATGCTTTATCGCAGCCAAGTACTATTATCGATGGTCGTTGATAACTAATTGAATACTTCTACCCTGGATTAGCAAAAGTAACGCACTATTTTGGCGAAAAGACCTCTGATATTATTGTTGAGCCCTTGAGATATGAGGGCTGTGCTACAATAATGTAAAGACTGGATGAATTAACACAACTACGGGCTTCTGTTCAAACATGATTCCAATTGCATAATGAAATTATTGAATAGTATCCTACAGTAATAGAGTATAGATTTGATCAAGCTCCATAACAAAATAAGTGTTCTCAATCACTGTGAACAGCTGAACCGAGTCATTTTATGAGAATTGTTGTTCAATTCAAAGTTGTATTGATTTTTCAATAACTCGTATTTTTATTTCTTTATTTCAAAATGGGATGTCCCAATCTTTTGAATTAGACGAAATTTATGAAAATGATGATTGTTTTGAATGACAACTTGATTGAGTTGAAACTAAGGCATCGCAATTCGGTTACAGAATTCCGTTATAAGAGCCACATCAACAAATCCGATCTAACAATAAATCTGGTGAAATCTTATCAAAATTTGACCAGTTTTGATGAAATCGACGTAAGGAAAATCAGATACTGAGGAATCAGAATAGGGTGTAACGTTGATTTATTGATTCAAATCCGTATAATGATTATCCGGTACCACGTAAATCATGATTACAAAAAGAAACAATGATTTACTCAACATTAATAACGCATCCTGTTCCCTTCCAAGATTTTCATTTTTCATTTGTCGAGAAAAATATTCGAAGTAAAAAGGACAGCCGATTGAATTTGATTCAGCCTCGTATCCCATCACAAGCCCGCGGTTCATGCTCTCTTTCTATCGATCAATCGGTCAAGGATGAAAAAGAGTGGTATTGAACCATAGGATCAAACTACAGTCAATCCCATGGTCTGAGATAGAAACATCTCACGTGGTTCATATTACAACTTCGTCCGAACGTTGTGTACACAATAGAGCTATGTATAGGCCAACGGATGTTGGTTTCTGTAGAAAGGAGAGCTTGACCGAATTTTCGGCGGGTACCAAAAAAAGATGTCTCTCCATTATTAGACGTTAGGGCTACTGCACCTCGTATCATGTAATAGTGTTTCATTGTTGGTTGATAGACGATATGGTACACAGAGAGTAGCGTTTCAAGGGTAAGAGGGTTTTTGGAGAAAGGTCCTCAACCTATTTATACTTTTCGTACTCTTCGAAGACTAATGTACAGATATTGGTTAACCAGGCGGAACAATTCTGGAACACCTAAGAATATATATGCTGTATATATTATATAGTATCAAGTCTAAGATCATTTTCCTATCTCTCTGGAGCCAAAAAAAAATCTTTTCCTCAGGCTAAAACGATAATGATCCATATCCCGGAAATGTCTACTTTATTCAATTTTCCTACGGCGTGAAAACCCTTGAAATGTTTGAACTGTTCGTTCAAGGTTGGCCAGAACGCTTAGCTTTCCCACGGTATCCTCAAATAAAATTTGTATTAACTTAGAATTATGAAAAAAAAAAAAAAATTTTGTTTTGCCATCGGAATTTGTTTTCCAAGTCAAATGAAGTATTGTGGGTAGAAAATGACTACCAGTAAGGGGAAAAGTTCTCGCAATCCTCTAACATGAATTTGAATGGTGACTCTCTTCTAAACAGTCACTGTTGTAAAGATGGGATTTCTAGAAACTTCATTGATACCGTGAATATTGTTTTTTTTTTTTTTTTGTTTTTTTTTTCGTCAGAGCGGAGAAGGTGTTTTTCAACCGGAATGCTATTTCTCGGACTTTTAAGGTCTAAGGACACTGCAAACAATATTGTATCGTATGATGAATTCACATTAATGTCTAAACGAGAAACAAATATGAACAGATAGATTTATTGGTCAGGTAGCCATTTTTCACCGACAACCCTAAATTTCGTGTGCGAAAAACCACGCTTTTCTCATTTTCTCCCTTATTATGCCAAATAAACTCAAATTTGAGGATACAGTTAGAATATTACGGCCAACTATTACGGTAAGAGGATAGAAGTTAATGTGCGGATATTAAATTTTATCGGCAATTAAAAAACGATAACTTTGACAAATTTTGTTTCTGAGTCTACCTGAAGCTAACACTTTGCTTTTACTTTTGGGAGACGAAAAATTTTCTGTTTCCAAATTCTAATTCCGCTAGCATTTTGCGTTTTAAACCATTTGGAACAATTTTCGTTTCTTGTCTCTCTATCAGTCAGAGTGTGTATGTCTGTCCGATAGCTCGCAGATCCTTGTAAAAAGCCTAATTCCTATAGTTTTCATCCGATTTTGACATGTGCGGTGTGTGGAAGGCTGCGGATGCTTCCCTACGAGTTTCGATACTTGGAGACAGATGCATCTGTTGTTCTGTTTTCAGCTGTTCAATTCGTCAGTTTCGAAGACCGTGTAAATATATGTGTAGTGTATCTATGTTTGTTTTTTTCTTACAGAGGAACTGGATGTGTTAGTGTGTCCGGAGCTATACTTTAGGGTAATTCTCCTATCGCATAGCATTACAACATTGTGTTTTAAAAACAAGTTCCGAAATGATGTTGAAAAAAATGCTTGTGATTGAGCGAAATATTTTCCAATCAACCTATGGTGAAAAAATTGAGCCGGAGCTCCTTCAGCCCATTCAAAATACAATTTCATCACATGGAGATACACTGAGCTTAGTGACCCATTCGGTTAATTGTTTTCTAATGGAGATTAAATGTAAATGGGACTCTTTCGAAGGCTTTTTAAATACAATTGCAATGTGTGGAGGTACCGAGTTCAGATAATGTTACATACACCACGTCTAGTGCATGTAACATACCCCCCCCCCCCCTTCAGAAATGATCAATCCCACACAGAAATGATCAATTTTCGTGTAAAATATTGCGGAATTTCTGAAAAGGAATAGGTACTCTGTATTCCAATCGATTCATGCCTGTTTACCCAACGGAATTGGAAACAAAGACACATTTGAGAAAACTGTACAAAATATGACACATTCGAGAATTGTCTTGTTTGGTGGTCAATGATTTATAAATACTATAATAGCGGTATCAATGTAATGTGGAACACGAATGATGAACTTCTAACGTCTGTAGATCTTGGCAACGGGTCAAAAGCTCCTAGTCGTGTGAGATGAAGCTAAAACAAAATAATTGCCTGCTACTATTTTAAGTTTATTTACATTTAGTCGGTAACATTGGAAACAAGAAACTCTTACTTCATTGTATTAAGGGCCCTATAAAAATCGGTATTTGTTACTGATTATGATAAACAATGATATATTTGAATTTGTGAAGTTACTGAGATGAACAGTTTTATGCACCCACAAGTTAAGTACCATCGGGCAATAAATGTCAAACGAACAAATGATTTATTTTGCTGCGTATGATGCTTTATCGCAGCCAAGTACTATTATCGATGGTCGTTGATAACTAATTGAATACTTCTACCCTGGATTAGCAAAAGTAACGCACTATTTTGGCGAAAAGACCTCTGGTTTTATTGTTGAGGACTTTAGATATGAGGGCTGTGCTACAATAATGTAAAGACTGGATGAATTAACACAACAATGGGCTTCTGTTCAAACATAATTCCAATTGCATAATGAAATTATTGAATAGTATCCTACAGAAATAGAGTATAGATTTGATCAAGTTCCATAACAAAATAAGTGCTCTCAATCACTGTGAACAGCTGAACCGAGTCATTTTATGAGAATAGTTGTTCAATTCAAAGTTGTATTGATTTTTCAGTAACTCGTATTTTTATTTCTTTATTTAAAAATGGGAGGCCCCAATCTTTTGAATTAGACGAAATTTATGAAAATGATGATTGTTTTGAATGACAACTTGATTGAGTTGAAATGGATAGAATGTGTTGAAACTAAGGCATCGCAATTCGGTAACAGAATTCCGTTATAAGAGCCACATCAACATATCCGATCTAACAATAAATCTGGTGAAATCTTATCAAAATTTGACCAGTTTTGATGAAAACGACCTAAGGAGAATCAGATACTGAGGAATCAGAAGAGGGTGTAACGTTGATTTATTGATTCAAATCCGGGTAATGATTATCCGGTACCACGTAAATCATGATTACAAAAAGAAACATGATGATTTACTCAACATTAATAACGCATCCTGTTCCCTTCCAAGATTTTCATTTTTCATTTGTCGAGAAAAATATTCGAAGTAAAAAGGACAGCCGATTGAATTTGATTCAGCCTCGTATCCCATCACAAGCCCGCGATTCATGCTCTCTTTCTATCGATCAATCGGTCAAGGATGAAAAAGAGTGGTATTGAACCATAGGATCAAACTACAGTCAATCCCATGGTCTGAGATAGAAACATCTCACGTGGTTCATATTACAACTTCGTCCGAACGTTGTGTACACAATAGAGCTATGTATAGGCCAACGGATGTTGGTTTCTGTAGAAAGGAGAGCTTGACCGAATTTTCGGCGAGTACCAAAAAAAGATGTCTCTCCATTATTAGACGTTAGGGCTACTGCACCTCGTATCATGTAATAGTGTTTCATTGTTGGTTGATAGACGATATGGTACACAGAGAGTAGCGTTTCAAGGGTAAGAGGGTTTTTGGAGAAAGGTCCTCAACCTATTTATACTTTTCGTACTCTTCGAAGACTAATGTACAGATATTGGTTAACCAGGCGGAACAATTCTGGAACACCTAAGAATATATATGCTGTATATATTATATAGTATCAAGTCTATAGAAAAATCATTTTCCTATAGCCAAAAAAAATCTTTTCCTCAGGCTAAAACGATAATGATCCATATCCCGGAAATGTCTACTTTATTCAATTTTCCTACGGCGTGAAAACCCTTGAAATGTTTGAACTGTTCGTTCAAGGTTGGCCAGAACGCTTAGCTTTCCCACGGTATCCTCAAATAAAATTTGTATTAACTTAGAATTATGACCCCCGGATCAAAAAAAAAAAAAAATTTTGTTTTGCCATCGGAATTTTTTTCCAAGTCAAATGAAGTATTGTGGGTAGAAAATGACTACCAGTAAGGGGAAAAGTTCTCGCAATCCTCTTACATGAATTTGAATGGTGACACTCTTGTAAGCAGTCATTGTTGGAAAGATGGGATTTCTAGAAACTTCATTGATACCGTGAATTTTTTTTTTTTTTTTTTTTTTTTTTTTTTTTTTTTTGTCAGAGCGGAGAAGGTGTTTTTCAACCGGAATGCTATTTCTCGGACTTTTAAGGTCTAAGGACACTGCAAACAATATTGTATCGTATGATGAATTCACATTAATGTCTAAACGAGAAACAAATATGAACAGATAGATTTATTGGTCAGGTAGCCATTTTTCACCGACAACAGTAAATTTCGTGTGCAAAAAACCGCGCTTTTCTCATTTTCTCCCTTATTATGCCAAATAAACTCAAATTTGAGGATACAGTTAGAATATTACGGCCAACTATTACGGTAAGAGGATAGAAGTTAATGTGCGGATATTAAATTTTATCGGCAATTAAAAAACGATAACTTTGACAAATTTTGTTTCTGAGTCTACCCGAAGCTAACACTTTGCTTTTACTTTTGGGAGACGAAAAATTTTCTGTTTCCAAATTCTAATTCCGCTAGCATTTTGCGTTTTAAAGCATTCTGAACAATTTTCGTTCCTTGTCTCTCTATCAGTCAGAGTGTGTATGTCTGTCCGATAGCCCGCAGATCCTTGTAAAAAGCCTAATTCCTATAGTTTTCATCCGATTTTGACATGTGCGGGGAAGTGCGTGGAAGGCTGCGGATGCTTCCCTACGAGTTTCGATACTTGGAGACAGATGCATCAGTCGGCGCTTGGGCAAACGTAAAATACACCAAGCATAATTTTTTCATGTTCTGAAGGTCCGATCTCACTCACATTTTCTTTGCAGTAAGGGAAAATCGATCTCATAATCTCACATTACTTTCAACACGGTAGTATCATTAAAGCGAATGCGTGAACTCTTAAAACTCATAAAACAAGCAAAGTAAACTGTATTCTACAGTTATCATCCGAATTAGACTCTCCTCAGTGATCAATACATTAGTCTGAGCATGGGCAAACGTAAAATCCAACAAGCATCTATCTCTCAGGTTCTAAGGGACCGATCGCACTCTAATTTTCAGGTTAGTCAAAGAAAAACGATACGAATCAGGGATAGCGCGACGGACCTTCATTAGACGTCGTTTAATATTTTGTAGGCGTTGATGTGTGCATGAAAGGAATTGGACAATATTATATATACCTTGAAGTTGCACGGCAACGACCATCCTCTTTTCTTTTTAAATAAAAGCTCCTGTTCCCACTTATAATTAAATGTTGAGAAATGAAACCAAAGTTCCAACACTAGAAACATCATCCGAAATAGCTTAGAACAGAGGTCGATGAGCGAATTGAATTTTAAATTTCTTGTTATTCAAAATGTTTTTTCTAGGAAATTGACTTCAAACGTTCATTGTTGATAATTCTCATTGTTCTGAAGCATGTTGTGTGAAACACATTTGGAATAGGTACAACATAAATAATAAGTACACATCGTACAATAAATGGCTATAATAGTAATAATTGCTGAAGTCAGTGATGTAATAATGATGAACGCGCTAAGACGTTTGCGATTTTGAAGTTATGGTTCTATATATTCAATGATAAACCTCTATATTATAGAGGTTTATTATTCCCGTATTAGAATAAACGTAAATTAGAATAACCGTAAATAATAATTTCATTGACTTCTATATGTCCAAATAACGAAGAAGATTTCGTGTGTAATGTTGAGAAAAAAATATTTTGTAAGTCTCTCTGTAAGAAACAGAAACTGATAACAAAACTTATAGCTCACAAAGCCATATCAAGGGACCTCATCCTTTAATATTTTAGGTTGAAAAGACCTCAATTTACCTCATTAGAGCACCCACGAGTAGAGCAACTGAAATTATTGGGAGTAGAATAAAACCCTAACCCACGCTTCACCGGTACCACAATTATATTATGTAAGACTTGAGGAACTCCAATTCAAAAGGAACTCTAGGAACAAAATTCAGAGTTGTGTCAGTTGATGAGATTTTCAATTGATTCTAGGCGATTTTCACAAGGTCCAATCAATTTCACGTTCACTTGCATGTTTGCATCATTTTTCTGTCACTGTTACAGCGCTTACGGAGATTGAACAGATAAACATAAAAAGGTGACGCTCATTCGACTGTTTGAAGGCAATTCTATCAATTACCAGCATAAAAACAATGTTGCAATTCCGAAAGCTTACAGTCCCAACTAGACCGCAACTGGGATTTTTAACCAAGTTTAATTAGGTTTGTTTAGTAGTTTCGGGGAAAAGCTCTGGACGGCGGAAGGACGGATTTTTTAAAGTTTGATTTTTGGGTTCTACACATTTTGAAAAATTAAACAGCAAATTTTTGGTTGGTTGAATTTTGTTTTCAATTTCTCCATTTACTGTCGCCCAGCTGTGTTTTGGCTGATGTCGTTCAACAATTTCGGTAGAAATTAGAAATAGGTGGAGCCGGTCAATGTTACTTATAACAAGTTCAAGCGTCTTTAAACAGTTACATCCAACTACAACATACCAACAGTTTGAAAATCTATGGTACTAAAGCACAAAAACCATGGAATGGAAATATGGTTCTATAGACAATACTTCAACGATTAGGACAACAGTTCGTGGTATCTTGAGCGAATGTTTCTGCACGTTTTAGTACGTTGGTAGTAGAACTCTTTTGTATCCCCTCACTCGCATTTCAGCAGTCAACTAAGTAAAGCCCAATCCCACTGAACGGACGTCGGGCAAATATTTGATGCTGACCAGGCACGGATGTGATGGTGACGTGACCCATGCAATACGTTTGGAAGGGGTGGGACAGTGCCGAGAGAGGCCGTGAATTAAAATATATATAATACGTAATATATGTGGGAGAGGTTTAAATCATTTAGAACTAACCTTAATATATAATTCACATTTAATTACATAGATTAAAACTCATTATGAACATTAAAACTTAGTGCAATTATCTGCCAGTCCAGGTCACACACATTCTTGTTGCGACAAACCACACGGATTCAAGGGGTACCCATCCAAAACTATTACCTGAATGACTTTTATTGCACCAAATGAAAGACCTATTCTAGGAGAATAAATCACAGGTATGGAGTGATCCGTAGAATGTAATAGTTTATTACATCAAATAAAGATAGTATATAACCGTGTAGGAATGTGAGCATGCCAAACCGCAAGTAAAATAGTTCAACAATAAATAGCTACAGTTCGGTTCTTTGCTATGTTGAAACAACAGTAAATAAATTTTTTTAAAGGTAGTTTACCACAGTTTCAGTAACAGCTGGAAATGTAAAAAACCAGACAGACTAATGGTATACGGCTGCGACAGGGTCGGACGTGGTTAGCAAAACCCCGACACTCGCTCTCACCCCCACACCCTTCAAATCCTCTCATATTGACCTTAGCACTCCCAATATTACTGAACCCGACGCCAATAGTCATCCTTATGAAATTCTGATAACGAATTTATTTTTTATTGCGTCACATTTTAGTAATTCTCATAATTTTAACCAAATTTTTTTGGAACACCATGAAAAATATTTTTGCTAATTTTTTAAAACTACATAATTACTGAAATTTATATAGATGAGGAATCCGTTCACTGAATCTTTTAGTGCTACTATTTGGTGCAGATTTATCAAATAAACACTATAAATTTGCACTAAAAAAATTAGCTTTTTTAGTGTTTTAAAATTGAACTATAGCCTATGGTGAGCCCAAAATCGTGTTATTCTATATAATCAGAAATTTACTCATTCATACGGATCTTTTCTCCTACCCTCTTCCATCATATTCCCCAGGCCTTGAGATTTTTCATTTTTTTCCTCATCAGGAAGCAATTGGGCGAATTACGGTGCAAAACTCAAAAACTGAATTGCACTGTTCTGTCAAAGGCAGGCTTAAAGATTCACGACACTGGATGGCAGAAATGATGTGTTGTCCTGATACTAAATGCATGAATACAAGTTTGAATCATTAGATAACACGTTACTCTTAATGAAAAACGCTGCAAATTTTTTCACTGTGGTTTATTATTCAATTGGCTTGCGTACATAATTTGAATTTCTACTAAGCTTTGGAGTGTGGGTGTTTCACAGGTGACGGAGCGATTATTGAATTTCAGGAGGCACACGAATATGATCAACTGATAAATCCAAATAGGTATTTTGGTTGAGAACAGATTTACGTGCTCTATGCATTTCTCCTGAAATTCAATAATCGCTCAATCACCTGTGAAATGAAAGGATTTGCAGCGTTTTTCATTAAGTAATAAGTACTTGTATTTTAGTATCCGTGTTATCACAAGTTTCAAGTTTTATGTTTATTAGGTTGTTTTCTTTCTGTAGTTGAGATGTGGTTATTGGTTAGCGTTTTCCTTCAAGGAAGACAAACAAGATATAGATGATGTTCAGCTTAGCCGGAAAACAGAGTTCAACGCGAGAGACCCTGACATTAATAGTTTTGTTCCATTAAGGTACTTTCTTTCTCTCCGTCAGGAGATGAATGAAAAAATGGTTTCTAGTAGGTCGCATATTATTTATTTTATTTGTCATTGATACATAGTATATTCTTATCTTGATAATCTAATATCCCATTGAATGGGGTATAACGTGTTTTCTGAAACTGGTTTAGGCAGCATCTAAACCAAAGGATGAAGTTAATCTTAACGAAGAATTCCAGCTTACAGCTTAAAATGGTACGGACATGCGTATAAACGAGCCTTCACCTGCCGTGGTTAAACCTGATCACCAGGTTTGGCGCGTTCAATCAACAAAGCGGAAATTAACCACCGGTTTTCGAATGGGTATATTATACAAAAAAAAAATCGTTCAGGCCTAGATGGATTGTCCAAGACGAGACTGAGTTTCTATGAAATCGACTTTCTGAAAGAGGTCTCTCAAAAGATTTCCGATCCTGGAGTTTTCATGGTGGTTAGTGTTGGTACTGATTTTTTCCAATTTCCTTCGGTAGAGGCCTCTTCCTCTCCGTTCTCCCTCGACTCTCTCAACTGGTCCTTGAAATAGCCGATCAGGAATTTATCGAGTTTCCCGGGAAAAGTGCTTCTCTTGTTGACTTTACAGAACCCTTTCATGATTGTTTGGGGCGGACCGTTGCACAATAAATCGTACGGATTTTCTCAAAAATGTGGACGAACCTTAAAGAGTCAAAGGGGTTGCACATGAATACAATCGTGGTTGGTTGTTAACACACCGTGCTATCTTTTTTCAACGTTTAGGCAGACCATCAGACCCTCAGAAGTTTCATACTGCTGTGTGGAAAGTAAGCTCAACATGTGAGGTCGCCAATGTGTAGTTGGTAAATTTAGGAACTAAGTAGAAATTCTGATTTCCTAGAACTATTTCACTTTTTCCATCAGCTATGAGCTCAAAAATCGAATTTAGAAAATTGATTAAATGAGATGCCGAGAACTCAGCCTCAACATATTACGCTCTCTAATTGGGATCTATTAAAATCAAACTCGGATCAAAAATCACATATCCGATTTTCTTGATCAACTATAACAGGTTGATCCTAATCCTAATACCTACGATCTTAATCCTGATTGATAATAATACATGCTGATATAGTTATGATGGAATTAACTTTTCTAGAAATCATTATAACTTTCGCAACCTTCAGAAAGGCTGGTCAATCTAAGGCATTAGTTCGTGGTCTTTCATTAGTTTTCGTGCTTCACAAATTATCGGATTGTCAGATGTTTCCAAACGTTTTATTTTTAATTTTAATCCGTGAATTATTATGCTTCATACGTTTTTTATGGATATTAAATATCCATTTTGTTTCCCCACAGCATACATCTTATGCTGGAGGAAAAATAAAGAATTCAATAGAAATCGAACATTAAGGCTCTTAAAAATGAGCCTCAAATATACCTACTATAGGAAATTCACCTAATAGTGAAAGAGTGAAAACACTTCTGCCCTGTAGAGACAATGTGCAGGTAGCGAGTTGGATGGAGAGAGAGAGAGTCCAGTGTCTACTCTGCTAATGGAAAAGAATCATCTCAGGACAAAGGAAACGGACGGAGAAAACGTTCTCCAAATTGTATCTAACCTAAAGTTTGATACAGTACTCCAACTCTTCTTTTCTTAACTGGGGGCAGAGACGAATTACGTTAAAATTGAATCAGTTGTAGTTTTGGAACATTGGCATTCATTTAAATAGGTACTATGTGTATAGTGACTAAATAAATACCAATGTTCCAAAACTAAAACTGATTGACGTGGGTACGTGATGAATAAAAACGGTTTTACCTATCAATAGCATACAAATATCGTTTATCATAGCGATTTTATGTTCTTATCTCCGGCGTCATAGCACATTGTTAAGAGTGAAGTGTAACATAACCAAAAATCCTTTTTATCGAATTTTTTGCTTGTGGGACTTCAATGGATAGGAACCCACACTCATGTTACGTGTTAATTAGGTCAACAGGACTACTATAATGAGATCATATGAAGAATCAACACGATTGTAATGCTATATTTATAACAATAAAATTCTACGTTATTAAAAAAAATTATAATAATAAAACAGTGTGAGCCATTTTTCATCCTGGTGGTCGTAAAATCCTATTAAAGACAATAGATAATAATAATAACCAAACCCACTCATACTATTTCAACCACAAATTAGTTTTTCATTTTTCTATTAAATAAGATTTCGTTAGATTCTAAGTACATTTCGGTATTATGGGTCTAAACTTGAAAACTCTCACTTCCATTCCTAGTAATTGTATTCTTGAAGTCTCAAAGGTGTTAAATTCAACTGTTGGTCGATTAGGAAAGAGTTCCTACTAAACCAAAAAGAACAGTTTGCACCCAACAACCGAAAAGTATTTGAAGGATTGAAAGACTTTCTTGGTTGATTACAAAGGTTCATTATTGAAAATGAACCAAACAGTTAGCATCAAATTGTTTGATAGAAGTTAAGAGAGTTCAGTGGTGGAGCCTCAGAATATGGGATGCAATAATAAAACTCAGTGTAATAATTTGCAGCATTTTGATTGCATTATAGAACCTTATGGGTAAAACCCCCAAGCTCATGAAGGTTGGTAGTGATTTATGTGTATCTCATACGCTAAAATTCCCCAGAGCTGGTAGTTTGACCCTTGAATAATTTTTTGCGTGCAATTCTAATACTTCCGATTTCTTTTCTGGGTACCTATTGTCTTCATTGGTTTGATGACCTCTTGAGAAACGCCCGTGGCCTCTGAAATTGGTATTTGACCTTGATCCACGGTGGAATTTCCGTGTTGCGTTGCGTTCTTTTTTTTTTTTTTGCCCCTCTTTTGTCTCATTTTGGTTTTTGCTCCCAATAATGAGTCCTTCTAATCGATCAAAAAAAAAAACGTCAACCCCTTCTTAAATCTGGTCAAATCAAATGCGATTTTTAAAAATCAGTTCTTCCCGGGATGGTCCAGTACACTGGGAGTCATTTTCAATCATCATTAAAGTATATCGCCTCAATCACTTTGAAAAAATTAGACTTCTTTTTGTTAGGTATTAATGCTACAACCTAAATGATACCATAAAATGTTTCTCTTTGATCCACCGTTCGCTCCAGCTTTTTTTTAATGATTGATTTAAATTACTCTCTCAATAGTGACTAACTATTCAGTGAATTGAATGGTACCACCTGAATGCTCTCAACCAGAGGGGAGCTAATTAATTGATAGAAAAGTAAAGGTTTCCGCGAGGACTCGCTAAGCCGAGGGGCTAGCGATAGCTCATAGAATACGGTGGAAATCAGACGCATATACTACCCATAAAGCTGTCTTTATTATTTAACGAACTACGGTGTTAGTTTTTATTCAGGTGTGTAGCAGCTCAAAAAGAACAAACGTAATTAGCAGATTATTTGTTAGTTTAATAATTTTGCAGCGTTTTGTTTAACGATTTACTTACTAGGTATTATTATAGATATTTTTTGTTTGAATCCAGAGGATTACCAAGACATTTCGCAACTGGACTGGATATTGTCACGTAATCCCAAAAAAACAGATTTGAAGGATGGTTTCTAGAGAAATATTGTTCACATTTATCGAGTAAAATTAATCGAAATGTGAAGATTTGTTTCCGTTTATTCTCATTTGATGTGTTATAATTGAAGGACAATATGATTGTAAGTTTCAACAAAATCGGTTTATTAGCTTGGAATCCCCAATACCCTTGGATAATGGATACCCAACTATCCTGACGAATTTGAACAGAATCAGTAATGGATAGTGGGAGATCGATAATTCGGGAAAATAGCTTTTAATAGCTTAAATAACTTGGGATCCTATTTATAAGATGATGGTGGGATTAATGAATATGCTCTTACGGTTTAAGCATCTCAAACCTTGAAATTATCAACAAAATTTGCCGTCGCTCCAAAATTTGAGGAAAATTATCGGTACCAAGAGAACCAAAGAAATTGACGTTGCAACGTATCACCTTTGCGCGAACGCACACATCTAATCAATGCAATGTTAAAATAATAATCAGCAACAAAACAAATAGAAATGAAAATAAATAAATAAACGCCACCGCGAATCGCTGCTCATAAATCACTCAGAGCGCGCGAAAAATTAAAAAATAAATCGACCGTTAGTTGCTCAGGCTCTGGATGACCGATCTCGCTCAAATTTCCAAGTTATTTGGTGAAGAACAGTCTAATGATATCATACTAGTTTCAACATGATACACTCTTTATTAGCTGCTGCTTATGTGCAAAATTAAAATCCACTTAGCATCATTTTCTCTCGTTGTAAAGGTCTGAACTCCCAAATTTTAGGTTGGTTGGGGAAAGCTGGTGTAATCGTACGGTACCAGTTTCAACTTGATCGTATCATCATTCAATCCGCTTTGGAATCAACGTGACCGACTCGCAATACATGTCGATTCCCCTTTTGAAGGGGATGTTGGCAGCAAGAACCTGAGCCGTTGCAGTTTTGTCCTGTGAATTGTTGTAAAATTGTTTTAAAACGTTTCGGTGGTCTGTGCATTGGTATTAACTATTTGAGGCTATATGCCATTCCCAAAACCGCGAACAGTTTTTTCAAGTTTAAGTATACTCGATGAAGGTGAAAAAACTTCAATAAGGATGTTTTCATAAAAAAAGCATAGAAAACCTCCAAGGAGCCGCCGTATTTTCTGGGAAAACATGAATAGCTATGCTAAAATTGATTCTTAAATTTCGTCACACCTCAAACTTACTTGTCAACTGTTTGTAAAAGGAGTAGATGTGCAAAATTGCAAATTGTGTGGCATGATTTTAAAATCAAACGGATCTCGATTTTTAAAAAATCACGGAGATGATTCTTGTAATCAATGGTGTAAGGTCGTTAGCAACGGAGCTGATCGACTTTTGGGCTGGCCTTCCGAGAGTGCCTTGAGCATAGCTATAATTTTAAGGAAAGAGTCTTTCGTGCTTCATCCTCAGACATTTCTACCGCCGGCTAACCCTTTATTGAATTAACTCCGGTATAGATGGCCTTCATCTGTTCATCCATTTCATTTATTTCGCCTCCGAAGTGCTACCTGCCTTTTACAGCTTTGATCCAATTATGTTGAAGAGAGTTCGAGAGTGAAATCAATACTTTGAGAACTGACGATAAAACCGTGATCATTTAACCCCATGTTATTGCATGGAACACACCATTTGTATCCATGGGATCCTAAATAGGTACAAAATATTATGTGTACATCTAGGAGTATATATATATTAATCTGAGAGTCGAAAGTCGGCATATATGTTGATTTTTCATGCAAAATAAACAAATTTTGGTCATTATTCCGCAAAAAAATCGAGTCAAATCAAGAAACGGATAGCATCACGTGAGTCAGCGTTAAAAAACAATGAAAATTCATGTGCCACACTTTAGAGCTCGTCATTGTCCACTACTTGACAATTTTGAAGTTGCGCAACTTTGCGTGATCGCTGAACCGGTTACGGGCAATGTAGAATGATAAAATATATGAAAACACACAAGATATTTTATGAAAAATGTATTGCCATTGAAAGTTGGTGAACAAAATTGTTAAAATTTTGAAATATCAGCGGTAAAGCGTTAATAATACTCAATAATGGTTTATGGTAAGATATACATGAGATAAAATGTCTTGTTTCCACATGATCTATATATCATGTGATTACTGCATCAATGACTGTATTGTTTCGGGTTGTAGGGATAGCTGGATCACTATTCAGCTCTTGGTTGAATGTTTCACGCATGAAAATTACAAATCCTGCACTTTTTGTGGTCTTCAAATTCTCGTTGAGATCATCTCATAGAATTATTGGAATTGTGCTCAACTCAAGTTCATCAAGTAGCTTTATGATCCTCACAAGTTCGGGACTGTAGACCAATAGATGAAGTGCGAAAAATGTTTCCAATTCACGCATAGAAATCCCAGGTGTAATGAAACGGACGCGAGTAATGTTCTTCTACAATTGATTGTAGTTTGAATTTCACAAATGTCACCAAGTCCGTCATGTGATGTAGGTAGAGATCTATTTGGGAGCGAGTTCTCGGCATCGATCTCAGTCAATCCTACAAGTTGAAACTGTAGAGCTGAAATTTCTGAAAACGCTCGAAACAACACTACGTTTTTCTGTTAGTGATTGATAGATGTGGTTTGAGGATCCAATGAGCTCTCCTGGGCCACTTTATGTTCACCCATTCGCTCTCTCTTAGGGCTGGAACTTGGAACGTAAACACAAGTGTGAATGTAAACGTGCTTGCACACGGTAAAAATCACCTGCCAGGTGAGTATAAAATCAGCTGATATAATTGCCGTGTAAATTGGTTTCAAGAGTTTCTTTTGAAATCAAGTTTTTCAAGTCTTATGTAACATAATTGTTAAACAAGTGAAGCGTTGGTAGGTGTTTCTTTTCACCTCGTCTAATCGCGGTAGTTCTACACGGGATTTCTACGTCGTGTCCATATACTTCTGAAATCTGTTAAGCTGGTTAATACTGGTCAGCTGAGTAAGCCCAAGAGTCTGTCTGTTTCTTGTAAAGAGATCAGTAAAGGTTGGTGTCCACTGAATTGTATTTAGTACGAAGACATCCAACTGTCTTTGGGCAGCTAGGAGTCTATTACAAGGTAATGAGTATAGTGATTAGCTGAAAGCTCTGGTTACTAATTTCGAACCTAATCGATCAAACTTGTTGAACAATAAATGGGCTCTTTTTCATGGCATCTAGAGTGGACAAGACGAGATATGGAGGAACGAGGAGTCGAGTTTAGACAATGTACCACTGACTACGCCTTACGTGCAAACATCAGTGATTTTAATCAGTTTTGTGCACATTCAACTCTTTTACCAGTTACCAAAAGACTGGTTAAGCTATATTTAGACAATGACCATACTCGGAATATACACTCCGTTCAATTATTCTCTACAATCCACTGATTTGCCTAAAAGGGCTATCTGAAAATGACAAACTCGTCTGTTACAATTAACAGCGTTTTTCTTTTTTGGTTATAAACTTCCATTCATTGAAATGATGAACGCTGTAGAATAATCTATCTTGGTAATGTATCTCAAATAACATCCATAGAGAAGCAAACTCGAGATCTGTTTTACATTCCCCCAAAAAAAGAAAAGATGTATATCTCCATTGGTCATTGAAGAAATCATTAAAAAACAAGTAGTCTAGAATAGAACCTTTAAGCACAACTTTTCCTAAACGGAGAGCAGATAAGAAAATACTCCCATGTAATCCGCTGTCCCACTATGGGTAAAACATCAAATTTAGCTGGGAAAAATCTATAACCACCCATCAATTACGTAAACGTTGCTCAATGGAACTTAATCGAATTCCAACAGGGCAAATTTATTGTTTCCCTGCAGCAAGTTCAAAATGAATTTGCCTATGCCACATTCCTTACCGAAGATCGATCCTTAATTCATTTCTTCATGAGTAAAACCATGAAAACGTCGGATTTTCGTAATTATCCAGCTGTTGCCCGATTGATTTTCTTAGTACTAAACTGAGACGTACGATTAATTTCTTATCCTTCAATCTATTTGAAAATATGTGGTGGAAAATATGGAAAATTATATCGATTTGGTAGAATATCGATAGAACACTTAATATTTAACATATGTTAAATAAGAATAATTTCTGAGCGATAACGTAATATTAAATTGGGTTTATTGGGAAATAACTGGGAATATACATGTACATAGTATTCCTGTTTCTCTTATGTGCGATACAATCTTTTGACTATGATGGATCATTTTTATTTATTATAGCCGACACTATTTAACAAAACACTCTCAGATACCTATTTATCAATCAATAGGATTGTCATGAGGTTAACTGTGTTCAATAATAAGGTAAATTGATTAACTAAATTACATACGAAATCAGTTAAAAAAAAAAAAAGTTTCCCAAATCTTCAATATATGACCGAATTATTAAATAATTTCATCTCACTCAGTTTAAAAGCCGTTGAAATTGTTTAATCTTCTTTGGAAAATCGGTGTGAAGAAAGCTGGATCTTCTCTCACAGCTGCCTGTGTGACCAGATGGGTTTGAGCTTAAGCAAGCGTTGGCTTTTCATGAAGGAGAAGTCACCAACACTTTTAACTCCCACAACAGCCTGAATTATTTATGAAGGACTACCCGCCGGACAATAATTTCCTCCCAATCCATTACATTGATTGAATGGTTCATGTAAGAGTATCTGAAATAACGTTTTCACCTTGGAATATCTGCTTAGTGAAAGAGGGAGTCCATCTCTCTCATTTACTATTGGTTCTTATGATTTGCAAAGATAATGATTTAATTAGAGCATTTGATAATAGGAAAAACTCGGCAATGAAAAATAACGCGAATGTTGGCACCATAAATCGGGCCATAGATCGAGAATGGTTTGACCTACGGACCTGGGGAAGAGCTCATTCGATTCCTCGTGGAGTGTTCTTCAAAAAGAGTACAAATTTAGTCCACCTTGACTTTTTTTGAGGTTTTTAGGAATTTTACAAAACTTTGACAACCCTTAAAGGGCACTTTAAATTAAGTGAGAGTGATGGCTAAAGAATTGGAGCGTTGTAGGACCAATATTGGTTTTTCCTAGACAATGTATTAGCGTACTATTATTGCATATTCGGATTCTACGCCGTTTGAAACATAAACCATGAAATTTTCAGAGGGGGTTAGAATTTTTTTCAAGAGCGATTACAATGGTTTATTATTGAATAATAAACCAAAATGAATAACTTCTTACGAAAACCTATTGTTTTATAGTGCATGTAAATGAATGGTTAATTTTCTTGTATGCATGACTTGGTTTTTTAAGGAAAAACTTCTTTAAGTTATCCTCTAATGTGCTGGCTTGTAGCGTTTAATTATTGATTTGAACTTCCTATGGAATGAAATCACGGAATAGTCTCTTCAGTTAGTTGTAAGGAGAAAGCTACGGAGAAACTCAGTGATTCCGAAACAATTACCAACTACTTACAAGAACTTTTTGAGTGCCCAATTAACTTGTTTTTCTGCTGAAAAAAACCGTTTGCTATTAACTTGGCTGCTCCTCCATACTCTCGGGAGGAAAAGAGATATGTACTTCTTTAAAAAAGTACCTATGTAGGATTTACAAAAAAGGATCTTACAGACATCACTTGCCGTTTCGATCTTATACATGAAAAGGTATGTAGGTAGACAAATAAAACATTCGTTGCGATCATTAGTGAGAATGTGACCATCTATTTTTATCAGTTACATGGAAGATACCACTTCTCCTTCCCTCGTGTATCGAACGCTGTTGTGAGTGGGCGATTCTGGCGCTGATCCCAGAGGGACGGGGCGAGAACATCGAAATGTTGAGTTTATACCGATTAGGTACTATTGTGTCTCAATAATTATCATTGAGGTACAATATTATCTCAGAATTCTTTTTTAAAGAGAAAGTCATGATTATTTTCGATCTTTTAATGATAATGATTACTCAAATCGTAATTAATGCGTTGATATCTTGAAGTAGATGATGCGGTTTGAGTTGATAAGTACCTTAGCAAATAAAAAATGGATTCTCGAAGTACATTGGCTCAATATCGTTCAAATTCCAAACATGCTTTAAACGGTGTATTAATCTTAAAAATGAATTGCATCCCAATTTCAAATGCTCTAATTGGATATCATACAAAGTACAATTTTACAGCGTAGGAATAATAATTACTCAATGAACAATACACGTAGAACAGTAATTAGAACAGAATTTTAGAACATTAGAACAGTATTTTTTTCATAATGTATGTTCCATATGTATTGTCTTTACTAATTTTCACATGTACTTTGTTTCCCAACTTATTTTATACATACACGTTGCATTCAGTGGAGACTATTCCTTTTTATCTTTGGTTTATTATTCAATAATAAACCATTGTAATCGCTCTTGAAAAAAAAGTTGCAAATTCTTTCACTGGCTGCAAATTCAATTGACTTGCGTTCATTATTTGAATTTCTACTAAGCTTTGGAGTGCGCGTGTTTCACAGGATAGAGGTTAGAATTTCTTCCTTCCAGAGCGATTACAATGGTTTATATTTTAATAATAAACCAAAATTCTCACCCCCCTGAAAATTTCATGGTTTACGTTTCAAATGGTGTAGAATCCGAATATGCAATACAAATTTTTCCGACCGTCCGCCGTACGTCGTACGCCGCACGCACGTTTTCTCCCAAACGGCTGTCGCAAAATATCTGAAATTTTCAGGAAAAATCAATATTGATCCGACAACGCCCCAATTCTTTAGCCATTACTCTCACTCAATTTAATGTGGCCTTTAAGGGTTGTCGTCGAAGTTTTGTAAAATCCCTAAAAACCTCAGAAAAAAGTCGAAGCGGCCTAAATTTAGACTCTTTTTGAAGAACTTTCCATGAGGAATCGAATGAGCCCTTCCCCAGGTTCGTAGGTCAAATCATTCCCGATATACGGCCCGATGTTTGGTGCCAAAATTTGCGTTTTTTTTTTTTTTTTTTTTTTGGTTTATTATTGTTTATGTTCTCATCGCAGTAACCTAGTGATGTAGTAATGTGGATACTGGAGTGAACTCCTAAAAGGCTTTGTAGCCAATACACGTGTTGAAGCATTCTGATACGCATTCTGATAACACTGCAAATCCTCTCACTGTGGTTTATTGTTCAATTGGCTTGAGTTCATGATTTGAATTTCTACTAAGCTTTGGAGTGTGCATGTTTCACAGGCGATAGAGTGATTATTGAATTTCAGGAGGCATACAAATATGATCAACTGAACAATCCAAATAGGTAATTTGGTTGAGAACAGATTTACGTGCTCTATGCATATCTCCTGAAATTCAATAATCGCTTTTTCACCTGTGAAACACGCACACTCCAAAGCTTAGTAGAAATTAAAATCATGAACGCAAGCCAATTGAATAATAAACCCCAGTGAAAGAATTTGCATCGTTTTCATGAATCGGAATACAAATTCATCATATTAAACAGCTAAAATACAAAACTAAACTTGTTCCCCATTATTAGACAGATTTATTGCATGTCATTCTTACGAGGATGAAACATTGTCAAAAATATTATGAATAATATATACAAATTAGGTTCAGGAGCCAGAAAAAACCTTTTTAAAAAAAGCAACTTTTATTGAACTAATTATGTAGAAAGTTATCCACAGCGGGGGATCCGAGCAAGCTTCAGACAATGACTGGCTAACCGGTGTGAGCGGGAGTCCTTTTTATCACATTTCTTCGCTGACGCAGCAGTGAGTACAAGTCCTCTGGTACATCAGTTTACATTGTACATAGCTTCCATACAAAAACAAAATCTAAAAATTAATATTAAAAAATCTCATCAACTCTAGAAATGGGATTGTCAACATATTTCTCGTACTCTCTCATCTAAATTGACGGACTAGCGTATTCTTCGGTTTCTCTGGAAGTTTGTTGAAGGGTTTGGAGTCTAAATTAGGTAAGTTTTATAATAAGGGTAAATGGTTTGCAATCTTTTATTTATTGATTTTTTTTTTTTTTTTTTAATTCGATTTTTGAAACCTATTACATTGAAACGATTTCAAGGGTTCAATAAAGAAAATTCAACTAAAACCTGTTGAATGAGCGTTGAGAAAAGTTTGATGAAACGAATCCCACGTTTCAGCCAAAACGATTTTCGCAGGGAGAACCAATTGGGATTTATGAAACTAATAGCGTTCACTCAAGTAACGATGAGAATTTCCACACAGCTGATTATAATCGTCTTAGCTCGTACCCATGTATTTCAAACTCATTCAAAGAACCGAACCGAAGGGACCTCTTTTATCATTTGAATGCCCTTGCTACATCCCCGGAATATAAACAACTTCGCAATTATGAATGAACATCCATATTCAGTGTTCACGGATCCGCTCAAATGCGACAGTGTAAAAAATTTGACGTCTGATCGACCGCTCCGACTGCTACAATAGCGAAACCCACAAAGGCGGACGATGATTAGGCAAAAGACCCAACAATGAACTACTAGACAAGCGCTGCTCTTGAAAACGACAGGTCCTTTTCTTTTGTCGTTAAGAGAAGTTCAGACATAACTTCGAATTTAGATATAAAATTACTGCAAACGATTACCCAAAGGTTTATCATTTCGGTATCAAATAGCCTCCCTATGCAGATCAGCGGATTGCAGATAATCACATTTAACTAAAGGTCGAAATTACGAGTGCGTCTGCTGGAAGTTCATGCTTCTTTTTTTAATCTTTTGTATTTTCATAGAAAATCTTGGGATATTACGGCGGAAAGACTTCTACTATTAACTTTTATAAAATAAGGAGAGATAAACGTTTTTCTTAATTACTTTTTTCTTGGTCGCTCTTTGGCTCTTTGCCTGTGAGCTCTCGCCAGACACAACTGAGATAACCTCTCTTTGAAATTAACTACACCGCTTGTTACTTCTATAAAACACAAATCACTGAAGTGAACAGGTAGAAAGAATCCTTTCTCTTCTTCTGCTCGACGTGCTACTCTTGAATTGAAGCTTGAGGGAAAGCAATATGGATACTATAATCGTTTAGTATGCAACGTATTCAGAGGGCTATCGCCAGCCACTCTTATCGCTCTTTCTACGAAACCGCAGGTGATTGGATAACTTTTGAGCTAATTTCATGAACTGAAAGGAATGGGAGGAGAACATAAAAGGAAATGATTTTGCATTCTTTTGGGGAAAGAGATAGGAAGGCAAAAAAAGGTACGTTCGGTCACCTGTCCATGACGCAAGTTCGTGATAATAGTAATATTGGCAACTGCAAGATGGTTTTCAGCTTAGGCTACGGTTACTATGGACGCGAGTTCTGACGAAAAAGTGTTCTGACGCGTTCTGACGAGTTCGTCCGAACAAACAAATGCCTTTTTTACAATGTTTTCCTGTTTTCCAGTGTTTGCACTGGTAGCGACAAGCACGTCAGTTCACACACGACTTCGTCAGAACCGGTCGAGCGTTCAAAGTCGTTTGATTTGTTAGTGCGTTCTGACGGAAATTTCCTTTTTCTTACCTTAAAGTTACGGCCAGTCTTTGCTACGCCGAAATACATACTCGAAAATTGGAGTACTTTGTGATTCTTTCTTCTATCACCTTCAGTATGTATTCAAATGTTGAAGTTTTCATTCTAAAATACTCGAAAACTATTGAGGGTTCTTCTACAAATCTTGAAATAGCATTTCAAACTCTCCCTTTTCGTCTCTTGCAGAAAATAGGTTGTTTACATGTTCTGTTTTCACACCACTTATCAACAGTAACTTTATCAAGTCTCTCCTTATGTGCTTGTCCCATCGTCCTTGATACAGTTTTAGACAAAAACTGAGCATATATTTGGAATCTGCAACGAATTTCTCATAAGATGAGCTTCTTTTGAAAAGGTTTGAGTGAATTGACCAAGAAAAGTTAAATTTGAATGACAATTTCTATGGGACTTTTGAAGTCTCTGGGAGGGTTCCTGATCGGCGTAGAAGGGTTATTCCAATGACGAACCTATGTGTAATAATTGGCACCGTTTTTTATTTATTTATTTATTTATTTTTTTTATAATCTTAGCAAGTATAGAAGCATAGTTACCGAGGGAACCCCTTCGCAAATCCCAACCTCTCCTCTAACAACAGACTATGTAGACTCCCGATTATCTGTCTGATCAATTCGTTTTCAGGTCTTCTTTCCAAAAAGGAAAAAAAAACGTTTACATACAAAAATTTATCGCCTCTCAGTGGTCCTGTAATTAGCGGATGCTTTGTTGTTACTTTCGGGAGAATAACAATTTTTTTCAAAATCAACATTTCCATTGTAGACCATTGTTAACAACTTCAATTTCTCATCTGTCTGTCTATGTGTTCGCGAATCCTTTTAACAAAGTTTATTCGTCCAGTTTCAATCCGATTTAGATGAATTGTCACGATATGGATGGGTGTGGCGCTATGGGTTTCATTCCTCTCGGATACATACATCGGTCTGGGCATGCTTATACGTAAAATGCTCTCGGCAAAATTGTTTTCACGTTCGAACTGTTTCAAATTTGGAGGAGAGTTGGACCTTTCCCAGGTTCGATAACTCATTCCATTCGATGTGATAGTAGTCTCATTTGTACCTGCTGCTCATTTTGCGAACGTTTAATCCCCATAACAAGCCTAATCCCATCAGTTTTCATCCGATATTGGAGAATGTATGGGTTAGGCTCTAAGTGGTTCCCTATGAATTTCATCGTTCAGAAATAAATGGTTCACTAACGTGCAAAAGTGCATCATTTTCTCACATTCAAGTCTCACTGATATTTGAAATGCAGCCGGAGAAGGACAGTCTAATAATTTCATATGAATTTTAACTCTTATCATTGTTATATCTGCAATAATTAGTGCGACTCACTACAATTCATGTCGAGTCGAAATTGTCGACTCACTTTTTGAAGGCGTTGATGCCTGTGGAAATGTGTCCCACAGCATTATTTTCTCGTGAATCGTTGTAACTAGCTTATATTCTACATATTGTAAGATTATACGTTTAGATGTTCTATAGGTGCATTCCTGTGACCTATACGAGGAAGCTATGTGCCGCGCCTATAGCTTTAAAAAATGTAACTATTGTATTTGTTCGGGGAAATACATTCGAACATCAATGTATGAAAGTATCTTCGGACCTATATTCCGATGATGTTCCTTGAAATTGTTCTAACCCTTCAATCTGTTCTGTTAGAAGCAAAAATTAGCTGAGGGCTCAACACCCTTTTACGTAAGTAGAGGGCTAGGTTTAATGAAACTGAAACATACAGGAAGGCACAACAAGTCTACAGGAATCTGTGAAAAAGGCTCAAAATCGCCTCTCTGAGAGATTTGTTATGTTTTCATTGCTCACCTTATCAAGCCCTCCAACGTGTCAGTAAATATCCTTTTAGAAACGTACAATTTAATGTTATCTACGTAGAAAATAGGAAGAACGTACAGGATGGGAATGTCTAAGAATATATCATATAGTTATCTATATGAATAATGATCAACTTATCGTCATAATCACACCGAACTGTGGAAACGTCCACCTTAGTTGGCTACCACCTACAACTACTTGTCTAATGTAACAGTTTTTTTATCACTGAAAAAATGCGATAAATTATATTGTAAAGAGGAAAAATTAGGTATTATATTTCTATTGGCTTAGATGGCCAACGAAATGGAGAGTGTAGAAGCATAACTAATGTTCTTGCTCGCTGTGAAATTTATCTCCTTATATTAGAAATTAATTACTAAGAAACACGGACTGTCAAACGAAGAATCGAACAGGAACGCGATTTCATTCTTGACTCGTCTGGTGTACAAAAAATTGTGATTGTCAGCATCATGATATAAATATGCAAATGAGCATAAAGGCCAAGGCTGTTGCGAGGTTTGTTTTGTTCCTGTGTCAAACATGAATCGCCTTAGGAACAATGGCAGATTATCGTAATGTCTGGAGTATTTACGATCATTCTTGGGTACATTAACGGTATTCCATCGCAACCAATCGACCCTATATTGCGGTGTATATTAGAGGACGGCATGCTCTTTCGATTCGCCGGCTCATTGAACTTATAAGTAAGCCTGAAAAGAAATATATGGAATGCGTATTGTACCTTTATTTATACTATAGGTTACCTCGTTCAGTTTGCTATGAGTGAGTGCAAAAAGTTGAACTGAAAAAGTAGAGTGATAAACGAGCCTTTCACTTGATGTTATATACTGCCCTCTCATATCTTTTCTGCCTTCGTTCTCGGGTCTCACTGACCCCGATGAGTGTATCTTCCTCTGGTATTCTTCAGACCTTCGCGGAGATCACATCTGGAAAACCTCTGAGAGGCCGAAAAATAATGGAGTCTAAGCCCATTTACTATTGAGCTCGAATCTGGCTAATAACAATTATTGCGAAGAATTCGAAAACATTATATCTTGTTAGAAATTCATTTCTGAATAAAAATATTGTTAACTCTAGTATGATTTTTTACTTGGTCTATACTTTCGTTTATGAGCGTAGATTAGTTTGAGGGATCTGAATCAAAACTGGATACATTCCCTCATATGGATACTCCCTTTCATTACTCGAACATTTTCCACGCTACTTTACATGTATGTGTAGAATCCTTTTAGTCTACGTATCTCTTGATCCTTTAGTTGACTTTTCATTGGACCATTCTTTTCAATAATGTGTCAAAACCTTTGTAATAAAAAAAAAAAAATGTTTTTTCGTAACCCAATCAAAAGTACCTAGTTGTTTTACGTTTTAAGATATGTAGAATCCGAAAGCACAATTTAAAGAAATCCGTCTGTCCAGAACCTTTCTCCGAAACTACAGAACCAAAGTTGAACTTGGGTCAAAAATCACATTTAGGGTGTAGTTGGGATTGCATTTTCGGCATATATCTCAGTCAATCCTGAAGGATGAAGTCAAAAGGCCTGAGAATATCAAAATCTTAATATCAAAAAATTTCGAAATAACCTTTTCATGTTCGTGATTGATAGACGTGCCTCGGAGAATTGATTGAGCCCACATTCTCTCAGAGGGCTAGAACTTTTACAGAAAGAAGAACGTAGAAACGATTGTGAATGTCAACGTGCTTGGACTTGATATTATTAAGAATCTCCTAGCATGCAATGTCTGATATAATTGCTGTGGGATTTTGTTTCAACAGTTCATTTTGAAATCGAGTTTTTCTAATTCTTATATAATATATACGAGCTAGAGGTTTTGATATCAGCTTGGGTTCCATACAAAGGGACTAGCAAAGGTTGGTGTTCACTGAGCCATATTTAAGACGAAGTCTGTTAACTGTCTTTGGACATCAAGAAGTCAATCACAAGATATGAATATCAATTATCACCTGAAGACCCGTCCCGCTAATTTTATTCCTAATCGATCTAACGTGCTAACACATAAATTAGGCTCTTTTTATGGCATCTTGAACTGATACGACAAGTTATGGAGGATCGAGGCACTGAGTTTTGGTAACGTACCACTGATCAAATATAATATACTTAGATCAGTGATGTATGTAGATCGGTATACTAAAACAGAAATAATAAACCTTTATGTAATAATTTGCAGCGTTTTTGTAGCTATTCAGTTAGGCATGAGGATCCTATTTGGTAACTGATGGATACGCAAGGGAATTGACCCATTAGACTCATACATGTTCGTTTCTGCTATTTAAGTGGGTTATTGTGTCTATTAGATTGAATAGTTGACTTGGAGTTCCATATTTTCCTTAATCAGAAAGTAGCCATTAGTACGAGTCATCGCGCAGTTTCAGGCCCGGTATGACAAACGTACCTATTTGTAAAGTAGTTCCATCGGCCAATATCGATAATGATTGATGATGAGGTGCTGTTCGTCAATACACGTTATTGGCTTATAAGTGTCAAATTCCTAGCAACCTGGAGGTTGATCCGCTATTAGCTCTTGAATCTCGAATTAGACTTCCTACCACCGGATTATGGAAACCGCCTCAATGTTTGTTTGCTGATAACAGACAGTTTTATTTTCCTTCACAGCTATGGTTAGTTGGCCCCTTCTCGATTTTAGAATCTGTCGCCTTGGGAGATGAATCAGACGCCTTCAAGCGTCTGGGTCATCCTCTGAGCGTGGCGGAGCATTATCAATGCATCCAGCTCATTGGAAGGGGCAATTATACCATTCCATCACCTCAAACCTACATCTCGTCTTGTCGCCGACTACATGCAATAAACATCAAACATTTACTTACATGGTTATTTGTACATAAGTAGTTAGTAAATGTCAAGTGGAGTGGGAATAAAATGTGTGTGTATATGTACGTCCATTGCAGACCAAGGAATATTGGTATATTTTCGATGCGCGGGGGCATACTCGCCTATCCGGAGCTGCTAGGTACAAATAAATTAGTGCTAATACAATATGGTTTGATTCGAAAATGATTTAATTGAGAAAAGGAAGATGGGTGATTCCTATTTTATGGGACAATCGCTGTCCTTCATTGATAAATAATTTTCTGTTCAGGTTTTTCCAAAAATTATTTTTGTAGATTTTATGTAGTAATTAGGCCTACTCATGGCTGTCATAAAGTTTGACTACTCTTCTTTTTACATACCGGTAATTGATCGAAATGTACCTCTAATCTCATTGTCATGGTCTGTCCGTGAGTCAGAACTTGAACCTAATCAAAAATTTTATCCGCTCAAAGTACGTTTTACCGGACATCTTTTAACTAGTATTTTTTTAGAATTAAGTAGTTTCTGGATGTTAGCGCGCTTACAAGTGGGACTAACTTTTAGATGGTCTGTACGAATCAAGTGCTCAAACCTTCTGTCTCATTGTCATGGGTTTGAAGGAAATCATCGTAGCTCTCTCAAATGTGGACATTTTTTTGGCAATTCAAAGTTTTTTCAGCGTTGTTAACCCTGACTTTTGGGGAAATACCACGCTTCAGCCATTTCTATGCAGTTGGGGCTCATAAATGAAGTTAGCCGTTTCTAAAACAGGTGTGTACGTTTCATACTTCTCATTGTTAAGGGTTCGAGAATCACTCTTAATCAATCTTATTGATTTGTTTAGCATTGATTTTGGGATAGAGATGTAAAAACTCTATTTTATGCAACTTTCAATTTCTAAAAGTGTTCATTAGACTCCTAATTTCAGATGGTTAATGTTTATTTCTCATTGTCGTGGCGATTTAAAACTTCATTGTTGTGGCTACCACAATTTTTCTTTCAAATTTGGGGTTTGATAGTAAATAAATAAAAATTATAAAATGTGATACTTGCTCTAGCACAAAGTCAGAAAAAACTGAAATCAGATGCCCGCCCACCTACACTTACGTGAACCGTGATTATTTTGATACTTTTAATATTGGGTGGTAGTAACTAACTGAATAAATCATCTTGCTTCAACTAGGAATTAAAATGTTTTTGGTCTAAATATTTGTCTCATTCCACCTTACCTACACATCGTTATTTGTTTGACAAAGCTCGCTGTAATGAATGCATATCATTGTCGTGTCTTATAACATTTTAAACCTGAATTAACTAGTTGATATAATAACAAATAAGCGCTCTATAAAAAAAATTAAAGTAACATCTAGATTGTATAATAAAAAAATCATAAATTTAGGAGAACCAAATTTTTTTGTCGGAATCGAAATATCGATTGTCCTTTAAAATGAGAATCACCCAGGTACCTATGTTAATAAAACAAAAGTATGGGCCAGTATTTAGGGAATGAATTTAAGTTTATAATAATAATTGTGCTAGTGCAGAGGTTATTATTTCGAGAGGTAATTTGAGATGAATGTTTAATGTAAAGAATGCGAGAGAACTCACCGCGGATTCCCTCCCAAATTATGGCTAGTACATCTCCAAATTCGAAAGCGTGAATGAAGGTAAAGAACGTGGCCCTGGCGGAAATACTTTCGGGCTCTTCCAAATAAAATGCAGCAGCTTCGAGGTCGGCGAAGGGCGAGAGCAGATTCCTGGGACTCGAATTGTAATCAGCGGCAACTTCCCAACAAATTTAAAGGGAATTGTTGGAAGTTAAAAGAAAGAAGGGATGCACAAAAAGAAGAAAAACAGCGAGAGAGTGCTCCTTCTCCTAGAAGTCGACTAGTAGAATAATCTTCCCTCTCTAATCCTCCGAGATTGACTCCCCGCTACCGATCTCACGGTTGTGTTCACAGTCCGCGTGATGTCCAAAAGATCGTCAAAATATCTGCAACATGTTAATAACGGTAGGTTTTCGAATCATAATATTTATACAAATACTCTGTAGGCACGTAATTTGATGATTTCGCGCCCATTCGTTGTATTCTCCTCTCGCACCTACAATCGAAGTTTTTCATTTTATTCAACCAAAAAATTTGTTTCAATTTCCAAATATTTCTATGTACCATTATCGGTTTCTGGTATTTCATCTTTGAAGAATTAGATTACACAATTAGACGAATGAATAGAGAGATTACCTCATTGATACATGTGCATTTTACTTTCTTGTGTTGGTAACCCTGTTCTTTCTACTACACATCAATCAGCCTACTGGCTTTCTATTGGACATTGATAAACGTAAATTGTATAGAGCTAATGAATGATTGATCACTTCAATTCTCAATTCGTTTTGGAGGGATTTGTAAGTAGATCGGCCCTTATTTCATTTATGCATCCTTACCAACCAATACGGATATTTTGCGTCTGTACAGGTAGATACTAAACCAGTTTTTAAGAAGGCACCTAATATGCGGTTTCAAAAATGTGTAGTAGTGTACTCAATATTTGGATGAAGATTTTTGGCAACGGTATTCGCGATTACACTTTTCGAAGGTAACATTTGCGTTAAATACACACTTTTCGCAACATGACAGAGATGAATTAACAATGTTCTTGTCAGAACCCATGTGACGATTAAGCTGAGTAAAACACCATGCTTATGGAATCATAATGGTTCGAGTTTTTCTCTGATTCCCAATTTACAACGTTCAACTGTGCATTATCTACTATGATGAGTTACAATCCTTTCTCTAAAAGAGCTAGAATTAAATTATGGCACTAGAGTGCAGAAAAAAGGACTTCCCAGTTGCCGGCTTCTTTTCATCTATTATACGGGGTTTTGAATCTGAAACTGGTAGCCGCTTTTTCAGTTGATTAAAATAAGTCCTTCATTGTGCAGTTTGTTCGACTTTTTTTTACATTGCATTTAGCAGTAACTACACCCGACTTCACTTAAAATTCTTCAAAATCCCATAACTAGAATTTCTCTGCGATCAGAGGAATGATAATTGATTCATTTGTTCAGGCGGTCAGTTTTGAATTGACGAGAATGAGCTCTTTAAAAATGTCTAGTTGTTTTTCTTCTTGGGATAGCTACTGGAGGAAATTTTGTGTAGAAAGTACCAAATTCCCGATTTTCACTTACCTAACTTCTAAAAAATGTTAACTCCCCCATTTTTGACCTTCTTGGTTGGTCTCACATCGTTCGGAAAAGAGTATATTTTCAAAATGTCAAACCAGATTTTTTCTTCCAACGCTATTTGGAGCTAGTAGACAAAAAATATTAAAAAACGTTGCAAATTCTTTCACTGGGGTTTATTATTCAATCAGCTTGCGTTCATGATTTGAATTTATACTAAGCTTTGGAGTGTCCCTGTTTCACAGGTGATAGAGCGATTATTGAATTTCAGGGGATATGAATAGAGCACGTAAATCGGTTCTCAACCAAAATACCTATTTGGATTGATCAGTTGATCATATTTGTGTACCTCCTGAAATTCAATAATCGCTCTATCACCTGTGAAACACGCACACTCCAAAGCTTTGTAGAAATTCAAATCATGAACGCAAGCCATTGAATAATAAACCCCAGTGAAAGAATTTGCTGCGTTTCATGCATATCAGAATACTTCAACCCGTGTTTCGGCTATAAACCCTTCAAGAGTTCACTCCAGTATCCACGTTCACTACATCACTAGGTTACTGCGATGAAAACATAAACAATAATAAACCAGAATAACGCAAATGTTGGCACCATAAATCGGGCCATCCATCGGGAAATGGTTTGAGGTACGGACCTGGGAAGGGGCTCATTCGATTCCTCGATGAAAGTTCTTTAAAAAAAGTCTAAATTTATGCCGCCTTGACTTTTTTGAGGTTTTTAGGGATTTAACAAAATGTTGACAAATCTTAAAAGGCACTTTAAATTAAGTGAGAGTGCTAGCTAAAGAATTGGGGCGTTTTCGGACCAATATTGATTGTTCCTGAAAATTTAAGATTTTTTGCTCCAGCCATTTGGGAGAAATCGGCGTACGGCGGACGGACGGAAAATTTTTTATTGCATATTTGGATTCTACACCCTTTGAAACGTAAACCATGAAATTTTCAGGGGGGTTAGAATTTTTTTTTCAAGAGCGATTACAATGGTTTATTATTGAATAATAAACCAAAAATATTGTGAAATACTGTTTTTGCGGAATTTTGTTTTGTTCTCTGAGGTTTTTGATGGTTTTCAAAGGCTTAAGACTAAAATCGAGTGTATCAGAATTTGCAATATTTCCTGTAAGACGAACGAGTCGTGATTATCCCAAAATTCAGCGTAAAAAAAGATCCAAAAAAAAAACTTGGCAAAAAAATACTTTATTCGAAAAAAACGAGAAACGGCTATTATTTTTAGATTCAGCGCGCTCGAAAACCTGAACAATAGATTACTTGAATCCGGTAACTGGAAGGTCATTTTCCCTCTAAACCAGTGATGCAAATAAGTGATGATAATGAGTTATAGCGTTTGTTGACTAAAAAATGTTGAACTCAAACTGGTAGAACATGTTACTTTGTCTTGAACTATTCTCCTCGGAGTGCTATTAATTTCTTTTATCGGATGCCTCGAGTTAATATTGTCGCAGGTGGCAGAATATTAAAAACTCGTCCGTTCCCAGAGCATCGGCTTTCTTTGTATGGAACCAGGTGTGTCTTTTTTCCGAGAGACCACACTTGTTTCTACCGAGTATATAGAGATTCAGTTGAGCAGGACTAGCTTCGCTATTTGCTGAAAACAAATCTCCTGTTCACATTAAATGATTCCTAAATTTCTGTACCTACAAACACTGAGTTCCTCAAATATAAGCGCCCGTCGTTTACCGACATTGTTTTGGATTTTTTATAAAGATTGGATAAATATTGATGTGGAGCATATTTTAAGTGGATTTGCAGATCGATCTCTTCAGCAGTAGCTGACAATTTCCTGCAATATCTGTTGTATACAGATGTTGGGAACCTTCATTACGCGGATTCTTTCACGACTGCAACTAAGTACTTAATGGTCGCCACCACCCCAAGTGTGCGGTGCGAATCCTATAATTTATTTTATTAGAGAACCACGTTACTAATTAAGTAATTAACCGGTAACTAAGTAGTAATTAACCGGTTATTCTAATTCAAAATAGTATTTCCGAATATTACATAAGCGATGAGTGCGGAAAGTAAACATTGGACCGGCGAAGTAAGTGGTTTACGACGAGATTGTGACGACCTATTTGTCGTAGTGGATTCAGACAAAGGAAACAACGACCACGAGGAGCGATTTTGCGAAGGGGGGTCCAGGCGCCCTCCCCCGGGAAATTTTGAAATATTACCTGTCAAAAACGCCAGTCTAAGGTGTTTATGAAATTCAAGTTCTGGTTTATTATTGAATACCAATAACCATTGTGATCGCTCTTGAAAAAAAAAATGTCTAACCCCCATGAAAATTTCATGGTTTAAGTTTCAAAGGGTGTAGAATCCTAATCTGCAATAAAACGCTGCAAATTCTTTCACCGGGGTTTATTATTCAATTTTATTCATTTGGCTTGCATTCATAATTTGAATTTCTACAAAGCTTTGGAGTGTGTGTGTTTCACAGGTGATAGAGCGATTATTGAATTTCAGCAGATATGCATAGAGCACGTAAATCGGTTCTCAACCAAAATACCTATTTGGCTTGATCAGTTGATCATATTTGGTGCCTCCTGAAATTCAATAATAGCCATATCACCTGTGAAACACGCACACTCCAAAAGTTAGTAGAAATTCAAATTATGAATGCAAGCCAAATGAATGAAATTGAATAATAAGCCCCAGTGAAAGAATTTGCAGCGTTTTTTGGTTGAGAACCGATTTACGTGGTCTATGCATATCACCTGAAATTCAATAATCGCTCTATCACCTGTGAAGATCATGCCATACATCGGGAATGGTTTGAGCTATAGACCTGGGGAGGGGCTCATTCGGTTCCTCATGGAAAGTTCTTCAAAAAAAGTCCACGTTTAGGCCGCCTTGATTTTTTTTGAGGTTTTTAGGGATTTTACAAAACTTTGACAACCCTTAAAGGGCACTTTAAATTAAGTGAGAGTGCTTACTAAAGAATTGGGGCGTTGTCGGACCAATATTGATTTTTCCTGCAAATTTCAGATTTTTTGATAAAGCCGTTTGGGAGAAAACGTGCGTACGGCGTCTGGCGGACGGACGGAAAACTTTTTATTGCACATTTGGATTCTACACCCTTTGAAACGTAAACCATGAAATTTTCATGGGGGTTAGAATTTTTTATTCTAATAAAAATTATTGGTTTATTATTGAATAATAAACCAAAGAGGGATCTTCTAAGAAAACACCATGATTACCTGTCTGGCTTCTCATGTATCCTTTGTCATTTCATTGACATTATTACTTATTGAATTTTGGTGAATATTGCGCAAGCAACGAGCATCTCAAATGTTTAAGTTCCAAGGCAGTAAGCATTTCAATTTCCCGAATAGAGAACTGTGGATGTGTGTGAAATCTAAATTGAAAACAGTAAGGGAAACCAAAGTCAGTGAGATCGAGGCTAAATAACGAACTGCGTTCAGAGCTCTTTGATAGGTGTGTACGCTGCGTCAACATGACAAGCGTGGAGTTTCTTCTTTACATCCAATCAGGAATCACTTAAACAAGGCAATATCGTCACCGAAGAGCTAAAGCGGGATGTCATTGATTCCGTTTAAGTTTATTCTTCCGAATGCTTCTGCCTAGAGAAAGAGAAAGAGAGAGAGAGAGAGAGAGAGAGAGAGAGAGAGAGAGAGAGAGAGAGAGAGAGAGAGAGAGAGAGAGAGAGAGAGAGAGAGAGAGAGAGAGAGAGAGATAAAGAGAGAGAGAGAGAAAGCTGCAGCATCTTCAATTACCCTTTTGCGGGAAGCCGACAACACTCCTTGTGAGTTGGTGGTTGGAAATACTAAGACTAGAGCTTCCATGGTCACATATTGACTGACACCCCATTCGAGAAGGTAGGAATGAACACCATCATCGGACCGCAACCATTGACAGAACGAGGAATAAGAATGTAATACCTGACCTTATCGACTATTTCACAAAATGTCTAGAGGCTTTTACAACTGGCGACATCAAGGATGAGACATTGGCTCGTGAACTGGTAAAGACAGCTATTTCACGTTTCGGGGTCCCACTTGAGCTAAACTCTGATTAAGGGACAGTTTTTGAATCTGAATTTTTCAAGGAGGTCATGAGAAAGCTCAGAATTTATAAAATACGGGCATTGCCTAGAGAGCCCAGAGTGACAGACTGGTTGAGAGGTTCAACCGTACCTTATGGGAAATGTTGGTAAAGACGGCCGATGGAAATTAAGGACTTTTGGCTACCTTAAGGCTTTTGGCATATTGAGCCACCGAACACCCTTTCACCGAATTTCAACAGCAGAGCTCAATGTAGGGTGTTGTTTGATCTACATGCCATCATTAAATTTCAGCGGCCAATTATGAGAACAACTAAATGAATTTATCGAGCCGCGTAACTAGCAGAAAAGTTAGATTAAGCTCGCTATTGGAATTAATTCCGATTGTTGTGCTACTATTATTATAAATTTTGGATTTTTCTTTGTTTTTACTCAACATTCAATTGTTTATTAATTTTCAATGGTCCGGTGATGCCAGTTATAGGGATACGAAATACGGAAATATTTAACGTTTTGTAATAATAGTAATTTATTAATATTTATGATATTATTCATTATTATTATTATTTACAGTTTTTCCTACTTTTAACTATTTTGATATAAGTAAATACTCGTAAACTTCTAACTTCACAACAACCTACCATAGTTTCACATTTTAGGTATTTACCAAACTGTGCATTAAACTAACTTTGCACTTGACCACATTCTATCCGCGAATATTTTAGGAGTTTGATTTCTAAACCTTGCTCATTATTACAAGCTTCTACACAAACTCAATTCCTATGAAATGGCTGGTTTGAGTTGGTCTCATCATAAATGTATTGCTTCATTTTTGGGAGGACCAACATAATTGGTATACTGTTCTATAATTCTACGACATTAAATGTGTATTGTTTTCCCACTGCTTTCCTGAGGGATGGCGGCTTGGTGTCAGAGAGAGTTATTCCGTTTATGCTCCGATCTCGTTTGACATTCACCAGAACAGAGGGAAATGTAAATGAGCTGTTCCTTCCTCCTTATTTAAATTCATAGCGGCTTCCCCATAGGGTGGACTATAGTAGTTTTTTCTTCTCGTTTGCGAGAAACAGTTTTTAGTGATGCAGCTACCTTCAGGCGTTGTTGAATCAATGTATATACAGTTCACATTCGTAATCATCATTAGCTTTTTCTAACTAATACTAGTTATCTGAGGGGGTTAGAAGGTTTTTGTTCCAACTAAGAGGTCCGCTAGCATCTAATGGATCGAGGTTGTTTGACAAAAGTAACTTTTGGTGAATAAAACGTTCTTTTTTTCCATGGTTGAATCAAGCACTTGTTTAAAATTGGTATAGATACGTTTCAATCATAAGGAACCTTAGTTCAAACCCACAACCATCGTTGAATCGCGCAAACATTTCTGGTGAAAAATTCGCCGTTTTTATAAAACTGTGAAAATGTTTGAAGGCATCACAGTTGTGAGGTATCTGGTTTACGGAGATGAGGGAGATTTAGATGATCCAACAGGTTTTTTCTAAGATACTCTGAGTATGGAATCGTAATTGAAAATAATTAAACTCTGAACTCCATTTTATTAATATTTTCCCAAACCTCAATTTAGATTCAGAACTGCACATTCCAAAATTAGTAGCTCAGTACACTACTCAGTAGTGGTCATCTAACATTTCTCCCTTCAAACGAATTTATACACTTCAAAATAAATAACTGTAGAATAAAATCGATTGTAAGGTTAAGTTTTCCCTCCCCTTCATTGGCTATTAAACAAGAGAGTGGCGTTCTGCAGAGCTTCAACATGCTAACTACCTTATAATCACTCATCACATTTGACGAAGCATACACGATTGTGCGGTTCTATTTTTGTTAAACTCTTCAGCTAGTACGAAGTCACCTTCTAGAATCGTATCCTTCTTATTTCCTTGGGTTGGGCTAATCAGGGGCCTAACACTTTTGGAAGGTTTGTTGTTCGCGTTCTAGGTAATCCTTACGAGGCTAAAAGGTGCTGATGGTTTGTCAAAAAGGGGCTGTTAGTAATTTTCATGGGAAGTCTCTTGCCGATCAACTTCAACTCCTGGGGGGTTTTCATGTTATTCTTCGTTTTTGGTGTATCCAAGTGGGATGGCAATTGCAGAGTCCGTGATTTGTTCTGGCACATATCTTTGAGATGAAGTTGGTGTTGAAAGCCGTAGTTAATGAAGTTATTGTTGTTAAGTTGTAGCGATGCATCTTCTTACAGTGGTGCCAAGGACACCATGTTTCTTATAAGCTTACAGAGTGAGCTTTTTTTTGACCTCACCAAATCTTCCCGTGTATTCAATGGTTTTTCAATACAATTCGAAAAATTCGAGGGAGAAATTGTAACCGTTTTTAAAACAAAACGGGCAAAAATGGGCAATCCGCCAATTTCATATATATTATTCATTTATTGAATCGATTCTCAGTGGTATAATACTCGTAGTAGTGTGTTACATGATATATATACCAGTGTTATGTAATATAACCACTAATAATATTATATATGACTAGTTTAAAGGCCCTGCTACGCTGGTTAAAAAGAAATAGGTGAATAACACAACGAAGGAGTAAAAAAGCAATACGCAAAGTCAAAAAATCGTATATTCTAAGTCCCCGAGGAGGGGAGCATGCCGGTTGCCCTGGGAGACGCTCCGCCCCGCTGGGACCCTCTCCCCTACATTTCCACCACGAAAAACTGATATACTCTGATACTTTCATCTTTATATATACGATAATGATATATATTGGCAGTTTTAAATAATCGTTGATGAATGCAAAGGGGCTTTGCGTTACATTCATCTACTCCTATTTTCAGTTCCCTCTTGAGATTACCAAATCTCAAAATGTCGATCAAACGTCACTCAATTCAGTGAAAGAGAAATTGGATGGAAAACCAACATGGAAGATTATTTCCACTGTTTGTTCACAAGATCGGTTGGTTTCTCTCTTTTTTTCCCGAATAAGCGAAAAGTGTTAGCAGTGCAGACATTTTGTGAACCATCTATTCAATTCAAAACCGCTGTACAGTCAATTCGTGCGCTAGCTTGACTTGAATAAATCCGAAACAGTTGATTCGGTAGATTTCAAAAAGTGCCTTGTATACAGAGGGAAAGTCTATACGTAGATCAGTTAAAAATTGAATGAAAGGGATTGATGACACGAATAATTAATAATTGATCAATTATTTTCATAAACGATTCTTGAAAAGAGGAGGGGCAGAGTGGAGAGTTACCCTCCCACACGAAACGAGAGGATGTGGAAGTTCTTCTTGAAACGGAGGCTGTATGGAAATAGTTTCACGTTAGGTACTAATGTTAGCATCACTAACCTTCAAACGGGGAGTGCAATCCACAAAGCACGCCTGGCAACTTGGAAGTATACTATTTCTTTACTGGTTTTGAGGAAGATCTGAACTACGTGGATATTGTAATCGCCCCAGAAATGGACCGAAATTACCATTGTCAACAGGCAGTAAGGGGGCTGCAGTTAAATTAAACCTTCTTACCATCATCATGTATTTCTAACTCATAAAACTTTTAATTGTTTCCAGATTTTGGTTTGAGTGCCAAGAGGGATAATGATAAAATATAACAAAATAGAATCTTAAGTGGACCAAACATCAGTGGTGAACCACCAACCGCTGGTGATTGGAATCGATGGGAATAATCGAATTGAATCACTAAAACATTCGATATTTAAACCATTCGACAAAAGATTTTAACCTTGTAGTCAGCTTTGTTTACTTTCCGAGATGCCCTTTGTCGGTGGTTTCAAGACATGTTATTTCGTGTAAAATAATATGCTACTTGTACTTCCGATTATTGGAAAATTGGGGGCTGGAGTACCGAGTAATACGCAAATACGGTTGGAAGTCAATGACCAGTGCATCATATTTTATCCGAGTATTTTCATATACAAAGACAGAATTAGTTTGGATGAAGAGTATTCTTAATGTGTCTACCAAAACTCTTGTTCTTCATGTGTCTGCTCTTCCTTCAAATTCACTTAGGTAGAAATCTATTTTTGCTATGTCTAAGAAGTATGATTATATTCATCTTCTCTCTATAGGTTAATTCGAAGTTGATTGTTTTCGATTTATTATTTTCACCAATGAATCTTTCCAATCGACCATTTCTGGTATGCAGATCGGACGACGTATTTGTCCTCACGTATACTTATGATCTAATTTCAGTTGGACGTCCAAAATAATGGAAGTTATCAGTAAAACGGAAGTGTTGATACTTATACATTTCCTGCTTCTAAATGAATGGTGAACCATTTTTGTTATGAGGGAGAAAATTGGAAAGATGTAGTTTCCCCAAGCAACAATTTATTACTTGGAAAAATATGAAAATTAGTTTTAGAAATGGGAAAAGTTGGATGAATGTCATTCGTTCAATTGGGTTGGTAAAAAGAAAATGTATGCTCTGTCTGTTCAGTTTTGTTTACTTTCAATGGAAAGGAAAATCCTCTGGAATACTTCTACGTATAGTAATAATCGTAAATGCGAATCTAGACAGAAGAGTACCCTTCATCCTCCACAAAAATAGCATCAAATGTTTCTTTAGATATTCAGGAATGATAGAATTAAGGATCAAGCCATTCTTCAAACTTCGTTTTATTCACTTCATTCGTACATAAAATGGTTAGAATTAATTTTTGTGGAATGTAATTTTCGGGATCACATCAAACGTAATAGCTTTCCATGTCAAATAAAGAAAACTCAAATTTGTTTGTATTCCAGTTGAGTAATAGTGGCTATTGAAATATTTTAAAGAATTTCAATATAAATTATGGAACACACATTTATTGTTTACTTTTGTTGTTTTCAGGTCCATATTACGAGTGATGTGATCGTATACCCAAGGGTATTTGAGATGGAAGACACGACGATCCCGAGCAACCTCCCGTTCAATGACACGGAATATGACTATGACTACGTGGATTCCGTCAATCAGTTTGATTGGAACGAATTGATACCGACCACCATAGTCTACACCATTACGCTGATTCTCGGCATTTCGGGGAATTTGCTGATTATCCTCACAATTTCAAAGTATCGTCGTATGAAAAGCATCACAAACACGTTTCTTGCGTCATTAGCTTCGGCTGATCTCCTCCTCGTTCTAGTCTGCACTCCAGTCAAGGTAACTTAGTACTTCATCTTTCTCAATGCATGCAAATGGTCGAATATTGCAATAGTGGATCCAATATTTCATAGTAAATGGAATTCACATTACGCACATTATTTAAAATGCCTTGTAGCTACATGAATTTAAAACTTCTCTGGGCTATTCATGAAATTACCTAACTGTAAATAGAATTTTCTGTTATTTAATTCGGAGGAAAATGAAATGATTATCAATCCATTCCATCCATGATTACCAAATGCAGTTTCGATAACTGAGTCGCATACAAGATGTTCACAACTAATAGATTCGAACTCAATTAAGAAAAAGAGAAGGGGCCATCATGTTGTTCGATATTTCAAAGTATGAATCAACAATGCTAATCAACTAATTACTTTTGAACATTGGGTAGTTTCACACTTAAGGGAAGCGTTTCCACACTTTATTATATGTTGATTAATAAAATTAAAATTGTAGTTTTCTGCTACTAACATGCACATGAATCAGAAAAATAGTTGTTTTAAAAATAGTTTTTGGTATTTAGGATCGTTTGGGGGTAGTAGGGGAATGAATCTTTGTCATCATTATTTACTCAGATAACTATATTATTTTCGAACTGTCATTATTTGTTAAACACAACTGTAAAGAAACATTTATCATCAGTGTTTTCATGACTTGGTGTTTCAAATAGTACATTCGTATTTGATTGTGTAATTTTTGAAAATAATGGATGTATTTTTTAAATGCCATTATACGAGGCACTTAATATGTATGTTGGCTGCTCATATGTCAGGCAACGAAATTTTGTATTCCTTTTTTGGGGTCACATGATATGTGTGATAGGAGATGGCTAATGATAATGCTAACGAAATACTTTTTAAAAATTAAACGCAAGTGTTAGCTTTGTAGAAATATTAATATTTCTCGTTAAAACTGTCGGAGTGGTTCGAGAACCTAAGCCCTGATCTATCTAACGGCTCATTAAAGTTTCCTTCAAGTTTTTCGACTAGTACCGAACGGAAGGAGTAACTTTTTGATAGCTGGAGCGGTACAACATTTATGCTCAGAATACAACTCGAATGAACGAGCAGATATGATGGAGGCCTATAAAGAGCAAGGTGAAGATAAACGTTAATTAAGTAGGTGATATCCACAAACGGTCCTCTTTGAACTCTGACAGTAACCTCAAAATTTGTCTCCGAGAAACCACCTCTAATTTGTCAGTCCACTGTGTTTTACAGTTACACACCTGAGGGTGTTTTAACCTGTGATCTACAATCTAATTAAACCATTGTTTTTGTTAATCATGCTAAATACGCAGTTGCCATCAACGTACATTTCAGTTTTCTTCACATTCACGTGGTAGTGGAGAGCTTGTTATCACTTCGTATTTGTTATTTAAACTCGTCGCCTCCACACTTTAGGTAATTACATTTAATTTGCCTTTAAAAATAGCTGTAATTATATCAGCACCGTAGATCGATTAGGAAAAAAAGGCGTGACAGTAGACCTCTATGGTTCTACAGCCAGATCATTTAAATGATTAATTTTACACATTTAAGTACCGAAGATGAAAAATTGCTTATGCAGCCTACTAATATGGGATTCTAGCTCTGAGAAGGGGAGCTAGTAAACAGAGATGAAAGCTACGGCTGGGTGGGAGGGGGGCTAACAAGTGTTTACGTGAGCGCATTCTGTGTTCATGAACGGTACTTACTAAGCCTAACCAACTCCCTGGAAAAATCTGTAGATTCAACCAGAGCACCAGAGAGGCTAGTGCTTACCAAGGTGGCAGGTACACGAATGACCCCCTCGGGCGGACGGAAAAGTGGTGATGCCAGGATAACAAAGGGCGGAAGGAGCCCACCCGAAGGTTAGTTGACGGAGTGTTGAGGGGGGGGGGGGGGGGTGGCGGAAGTGTCTGGTCGGTCGCTAAGAACTGGATTGCACTCTTGTTAATCATTTAAATGATAATAGTCTCTGTCAGCTGAGTTCCGCAAATATTATCCACTGTAATCCTACATGTCCCAAAAGGGGCTCCAATTTCCAGTGTCTCCATCACAGGTGGATTAGAAAAGAACCATTTAACGGTGATCACCTTCTCAACATAATTTCGGAACCTATTTTCGTCACATAAATTTATGGTTATCGGGCGATAAGACTACTCTAATTACAACTCATTAGTGCCAATACTTTGCCTTTCTCCCAATGCGCAACGGGATATTTAAAAAGATACCTAATGAAGTACCTATATCAACCTATACGTAGAAATCTACAACAAGAATAACTGAGCTTTAACATCTATAGTATCTACCCAAGTCTGCCAATATAGATCAAAATCAAACGAACGCCGTCGAATATACAGGGTGTCCAGCGTACGATCCGAAAAACTTCACACGCGTGTTCTACTACTAGTTTCTAACAAAAAGTGCCTCTTAGAGTTTTTTTAGAGGCTTCGTTTTCGAGTTATTTCACTTTTAAGATTTTTTTCGTGTTTTCAACCTTACGTCACTAAAACGGCCATAACTCCGGCGTTTTTGAAGTATTTGCAAAGTATGTCGTTGGAAAGAGCATTGAATTTCCCATCGTTTCAGTCTTTAATAGTAACTTTTCAAAGATAACTAAAGGGTGAAAAATGAACCTGGAAAGTAAATTTTGTCAAATTTTGAAAACATAATTTTTTAAATGAATCATTAGTCCGCCTTAATTTTAATGATACGTTTGAGCCTGTAAGCCTAAAAGATTCAGAAAAGCTTTCCAAAGCCATAATTAGTTTTTATTCTTTAGAGGAAACTCCTTTTGGGAAAATTGAGGTTTTATGCAAAAAAACGTGTGTTTTCAAGCACATTTTGGTTTTCTTAATTCGCAAGAATTGTTCAAAATGTCCCCCGTTCTCGCGGATGCAGAGGGTCGCTCATCTGCAAATGGAGCGAACCGCACAACAAAGGCCACGGTGGTTCTGGCGGATCAGATCACAGCATGGTGAGTATTGGTGGTTGATATCGAAATTTCAAAATTCTACCGATTTGAAGGTGTTTTTGATTTCTGGACTTGTTACGGATTTGTTATTGCAGCTCCTGGACAATGAAATATTTTATTATCTGGAGGATATGCCCCTGGAACAGAGGAGGGGTCTATGGTTCCAAATAGATGGGTGCCCAGCTCACTAGGTTGTACAGCCACAGAATGCATCATGAATACAAGCCAAATGAATAATAAACCCCAGTGAATGAATTCGCAGCGTTTTTGTTTAATAGTATAGATTCTTACGGATCCGGTCAGGAGTCGTAGGACGTCAGACGACCACTAAAATCCTTCGTTCCTTTGCGAATAAGTTTTCGTGGATGTTCGTGAACTGAACTCTCTTTGACGGCTCTTTGAAAATGAACAGTCTGGGCCAAACCTCGCTATTAACAGTGTGGGCTCATTTCGGTTACTCCGAAAATATTCTGACAGGGGCCTAACATGTTTCACGTTTATTGTATTTAACGAAGAAATGGAAGTTCGCCAAATCAATAACTAACGTAACATACAATTGACAACCGTACATAAGATTTACTAAGGTTAATTGAAAAATGGAAAGATAATATGAAATCAAATGTAATGCATATCAGACTCCAACATCTCGGTATTTTCTTACACTCGCGGCAGTTAAGACGAGCTAATTAATCCAGAAACTAGCGACGAGGTGCTGTGTTCAAAAATACTGTTCCCTCAAAATTTTCCGCTGCGTTTTTTATACTCACCCTCCAACTCGGTCAATGTGTAAGTGTAATATATATTCCATTTTAGAAGAGATTATGAAAGGAGATTCTTTGAGGGTTACGAAATTAGCACAAATTTATCTATCTTTGTAACTGAGTTTCCAGCTATTTGTTAGTAATAAAGCCCAAAATCAGTACGCAATGGTCTTCCTTTGTCATTAATTTCCTCAACAGCTTTGTTTGCCGTATAGAATAAAATTTATTGTCCACATGAGATAACTATACTCAGCTTGAACAACTGTTGTTCAGCGTTTGGGTGATCTTTCTTGAAAATAATAACAACTGACACAAAAAAAAGTCGGGTCGTTCCAAAAACATCGAACAAGGGAAAAAAGATATATTGAGGGACAACATGTTTGTATTCTTCGCTTGAGCAGGTCATTTATTATCGCGTGGTTGAAACGTTAAGATATCTAATTGAATCCCATTTGTTCACAAAATTGAACATATTCAAATCAGATAATTTATACCTGGATGTAAAATATTACTAATGAGAGCACAGAGGAAGTTAGCGATTCTCCAAAGGTGCGTTTGTGATCCTTGAGCCTGCGGAAGGAATTATCAGTCGAAGTGGAGGGCAATTACGTTGGACGGACAATTAGACCATAATCTGATCGACCTTCAAAAACCGAAAGACCACCGAATCATTGTGAAAGAGGTTCTGGAGTAGTTGGACTCTTGCAGTTGATCTAACAAACTGAATGGTGAGTTCTTTAGAATTCATTTCCCTGAAATTCATGAATTCATAAGAACTGTAATTTTGTAAAGGTAATTATGATGGTTTGTTGGTTTTTTTGTACTGTACTGGGTGTTTGGTCGTTTTCTTTAAAATCTAAGCAGTAATGAAGTACTTAGGCGGTCAAGTTCTGTCTATGATTCGAATGTATCATACATAGAGCAACGAACAACTGATGAACTTACATATATTAATTCCGAGCAGGAAGATTTTGATCATTAGGTAGATTAAGTATCGGTTTTATATTATGATTCAACAGACTTGAAATTCAATCAATTCGATATTCCTCAAATTCTAAATTGTGGTGTGTATTGGCAAGAGTGAACTGTCTAAATCTCACTTATATATCTTCGAACAAATATTAGAAAAGGAAAGTAACGAGATAGATCTATAGGAACGTTTGTACTAGTCAATGCCCAATGTAGTGGCTTGTGGCGTTATCAAAATCGAAGCTAGAGTGACTATTTGAAAGCTGGGTTCGGTAAGCATCGCTGTGTTACTGAAATTGCTGTAAATATCAATCATGCTGCTGACATAGATTTTAGAATAACCCGAACATGAAATCATGTACATACCTTACAAATGAACTGAACTGATCACAATAATTAGATAGACTGGTACAGAGCACGTAAAATATTTTAAAGCTTTCCAAATTCAGAAAGTTTTGACACAGTGAGTGCTAGAAGAGTCACGGAAATATACGGTAATTTTTCCAGTTGCACCAAGGAGGCATTGAGAGTCAAAATTGATTTAGAAACTCAAGTAGAAGTGTCCCTGAGTATGGAGCAGACAGTTAGTTCCCTATGTTTTACCACCTTCATCACAACAATTCCTCAGTTTTACTGCTGTATTATATTTTGACCTCGTTCAGCTAAGAAAATCGCTCATATAGGAAAACTGTGAGGCCAAACGAATTGCTCATTATTGTGGTACGACAGTGGAGGAGAGTTGTAACAAGTTTACTAATGTTCCATCTTTGAAATGCGTTTTCAGCCAAGCAATATTCCAAGCCACTTGCAATAGGAATGCGTCTTGCGATTCGGGTGATAACCAATGTTTTAGGGTATCTCAAGTGATTTCCAAGTCGCCTGAAAAGGATAGCACCAACAGACCTAATAAGTTTCAATTACTCTTAGGCAATTCAATGTATCCATTTTCCCGTTAATATCGACCATAATCAGATTTATATCAATGGGGAAATTCTACACACTTATTCATTTCGTCTGGAACACGCGCGAGCTCTAAAGTCGATTGAACACAGGGCTTGCCTGGCCAGAAAGTCTGATGTAATCGCCGTCTTGTAGGCCAATGTCAACGCCCTTGTACATCCAATTATCCCGAACCTCTAATCGTCCGATCAGGTGGGGGACAGAAGAATCGAATCCTGCGCGTTTCAAAACCTAGCTCGGAAGTGTTTCTACCTTTACAGTTCAAAACTGTGGGGCAAATTTTGGACGACGAAAAATGTCTCCGACGTTTACCTCCACCCCACTGGTATCTAATTGCATGTTATTAGTAAGCTGATCTGCGAGATCGAGTGAAAATTATTTTTATGAGGTTCGTGTGAAAGTGACAATGTTTTTTTGCTGAGTGGAACAACCTTGTTAACCTTGACAATTAAGTAGGCACCCTGCTTTAGGAAGGTGAGAGCTGGTTACTTACTCAAGTTAAATCAGGTCCGGTTGCAGTGTGAATTAAGTAAATATTTCTCTGCATGTATCCAGTGTAAATGTGTGTGTTTTGATCCTGAGAATCTTCATCAGCGTCATCAGTAACGACCTCAAAAAGAATCCCATTCGAATTGCTATAAATAATTACACCCGGAGCTTTTTCAACTTACTAGAAATATGATGATTCTATTATTTTTTAGTTGAAACGAGTTTTCTAATATAAAGACCATCCGTTAACTCTTATACTCCCGCACTTAGTGTAAAAAAAAAAATTGGGTGAAACTGCATGGAAAATGGAGTAAATGATTTTTTTTCTCAACCCGTCTAAGATATCTCAATCGCGTTTTTCGCCATTCGCATTTTTCTCGGCAATTTCCCAACATTTTTGCACATTTATTTTCGAATCTGCGTTAAAATAAGATGAAGTTACTTTGATTTCCAAAACGCATCTTTCGAATATTTTTCGCAAAGTGAAATTTTTCAAAAACTTGGAACGCTTGGCGTGTCGTTGTCAAATGATAAAAATTCTCCCACTTCTGTCCAACGGCGTCTCAACCATTTAATTCTGATATTGACGGAGAAATTAAAGTTCGAATGCCAGAAAACGTGTAGTTCGTTTTAACGTAAGTTGGTAGGTGATGTGTACGATATGGGCCACAGAAACTGATTTTTCTCGATTTCAATTGATGTTTTCCGGCATTCAACCACAGGTTCGAATTGGGCGTTAAATTTCCTGTAAGAAGAGGTTCATTTTGTTTCCAAATTTTTTTTACACATTTATCACAATTCTCAATTTTTAATTTTTTACAGTACCTGGAAAAACATTTTGGAAACAAAATGAACCTCTTTCAGGAAATTTATCGAACCTGTGGTTGAATGCCGGAAAACATCAATGAAATCGAGAAAAATCAGTTTTCATTTGCTTGAAATTGACAGTTAACGTCAATACCAATCAGAATTAAATGGTTAATAAGTGGGTGAAGTTTTTATAAATTTGACAACGAAAAAAAAATTATTTTTGTGGTCACGCCAAGCGTTCCAAGTTTTTGAAAAATTTCACTTTGCCAAAAATGTTCATCTTTGATTGAAAATTTCGGTGTTTGGAAGATGCGTTTTGGAAATCAAAGTAAATGTTCAAACGCAGATTCCGAAAATGTGGTCTGTGCATGTTGGGAAATTGCCGAGAAAAATGCGTTTTAATGGCCTCAAAATCGCGGTTTAACATTTTATGGATTTTTTTTTTTTTACTTGAGTGTGCTCAACGTCTCTCAACGGTTCAAGGAATATGCGATGAATGAGGTGCGATCCTACGAATATTATTACCGTGTTTTCATGTTGCCATGTACTCCCATCATAAGCGTTAACTAATTTCAATATCGTTATTTCATTCTTTCTTCAATTAAGAAGAGTAACGCCTTAATAAGGATTTTAAAGGTTTATAACAGTCTTTGCTTCAATTGATGTTAACTCCAACTGCTGGCATTGGGTGAATTATGAATGAGTGAGCTCGCGAACGCGACAGATCGGTCAGAAAACTTTTTCTCAACAGAAATCACGAAAGCCCCTCAAAATTAACATTTTTGGATAATACTTGGTTCCTCAACGTTTGATATGTAACGGCCGAATACTGTAGAAAGTTTGTATTTATATAAGGATTTTGTGGTGCTCATCTTTGTCGAATTCATTTGTCCTTTTCTATGACGTGTAAATCGTGCCACGGTTTTCACGTGGTGATTCGAAGAAAAGGGGGAATTCTTTATAGTTCCGTTCATCTTTATTTTTTTTTTCATTCTCTGCACAGCAATATAGTCTACGGAACGTGATCGAACTGTCAAGCCCTTTCCTCCGCAATATGTAACCTCTAAGGATTCGTTTTCAAAGGTTTTCTATTTGAGGTATGTCTTCAAGAGAGACACTGCCTCACATCATCATTGAATTTTACCTTCATTCATCTTGAATAATAACAATAACTAAACCCCAATACGTAGATATGCAATTTATGAACAAATAGTGATATGTCGAACAAAATGGATAATTTGCTGCTAAATTGCGCTACATGAAATGAAATGAAACTGTAAAAGCCATACGGCGTTACAAGGTTCGCGAACTAATTTACAAAGATAACTTAAGAAGAAAGAATAAACAGTGAATAAAAATTGATGCAAAAAAACAAATAGTAAAATAATAAATATAAGTAAATTAATATAGAAAATCTTCATTCAAAAATAAAACTCTCGTTCTGACACAATTATTTATAAAACCTGACACTCTTTGGCATGTGATCACATCTTTAAAACATAACAGAGAAGACATTTCAAAATTATACAGTTCATTATAAAGAAAAAAGGAAAAACGCTCACCACGGAGGACAGTACGTACACATAAGAAATGAAAGAGTATCTGGTTCATCAAGGTTACACAACGGGCAGTCTACGGTATACGATAATCATATCCTACCTATGAGAGGAAATCGAATAAAACACCCACACCTTACAAACTTGTCTGTTTACAATCAGAGCTGAAATCAAAGTACAATGCAATATCAAAACCCTGGTATTTTGCATTTCGACTGCATTTTGGAGTATATTTCGACTGATACAGTAACCCATCAACTTTATTCTTTCTGAGAATTCCCGGTGGTTTACATTTTATTCACAACAATGTGGTTGATGCGTGAGTGCGTTGAAAATTTCTGCCATAATTATAATGTATCTTTACATACAGGGTGTCCCACGAGTTATGCACAACCCGACTCCTACGTGTTCTACAACTCATTTCCGACCAAAAGTGCCTCTTAGCAATTTTCTTAAGAGGCCTCGTTTCCGCGTTATTGGCGATTTGAGATTTTTTCGTGTTTTCGATCTTATGTCATTCAAACTGTCAGGACTCCCTTAATTTTGGAGATAGCTCAAATTTGATGACACCGTCGGAAAGAGCGTTAAATTTTCTATCTATTTGATGTCAGAAAATTGTTTTTTCTTTTTTAAATGAATTCAAGATGTGCGATTGCCGCGAGAAATGGCAGTTTTGTCAAAATCTGGAAATTGCCTGTTTTTCATCTCGCCTAGCAACCCCATTAATGCATTACGCAGAACTGTGGAAGCCTGGTGAAACGTGCGCCAAAATGTCAGCTTTCCAAGGGTGTAGTCGTTTTGGTTTTTAAAAATACTTTTAGTTAAGAAAATAGTGTTTAACTGCAAAAAAACGCGTGCTTTCTATTGAAATTGAGGTTTTTTCAAAAGTCTTGCCGAAAACAGGTTGGTGGCGGGATATACTTAAGTTTCCTCGCTGAATCGAATGGTGACAACGCCAGACCTCTCATGTGACGATTTGAGTTAGTTATGTCGGATGCATATACCCGTTCGTTGTGCATAAACCCGTTCGTTGTGCATAAACCCGACACTGTTCTTGAACATGGTCTACGGCATTTCTAAGCTGTCCGGCCAAAGTCAAGACAATCGAAGAGCCGAGAGACGGCTGTTATTTGTGTTCATTTACGATTAATTGCGATGGGTTGCATTCATCTCTTTTGTTACACTATGGACCCTTATCAAACCAGGCTTCCGTATCATTACCAACTCTCCCCTTTCGTCTCTTTCCTCGCTGTATTTCCTTCAGCACGGTTTCCCTATTGCATATTTCCATTCATCATGGTGCACTATACGACAAGTGAGTATGTTGACATGATTTTTGTGTACGGTTTTGCCGATGATAATGCTTCTGAAGCAGCTCGGGAATATGCTCTGTTGTTCCCCGACCGACGGACTCCATACGCACAAAAATGTCCAGGGCACGTCCCTATCTTTATTATGAAGGTGCTCGTTTTTGGCTCTTCGATTGTGTCGGAAATGAGTTGTAAAACACGTAGGAGTCGGATTGTGCATAACTCGTGGGACACCCTGTATAGTACATTTATTATGCAATACCCATGATATTGCATGCCATACTACGGTATGATAAACATCTATGAGGATGAAGTTTCTTCTATTTAACCAGTCTCTAATTAACCAAGAATATGTTCCTGTTGATAAAAAATGAAATATTACGTAAAGAAAATCCATCATTCATCCTATAGAATTCCAATTTATACCCTACATTTTATGCTACGTCCTTTTACGAGAGAATTTTCAAGAGCACTCGAGATGTGGACGCTGATGAGCATGACAAAAACGAGTCCCATCCTCTAAGCCAACGAAAATACATCAATTCAAATAACCGGGAAATACCCCTTTTTAATTCACCCTTTTAGTGATTGTATTCCACTTGTCAACTACGTGCAGCAAGGTTTTTTCAGCGTTGAACTCGTTACGAACCGAAAATTAATGGAGCTTTTATTTGTGCTTCCTCGAGGGTATTTAGGTCCCACTCTGTGCTCTGACTAAAATATCGAAAAATTCCCACTTTCGATAGTATAGTTTTTCCCATTACTAATTTCCTCTTTTCGGTTGTCCAAGGTTCTTTTAGTAGGTTGTTATATGTACGTACCTACTGAAATTAGACTCCAGAATAAACCAAAATAGTTGGCTTTGTTTAACTTTAATTTTAAAATGTCACATAATGAGAACAATAATGAACTTTGGAATCGTTTCATATGGATGACCTTACTACAACTGTAACTAAGCAATTAATTGCAGTAAGTAACCATTGAAGCCAAATTACATCATTTCCCTACTCAACTTCTTTCTTTGACACAAAAGTAGTCTCTAAATTATTGAAACTTTCTTCGAATTAGTTGAGGTCTCGAATGGTCAAGTCCTTAATTTTTTCTTCTATAGGATTCGAATCTTTTGTTGTATTTTCTTCGTCTTCAGTCCACAAAGAGAGTTATTCGACAGAGGAGAGGGGTTGTTATTTATGACACAAGAGGAGTTTGAACTTGTAATGAGCTCTAAATGGATCATCCAGGCTTAGTGGCGTCCTGTCAAGTGTCGAGTTGAATTTGTGATCAACTTTCAGAAATTGTTTTTGGTCGAAATTTGAATGTCCCCGCAGGGCCAAATCGCGATACAGTTACCTCTTTGACATTAGTGAAGCGAACGTGAGAGTTCTTGAAGCTTGCCTCCAGGAGTTCGACTTGTTACGTTAGGATCGTATTTGATTATTCTGATGTGACTTCTCATGAAGACAGGACCAGGAATTGACAACCAAGTGGTAGCGACGAGCCAACAGCTCTTCAACATGAATGTCTAAACATTTGTTCATGAGGAGTTGAATTAATAGCTTTGAACAAGAGCGAGCGAATTTATTGAAGTGTATCTGGAATTACGGTTTCCCATCAACTGGGTTGATAGGTTCTTGGATAGAAGGGTCAGTTGAATAGATTTCCAGATAATACCATTATGTCTCTCCACATTCCCGTTTCCTTTCGGATTAGGTGGAGACCAAATCTGAAGCTCTAAACTTTCGGAAGCTAACGTTCACAAACAAAACAAAACAACAAACAAAATTCAAGAACAAAACAAAATATCAAAAAAAACAAAAAATTCAAAATTTAAAACACAACTCATCACAACACACACACACCACCACTCATCACTCATCACTCTTCATTCTTTTACACAACTGTTTCAAAAAACAATAACTCCCATTAGACGCTTCTTCATCAACTGCCTTTTCAGACGTTGAAAAACCCAAAGTTTCTGCAAATTTAATGTCATTAATTTACGGACATGCATAGAGGTAACAAATACTTTGCTGAGCATACTAATACAAAGTTTGGAACTTTGTTAACAAACAGTCAAGCAATCATGCCTGCCAAACTAATCCTCGAGAGATATCCAGAATCTTATCAAAATTTAAAAAAACATTAACATTAACACGGCTCTTGGCCATGACAAAATACAAAACATAGCTTTAAAAAACCTCCCAAAAGCAATATCTTACTCAATAATTTGATAAATTCATATTTTAGAATATATAATTTTTCCACCTTTTCCGAATCATCCACAGTGGTACCGATCCTGAAGCCAAATAAGAAGCCAAAGAAAGAACAATGGACATTTAAGTGTGGAAATATACATGTTATTAAAAATACAAATACTGAGGTTTGTGGTTGTCAGCAAATATGTCATTCATAAAGCACTTTGAAATTAAATTGAGTGAATCCAAAAAGGTATAGAACACCGTACAGACTTTTGTGTTGGTTAACAAGGGTGCCTCTATATCGGCCAAAGTTCAAGTCGAATACAACCAAACACCACAACCAAAACTGAGATGGGATAAGGTAGTGAAACATTTGCCTTTATGATGCAGGTACGAGGGGATTAAGACAATCCAAAGCCTCTTCATAAAGAAAGTATTCAGGCTGCCTGCGAATATCGGGAACTATAATGTTATTCATAGGAACGGGGTGTGAACCTCTCTGTCTTTATCTTCTTACTCTGCTCGTGGGCATGTTGAAAGCACTCCGAGGAGGTTTCAATCGATTGGCAAAGGAGATTTTGCAATTGGGTCGAAAAAACATGACGTGATTCTAGTAGGATATGAAAGACTCTTTCAACTGAGTGTGTGTAGGTCGAATGAAATTTTCGACTCAAGAATAGAATGAAACACAATTGTTACAAACATTCTAATGCAAATAATGATACCATGTATAAACTGTGAATATTAATCTGTGTGATTTCTCAGCGTGTTTGAGGTTGAAATGAGGTGCTATACCGTTAAACAGGAGAATAGCTAATTGAATATATAGCTATTCCAATTCAATTTCAGAGTTTTCCATTTCAATTTCAGACTTTTCCATTTCAATTTCAGACTTTTCCGTTTCAATTTCAGAATTTTCCATTTCAATTTCAGAATTTTCCATTTCAATTTCAAAATTTTCCATTTCAATTTCAGAATTTTCCATTTCAATTTCAGAATGTGATCAATATCCGGGTGCGAGCGTAAAAAAGGGGATAACGGGAAGGAAATAAGTAGGTAGCACTCAAAATGTATTAATAAAATTATAAAATTAAAAAATTATCACGAGAGGTGAGAAGGAACTGGTTCATCGAAATTAATAAAATATGCGCATGTTTTGCTTCCGAGTCTGCGAAGCAGCGGAAGTCTTGTGTTCACTTTCGGAAGCCAAACAATTTTTGTTGTCCGAATTCAAAATTTCCACTCGCGTTTTGCGTTTCATAGTCTACTAAACAAATTTGGTTCCCTGTCTGTCAGTCCGCATTTCCTTGTTACAACCATAACTTCCACAATTTTGAATGCATTTAGCTCATATTTTGAGGGATTATGCAGATAAGGTCTCTTGAGGTCCCATACGAATTTCATCTCAATATAATCAGCGGTACGCTCTGCGCATGCGCTAACGTGAAATTTTTGAAACAGGTATAACTTTTTGGCTGTTTCAAGAATTTTACGTTAGCGCGTTTCACGTTATCAATTTCGATGAACTAGTTCCTTCTTCTCACTTATTAATACATTTTGTGTGCTACCTACTCATTTCCTTCTCTTTATCCCCCTTTTTTACGCTCCCACCCGGATATTGATCACATTCTGAAATTGAAATGGAAAATTCTGAAATTGAAATGGAAAGTCTGAAATTGAAATGAAAAATTCTGAAATCAAAATGGAAAAGTCTGAAATTGTTTTGGAAATTTCCGAATCTGACTTGGAAAAGCTATATTTCACTTTCTTAGTAAGGGTCCTAATTATTTTGCATACGATTCTTATAAGAATGCCGCTATCGCTCAATTCATTGGAATAGATTTATTTTTCGTGAGGCCCGCTAGTTTGGATTTCAATTAATGGCAGCAGCAATGCTACTAGATGGTAACCGAATTCAGAGAGAATTTCACCATGTTTTAGGATCTACAGCTCCATGCATATTGAAACGATAACTTTCAGGGTGTTTCCTTTTTATAATTATTTATTATTTTTATTTTCCCGTTGATATTATTACAGCTGACTTGATGCTTAATCCAGGCGGACAGTTGAACAATTGCTTCTCTACTGAGTAATGATTTTACGTAATTTATCAATTTCGTTGTTAAATATTTATCAACATTTTCTGTCCAATTTTACTGAATCCAGCAAGCTGTGGTGGTAATGATGTCGCTACAGGCTCAAGGGTTTCTCTGTTGAATTTTCCGTATTTACCCGCATGTTTGCAGATTTTCCTTTCCATACAAGGGGGCGAAGTATGAGTAACCAAGAGCAAAACAACCAGATCAGGTTCTGATGGCATTCGTCACGGACGTCGTCCGTTTATTCCCTTTCAACTGTTCTGGTGTGTTAGTGTGCTGTCCCCGCTAGACCTCTCATTGTCATACGTCAGTAACAACTGTCAGTAACTCAATCTTGCTAGCTCGTAGAGATTTTCCCCATCCTATGTGTTATTCTATATTATCGCGTTTGGTTATAAAATATGAAAATAAACAATTAATATCTATCAAGGTGAGGAATGGTTAACTCACAATTGATGTCAGTAATACTTTTCCATGATATAGGAAGATATAGATATTAGTAAACCATGTAGGATAACAGTCCGTTTACTTGGTTTTATCGTTTGTATCGTTTTTGTCAAGATGGGATTCGGTAGTTTTGGTAGAAAGGAGGCTATCGGATTTTAACTTTGCGGAGGCTTTGGGGTTCCCTGCTAAGGTGCCAACGGGTTCTAGTGTGGTACACAGATTAAGAGTGGGTTGTGTGATGAATTAGTAAATGATCATTTTAAAGTTTGGTTTTATACTTTAGTAGTTAGATCCGGGAGCGAATAAGGTAAATACCGTGGAGGTTTCGGAATTCAAGGAGAGAAGAAAGATATTACTCCTCTGACTAGTTCTAAGCAGTTGAATGATTTCAAAAATTAGAGAGGGCCGAATTTTGCAGAAGAGTCGGCAATGGTGAACAATTTAGAGTTTTCCATGGTTATTTTGTCGATGTGAACTATTTCGAGCGGTTTAAAAGCGGTTTTGGTCATATTTTACTTCATTTTCAAAGGATGTCAATGGTATTTGCAACTGAGATACGATTAATAATTAATAATGCATTTTTGTAAGGCCTTTTCCGAATGGTATTCTTGAACAATCCTAATTTAATCTGGCGTATTTTCAATGTCTTGCATTGTTCGAGTGCATTTGGTCATTTCGATTTCTGCAAAGGTAAAGTGCTTTGTCATGATCTGGACAAATTCCTCGTGGGTATATGTCGCTCAAAACGAAAATTAATCCTTATCTAGGGATGTCACACTGTCACGAACTTGACAATATCTTCTTCCAGGTTGGGTTGTGACAATTTTACTTCAGTTCAAGTTTTGGTGCCGAAAATAGTTTTTGAATGAACTGATGACGTTCGAAGGGTATTTTGATTATTTCTACGAAGATTTTCTCCTTAGTATTTCCTTTTTCATTCATCGAAGTTTGCTACAACGGAACTGATTTCTGCTTCATCGTCTCAGGCTTTTTGTAGGGTTTCTGATGGATGAACGATTCTTTTATTCATCGAAGCTTTGAATAAGTATCATCGAATATTCCTCAAGTTTTGTTTTTTGGTCACAGCTTCTATACCTTGCACATAGCTACAGATAGGCCATATGACTTGAAAATTCACCAAGGTTTCGCAATCAAATTCAAACATTGTTCAAATCATTGGAACACTTTAAATTGCAAATATGTGCTCCAACAGACAGAAATGGAATATCATTGGGGCGTCGTCGCTCCATTAAAGCTCGCAAATGAATTGTAATTTTGAAAATTTAGAACCAGTTTTGAAAAAACGTTTGCGGACGGACAAGTTTTCTATTGCAGATTCGGATTCTACAGAAAACCCTTTGAAACGTAAACCATGAAATTCTCAAATGGGGGGTTAGCAAATTTTTTTTCAATTATCAATGGTTTATTTTGAATAATAAAAAAAAGAAAAACATAGAAATAGTGAAGACAACGATTAATCACTATTACTCCCTCAATCCACCCTCCTTCAAAACGAAATGTAAAAGTTCTGAAAGACGTTTCAAACTTCATCAAACTCTCATTTGAATAAACAAAGAGAACCCTTCCGTGATCAAACACAAATCCACACATACCTACTCGGAACTTTCTTTTCAAAACACTCCGCAAAGGTGGTGGGAGCAAATAATTGAGCGACATTACCTATCTATGGTTTTAGCTATAGCCAACAGTTAGAGTGGCTTTGATTTCACTCTCGTGAGATGAAAACACTTTGTTCCCCTCAAAACCAAAATTTCCTTCCTGCATCAATTTTGTTTTTGTTGAAAAGTAAATTAGTTGAAAAAAAAAGTTACAGAAAGTCCATATCACACAATATTTAACTTCTAAGATCATGTCCGTTGGTTCATGTTGTAATACTAGGTATTTTTCCTTACGCATATATATTGATATTTCAGAAATCCAAATGAAACTGCAAACATGAATGTTGAATAGATTAATGTAGTAAATGTTGTTGAATGAAAAAAACGTATATATGCCTGCAGTGGTATACCAACAGTCAACCATAAAACTCTATGATAACTGCGGCCATCTCGGGTGAGGTGGGATCAAGGAAAACGCTCCAAACATAAACCCTTGCTATAACATAAAACCTTGGCCGGAATCCAGTGCGGATAGTCCCAATAAAATTCTAGTAGGCCCACCACGTGTCATTAAAAGGGTTTTCATTATTGGATTTGCAAATGAATACCAGGGCAAGAGCCATGAAGAAGATTAAAACGTGTCACCATTTTCTAGGATTTCAGGCATTTGCATGTATATTACTTCCGCTCAACGTACGGAAGCAATTCGAATGAAATGAAGGGGAATAAGTTTTCTGCGTAAAGTAAGTTTCCATTGTTTTCATTATACATCATCCAATGATCTAACGTTATCACATGCAGTACGTGCGTTTAGGTACTTGCGACACACAAAAAGAAGTTGTAAAGGTGTAATACCTTAAAATCGTAAAAAGTTAATTTGACTCATGAGCTTCTATTGATAAGTAATTACCCACATGAATCCATGTGATAGTACATGCCATCCATGTGACAATCCTAGCCACCACTGTGAGGTGTTGAAGCAGTACCTAGCAGTGAGACAGTGAACATCCTTCACAGGTTTTGTTCGGGTAAAAATGAGAACCTCTGTCATGGCGTGCAGCAGTTTCCACAAACTCAAAGTAGCCGCATGCTCAATCATGATGATAGCAGGTGCATTGTCATCCAGTGGTCTTCCAGGTTGTCGTGTTTTCATGATCCTATTTTTGTTCGATCCCAATTTGACTGTAGTTGTGCAACAGACCTCGGAAATTTAGTTAGCCAAGAAAAATTAGAGGGAGTAATAACTGTTTTCTGGTGACAATTATTTTCGGCGCTACTCGGGCTCTTATTGCCAACTGTTTTTCATGATTCTTATTTTGTTCAATCCCAATTATAATTTATTCTTCTGCTGACAGGAGAGTAATGGAAGGGGTAATAGCAAATCCTTTCTATAGCTGCTTAAGAGAGAATACTCGACCGGTTTATGTCATTTTTTTTCAAGTTTAGATTTTGTTTTAATATTTGTACATTCTGTCAAAAGGAGTAAAACTCAATCCTAATACAGCTTATAAGCTGTATAAATAGTACTGCTTTTCTTGATCATCCGAAGGGCTGCTCATACCTACTAGTTTACCAGTCAAATGACACGGTGCCATGAAGTTCATCCGTTGAGATGGCGCTGGAACTACATTCTTTTCAATTCAACAAACAACCAGCACGGGAGCCCAAAACTTTGGGAGCGTCTACCACGATTGGCACATGGACCGAAACTGGAAGTGCAGGGTCATTCATTACGAAAAAGCTGGAAATGTTTTTATTCACTTCATTTTCATGTAAAAAGAGTACTTTTGAAGTTTGCACCAATTTTTCGCTTGTGTTTTTTGTGAAAAACCTCGAAATCTTTTTACTTTTTTTAGTTTTCATAAAATAACTCTCAAACGATCCTTTTTTTTAAATTTACTCCATGATAAATTAAACTACAATTTCCGTTCAAAAATTGTGCTTCTATAGAGTCCATTACAAATTGTAAGACGCAAAAAGGGTCAGGAGATGCTGTAGATAATTATAACGGTAGAACCATTCTAGACAGGTAATCGGTTTTCCCTATCGGTGTTAGCAATCGAATACTGGAAAAGATATTTTCAGAAATTAACTTGCACATCTGTCAACTTTTTTTGTAAGTTACTACATATTCGTTTTTCAAGTATTGTATAATCCATTGATTCCCTGAAAACGTTTCTTGTTTTGCGATTACTACAGGATGTGTTGTCGACTTTATTTAAAAATTGTCGTTCCAGTATTTGAGCATACGATAGAACACAAAGTTTGATGCCCTAAGATACGTAAGCACATAATTTACTTCTAATCATACTTGCGACAGTTCAAAAAACAGGTGTCAACATTCAAGAACCAATTTCTTTGGAAATGGGAGAAATGATCATACTTTAACCTTGATAATCACCTGTACTGGTAGCCGAGTTTTCACATATATCGTCGTAATTTCATCGTCATTGTATGTTAAATTTATAGTAGTTTGATTAAGCACAAAGTTTCTAAATTGCAAATTTCGAAGGTTCCCGAATATCCCACATTTAGCTCAAGCGAAAAGTAGGTGCAAATCTGAAAATACTCCTTTTACATGAAATCGAAGAGAATAAAACAATTCCACCTTTCTGGGATATGATGAACCTATAAACCCTATATTGCCAGGCAACCTTATGTATAAAGGGGCAAGTGAAGGGAAAACGTAAATTTGAAAAAACAACTGTTGAAAAAAGAATGGCGTGAAGCGAGTAGCGGATTTTATGCAGCTCCCCTTCATTGATAACAGAATTTGAACAAATCTCGCTCTTTACAATCAGCTAGGGGTCAAATGTTCCCAGCGATAGAAGGGCAGGCTTTTCGTATGGATTCAATAGATTTCTCGTCAATGCACGAATGCAACAAACCGGCGGGCAGCGTGGAGAAGTGTTTTGCTCCATATGTACACGTGATTGTTGAAACAATTTTGAAAAAAAGTAAATCAACAGAAAAAAGAAGAGTTTCTAAAAATAAAGTAGGTTGCATTTAATGATTTCTTGAGACAGTATGGCTTGAGACAGCTAATGAAAATTTATTGGTTGGGGTTTACCAAAGATGCATTCAAACTCCGACGAATGATCATAGCATATGGTTTGGGGTTCCCTTGTTGTTGAACAAGAATTCCTTGAATGCAATAAATCACTCGTGGCTAAATCTTTCGAAACAGATTTTGGTAAAACCATTTCCATAATCAAATATTCGCCAAATAAAACAAGACAAATGAGTTACCAGAGTTATGAGTTAACCGCAGTGCTGCGATACCACTCGCAACCGTATCCCAATGGGGTTAACCTTCCGAAGGATATAAAAAATATCCAATCCCATCAACCCTCACCAGCAATACAGCGAAACGAGCGATCGTTGATATTTATTGCGACGACGATATTTTCCTTTCTGATTTTGTTAGAACTAAGCAAACTGATGTTTCTCGCATCAAAATTTGATGTCTTTACAAGGTTTGATTCGTTACACAGTTTGTGAGGCAGCCCAAGGCATTACAGAGCAAATTTCTTCTTGTATCCAATTGTTTAATCAACATTAATGGATTGTTTTGCCAATTCAGTTTATTAAAATTAAAGTTTTAACGGTAACATTTTCTCAATTACAAATGAAAACTATGAAAAGTTATTTTTTGAGAAAGAACATGCGGTTGGAGCCGTTTACTTCATGCGATTTTATGACAATTGCTTGATCTAATATTCCTGCTTTTCCCACGTTTTGGTCAGCCCTACATTTCAACTCTTGAAATATTGCCAGTCAGGATCATGTTGTACTTCCAACTAACGTAGTGAGACTCAGCAACATTGACAGTTTGAACGAAAAAACCGAATAGGATCAACTCGAATCTGCTGAGCTCCGTTCAACTACATTTACCGCTGCGCGTTGCTCTGCGATTTACAGTCGTGTTGATGGACCTCATTGTGATCATTGTAGAAGGATCGAAAGCTACTCTCCACTCCCCCTCCCTTCCACCTCCTCCATCAACGTTCTCCAAAATCGTAAGGGCTCGTGCTCTCCGGTCGTTTAAAAAAAAGACGTTTTTTTGGTCGATACAAACCCATCGCCAAAACGATCGCCAAAGACGATTAATAAGCCAAAAAGTATACAGCCTATCATTAAATCTCTTAGAATTGTATTTATAGTCATCCCAAATTCACAATAACCAAAAATAATAAATCAATTGATGCATTCAACAAATCAGTTACAAACCAGCACTATTTACATTATTGTGCACTATTCATTAACAATGCACAAAAGTTGTGTGTATTTGTCCGAAAAAAAATATATATCTATTCGTCACAGCCTTCATCATATTTCTTGACACCAACGTCCCTTTACAATAATCTTCTAACCGGTCGTTATCAGCCTTAGCCAACGCCTTATTAATTATATGTGAGCCGAACGTGATCAATTAGCGATGTAACCATCGAAGGTGTCGGGACCAATCAACCCTTAATCCATCCTTTGAGCCAAGAGCAAAAGGCGTCGAAGGAGATCCAATAATATATCACGATAGATTAAATCAGTACTGAACCATAAATTGGGGAGTCATTCGGTCACTCACTTGGATTTCAATGATCAGCTTAACCACGTCAACGTAGGGATATCACACATGAAATTGGAGTTTATTCGATTACGGCGTCAGTTAACTCTGAAACCTTCATTAAGAATTGCTATATAAATAAATCTTATTTTCTACTCTTTTGTGACGTTCTATGTGAAACTAAAGGGATTTCGTAAAAAAAAAAAAAAAAAAAGTCCATACTAGTGAGGTGTAGATGTTCTTTACTTTGACGGACAGAATGACTTCGATTGGAAAACCCTGCAAGTTATTGTAGTTTATTTTCTTATACTTACATGAACTTGAGAAGGCGATTTCATTATTTGTTTTATTTAGTTTCCATTTTAACGTAGCTTAATCACGAGTTCAACTTGATTGCCCGCTCATGATCGAGTATGAATGAATGAGGTCTATAGTAAATATAGAGTAAAATGTAAATTTTACATGCCAGTATATATAAATAATTTTTTGTTTGATATCAAACAGAATTAGGCAGTTGGGGTATGCCCGTTTATCCGGTCATCTATTTATAAATAATCATGTTACATTCTTGAAAATGAACAAAATGAGCAAAGACTTCATGAGTGTGAATTCCACTTCACATCCGTTCCAAAAAACCTACTAGAATGTTCTTACGTGAATAAACTTGTATCTAGAAATTATTTCATGTTTTCCCTTGCACTTCATATCTGAACAAAAAATTCCAATTCTTCCCATGTTTCCCCGTCCATTTTCCTTTTCCAACCACCTAAATCTAAATTCAACAAACATTGGAGAAACTGCGGTAATGTGGAACTAGTCCTCCTTTTCCCCTCTGTTGAACATTGAGAATTCGGACGTTCATCCTTCTTCCCAGAACTGCATTAAGACTGAATAATTTGCTGATTCTAAATATCAATCGACAGGTGATGATCAATGTGAAGGTTCTTATTTACATACATGAAGTCCTTAACGAGGAATTTTCTCTTCCCTTGTTCCAACTCGCACAAAAATTTCTGTATCGAGCTGTTTTATATTGACCTTTTTTACCTCATCAATGTCAATCTCAGATTTTGTGTAGATTTTTATCCAATGATTCAATCAACTTACTTACTTACTTAGTTATTTGGCGTTGCGGTCCTTCTAGAACCAGGGCCTTCTCAACAATCGATCGCCAATCCTTCCTATCCTGAGCATGGCTCCTCCATCTTCTCACTCCTAGCTGGGTCAGATCTCTCTCTATGTCCTCTAGCCAGCGTAGCCGGGGTCGTTCCTTCAGCCGTTTACCACCCGGAGAGTCATGCGTAGCTCTACGAGGAAATCTTTCTGGTGGCATCCGCTCAACATTACCAAGCCATCTCAGTCTTGCACGCTTCACGAATGCAATCAAATCCGGCTCACCGTACAAGCGTTTCAGCTCAGCTTTCTTCCTGACTCTCCAGACTTCATTCGCACACACTGGGCCAAAAAATTTTCTTAATACTTTACGCTCCGAGCAACTGAGGAGACGCTCGCTAGCTCCAGTTAGAGTCCACGTCTCACATCCATTTGTAACCACCGGGCGCATGATGGTCTGGTACACTGTGAGCTTTGCTCTCCGTGAGAGTCCCCGAAACTTTCTCGCTTTCTGGATTGCCCAGAAACACCTGTTCCCTGCAGCTATATTTGCCTTTATTTCAGTTCTCACGTCATTTCGTTGGTTATCATTGCACCCAGGCACTTGAATTCGTTACAAACTGGAAAGGTATGGACCTTCAATCTCGACTGTGGTCTGGGATAGCTTTGGCCCCCTACTTTTGTACTTGTTTACTTTTCTCTCGTTTTTTCTCTATAGAATACAGAGTATTGAATATTTCAACTCTTAAATTCCAATCATGACAAAATTTAGTGCCGAGATTCTTTGCTTTCTTACGGTCGGTAAGCGGCCGAACGCGTTTTGTCGTTCGTCAGTATTGTCAGAGGATATGAGGGTGCAATGTACACATGGGCTTGTCGATAAAAGATTTGTTCCTAAATCGAAACATTTCTGAACCACCACCTCCAGCATAACTGCTGACGAACCGACAGGGCCAAGAGACCGACCCGCACTTAGATGAGTTGACCGCCGAACCGCCCCGGCAAGGTCCTCAACTTGAAGACAATCTGTAAGCCCTCACTTGCTTCTGATTGTAGGACTCGTAGTCTACAAATGCAGATATACCTACGCACTCTTCACGGGCGAGATCGAATTCTATTCCATCTGGCATCTTACCCAACGCCATTTCCACTACCATGTTAAAAGGATTGGTGACAGAGGATCTGCGCTCCCAACGACAACATCCCCTTACTATTCACCCCGTACCACAAGAACTGACACAATTTCATTGTATGAGCTGGCAACATCACAAACCCACATACAACATAAACACGCCTTTACACACACGTGCACGGAATGAAAGTTGTTCGGATCGGTCTAAATCGTAATAATTTTCCGAACCAATTTTTTAAATATTCTGAAAGTGAAAACAATGCTTTTGCTAGGTACCTATGTATAACGTTAAAACATCTAGGTATCTACTGTTCACTAGTTGCCCCTAAAGGCATAGTAAAATTTATAAAATATAATCTTTATTACAGCATTATCATATACACGTTATTGTCACACTTAAACTCATAACATCTGTTTCGATTGTTTTAGTTTCAAAGGCGATCACAGTTCAGATTTTTAAACTGTAACATTTTTTTGTCACAGGCTGATCGGTTTTTACTATTATCACCGTTCACATTCATGTGCTTGCTTACATTGAATTTTCTCTCCCAGAAGGAGAGCAAACGGATGATCGTTCATTGATCTAGACGGTTTCCTTTCGATGAGATCAGTAAATGACAACCATTATTCTATCCTATTCTATTCTTTCTTAAATTGAACGAAAGTGATTCCGAGAATTCAGCCCCACATTTCTGTGATTTTTCATCGGAATCTCATTAAATTCGGTCCAACGAGAGAAAAGAAGGTCAGGGCTGCGGATGAAAGATATTTTTGTTTAATTTTTTCTGTCAAAGTTTGAAGGAGAGGGATACTTTTTCTTGGTCATCTACGAAGGGTTTACAGGAAATGATGCACCGAAAGGTTTCAGCTTCGGTAAGCTTCGGATTATTTCAAATAATTTCTGAAGCTACTATTGGTTTAGGTGCTACAAAAAATAATTTATCTATTGAACTGATTGAAAAAGGAACGGAAAGTAATGCATTGGTGCTGCTGGTGTATCAGTGAATTTTTACAGCAGGCATAGTGTACCGTAAACGGTTACGGCCACAATTATCACACTACTAAATGAATCATTGAACAAATCATATTTTGCTTCGATTGAAAATTTATATATACAGCCTCATGTAAATGCTGTGTTACTTAAATCACTCGTCAATTCGTGATCGAGTTAATTTCTTTTCAAAACAAACCATTCAATATTGTTCATAACGTTCAAACAAAACATCGCCATTCTTTGATTTATTTGTGATTTCCAAAGCACTTTAATGGTGGAACTTGCTTAATAGACTCAATAGGGTTACTACATTCTATATCAGCAGTCCAAATTCTAAAAACTATATTACAAATAATAAATCATTTCATTTCCATAGTGATTCGTAATTTAAACATATACGAATAACACCTTTTCAGAATGCCGGAGAATTCAACAAGGGATATAATAACAAAGCCATAAATCTCTAGCGAGAGAGAATTATCCCTAACCCGATCAAACGGCCTTTTGTTGTCAAATGACATTACGGGGGCGTCATCGTTTTATCTCGTTACCCGTTAGTGGAATCTTCATTGAGATGGATGGCTTCGAAATCGATTTGGCTTAACTCACTAGAAGCTCAAACAAGTGTTTACTTTTCCTTTACAACTTTACGGGAATTTTTTTCTAAATAAACCGTTCAAGTTTTCTTTACTATTTTTCAATTTAAATTTTAATTCCGCGTGGCGGAGCTTTTTCCTATTTCTTGTTATTTTTGAGTTGCTTTCTCTTATCTTTCGGGGAGGTGTCCTCAAGCTTTTCATTTCAACAGGCTTAAAAACAGAGGGGGAACATTCTTTAGCCTGGAGGAGGCATTTTGAAAGGTCAACAAAAATATAATCTAACATCACTTGAACTGCCTCTAGTTAACAGAACGTCGAACGAATTTTATAATCTAAAAATTTGTTTGTGGTGAAGTCTGATAATATTTTTCTGTAAGCGCGATAGGTAATTTCACGGTGCTTATTAAAACGTACTAGCCATTCAAATTATACGAACAAGTAAACTTGAAATGCCCGAAAATTTAAATAAGAAGAAACTTTAGCTCACTCCGCGTTACCAATAGAAGTTGTAAAAACGATAGACTTCGTTCATATTTTTCTTTCGAGGTGCTCGTCATTTATAAGTTACCATATAGAACCACGTTTCAGTGTACATGTGGGTTAACTAAAGAAGAATCGAACCAATTTAATACACCATCGCACTGGAGTTGCAAAACAAGGGCGGTAAAGTGGCTACAAATGCAGAATCACCTATTGAAAAAAAAAACGAAATATTAGATTTTACCTTTCTCTCGTGCAATTTTTTTTTTCTCACGGTGAATAGTAATTTAAAATGTTGTATTGATTGTGGGAAAGATGGTTCAGAAAAGGAATTAAAGGAGGAATTATAATGTTGTAAATAAACTGGAAAAATGAAGAATAGCAGCTTGGTACAACGATTCAAGCGACAAAGCTGCATCGGGAATCTCAGCCGTCTTTTCACGGGTGGGTCGGCAGGTATTACGAGTCTTTCGCGCTAATTCAATATCAAATACAATAAAAATTCACATTATACAATAATTATTCAACGATTGAGTATGAAAACTGTAAGATCAAAACTAGTTACCTGGATCAGTGGACCCACGACAGACAAACTCATACAAAACGAAAGTTGTTCAGAACGGTCTAAAACACAACTGCGATTGGAAAAACATTCTGGAGGAAAAATTGTTCACCTACCAAGAGGTAGGTAGGTATTCTTCAATATAGTTGAAGAATAATTACAATAATTGTAATTATTCTTCAACCATACAATTATTGTCGTTACCGTCTATTATTGATAATTTTACAAATATTCAGTTTCAAGTTTGGAAGTAGATTCTTTGCGTAAGTTCGTTAATAGCCCCAAAAAATCTCGAACTGAAAAGGGTATACTAGTTTTTGAATTATTTCCTTAGTAGGCTGATAAAGGCTTTAGTAGGGAGAGCACAGGCGTCTGAAGCTGTGTTCATCATATTTGACAGCCGATAACTCCCACAACCGTACTAGACACAAGCTATTAAATACGACCTTTTCGGGAGCAAATTTATTAATCTTTCGTTTTCGATCTGGGCACAGGTAACTAAATGTGAAAATGTCAGTAGGACAAAGTCGAAAACAGATAACAAGGGGCTTATTTACCGGATCTTTCTTCACCTACTTTGTTGACTTGATCTACTATTCCCAGATTATTTATTCATAATAAATGATTTAGGTTCACTGATGAATCATCATTTATAACTTTGGTCCAAGGAATAAACGGATTTTCTCTGAGTCCACGTATTTTGAACAATTAAATTAAGATTTGGGATTAAAATTTGGATTTTCTTGGTCGATCACTCAAAACAAAAACGTGAAAAACAAGTTATCTATGTACTAGAGGTTTAGATGGTCTATAGTTTCATCACAGTGCGATGAGGAACTCATTTTATTAAATAAACGCATGTTTACCAACAAACAAGCGAAGCAGTGCCAACTCGACGGACCATTAAAACAACTGTGATTTTCTTTTCAACTATCTGTGATTCTCGATTCAACATTTTTTTCAACTAACCACATTCCTAGATTTAATATTAAATGTCCTACAAGCCCAGTGCATTATCATAATCCATAGCTAACTTCTAAGGCTCCTAATTGAAGGAGATCCAGAAAATGTCGTCCACGCAACTCAAGGTATAATTCTCAACCGATTTTCATGATTATTATTTCGTTCGATTTCAATTTTAGTTTAGTTGTGCAACCCAACTCGGAAATGTTTCTTTTGGCGACAGGAGGTAATTGAGAGGGTAGTAGCCAATCCTTTCAACTGCTGTTCAAATCAAAATTCTCAACTGATTCATGCCATTCTTTTTTGTTAATTAATCAATTACAAAATATTTCAACTCATTCAATTTTCATTATGGAAGGCCGTGAATGGCGCAATGGAGATAAATCGTGATTTCTCCTCTATTTTCATTTATTTAAACACCCTTTTTTGTTCGACCTTAAGTCTAGTCTAGTAGTGCAATAAATCTAAGAAATTTGGAGTTCTCTGTTGATAGGGGGAATGGAGGAGGTAATACGGAATCCATTCAAGCACTGTTCATACAGCCTTTTCTGTCGATTTTCCCGATTATTTTTTATTCAATTAAGATCTTTGTTCTAGTTTTGAAATATATTCAAATCTTCATCATTTAATTTCGGAAGGAGGGAACTGGAGGGGGTATAATTGATTTGTCTTCGCCATTTCCATATTTTTCTCTTCTTCTAACAATCCTCTCTTCTGCTTTAAAACTCAAAAATGTTGAACCTGTTTTCCTGCTGGATGGGTAAAGGGAGGTTGATGCCCGATTTATTCAAGCGATCCTCTTACCTACCGAAATTCCAAGCCAATTTTTATTCATTATTTCTTCAGTACACAATAATTTTGTATGTTATTTAGCAGTAATCATTCGAATTCTTTTGGTTTGTTTTCTACAAACATATAAGTAGTTCCCAGAAGGAAGTTGGAGGTGTGAGAGGTAATTAGCTTGACAGAAGGTATGTCATACAACATAATATAAAAAGCTTTCTGACGGGTGATGAACGATGTTAGTGGGCTGCAAAATGATGAAATTACACTACACCGACTAGTTCTACTTGGAAAACAGTGGAAAATACGGCGCGTGACTCTATTCCATAACACAATTTTGTGAAAGTCGGTCGAAAGGATGAGATATTTAATACGTGTAAGGGTTATCTGATAGTTGATTATATCATCACCCACATTGTGATCGGGTTATTTGATTGTTTATTATATCATCGACCACATTACTTTGGACTAGAACATTCACAACATATAAAGTGGATTTGAGGTAATGGTGTCAATCGTCTTCATGAAACAGAATTGTAACAGAAATGTGAATATTTCTGCGCACGGCTTACGTCTCCTGTAACTATACTTAATAATATTATAAAGAGGAAAGATTTAATCATTTATATCTAACGATTTGATTCAAAAACTAACGATCAAACGATTTGAAAAATTCGGGCTTTCCGTTTACAAGTTCTCCAAGAAAGAAAAATGTCATGGTTTGAACGAACTGTCTTGCGTCTAGCCTGTTAACAAAGACTAATTTACTCAATCAATTTTGAAAAATCTAATGTTTCGCAGTAATGTAATCCATAATTCCACAGAATTCTGGGTAAAAATCATGGGTATGCCATGTAGTATATAAAATCATGTTAATATCGACCGGGATCGACTGTCTGAGCCCTGAGGCTAATTTCTTTCCGGTTCACTAAAGATACTGACATTTTATTCCAAGCCATTTTATTGGTCATTGAACTTCGCTGTTTTATTATTTGCATTCACAGAGGCAAGTACACAACTATGGAAATATAGGAGGAAAAAGAGAAAATTAATAATAGGGGTATTGTGAGAAAATAACGAGTCTATTTGATTACTCCAACTCGGAGAACGTTCACTATTCCAAAACCGTAAAAAAAGCGCTTATAAATGGAGTTAAACAAATTTTGTTTCATTATTTTCAATAATGAACCCTTGTAATTGACCATGGAAGAAACAAATTTGACCGCCGTTAAAAGTAAAATAGTAACTTATACAAAAGTTATAGTTGAGGATGATATAGGATGGTATTGATTTGTTCTTGTTTCGCAATCGTATTGGATAGAAGACAAATAAATTTGAATTTTCGGAGAGAAAAATGAATGACGAGCCGTTGAAAATCGCGTATCTTTTTATTATTGTCATGTCAGAACATTATACAGCTTTTGTCCCTCAATATCCCGAAAAGAATTTGTTCGCAAAAGGTCTAAAGATCAAGCCTCTGCAGCAAGTGCTTCCAAAACGTGGGCGATCAATGTTTAGAATTCCCTGAGTTAGAAAAAAGAGGTTGACTAAAATTATTAGGTATTCTATTGCATTACACCGATCGAGGGAAAATTATATCTTCGTGGTCCAACCTAATGGGAAGATGCCCAACAGGCATTTTGATAAACAAGAATTTATATTGTATTGTACATGATATTATATATACTATTTACTAAATACTATTTACATTATATTGGCACAGTGATCTGTTGGATCGAAATGCTCTGCAACCTTCAGAAAAAACGCTGCAAATTCTTTCACTGGGGTTTATTGTTCAATTGGCTTGCGTTCATGATTTGAATCTGTACTAAGCTTCGGTGTGTGCGTGTTTCACGGGTGATAGAGCGATTATTGAATTTCAGGAGATATGCATAGACCACGTAAATCAGTTCTCAACCAATATACCTATTTGGATTGATCAGTTGATCATATTTGTGTGCCTCCTCTGCATCAGTGTCTCTTTGGCTACATAGTTTAAATTTGGATTTGGGGAAGGTTCAACGCAATACGAGTGCCAAAGGACTTGATAAACTATAGATGTTTTTATTGTGGGGGGTATTGAGGTTCAATAAAAAAACCTGCAAATTCTTTCACTGGGGTTTATTACTCAATTGGCTTGCGTTCATGATTTGAATTTCTACTAAGCTTTGGAGTGTGCGTGTTTCACAGATTAGAGGGATTATTGAATTTCAGGAGGCACACAAATATGATCAACTGATCAATCCAAATACTTAGGTATTTTGGTTGAGAACAGATTTACGTGCTCTATGCATGTCTCCTGAAATTCAATAATCTATCCAAATCTCCAAAGCTTAGTAGAAATTAAAATCATGAATCGTTAAAATTTAATAATAAAATTTAATAATGAACCCCAGTGAAAGAATTTGCAGCGTTTTTTTTTTTTTTTTTTTTTTTTTTTCAGAGCGATTACAATGGTTTATTATTGAAAAATAAACCAAAACTAGAACCTACATATCTATTTTTTTGTGATTATTAGTTACCACCTCCAATTGTTTTCCCATCTCCAAATATTTATTCTTCTATCTTTGTTTCCACTTAAAAGAAGTTTATAATCAATAGGTAAATAAATGCATTAGCCCTCCGAAGGGAGGGAAGAAATGCCACTCGTTTCAGGTGATTTGTATATGAAATACTTGTAATCACACTTGATAGTGTACAACACAATGAAGAAACTATTTAAAAAATGTTATGTTCTTTCCGAACTAAATAAATTCATTTTAATACAGTTAATTTAGTAAAAGATAATTTTCTTGTAGATTCAATTGTTGTAAAATTGATACTGCCTGAATTAGGAATCCGTGTAGTAAAATGAATTGCCAATTAAAATTCGAAGGGCTTATTACTACCTGTTAAACAGATTTATGAGTGCTTCCTTACGATTTCGGACCAACGCCGTGTAAAACAGCTTCCGTTAATGTAGATGTAAATGTTGTATTACAAACCTCTGAGGCCATTCCAAACCTTCCAACATAACAATGCTGTCATCAACTTTTCCGTTTAGAGTTTAAAACAGTTTCAAGTGAGACGAAGGGTGGAAGGGTGAAGAATAATGAAGTTGAAATCCCCGAAATGTACTGATTAGAGAAAATTTCTTGTTGTTTTGAAAGCTGAATAGACGGGCCTTTCCGTTGATTTAGAGGCTGAAATTAAGCAAACAGTATGCAGCTGTAGCTCGGATGTTTCAAAGTTTACGGTGAGCTTATCTGATGTGCAAATATTTGGATACCCAAGAACCAACAGTTGGCGGTTATGGTACACTGAGTTTTGGACTTACCAACGTTTTTATTTTGAAAGTCATAAACGTATTACTGTGTTTCTTCATTACATACTAACGCCAAAAATAATACGGTGGGATACTGTCTGGCACTTCACATCATTCGGTAATAATTAGTAGCATTGTTACACAAACGAAATTGTTCACTCAGTTGATTAGGCGGTTCACAATATAGGATAGTACATGAAAATTATCGCTTATATTTATCGATATACTACTCCGTAATTGTGTTTTTCTCATCACGCCCGGAGACAAAAGTGTTGCAAATGATTACACGAAAGTTTGTTGCTCATGTATTTCCTTCTACGTATATCACTGACAATATTGTAATGATTACAAGGTGCGGATGCACACTGGTCAGCTAACAACCTTTTGCCTAATGGACAGATCAGTGATTTAGTAGAAGTGAATTCATCAATTATTTCTTTCTAGATGTAATAAAGGTGACAGGATGATATCGTCATAAATATAACTCCTTAATATAAAACGCCTAGCTATGCTTCATATCTCCCACAAATATTTTACGTGTCAAAAGACACGCATAAAAATATCATTTCATTGTAATTATATCAGCTGATCCTTTCGTCACAATTTACTTTAATTAAATTATAGACCATTTTCAAGGGGGCAAGCATATATTCATACTCCTGTCGACTTTTTCGTTTTTCTCAAAGTATTAGCGAGAGCGAACAAAATCGAAAAATCGGGTGTAAAAAAAAGATCCCGAAAGTCCGAATTCCGAATTTTTTCTCCGAAACTAGTGAACCAAATTTAATAACATGCGAGTCAAAAATCACATTTTGGGTCTAGTTCAAACCGAATGCTCGGCGAAAGACTCTTTCAATCGTATAGAGTAGACCGCTTTGCGTTATCCGTTCACTTAAGGGCTGCTACTTCGACAGAAAACGCTGCAAATTCTTTCACTGGGGTTTATTATTCAATTGGCTTGCGTTCATGATTTGAATTTCTACTAAGCTTTGGAGTGTGCGTGTTTCACAGGTGATAGAGCGATTATTGAACTTCAGGAGATATGCATAGAGCACGTAAATTTGTTCTCAACCAAAATACCTATTTGGATTGATCAGTTGATAATATTTGTGTGCCTCCTGAAATTCAATAATCGCTCTATCACCTGTGAAACATGCACACTCCAAAGCTTAGTATAAATTCAAGTTATGAACGCAAGCCAATTGAATAATAAACCCCAGTGGAAGAATTTGCAGCGTTTTTTATGGTTATCAGAATGCTTCAACCCGTGTATCGGCTGCAAAGCCTTTTAGGAGTTCATTCCAGTATCCACATTACTACATCACTACATCACTACTTCACTAGGTTACTGATATCAACACAAAAACAATAATAAACCAAAATAACGCGAATGTTCTCACCATAAATCGGACCATAGATCGAAAATGGTTTGAGCTACAGACCTGAGGAGGGACTCATTCGATTCCTCGTGGACTGTTCTTCAAAAAGAGTACAAATTTAGGCCTCCTTGACTTTTTTTGAGGTTTTTAGTGATTTTACAAAACTTTGACAACCCTTAATGGGCACTTTAAATTAAGTGAGAGAGCTGGCTCAAGAATTTGGGCGTCGCCGGACCAACATGGATTTTTCCTGAAAATTTCAAATCTTTTTGCTCCAGCCGTTTGGGAGAAATCGTACGTACGGCGTACGACGTACAGCGGACGGACGGAAACATTTTTGTTGCAGATTCGGATTCTACACCCTTTGAAACGTAAACCACGAAATTTTCAGGGGGATTAAATTTTTTTTTTTTTTTTCATGATCGATTACAATGGTTTATTAAGTATTGAATAATAAACCAAAAATAATGTGAACACAAATATGAATGTGAACGTGCTTGGAAACTTTAAAAATCGCCTTGTAATGTATGAGGATTGGTGTCAACTGTTATAATAATTATTGCTGTTGAGTTTTCTTTCTGTGGTTCCTTTCAAAATCGAGTTTTTCAAGACCTATTTTATATAATTCTGTACAAGTGAAGCGTTGGAAGACGTTTTTAAATTTTCGTTTCATTACTATTATATTGTTCCATTATAGTATTTTAAAAACAGCTGTTGGCTCATTCAAAGAGACTAGTGAAGATTGATGTTCACGGAGTTAAGTCTTTAGAACATCTAGAAGTAAATTACGATGTATGGAGACACATTGATCAGCTGAAGCACCATTGTGGCTAACTTCGTTCCTAATCGATGTGTAGTGCTGAAAAATAAATGGGACTCTTGTTACGGGATCTACAATGCAATTACAATACTTGGAAGCGTGATCCGCCGAGTTTCGATAATGTACCACAGACTGCGCCTTCCATTCATAGAACAGTGATTTATGTAGAATGTTGTACTGAAACGCAAAGAATAAATAGTGAACCTCTATGTAATAATTTACAGATTTTTTTAAAATTCTATTTTGATTCGGATTCCCCGCGTCTTGAAACGTAAAATTTACTATTCAAAAATGCATTACTAGAAATGATAAACCGGAGTGCGGTACCATGACATAAATGAGCTGAGTTTATCAGTTGAGAGGCCTGGCTACCCGCAGTTCGGAATGGGAGCTAAATTCTTGGAGGTTTGAGACGCTTACATAGTTAGCATATTCCGGATCAAGGGAATGTATAATAAACCAAAATTTTATGGGAATATATTAGCTTGAATGCAACTAATGGCCAAAGGAACCCAATTCAATTATTTATTATTCATGTTCTAGAATAATGCAGCAGGTGGTGCCCAGATGATGTAGATAGCAGCGATATTCTCTAATGACTGAAAGGGACGAAAGCCCCATAGAAAAAAGCAATAATTTACTTTCTGAATGAGTATTGTAGGGCTGAATAATGTTTCTGTGGCCAAAATTTTTATATTTCGAGGCTCCTTTGTCATGAAATACTGCAAATTATGCAGCAAATGTTTAATGTTGAATATCAACATGTTCTTTCCTGTTTGAAATGACCTCTCACTACTGATTACAGGTAAACAACACATTGTAATCAAACCTTTCATAAATTAATGGCTTCAGTCAAATAAAACTGTTACACTGTTTAGGAACCTAGAACAAAGGGTTATGAGTGGAGATTATGAGACGTGACGATGACTTAACTAAACTTTGCAAATTATTACACGGAGGTTTATGATTTGGGTATTAGATGACCCTTCATCACGGAACACCTGGTTGATGATTTGGATGGACTGTAGTAGTAGTGATGGTGCTTTTCAGATACACTCGGAAAGTAAAGTTGAAATCCAACTGAAATTCAAGTAGATAAAATTAACGTAGCGTGGGATACACTACTGAAACTCTGCGGTTTTATGAGTAGTGATTGTCATTGCAAAAAGAGGCCCATTTATATTAATGAATTATATTTATATTCGTAAATCGATCAGGCATGAAATTAACATCAACAGCTTTCACCTGATTAGTGAGTCTTACCTTGTAATTAACTCGTAGATTGATATCGCCTTAAATAAAACCCTTACTACTAAACAAAAGCTGATAACTACAATGGGGTAGTGTACTGTATATCAGAACTTCCTAGAAACCCATGGATAGAATAACGGAAATTTAACTAAATAAAATACTTTACGAAGTAATCGATGGGAAACGACGATACGAGAAGTACCGCAAGCTCAGTGTTCTCATTCGATTCACGCAACTAATTGCTATCTGAATCAAACAAAAACATCAAACGTTTTAGGGATTTTGATTTTTCAATTGAATGTTCCTTAAATATCCCATAGGATTGATTGAGCAAGGTGCCGAGATAACAGGCGCATCCTGGACCGACATTGAATTTTTGAACCAAATTTCTTAAACTTTGGTTTTGGAGAAAAGCTTTAAACGGCGGAAGGACTTTTTTTAATTCGACTTTTCAAATCTACTTATCTTGAGAGTAAACCAACAACTTTTGAAAGGAGGTTAAAATTGGTTTATCTTGGTCGATTATTGAGGTTCATTGTTGAAAATAATAACCAAAAACTTGTTGGTTATTATTTCTGAGCCCCCTTCTATTTCCCCGACTTATGAATGAAAGAGTGGTGCACTCACCTTCCAAGCACATGGTTAAAAAATGTGTTAAGACCCATATTTATTACTCCGCTTAAAACCTGATTTTTTCAATTTTAAGAAATTGTTTTCAAGTTTTCGATCTCCTTTTAGGAAAACGATTTCCCTCTCCCCCACAGTACTCTTAAATCTGAGGATACCGTTGGAAATCGCATTAAAATTCCTGACTCCCTGGTGCCAAACAAGAATCTGTTGCTTAGGGCGAAAGGGTGGATTATCGGAAGAGAAGTGCTGCCAGTTCTAACACACAAGTATGTTATTTATAAAGAGAACGTGATCGTTCGTGTCATTGTAAGATTTGTGGAGTTACTTTTAGGCTCAGAAATAGCGATTAACGCGTGGGTGAATTTCTCCGGATCTGAAACCTATTCCATTCGATTTTTCGTCCAAAAGTACAAGAAAATGACACCACCTGACTTCGCTTGTAAAAACCTGGTTTTTCGCACTTTTTTGACCACTTTTTGGACCATAGCATCAACGTATGTAAAGCGATCAGGCTGGCCATTTATGACCAACCAGACCTCAAGTAGAGTCCAAGTGCGAAGTAAAGGATTTTTTACATCAATCCCAAGGCCCATTCGGCAGGACATTGCAGATTTTGAATCTATGCACCTTGAAAAAAAGCGACAAAGATTCAGGGGGGATTCTGAAGTGGTTTGCTGTACGATCACAAAAGCTCATAATTGAAATAAACCAAAACTTGTCAAATCCCGAACATTGATAGTTTTTTTCAATTGCCTGTAAAACAGTGTACTTGAAATTTTAGTTCTATTCTTGGAGTTTGGTCCAACGGTATCCTCAAATATGAATTTATTCAGGATAATAAGGGAGAAAATGCCGTTAAACCTTGCAAAATTGAATGAAGTCGTGACAAATAACTACCTCATGACAGGAAGTTTGTTTTCGCTAGGAGACACGTAATGAACGTGAATTGGAATGGCAATATCACCAGGATCTCTATTCTGCTTAAAACAAAAGGAAACCAGGAGGGGGAGGCCCTCTTAGTAAATGCCAAACAAGGAGTTATCTTCAAGAGTAATAGCTGGGATACGGACGATTAAATCCAACAGTTAGTGTTGGTCTTTTAGGCAGTGACTTAGAATTAGCACACACAACACACCATTGCTCTTCGACCTTATGAGTCGGAAAAGGAGCTTTATAATAGGGAAACACCCACTCTGCTCTGACATCAACACACCTGAATATCCATGTTGTCATTAAATTTACTAGGAATCCACTTTAAATCAGTCTGGGTGGCTTAAAAAAATTGTTACCATTAAATTCCACGATGAAAAGAGATCTCAACTAGTCTCCTGGGAAGAAAAAACCACCATCGTGAGTTGGAAATGTTTCACCCACAACCCTCACTTGTCTTGTCCACTCTAGATGTCATGAAAAGAGCCCATTTATATCCCAGCACGTTGGATCGATTAAGTAAGAAATTTCCCACGAGGGCTTTTCGCCGATCACTGTTCTCCGTGCCTCGCAATTGACTTCTACCTACATGTCGGAAGACTTGGGCTGTCTAAGCAGGTTCACATTTACATTCATGTTCCCATTATTTTTTCTGACAATGTTCTAGCCGTTAGGGAGAGCAAACGGATGAACATAAAATGGTCCAGGTGGGTCTTTCGGTTCTTCGAAGGCACATGTGTGAATAGAAAACATGAAAAAAAATAGTGTTGTTTCGAAAGTTTCAGATTTTTTTAATTTCAGCTCTTTGGTTTCACCTTTTAAGATTGACTGAAACTGAACGTACAAGTATTAGGTTTTACAAGGGATTGAAAATTTATACATTTCCAGGACAAGTTTCCATTTGACTTTTTTTCACGGCTGCTGTTGTTTCATCCGGTAAATTTGAGCTGAAGATTTTTGTTTGGCACCAGGGAGATCGAAAATTTAATGGTATTCCCAGCGATACCCTCAGATTTGAGATTGTTTTGGATAATATGGAAGTTTCTTCCGTTTTGGTAATGTGAGGTCGAAAATATGAAAATAGTATTAAACTGAAAAACTAGGGCTTTAAGGAGAGTAAAAAATGGGGATCATATGAGATTTTTTGTCAAAATTAGTTTGTACCTAACCCTAGGCCGAACGTCTACCTTGAAGTGTGACGCCCTGCATCCGAGTTGATCACATAATTGTCGTACCTAAAATAATAAGTTTCATTTATTTGATTATGACTAAAGAGACACGAGTATTACGTGTAATACCACTCTTGATCTGGTAACACTATGAAAAACAAGAACCTAAGAGAATACCATCTAACCGATCCGAGCCTTGTATTGAGTCCTCTCTAAGCTCTGTAATCGGGCGATCGTCACGCATCCTTATACAAGACGTGATCAGCATTTTTTGTTTCCTGTGAAAGAAAAATACTGGGACTTGAGTTTGAGTTGTTACTCATAGGCTTATTTTTTCTGTGTTAATTTACGCAGATCACTTGTCTACGGACAATTATTTTTATGGGGCCCACCGTCCATCATTATCAATAATAATTTATTATAGATTGAGACCTACCGAAAGAAAGTTGATGAAATGATTTAAAATATCTATCTATGCTTTACTGATGTGTTAATAGATAACAAAAGAATAATATGAATATCTTCTTGTATTCATTATCACATTGTAACTACATGAGTCATCATTATCAAAATTTACCTACATGAATGTTGGCAACAACTAACAAAATTAACTAAAAGTAAATTGGTAAAACAAGATCCCTATACATGCTTCTCTAATAAGAAATACCTTTCAAAAATAATTTGTTTGAATTATGAAAGCTTATTCGATAGTTTCACTCAAGCAATGAAATTGACATGTAGGAAATTGTTCTAACCCTCCCGACCAGAAAATTGTTTCCTTACCTATGAGTTTTATGAATCTTATAGCTGTAGTTCGTTCTGACATTGTCGGGATCTCTTTTGATCTACCCTAATGAGTCAAATTTAGGTTGAAATGTTGGAAACAATTTAAGGAAAACAATAAATTTTAAATAACTATTAATAACTTCATTGCTGTTCAAAGAAATGTAGATTTGCTTGCATGAGAGAAAACTTGTGTGAAACTGATTGTTTTTATTAAACTTTCAAGGACTGTGTGGGTTCAGAGTTATAAATTTCAGTACAGTGATTGGGAGGAAGTGAAAAATGGATCAAAACTGGACTTGTGTGTTTGATACTTTATTCTCAACAAAGAATGCCTACAAATGGACATCAAGGAATCAGAATTGTTCAGAAACGGTGAAAGCAAGTGAACAATTTCGATCAAAGAACAAAAATTTAACAGTTTATTAAATTTGTTTAGCGATTTGAGATTAAGTTGGTGTTCGGTCTGTGTGTGTGTCGGGCATCTTGTCAGGGGTTCTTCGTCGTATACTACCCTCGTTCTTCGCGGCTATTACCTTACCTGGTGGTTTTTTGAAGGGGCACTGTCCCTCTCTTCCTTCTCAGCCTCTACTTCATAACCCTTAGCGGCAGCGTGCCGGGTAAACCCTATAAATGAAAAATTAAATACAAGTCGGGGAGGTCCTAAATCTTCAGGACTATGTACTTCCAATTAATTCTAACGTTTAAAATTGTGAATATAAAATATAAAAAATCTCGAGGATCGCCTTAACACTTAAAAGTTCTGCAATAAAAATACCGTTTCGTTTGATTCCATCCTTTCCAAGAAAATGAATAACCGAAGAGCTTTCGTTTATTCACTTTCTCTTTTGCACCATACCTTTGGAAGAATGGGAGAATGTTAACATAAGCGTGAATGATAACAAGTGTGAATTTGGCTAAACTCCCCTCGTAGGGCTCTGGAATGAGCAGATATAATTAAAACATTACGCTGTTAGAATTGGAGTTAATATAAAATAACTTGAATGTTATATAAATAACCTATAAGATTTAGTAAACGTCAACATAAGTTTGATTGTGAATGATAACAAGTGTCTGATTCCAAATTTGGCATATTATTAAATTTAAGGATGACCTCTAAAACATATTTTCAAAATAAAAAATCAAATCTTTTTTTTAAAATTGGCGTTCTAGTCAAAATAGGTATAGATACCCTATTAAAAGGAAAGCACTTTATTTATCCGGATGGTACCACAAATATTTTTTTCTCATAACGGAAAAAAACATCTGTTGTTGATAAAATGATCACCTTAGGTCGAATGGTAGGTAGGGATCCCTAATTTGTTTGATGAAGAATGAATTTCTAATGTAGGAAGAATTTTTTTATTCGGTCTTGTAGTTTTTAAGTTAAATTATAACATACAGACAAACAAAGAAAAAATCAAATATTTCCCCTTTATAATATAGGTATAGGTACCTTAATATACAAAAGAGAACACTTTATTTATCTGCCGGTAACTCTGAGATGTAAAATGGTGAGCAATTGTATTTAGGTAGGTCCAACAATTCACTTGGAATCATTCAAGCACGAATTCATTTGATAAGTCATTTAATTAATTTCTTATAATATATTAATTTATTTAGTAAGTCGTTTAATCCAAACTTCGGATCCATAAGTAGCTTAAAGATAGTTATTTCTCTCTCATTTAAGTAACTTTCCGGCATTGTAATTTCAATCACCCCACATCATTATCATCAAACATTATTAATTCCTTGAAGCTTCCACAATTTGAGTTTAACTTGTAGTAAAAAAAAATTTCAATTATTAAGGTGAAATAAAAATGCATTTCCCTCGAAATGTTGGAATGGGCAAAATTATGTTATTGCATCATCAAAATTATTGGCGTGAATAAGTTCTTATAAAGACGAACCCTTGGAGGATCCTCTCACTCGTAAGAAGCTCATTTGGCACGGGTGCTCTCATGGGAACTCGTCTAGAAGTGCCAACTTTTCCGTGGCCCTTGTCACACGTTTTGCCAAACCCTCATGCTGAATTTGCTCCTTCCGGTTGCTCCCTTATGTCAACGGTTCTTACCAATCTGAGGAAGGGAAGAGTGAAATTGGCGCTGCCAACTTCGCCTTAGTTCAGATAACTCTTCGCTCTAGAGACGGTTTTACAAGGGAGCAACTTATTTCTTCAAGTTTTTATTTTTCATAAGTGGGAGACAATTGCGTCGTCCGATGTTGAGAACTACAATTCGTTCCCTAGACGACTCGGTAATAAGTGGAGAACGAATTCGCCTTTTCACTCCTTTTACCTGTAAGATTGAATATCATCAATTTAATATAAGCAGGGTTTACCTGAGTCTAACCATGAGAAAGTTGGTTCAAGAATACCTCAGATTTTGAATCTTGCAATGGGAAGTTTTTTTCCCACAAATTCGGTCGTTTGTCCAAACTTTTCTCCGAAAGTACTGATCTGTAATTGTTTATGAAATTTGGATTCAAAATCCTACGTAGATGTGCCAGTATATCGGCATCTTGATCAATCAACCCCATTTAACGATTGAACTATTTAAAAATCGAAATCTCAAAAACTTTTGCTGTACGAAGGGAGTTTATGGTTTGTTTCAGACAGAAATTAGTTTCATTAATCAAATGAAACCACTCGGGTTTTTGTAGAATCACGAATTCGCTCACCAGTTGAAAAATCTGTCAGGCCGATGGTCGGGCGAGTCAGACTCCGGGGAGTCTGAGCTAGACGCGGTGGCTAGCGACGGTCTGAGTGGGACGAATGATCTATACAATTATACCATCTATAACACGATCTAACTAGCCTTAATTTACTTGAGAAGAACAAGAGGAAGCTTTCTTGTTGTACAAACTGATGAATTTAATTAATTATTTAAATTAGGGAAAAAGGGAGCACATACATTAAGTGAGAGTTCAAGATGAGAAGTGTTCTTTAATAACCTTCATTCAGGTAGGTACCTAGGTAGCTGGTTTCGGTGAGAAGTAATCCGTAAATGCTTCGATTACTCCAGCGAATTTAGTAAACACTTCTGCTTCCTTGAGGTAAGTTCCATCTTCTTTAGGAATCGAGAGCTTATCCTGGACGAAAGTATTATAAATGTCCACACCTCGTGGACCCAATTGGTTGAGTAAAGTTGCTATCTTTACCTCACCGGTGTCGTTTTTCTTTTTTGCGGCAACGATGTAGAAGTTGAAATTCTGGAGATAGTTTTCCCATTCCGTCTTTCGGTTCGTTGCGTCAAAATCGAGAGGTGGAGGAGGTTTAGCGTCTCCCATTATGAAGCAGCTTTTTTCTGGGTTTCGCGGAGGTTAGCTCGAGTTTCGTGGAAATTAATCCGATGACATCGGCCGGTTTTCGATTAAAATTTTCAATTAATCGAAATTAAATTGCACGGCGGTATTACAAACGTTATTCACACTGTTTGAAATAGGTTTACACCTGACACCATGTACAAACTGATGAATTTAATTAATTATTTAAATTAGGGAAAAAGGGAGCACATACATTAAGCGAGAGTTCAAGATGAGAAGTGTTCTTTAATAACCTCCATTCAGGTAGGTACCTAGGTAGGTTGTTTCGGTGAGAAGTAATCCGTAAATGCTTCGATTACTCCTGCGAATTTAGTAAGCACCTCTGTTTCCTTGGGGTAAGTTCCATCTTCTTTAGGAATGGAGAGCTTATCCTGGACGAAAGTATTATAAATTTCCACACCTCGTGGATCCAATTGGTTGTTCTATGAACGTGTAATGTTCACTGCTTCAGGAAAACAAATTCATCAAACTATAGACAATCGCCCAGAAACGTACGGACTTCTAAGCTGAAGCTACCACGATTCTAAGGAGGCTATACTTTGAATTCGATTAACTCCAATGCTGAGTTTTGGACCTAGTGCCTTTCACTTGTAACACGACGTTGTTATAAGTTTAGAACTATACATTAGGTATGTACCTCCGCTGTACGAAAGAACATTGTAATATTCATGTCTTTAGTCGCTCTTTGCCTTCGTTCACGCGAAGCTCGTATCCCTTCCGCTGTTGACTTGTTAGACATGACCAAAACACAATCGATACGATACAACGAACGAGATACAAGACCATGTTTCACGAGAATCACGTACACATGCACAAGAATCGTCTTCAACAGATCGTGTCTAATATTCGCTGGCCACATACCGTGTCCCGAATATAATTGTACTTGTTTTCCTTTGATTTTCTGATGCAAACCAACCGTAACTAGCAACCGACGTTGATTATCAATTATCTTGTGACCAACCTTCCGTGTCGTAACAATTGTATTTCCCGCGATCCCAGCCATAAGTTAGATATATTTAGATCAAGCCAAAAACCAACTGTGCTTTGTTAATTGTAATGCTGTTTCATCAGATCAGTCTAACATATTTCATCGAAACAATATTTCCTACTTCGTACTCTTTCATTATCATTCGACTGCAAATCTTTCTACATCATACTGTCGGAACTTGAGGATGAGAATGGTAGGCCTTAAGTTTTGCAGCCTAACCAGGAAAGTTACGAAGAACAAATTGAGCTTTCGTTTTGCTGGCATGTGACTTACTTTTCCTTTGTTCTACCAAATGCTCCCTGAAACGGTATTTTGAAATTTCTCAATATATCACACATGTTTATATATAATCATATACACTCACGTATATTACCTGGGGTAACCAATACTCTTAGGATCCTCTTGATTTTCTTCCCATGGTATTAGTTGCCGCTCAAACGTTACTTTCTATGCATTCTTTACAGTATTATGTGACGTTTGCTAAGCTTACTTAGCAGTAGCATACTTCCCGACCAACCCTTTCATAGATCAAGTTTCTCAGCATTCAACAGAGCCATTATTTTCAGAAGGAAATTCAAATAAATATTACTGTTGTAACGATATTTAGAATAGGAAAGTGATTAATGTTTTAGATGATAATTTATTATGTACTCAACTTGCAAAGCTGAATGTAATCTAGTTTCCTTGAACGTGCTTATTAGGCGACAAACTGTTCTTTTGTACTTGTTTATTCTAACTACAATATCAACAGTAATCAAGTACATCTCCAACTCTATAACGAATAGCACTTATATCTGAGGCTTGCTTATTAGAAATGACTTCTTGCCTGAATTTAAAAATTGCACCTATGTGTTAAAAGCCAGCAAATCAAAATATGGTAAGAATACCGTGAGATGAATCCAGTAAGAAGTGAATAGCTACTAACTGTTTCTTTAAAGCCACACGTCAAGGACAATCAACCGATCGGTTTGACAACCAGCTACGACGGAGCAGACTTCTCCAGGTAATCACTGTATTCAAGGTCAACAATTCGATGACGGTGCGCCGACCGATTACCTAGCTTTTAGTGATGTCACGATTTTTCAAAAGGGACTAAAACGGCCTTTAGATTATTACCTGCCCCACTGATACTAATGACCAGGCAATTATACAAATCGATTATTACTGTTTTCCTCATGCAGTAATAAATTTTTAGATTATCTCTGTAGCTACTTAAAAAACAATTATATATCGTTTAGTAATCAACATATTTCTAATCGCGAAACGAACGATACATATTTAACCTTCTTGCTTATTATAGATCAATTTTCGTTTTCCTATACCTATATTTTGAATTCAACATGTACATAACTTTTCCTTTCAAGTCTACTTCCGCTGATTATATGCCCAGTTATTGACACCCTCTGTCATAAATAGGGCGTACCAAAAAACGTGGTGATCTCTTCAATTGTAATAACTAAACCTCATACAATATAATCGTCAAGGAGAATCGGAAACATAAAAGACTTTTCATAGTTTGGGAAAGATGTCAATGATTGGGACCTCGATATAATTTCCTCGAAATAATTTGGGTCAGTAGTAGATAAATTAATTTAATAATGCGAAGAAATTTCATTTTGAATGATTAATTTTTATTTTGATAAGAGTCACAAGTGAGATCGGTAGTATAGACCCTAGCCTGAAGTGAGCACTCTGGAGCATAAGAATTTCGCTGGAAAATATGAAGGTTGTAAAATATGGAATTGGATTCTACGAGATCCATTTATATATCAGCACGGTAGATCGATTAGGAACGAAATTAGCCAGAAGGCTCCATCAGCTCATCACTGTCTCGCCATACCTTGTCCTTGTGTTTTAGATGTCTCACAGACAAATTTTGTCTTATTTATAAATCTGTAAACAACAACCGGTACTGGTCCTAAAGTAAGAAACAAAACCTGATATCTAAACGCCCATGTTGATGCAATATACTGTAAATGGTGACGACGTAGAAATCCACAGATATAGTTTTTTCCAGTCAAATTAACACTTTTCCCAGTCAAATTAATACTTTTCCCGATCAAATTAATACTTTTCTCAACCAAATAAATACTTTCCCTACCAAATTGAACTTAAAAAATTAAGGAAACAGAACACCGCAAAGCTTGCAATCCAACGAATAATGAATGCAGGAATATATTATTTTATAATACAAATTACTAGCAAAAAAAAAAAAATATTGGTAGTTTATCATCCGGCTGAGTACGCTTTTGCCAAGATTAAGACGACAGTTAGAGGAGGTTTCAGGCTACCCGAGATCAAGCCCTCGGAGAAATAGTTTCAAAAGCCGTAGGTACATTGTACAACACAGATTGTTCTAATTTCGTGTTAGAAGTTTTGCTCAAACTACCCGAAGCAGTGGCTGGGCAACTCCTGCACTGAATATATGTTTATACAATTATTATACCTACACTCAAAATGAACTTCAGCTAAGATGATAAACCACCAATATTTTTTTCTGCCAATAATTTGTATTATAAAATAACATATACATTCATTATTCGTTGGATCAATTTGGTAGGGAAAGTAATTTGGTTAGGGAAAGTATTAATTTGGTTGGGAAAAGTATTAATTTGGATAGGAAAAGTATTAATTTGACTGGGAAAGTATTAATTTGATTGAGAAAAGTCTTAATTTGGTTAGGAAAAGTATTAATTTGGTTGGGGAAAAGGTATTAATTTGGTTGGGAAAAGTATTAATTTGACTGAGAAAAGCTATAGAATAACTGAAGTTTAACGAGATAATATGAACCACCTACCTGCGTTTCACTTTTCCGCGCGGTTAATTTAACACGGTAGGTCGATTAGTTACGAAATTAGTCATGAGGGTCCTCAGCTGATCAATGAGTCACCAAACCTTATAATTGTCTCAAGATGCCAAAAGACAGTTGGATGTATTCTTTTTAGCTCCCTGAAACACGAACCCTTACTGGTCCATTAAACGTACGAATTTAGTTCTTAACAAAAGCTCATATGAAAAAAATTCAATCGTTAAAAATTCTGTGCGAGGACAGGGCTTAGAAATCCACAAATAAAACAACCGGAACTGAACGAGATCGAAAAAAAAACATTTACCTTTTCTTCGCTAGTGCCAAAATGTAGAAGTCGAGTTTTTCAAACTCGACTTCAAAAAGGAACTCTTGAAAACAAAATGCCATTGCGATTTTAATAGGCGTGAGCTGTGCTACATTATACTCTGTAATTTTTCCTTCGTTCAAGCATGTTCACGTTCCATTCGTGTTGAAGTTTTGTTTTTCTGTCAAAAATAGGAGGAGGGGACAGAACTTTAAGCGGTCCGGGAGGGCTCATGCGACTCATTGAAGGGACGTCTATCAACTACGAGCATACAAACATTTGTGTAATTTCGGAAGTTTTCGATAGTCCAATTTTTTTATATTTTAGCAATTTGATTTCATTCTGTGCCAAGCTTGGAACTTGGCACACCCAAGTGTGAAACAAGTTTCATTAGGTTTTAATCCAGTAGTTTCGGAAAACAGCTCTTTTCGGGGAACAGACGGATTTTTTTTTTTTTTTTTTTTAAATTCGATTTTCGGATTTTACATGTTTTATAAGTGAAACAACAAATTTTGAGGGAGGTTAAGATTTTTGTTTTCCTTGGTCGGTAACATATATTCATTGTTGGAAGTAAAAACGAAAAATTGGCGTTCTCGATTAAGTGAAAAACATATTCATTCATTAGATTTTATGGATATCGTGATAATTTTGTGATAAGCTTGCGAAAATAGACAGAATTTATGTCAATCTCTTTTATATAAGCTATTTAGGTGCAGGCACAAGATTTAAATCTCAAGAATACAACAGGTGAGTTGATGGCATTTCGATCCATTCACCTCTCCTGACCCTAATCTCGCGATTGACTGTTAGTGTTAACTATTTGATGGCAAATTAACCGTCTGATTACTGTCCATTTCCAATCTATAATTTTGATTATTATTGGAGAAGCCAGTAAAACAATACTGGACACTGACTTATCGATTCGACGTTTGATGAAGCTCGGAGCTTCTAGTTAAAACCAAATAATAAATTACCGGAAGAGGAAGTAGTCTTTCATTGGAAGTTCTCTTCTAGCAAACAAGTTGTGGAAAGTGTTTTCAAACTGTAATTAATATCCATCACCCGACTCCCACTATTCGATTCGCTTGGTCCATGGCAGAGGTTCCCTAATGGTAGGTTCGATAGCGGAATTGCACAGCCTGCTATTTGGGCCGAACTTTTCATCGGGCCTATTAATCATTTAAACGAAAACTTCGCAACACCGAACCGAATTTTCTGCAAAATCCGGAAATTAAGGAAGGAGGAATACAAATGTGGGCAGATGCCCAGAACAATAGTTATGTTTCAAATCATTTACATCAAACCGTTCGTTGAATCTCTCTTTTTTTAGTGCAACCTGAGTCAAAACCAATCAGCTAATAATTGCGAAAAAATACGGATGTTTTGTTAGAAAGCTGGTCAGCTGTATAGAATGAAAGTAACATAATATGTATGCATAATATGCATTATATTATAATGCATGTATGTAAATATAATGATAATCCTAGGTAATTATTATTACTGAATTGCAACTGTAAGTTGTGACAGAAATGGCTCCTTTCTTCATTTCTTGAAACTGTTGTTCTATAGAAGCAATAAATAAACCAAAATCAAATGTTCTCTCCAATCAGTATACACTCAACAACAAATCCGTTCTTTTGATTTTTTTTTTTTTTTTTTTTTTTTTTTAAATTTGGAACGTTTTTTATACTTTATTATTTTTTTGAAGTTTGGTAAGTAGACTTCGTCGATTACTTCTCTTTATTTCATGTTCACCCGAGTGAAGGAGTTAGGAGGGTTACAGGTTTCTGTATGCCATGAGAAAATACAGTCGAGGAGGATTGTGGGCTTACCATTTGGAAAATGGAATGTGGCGCTCACGGAGGTTGGGAGCGGAGCGGGAGCACTCAGGTGATCAAGTCTCAGGGATGTGTTGTGCCGTTTGTCGCTAGCGCCCGAGATTAAGCTCGGGTTCATAAAAACCGGAACCCGTTTCTTAAAACCCATTATGCAATATATGAGTGGAACACCAGACACGATAAAGAAGGCAACTAAGGGTACCATTATTGATAGTTCTTAAGGCAGGGCTGGTTACAAAACCAGTCATTTTTAAAAAGAAGTTCAGGTAGGGATTTGAAATACATCACTCGTTCATGATATCATCGTTTGGAGAAATATCTCATAACAGTAATAAACATACCGCTAATTATTTAACAAAGGTATGTTATTTTCTGGTCTCATGAACCTTAGGTATATTGTAAGGTCCTTACATGCCTCTTATCAAAAAAACAAACCGGTATGAGCCACAAGGTAATTCACTGAAGGGTTTATAGAACACTTCTCGCATGCACTTGAGCCGAAGCCCTAAGACATTCACACCATATCACAACTAACTAAACTACTCTATTAAATTTTCATTTTTTATTTATTTTAAATCACGTTGATTTTTGTAACCCTCTCTCTTCTTCAAACGAAATTTCAACTCGGAATGCCTTACGTTGATCCTAAGGACAGTCCTTAAAGGACTAAACATGAACAACAAAAAAAGAACGTAAACTTAAATGTGCATGTGAACGTACCTAGACATAGTAAAAATCGCCTAGTATCATATGGGGATCGGATCAGCTGATATATTGGATTCGGAATTTGGTTTCAAAAGTTCCGTTTGAAACAGAGTTTTTCAAGGCAAATGTAATGTAATTTTGGTACAATTGAAGAGTAGGTAATTGTTTAATTTTACCTCATTGAACTTCAGGTGTTCTAGAGGATTTCTTTGACTTGCCAACAGCCAGTACATTGCACAATTGTAGTTACTCACGTTCCTTGCCTCTATTTTCACCGGCCCTCTCGAAAAGTCAAGCTCGCGCGTTAAAAAGCTAACGGTTACCTTTTGCCCTAATCAATGCAAAAAGCTGAAATTCGAATGGCAGCGTGATGATTTGAGGTAAGTCGGGAGCTGTCCAACGTAACAAGATAAGCAATATGGAATGACCCATGAGTTTCGTGAGCTAAAACTTTTGATACCAACTTCTGTTCCGTAAAAAGGAGCTGGAAAAAGGTGAGCATTCATAGAGTTATACATTTGTAGATTCAAGATGAAGTCATCCAACTGTCTTCGGACATCTAGAAGTTAATTCCAAATTATAATATCAGTGATCACGTGAAAGCCCTTTTCGCTAATTTCGTACCTAATCGATCTCACGTGCTGAAATACAAGTGGGGCTCTTTGTATGGCATCTAGAGTAGACAAGATAAGATAATATCTTATATTATGGAGGCTCGAGGCGCCGAGTTTAGATAGTGTGACATAGACTACGTCAAATATACTTATAGATGAGTAATTTACGTAGAAGTGTTATTCACAGAAATAATGAACTCTGTGTAATAATTTGCCGAGTTTATTTTATATTAATTCTGTACTTCAAATTTATCTCTCAGTAAGGTGCACGATAATCACACCCGTTATAAAATATAAAAGTTACACACCTAACTATTGAGGCCTTGTAAACTGATAATCGATTTACTTCTTCAGAATTTGAAATTTAACCCACTAGTAGGCGCTACGTTGGCTGTCTCATTAGTGGACGCTAGCGGTACTCAGTACCGCACATTCATTTTCCGTCATTTCTCATTATTTTTGGGTGTTGATATCTATGTTCAATGAATAGGACGGATAGGAAAGGTAGATTATATTATGTTACAAAATGAAGATAGCTAGAAACTGTAAACATTCAAATTTGTTGGTCACTCATTAGTAGAAATAAGAAAATGACTCAACACTTGTGATAAAAAATAGACCAAAATATTAAATTTCAATCAAACTTAATAAATGACCAGGTAAAGAGATCATGATTTCCCCAAGGAAAACAAATTGACGTTTACGGATGAATACACGTAAACTGTACGAACATGGTGAAAAATTCGCTCATTCAATTTCAGTTTTTTCTTCACCTTCATCAATCTCAGTCAAACAAGTGAAACAAGTTACCTAATGTCGCGAATTTTTCATACAACAGGGACTTTGGTTTTTCTCCAATATCATTTGTCATGTTATTTTGTACACAAATAATATGGGCATTTAGCCCGGCCATATCCAAAAATCTGAAGAAGATGGCAAGATACCACCTTCTTGATTTCCTTTTTGTTGTGTAGCATGCACATTTCTGATCAACAGAATCTACTCCACCCTTCGTAAAGTTATAATCAAGGATAATAACTGTGTTCCGGTTTCTGGATCGACGTCTCCATCATCATGCATCGTAAATAGGATAATGACCCTTTTTTGGGTTTCGTGAAAAAGGAACGTTACGAGACGATCGTACAGTCGTTTTGAAAAACAAATATTTACGATACAGTTTCACGATGGGGACTGGGGAGGGACTTTGGTGGTATATCGGGCTTGTTTTTCCTCATCGTTTCTATCAGTCTCAAGCCTATTTCTTGGAGGTAAAATAAATCATAGCTCGTGTAAAAATGATCTACAGTAACATTCCAGTTACTGTTTATAATCAGCACCACCAAACGTTTCACGTTATCCATTGGCTTGTTAGAAACCGAGAAACGACTATGTGGTTGTTTACCATAGTCAATTACAAATTTGTGAATCGGGGCTTGCTACTGCTCTTCCAAAACGTAAACGGACGCTTGCGGGACTGGATACCGATACTGCAAAAACGTACAAAGACGCTAGCGGTACTGCGTACCGCACGCGCGACTTGTGACGTTTGAACCTTATAACTGACCGAGCAGGCGTCTATGCGTAACTATTAGCGATTGAAATTTGTGGAGATTTGTGGTCTGCTCTAGTAATACCATTGGGAGTCACCGAAATCAAACGAAGATTTACCGCCCTGCTTCGGACTTTAGACAGCTGCGGTACTGAGTAACGCATAGCGTCCACTAATGGGTTAAGTAAAGAATAATTGTACAAATTTTAGTTGTTTATATCTACGACAAAATAACAAACGAGGCCGATCTTTGTGAAAAAAATTTGATTCAACTTGAACAAATAAATGTGTTGGAAACTAAAGAATGTGTGGGAAACAAAAAGTATATATGTTTACCAGGAAATGAGTTATTTAGGATACATTCTAATAATCAATAGATCACATAATTATGCAGTTTTGATGAGCAGAACTAAGTTTTTCAAACTGAAAAATGAAAACGCGAACGCAAAGAAGAAAACAGTGAAACGATAGGACGTGTTCATTCAACGAACGCGCTAACGAAAGGGTAGTGACGTACAATACACAGAAATGTCGGAGATTCGGTAGGAAAAGTCCACAACGGGGATAGGGAAAAGTCAAATTTCACTTTAAAAAAATACGGTCCAAATCGGTCGGGCGGTTTTGAAGGAGAACTAAGCACAAATTATCTAGAAATGTATACATGAAACAGTAAAAACAATAGTCGTTCATTTTCAGATTTCATTATGTATTTCATATATCGTGAACGCGTTCTAAACTCTCTGGAACCAAAAAAAGCATCACCACCCCCAAGTGCCGAGTTGCAGAGGGCTGTAATGTGTACTTACCTCCGTTTCTACGAAAAGTTGGGTTAAATTATAATTACCCAACAACAATACCTAGTCATTTGCATTGTCTATTTTAGTTTTCTTTCGATAAAAGCTAAAGCTTTAAAAGAATTGAGTTAAAATTCAATGGTTCCTTCTTAAATCTTCTTTAGAGATTCACGGTTTTCGGACACGTTTTATAACGTTTTGTAGTTATTATTTTGCGTGCCTCTTTTTACTATTCTGTATAAACGACGTAGATATTCAGAAATGGTCCTAACTGGAACTAGTTTTGTGGATTGGTCCCCTGCCTCTCAACTGTTCTCTCCATAATCGATTTGAATGTACCTGAATTTTATGTAGGTTTGTCGTCTTGGAAAAATGTTCAACAGTAACCCACTCAAGATACGTTACACAGTTTACTTTTCTGTTGATGATCTCACAATGGTGTCAGCGTTTTAAATAGCCCACCTGCGCAAATTCCTGCTGTATACAGCTAACGTCTTTACTTTCCACGCATGAACAGTTCAAGCTGATAAAATAGGATTGAGCAAATCAGCTGAAATTGTGACCAACTCCAAAGAAATTCACTACCCGCAAGTGCTGAGTAATAAAAATACATTCAACGATTCTGTCACCCGTTAACCCCACTTCTCTTCGAAATTGTGTTAAGTTACTATCCGTAAACTTTCAGCAATTATAATAACACCAAGGTTTGGTTTACCTTCGTTCAAGTTACGGAAATCTTAATTGAACGAAAATAAGAGGATTGCCTTTTTAATTGGTTATTCAGATTAACTGCGGTGATATTACCAACAGACTTGTCTATGGAAAACCTGATTGTCATCCAGGCTAAACGCAAATAGAGGCTGTCACAGTATTTTGAGGATATGTGGGGCTCACAAACATAACCTTCACCACTTGTTGAAAATTTTTCATTTTCGTTTTTGGCAACTCCAGAATAGTAAGAATTGTCCGTAATAAAAATATTCAAACACTACAAAATCTCGAAATACATTATAATTTTCTAAAAACATTGTCGATGACGAATCCATCTGAAAGGAAAATTTGACTAGAAATGTCTATCATGACAAAGGCTTTATACAAGGTTGCAACCCCCTTCATTCCTAAATTGTCCACTTAGAAAATTCTGGAACAACGATATTCTTCATTCATTTTTGGGTAGAATTAAAGAAAAATAATTTTGCAAAGTGAATGGATACTACCTTTTTTTTTTTGTTTTTTTTTTTTTTTCAAATTAGAACACCCATTTCTTGTAGCAGATTCGAACTCATCACCAAATTTCATGAGAATTTTACCTTTCATTCAATTTTTGCCGGCTCGTTCAGCGAGCACGCAAAGTTGCCAAGTCAAGAAAATTATGTACTCGTAAACGATAGCGAGCCTAAAGAATGTGTTATACCTTTCTCTGATACTCCGACAAAGGAAAAATCAGGATTGGTGCCCGTCACCGCTAGCCACGTTCCTTCGCTGAAAGCGTAGGTGACAAGTCCTTTCCCTTTCAAAAAGCCGCAATTATTCCACACGACCCCAGAGCTACCACCAGCTAAGATTTTTCAAACGATAGGTGCAGGCAATATTTTTCTTGTAAAAAGAGCTCCCATACTGAAAGACCTATTCCTCACGAATTTAACCCAGGAGGAAGTCGCCGGCGATAGATCACTACGGCCGAGGGTTTTTGTTACCTTGATTAATTGTGACTCTTCCTACCCAAAAGCTACCAATACACTCTTCGAAAGCTCTGTCCCATGAACAACGTGATTTGGCAGCGATCCTGGCCGGTTCTCGTAACCCACTACTTTGCAAACGTCACCCGGACCCAAGCCCACCACCGAATCATCAATATCCGATTATTCAACCTTTCCGTTCCACGATCCCATCCCTTTTTCAACCCTTTTCATACCCCTCTATCACCCCTCACCGCGTCTTGACATTAAGGATGCTCCGCGTATCAAATGACTTGATGACACGCAGGTGTCGACTTCCGTTTTTCATCCTTTGATCACAAAGGCCTTTCGCATGGTGGACTTTTGCCTCAAAATTAATTTAATAGTAGCTCTAAGAGCGGTTTACTTAGCTATGGAAAAGTCATTTGATTGTGTCTGAGAGTTGTAAAACATCAAAGTTAACTTTCCCTAGATGTATGGTTCGGGAGAGATGGTTTCAATACCATAAGGTAGAGTCTCCTAATGAGCAGTGAAGTTTCGTCAAAACAGTTTCTTCATTAGAGCTTTTGAAAGCTCTCCTACCGCCCACAATGAGTATCTGGACCCAGTAAAATTAATGTTATTAAATCTCCGAAAAGAAGGCAGCCCCTAGAAGTTGCCATTATCTTGTATTTTCGTTGGTGCCGTGTTAACATTATTGTAATTCAGGGCTATACCAAACTGTCTCCAAATCTAACAAAGCTTTCCACTTGCTGTTCGAGCTCAAACCGTCTGGCCCCTAGATGAGTCTTCTTTTGATTGATTACCCTCCTAGAGGAACGACTATTACCCCAGATCGTTACTGTGAGGTTTTGAAAACATTTCGACGAGTGATCCAGTAGAAACCCGAGGGTTGTTATCACGCAAAGTCTCTTGCAAAACAACTCCCACCCCAACTCTGCTCGGATCACTCAAGATCTACTGGAGTCGTTTGGTTGATAAGCTGTTGGTTATCCCCGTATTCTCTCGATCTTGCACTAAATGATTTTCTCATCTTTGGTCGTTCCGAAGAACAAGTGGGGGGGGGGGGGCAAACAGTATCTGTAGAGTCAGACCACAAACAGGAACCGAAAATTTGGTTGTTCAATGGGGCGCGCCAAAGCGGCGGGCCGGTACGGCAAAAAATGTACCAAATTACGGAAACAACTTGGCAAAATAGTATTTGAGTAAGTTAATAATTTTTTCTCGTCCCAGGAACCGTTAAAAAATATCATCATCAGATCATATATATCAAAAAGTTCAAATCTTGACGAACCGTTGGCAATCATGGGTAAGGGTCTGTAGTATGGAATGATTTTATAAATTCTAGAGATAAAATTTAGGTGGGTATACAATCAATTGCTAGAAGAGCGTGACTCATCAGTTGTTTCAAATTTGTCTATCAAAAATATATCATTGAACTGTAAATCTGCGGATTCTGTATAGTTATGTGCGCATTTTGTGGGTTGGATAAGTTCGTTGAATGTACGTTCATTCAATGAAATGTATTTCTTAGGGTGCCACACAAATTGATATAAATTTATTCCGTCATAAAAACAGGATATATATTATATACATACCATATTTCCATGAAACATAACCTAAATACTACAGCAAGCTCGGTGCTGTTGAGGGAAGTAGCTGATTTACATTAAGGTGGTATAAGAGTTTGTTAAGTTCTCATTAATAATAAAACAAAGGAAATGGATAATACGTCGATGCGTTGAATACAGCAGCCCACAATAAGTTTTATAGCTTCAGTTATTCTCAATGTTTAAGAAGCTCAATAAGATACACATTCACAAACGTAGGGGGCTAAACTTACAAATTAGTATACAATGGATTATATTGACACTTTTAATATACCTTTGGATTTCTAGTGAACGTTAAAACTAGCACGTATTACCTTAAGAGATTTGACTAAGCCGTTCATCCGAGAAATTTATTATGGTGTGGTATATCATTTCCTGTACAATTAAGGGAATCAGTACAAAAATCTTACTCGTAACGTTCCAAAGAACGCCGAACTGCTGACCGTGGTTCAGCATCCCGACAGAACCGACACGACCTCAAGACTTGTTCTTTCAGTGCTCTTAGTAATGGTTATTATTCACACCTCGATAGGTTTATGTCTACTGCCCATTTGCGATCCTCACCTTCCCATACGCTTGCGGTATCCTCTTACATTAGATTGAATTATATTTAATAGCTGTACCTCGACATCACATTAGTCAGCCTTTCCTTTACAATTTTTTCGGAGCGTCATTCAAAGAAATTGTATCAGACATACATGTGATTGGATATCATAACTCATTTTACAGTATTTTGTACTCAAATATATAAGCATTTACTACAGAAAAATCAGAAGTTGAAGCACGTCATCACTTGGCTTGTCCCTATGTAAAAATCAATGATATTCAAAGTTCATGAAAGATCCATGAGTGTCGGCCAAACTAATAAAACCATGGGTATTTTGGGTTTTTTAATCGTGCAGCTGCTAGGTAATATGATTCTACTACAATGAAATGCAAGGAGTAAATACCATCTAAAGCCTGTTACTAATTCCTAAATATCAATACTCCTCTACTTTTGATTCATACTCGCGTAAACTTCTCACAATCTTAGTCCGAAAATTTTTTCAATGAAAAAACCCCTTCAAACTTGGCGTTCAGATGTTGAGATGAATGTCTGTTAATGCTCCCCTCATTAATGAATGTCGAGGAGCAGGCAGCGGTTTGGTCATTAAGTTTGCTTCATTTTTTCGGTCGGAATGTGTCTAAGGATGATTTGGCCATCCGTTATTGCCCATCTGTCAAATCTGAGGAAATTATACTTATGTTGGAAGTTAAAAGTTAAATGCAGGAATGGAGACTAGCAATTATCCAAATAGAACAGAACTCAAAAGACATTATCCCAGGCCACACCCGCACCTTAACTTTGTAGAATCAGGTGGATAATTAGGAGACCTTGAGATGTTTTACAAATTCGACGTTTAGGTACTTATTCGCTCGCGCTACAACTCGTTTCTGGTACTGACACTAATTATGGACGATTAGAAGCCATTTCTTCCATAATCACACATTCCTAATCTTTGTAGTCTCAGTGCATGCGCAAATGAGTTTTCATACCACAAAGAGCATTCTTATTAATGACAAAATTTCACTAGTTCTAGTAAATTCTTAGTTGTACAATTAATTATTATTAGTTCCGTAATTAATATATTACCCATTATTTAATTGTTATAACGAATAAATTACTGCCCCAGAAGAAAATCTACCCTCTGTACTTAGGAAAATCAAACTCTATTCTTTTCAGTAAGTTTCGTGCACTATGCTCAATAAACACCCACCTCAGTAACAGTCGCTCAAGTAAAATATCTAGGAATAGAGTAGAATACTCAAATCGTGGGCTGTTCTCTTAATGACGTCAGGAAAGGTGAAATTACTGAAACATCTGAAAAAGGTGTCTGTATGAAAACGTCGAATGGCATCCTTTGAGTTACAATTATTTTAAACACTGATTATCAGAGAGTAGATAATCTACTATCCAGACAAATTATGTTTGGTATCCTTCTCATAAGAGTGTGTAAAGTATCTATCTGTTCGTATCATGAAGTTGTCATTCAATTTTAGTTTGTTTCTGACGTAAAGAGCAAGAACAAATCTCGCAGGTGGAAATAACCAGCGTTCTGTCAAATTTGCGTTGTCATAGTTACTCTCGGAGAAAGTAATAATCTGATTAGGTATAGTCGATCAGTGAGTGGAAAGTAGTCGTTGCTCCTTGACTCGTCATCCCCAGACATGGTGGAGTATGGTTTTGTAAGAGTTTCTGCTGATGTAGTAAATTACGTGTACGAAACGATGTTTAGAACGAAGGAAGTTTCTAATAGAAACTTGCTATTAGAAAATTAGAACGACATAGAACAACAAGAATACCAAATCCAGTGAAATAGGAAAATCTAAACTGATAACACCGTGGCACAACCTGATTGGCTAGTTGAACAGATGATGGTTCATAATAATAAGGATGAGGATCCCCACAAGTTCAATTTCGGTATTGTTTAGCCCAAATCAGTGAAACTTACCTCGAGAAACTTAATCGTATGAATTTAGATCTGAGGGTTCGGGAGTACCTAAAACCGAAATTCTAGCCAATTCCTCATATCAGAAGAAGAAAAAGGAATAATATTACGATGTCAGCCCCCTAAATAAATGATTTGTGGAAGAAATATTATTTGGCTGGGTCTTTGCCCAACTGTCCGGGTAATCGGATTTCCGTGGTCATTCATTGACTTTCGTTTAACAGCAGTTCAGATCGTAAAAAGAATAGACAAAACGTGTTTGTTGTCAGAAACAAACAAAAACTAAAACATACGGAAGTTGGGTACATTCTGAAGTAGGTGAGTTATTGTGTACTTCCAGTCGGAAACCAGTTGTTGAAATGACCAACGTGGAACATTTTATAATTCAGTGGGTTTCCTGCAAAATAGTATAATGTTAGTAAACCCAATTATACTTCCATGCATTTCGTGAAGGTCCATAGGATTTTTGTTTAAAAATTTGTTCCCAAGTTCGGAAAGGTACAGAAAAAGTGGTAGCTGATTTCGGGCAGATATAAATTGCACATCGAACACACTGCCGTTCTTGTGCCTATGTCAATACGTACACTTCAAACTCATTTGTTCATATCGGACCCTTGCCATCGGAACTTACACTGATTACGATTTTGATTGTAGGTAGCATCTCCCACTTGAGGCACTGTATGCATTTGGTACTAATTCGATTATCTAGCGAATTTCCGAGAATGTTCTCCTTCGCTTGTTTCTATGACCACCTTTACTTCCCCGTTAGTGACTTCCATAATCTAGGCAGGCCTCCCACAGATTAACCTGTAACAAATTCAACCGATAACTCACACCATGCAATCAGAAAAGGTTAGAGAAAAGAGTGCCTAACCCCTTCTCCAAATGAAACATACACAGCGGCGCAAACATAGGGAAATGCAGCGAGCTCTTGATAATATACCAATCAAGGAACTATTTTAGCCCCCCGTCGATAACCCTACACCTGAGCCGCATATCCTAAAACCACTTCCAATACTTCTTAGTATTGAAAGCAGTATTCCAGTTAGTTTGGAGTCGAATTGTTCCGCATAGTGGCGAAGAAGAAGTACAATCTTATCGTTTAGTATTTTGAGCACTGGAACTTCATAATATTCATTAACATTTTGTTTGAGAAGCCCCGTGGCAATTCACTAGTAGGTAAATAGGTTCTCCCGTGTGTCACCAGCAAAGCATAATACTCTTTTCGAACTGTAGAGCATTCAAGCTCTTACAAGTAAATTCGCACCCTACTTTGATAATGTGTCGTTCGCTTTACTCTGAAGGTTTGAAAGGTTTTTCCACTTCTGGATGCATAAAGACAGACATTTAACGCCGAGAGTGATTGCATCTTTGCAATCCAAGGGATGGCTCATTTAAAGAAAGGGGTGACTTGTGTGTGACCGAGGTAACTGTGACTGAGGTAACCTCAGGTTTTCCCGTCAACTTGGTGCTGTCTTGCTTCACATTTGGTGAAAGTGCCTAAACTGGGATTTCAATAGCAGCACAAATTCTGAAATGTGGTTTTCCCGGCAGCTCAATGTTTCTATGACGATTTTGAAATGTGTGCTGCAAGTGGCTGTATCGTTTAAAGTTGGCCTATAAATATTTGTGTCTGTGTAATTTCCTACAATCGGTGGGTCAAATTTAACAAAAACATATGAAAATGATTTGGGAGTCGGTGTTGCAAGTAGTGTAGCCACCTTATGCATTAGGTATCGACGAGGATAATTACTAGGCCCATCTCTGGACCTTCACTTTCAAAATATTAAAAACAAAGTGAATACATGTCCTGCATTTGTGTAGCCACTTCAGTTACTTTACAATTTCAGATCAATGTCCTGGGAATCGCCGTAAAAAACAACGCTTGAATTTCCTGCCCGACTGTAAATAGAACGCATGCAATTCTGCTTAATGGAGTTCCATCCCCCAACGCCCCTTACAATCCCACGTATTCCAGCGTGTGCTGGTCTGAACTGAATATTTTTTCCAGTAGATACCTACTCGGTTAGGACTTCGAGAGTTCATTTATTCTATAATCCTGTACTGGGATACTTGGTAAGTGGTTTCTTCTTTCTTTGACCTTTCCGCTGACTCCAATCGTGACTTTTTCTTCCTCTTAATACATATATAATATGAAAAAGTCAATATGCCCAACAACTGTAGAGAAAATCCGTCCGCAAACCTTATCGCCCTAAATTAATTTGGGAGACATGCAAGAAAGTCAGAATACTTAGGTGCATATTGAAATTAATAGCAATGTCAGTTATTGAATTGGTATGATAGAGCAGAGGGGCAGTCCGACTTCAAGTTGTTTACCCCACTAAACCACAATTATTAGCAACTTTTCTTAGAAGTGAAACTGCTATGGGTTCAAATTTGCAGATGGAGGATGCGAGGAAACCATGAAATTTGATTTAAGCATCAGAGAACACAATTCAATACCTGAACGTTCTGTTGTTTACAACCATATAAATTAAGTTTGTTTATAACAAAACGTTTATCTGATATAATAAATGAATCAACAGTACCTAATAATAATGAATACATTAATTAAAAACTCGGCAAATTATTTCAAGATTCATTATTTCAGAATTGGATAATCCTCCAAAGTGGATCACCGGACCACCAGAAATGGACTGTACATCTAAATATAATGATTCCTAGGTACTCGAAAACACACCTGGAATTACATTTTCAAATTCAACAAGATGAAACAAACGAAGTCTGTTGAACATTACAAAACTGTCATCTACGACTAGACCCTCACATCCTCTGTAAATTGAACCGAATTCAGATAAAAACTGTCAAAATTCGGCTTGTTACAAGGATTTTACGTTTGCACAGCAGCAGCAGTTACTACTGATGCGACCTTGATGAAATTGATATGAGACTATAAGTCTCATATTAACCAGCTTTCCCGTCAACCATCGAAATTTGAACGAGATAAGAACACTAGCAAATGAAAAAATAATGATTGGTGGATGTGTGCTCGCGTTGAAAGAAGGATCGATTTCTGAGCCACGGAATTCATAGAGGAAAAACCTTCAAGCTAAGACGCACATCCCTGAAAACCGCATTAAAACCTAATTAAAACTTTAGTAATGAAGCTCGTTATGATGATCTGTGAACGATTGACAGACAGATGGATACGAAACTGAAATTGTTCAATAATGATCTAAGTCGCAAATTGAGATGAAAATTTTGAATTTTGAAAAAAAATTGTCTCTCGAAAGTGGACAATGGTTCAGCTACCTATAGGGAGACTCGGAAGCAATAAATTTTCTAGTTCTAACACATAAGTAAATGGCGGATTTACAGATTTTAAATTATCTTCTATTGGGTAAAATATTTGAAATTTCTGAAGGGCCATTCCATTATTTTCTTTTCTATCTCTAAGTAAGTCACGCCAATCGCCGTTAAGTGATTGCCGCTAAGTAAACTTACTTATATAAACTGGTAGAGCAGTGTTGAGCTCATCGGGCTACACAGAGGCTCTTGTTAGATCAGTGGAAAAACGCTGATGGTATCACTGAAAAAAGCTGCCATCGAGTATATTCGGGTCGTGGCTATTCGTGACGGAGTGACACAATCTTGATGCCACGCCTCACAGTCATTCAGAGCGATTATTCAAACGCATCCTCAACGCCAACGACGTCAAAGCGTGTGAAGAGAGGCTAGACATTTACCCCGACGTCACTTAACAGAATCCATTCAAGAAAAGGGTGTTTTTTTTAACTATGTCAACATGTTGCCGCTTTCGCCGTAGAAAAATCACGAGCCACACACACTAAATCATGGCTTCCCCCTGATGATTTTTCGAATTTATGAATCACCTCTGGTGAATAAAGTGATTTTCATTCTTAAATAAATTTACCACGCCACACAGCACAAAGCTTCCCTAGACACCTTCATTAGCTAGTAAACGAAATTTATATTTAATTACGTCTCCATTCGGAATCATTTACACAAAGTGTAGAGTGCTATGACTGAATTTAGTTGGTGATTGGAAGTTGGCAAGGTCTAACTGAACTGTGGAAAGGGAATACTGGTAATCTAAATTTAAATCTCAAAACAAGTAGGTACCCACTTATGTAACATATTACGAATTATACTGGTTCTTAATTTAAATCTACCTATCAAAGATCATAAACCAGCCATTTTGGAGGTGTCAAGTGTTCATTGTCGATCACAAAAGTTTGTTGTTACCAAAAAATCTACCGAGAGCCTACTTCAGAAGGGACTATAGTACTTAGGTGTCGATATGTCTCGCCAGATTCTTCCAAGTTTCATGACTCCTTACTAACCAAGTGAGTAGGGAGTTCATTACACAGGTCTGCAACCAAAAAACTGCATACGATTTTTTTTACTGTTCCCCATGGATTTTTGCATGCTAAAACCGAAAAAAGTAATCAAAAAATTCCATCACGTCTAGTTTTCTACTCGACGGTGGGTCCACACAATTGCCAAATGAGGATTGACACTAGATTCAGGTGTTACAAGGAGATCAGTGTTTTGTTCAGTTTGGACTTCTTGGTACTATGCTTAAATCTTCAAAATAAGGGGGAACAAATATAATAAATGAATAGTTTTAGTAACACACATCAGTTGTACAGATAGATCGAAACCAGTGATAAAACTATCGCTGTGAAAAACTAGTGGTCTCTATGTTAACATCTAATACGTCGCGGCCTCCGTTTAATACCCAATGCTTAATGGAAATCGAGCAGCTGCGCTTGCGTTAATTGTGTGTACCCACCGTCGAGTTAGTTTTCTCGCAAAACTGGTTTTTTGAACTCCACATACGGTGTTATTCAGCGTTGAACCTCAATTTGGTAGTTGCTTCCAAGTTGTCAATTTTATGAATTGCATGAATTTTTTCACTCTCATACTTAGTCATGTCAATCCCAGGATTGATACGAAATGAAAGAGAGGGGATATGCTAGCTGTCTATTGTTGGATGCTCAAGAGGGATGCGGATAATGCTGGAGCACGAAAACGTGTGCGACGAAATATCAAAGAAAAAAAGGTTCCATAAGCAAACTGAATGAAGTTTTTGAGCATTTTGTACTGAATAGTAAACAAATACTTTCTTTCATTTTGAGTTTATAGACAATACAAATTATGGTGTTTTTTCTACGTTTCCGTTTTTTATGTCCCCCTCTCCCCTATGCAAGAAAACTGTACGTGATGGAGGAAAAAAGCGGTCATTTTTGGATTCAGCACACCAAAAAACATAAACTATAGTTAAAATATTCCATGCAGCTGATCAAAAAAAATTTTTTGCAGACCTGTGTTATTGACTGTTCGATAGATTTAACTCAATCATGTTTCGCTTTGAGCTAACGTAGTCAGGCACATCAGTTTAAGCAGTTCAAACGGGAAAGCCGAATAGAACCAACCTGATCCTGTTCAGCCTCCTCAATCATCTTGAAAATGCAACTATACATAATTCATAGCTTGTTAAAAATTACTTTTTTCCAAAACCCAAGTTTTGCAACTAAATCAAAGGTGATTAGTAGACCTTTAGGTGATGGTAGACCTTTGATTTAGTTGCAAAACTTGGTTTTTGGAAAAAAGTTATGTTTAACAAGACTATATTATGTATAGTTGCATTTTCAAGACGATTGAGGAGGCTGAACATGATCAGGTTTGTTCTATTCGGCTTTCTCGTTTGAACTGCTTAAACTGATGTGCCTGACTGCGTTAGCTCAAGGAGAAACATGATTGATATTGAACCTATCGAACAGTCAATAACTCTTTTTTATTTCTTAATGCAGACCTCTGGGCAGTCTGAATCAATTAGTGAAATTGGGTCAATCAAAACAAACGGAATAGCTACCCCTTTACTGTGCTACACATTCTTTCTCTTTTATCGGAATCCATGTGACTAAAAACCTAAAACATCAAATTTTGGGCGGAGGTAATCTTTAAAGATTTGATTGCATTGGTTCGTTATTTTAACGAATAAATAAACCAAGTAGGTTTTTATACTTACAGTTAATAAAGTACAATACAAATGTTAACAATTGAAACTATTCAAATATTTTTATTTCCAATTAGTTCGGGTAAGCTTGAAGAAAGTGTCAATGCTATCACAAATTTCTCATCAATACTGGTTTTATTTAAATTCAGTACAAAACAACTTTTTCAGGCAATGTAAAAAGCATATTCATGATCGGAAAACTAGTTCGGATTTCATGAGACTAATTTCTGGATAGATACAATTTAATCATTTGTCGATTGGAACGATTCGGGCCAAGTAACTATGGTCAGGTGTCTTGGTTGTTGACTCTTCAGTGCATGGTGGAGGAAACATCATATCGTAAAGGAGTTTTTGAACTTGCATCCGAAACTGAAATTTCTTTTCCATCTTCAGTGATTTAACATGTGGAAGTATTGAATCGAAAAATGCCACGTCGTCATCTCTTTGATATTCAACCGGTGGGTCTTTATGATGCCCTTCAGTGTTGCGAAGTCTCGTTTGAACACAGGAATCTCTCGTGATTCTAGATGGTTGCGCTAGGGTGGGTTCAAATGTTACATCTTGTTGTTTTTGCAGGTTGGTTACGTTAGCTTCGGAACCTGCGGATGAGGCAGTTTCTACCTGTAACAAGGTTTTGGGATAATCCTGTTCATCTTCACTTTCTCCTGAGGACATTACTTCCATTTTCGGCATCAAAATTCCAGGTGCTATAGTTACAGACTCGTCCATGTCTTCGGAATTTCTGGAGGAAAATTGATCTATAACAAAGAGCATGCTGTAGTAATGGGGCCATGAGGTAATATCTTCTTCTTCTGGGGCAGCAATTGCAGCTGTTGCCGCACGCTTGAGCTGCCTTCCGAACTCTTGTCTTAAATATTTCCACTGCCTTTTCACAATATTTTCTGGAATACAGAACATTCTCATTAGGAACGAATATCATTTAAACACTAAGTGCCAACAATTCTCAATTCGTGATGAAATCTGACCTGTTGTTAAGGGAAAGTAAACTAAAGACCTCTGGAACAAAAATAGATACCCCGTACGTAAATGTAGGTATATGAAGTTATCACTGCAACTTTTAAAGAATGTGCCAAAAATATTATTAATGAATGGATAACGAGTACAAATTGTCCCTTTTGATGTTTTTTACTCATTTTTATCAGACAAAAAAATAAATATTTATGTTTTTTACTACATTCCTCTAATTACACCCATCAGTGAAAAAAGCTATCAAGTTGAGTTCTTCTAGCTGAAGTCAAAATAAGTGAATTTGAAACAGAACAATATTGTTTGTGTACGTGCCAATATGCGAAATGCAATTCGTAATGACCACTAAAGGTTTGTGTTGTGTTTAATTTAACTAATTTTACTTGGTAGGTGCCACCGTCTTTTCAGTTAGATTTTAATAATGTGTCATTGTATGTTTCACGTTTTAGACCGGTGATCACATTAGAAAGACTAGCAATTTACAAATCATGACAATGAACCTTTGTGCAAAAATTAGCAAATATTTCCACGCTTCCCTTCTTCGTTTTAGAGTTGATCGAAACTGATATCTAGGACTCAGTTTCAACAAAAAATCAAATGTGGTAGTAGGTGTTACGCGATACCGCTTTTACTCTCCAGAACAGTTTTTGAACAGTTTATCAAAGAGTTCTTGAGGTTGAAGATGTTCGGAACCTATGTATTATATTTGCCAATAAGAGTAGAAAGCATGTAGGGTGAATACCGATTTACTTACTAGGTATATCTCCTGCTGCCTTAGTAACTAATCTCAGGTGGAAGGCTCATAATTTGGATAACGGGAGGATTATATGGAACAACTGAAGAGCTCAGGCATTTTCTTAATCAATTGATGAACGGTAAAACCGTTCGTGTAAATCTGACATAATCACCGCTGGTTACTCGCTTCACTCTTAAATCAAAACTTTGACACTACATAGACACAATAGAGGCCAATAAAGGCACTACACACTCCCCATCATTGTTTGTTCGTGTACAGGAAGGTTCAATAATAGATTCGTGTTTCGCATATCAACATGATCATCATCTAACGATCGCATCATGGAACGAGGAAAGAGCAATACAAAGTATAAACTATAATCAGTGTTTTCATAGGAAGGGATTTGAGAGCTCAAGCTCTACTGATCAATTATTATCTGCCGCTCCTTGATAGAGTAGTCACATGTGCACTCATTCCTGTCACGTATAGGAGCGTTTGAGCATTCGCAAACAGGAATTCCTTGAAACAGGTACTTGTCTTGAACTAATGGGGCTAATTTCTCAAGATCAAAGGGTAGTTATTACACCACGATGATTGCATATCACTTTCATTGACATTGAACCAACCGTAGTTAATTTCGATAAAGGCCGTCGAGATTCTACCAAAATTCAAAGAAATTCCTAGAAATTATTGGCCTGAGTAACTAATAGATCTCTATGAATTCATTGCCATAAATATCTTGAAAAATCCAAATCTCCAAATCTCCAAATGTACTCCAAACAAACAAGATGATTGATTATGAATTTACGATTGATTCAACCGTTTCCACTGAAGATGAAAAAAAAATTCATTGTAAGAGAAATCTATTGGTTTGAAACCTTGTTGAGTGTCCAAATAGTTTCATCGTCAATGAGAAAACAATAATGAATCATGCTGAAAAATATGTTGAATAACTGCATGTACCATTGTTCCACCTACTATCCCTATGTTACAAATGTGAGGGAGCTATATCGCGCACCGTACTTCGCCGACTTTTGTTTGATCATTTTCAACAATGAACCTTTGTAATCAACCAAGAAAACAAATTTTTAATCACCTCTCAATATATATATATATATATATATATTTTTTTTTTTTTTTTTTTTTTTTTTTTTTTTTTTACTTGTCACGATGTACAGAATCCAAAAACCGACTGACCGTCCGCCATAGGCAGTACGGAGCTTTTCTCCGAAAAAATCATCATAAAAATCACAATTTGGGTCTAGTTCGGTCAGTACCGATCTCGGTCAATTTTGAAGGGTGCAATAGAAAGGCTGAAATTTGAAAAATTATATATGGAAAACGTTCGAAATAAGAATATTGTTTTTATGTTCGTTTAGCCTTCGAAGAACCGAATGAGCCCATCCCCCGCTTCACGTTTTTCAATTAGCTCTCCTAATACTTGGGCTTATACTTGGAAGACAAAAATAACTTTTACACGAATGTGAATGTGAACGTGCTCGGACATATTAAAATTCGCGCAGTATCATGTGAGGATCGCATCAGCTGATATAATTAGAGTGGGATTTTGTTTCAGGATATCTTTTGACATTGTTTTTTGAGTCTTATGTAATACGATTGTGGACAAGTGAAGTTTGTGAAGTTTTGTGGCAAGCGTTTTATTTCAATTCTTAAAATTTCAGTTGTTCAATCGCACGAAAATCATATTGGCCATTTACAACAAAAAATTTAAATTCTTATCATCTAGTTATTAAAATTATCAAATGAAAATGTGTATGTCCTGATCAACCCTGAAACCCCCAAGTTTAGCTAATGTGCCACTTACTACATCTAAGATCAGTGATTTTCGAAGAAGGCTGCTTCCCTTCCCCCCTCCCAAATTTACACGAAACCTCAATCGTTGACGTCGGTTCATCACTACTGTCCTCATAAGAATCTATATTCATGAATTTCACGAAACCCCCCCCCCCCCCCGCAATAAAAGCAATCAAACAATAATTCAAGGTTTCAATAATTTAGGTTATAATGTATAACAACGAACATTTGGTCCTCTGGTAAACGGACTGAACCCCAGGTTGGCACCCAGTGCTCAAGCAGAACCAGCTATTGTCAATCTGAGATTAGGGAGGCAGGTCGTAAACCAACCGCCCCGCCCCCGCTCTAATGGACAAACCCTTAGTTTCCTAATGGATGGTGCAGACCTTGGATGTTTAATGGCTCAATCAATATCTAGTCTATAGTACTTTCGTCCGACTGACCTCTCCCTTTCATTTTTGGAATCTCAAATTCAACTTACAGAATTACTTCGAAACAAATATGAATTTGATTAGGTGAACATTAATCGTAAACAATGTGGCAACAGAGAATCCTCCTTTGAAATTACCTTGAGTGTCCATTTTACGATTTCGTTTCATTGCTATTCAACATTGAATGAGCGCAGTCATTTGAGTGTATGCAATTACTCACTGCAGTAGCCGACTTCACGATCCCTCTCCTCTTATGCTGTTCTCTATTTTAGAATCTACCCATTATTCGGAATGTGTTACTGGCTAGTCTCGTCCTAGCTACTGTGGAGAAATTTATACGTCAAGACCTAAAATGGCAATTTTATCAATTTTGTAAGAAAGATTCCAATAATAAAGTATAACCGCTTATGCATTATTTTTAGTCAGAAGTTACATCCTCCCTAACCGAATTTGAAATTTTATCATTAAATTTAGTTCATTATTTTCAAAAACGATCATTTAAAAAAATAAAAATCCAAAGCATTCTCCTCCCCCCTTCCCCCACACACAATTATTCGGTATTCGTTTCAAGATGCGTGGAATCCAAAACTCGGATTTAAAGAAAAATTCCAAGTTCATCAGACGTAGTTTAGAAGGAACTCTTGAAAACGAAATTTTACTGCAATTATACGAGCTTGTTTGATCGTAAGAATTTGGTAAACGATTTTCACTGTGTGCAAGGACGCTCAGATTCAAATTCCTGGTGAATTGTTGGAATAGACTCATCCGATTCGTGAAAGATGTGTCTCTGTACAGTAAACATAAAAAACAAACACATTACCCACCTAATGATATTTCAAAAGTTTTCGATATTCTCATTTTCTTCCTTTAGGATTGCCAAAAACTGATGAATAGAATTCAAACAGTCAGTCGAATTAGATGCCGATTAGTCAGTCCCAAATGTGATTCATGACACAGGTTTCCACTAGTTCCAGTTAAGAGAAAAGCTCTGGACCGCATTTCTTAAATTCAATTTTCGGATTCTATGCAAATTTAAATTTAAAATCACAACTTTGGTATGTGTATGTGAGGGGACGGTTTAGATTTTTTCCTTGATCGATTACAAATTATTAAAAATAATAAACCTTAAATCTGTGAGATTTACGCCGTACGGTCCCGTTCTCCGAAACTACTGAATTTAACTTCACGAAACTTGGATCATAAATCAAATTTGACCGAGTTCTCAGCATCACTTTCTGTCAGTCCGAAAGTGTAAAATCAAAGGGCCATATGATCAAAATGACGCTGAATTTAATGATTTCATGTAGGTACACATAAACAAAATATACACCTATTTTTGGTCTGCTTGCCTACAAATAGTTGTTAATTGATTCATGTCTCACCATAGGAATGAGACGAGGTATATGAAATTATATACAGGGTGTCCCAGGAGTTATGCACAATCCGACTCCTACGTGTTCTACAACTCATTTCCGACCAAACATGTCACTTGGCAATTTTGTGCCAGGGGCCTCGTTTCCGAGCTATTCGCGATTTAAGATTTTTTTCGTGTTTACGATCTTAAGTCATTAAAACTGTCATAACTCCCTCAATTTTGAAGATAGCTCAAATTTGATGACACTGTTGGAAAGAGCGTTGAATTTTCTATCTATTTGATGTCGAAAAACTCGTTAAAAATTGCATTGAAGATGTGCAATTGCTGTGCGAAATGGCAGTTTTGTCAAAATCTTGAAATCGCCTGTTTTTCATCTCGCCTACAAACCTCATGAATGCCTGACGCAGAACTGTGCAGCCCTAGTAAAACGTGCGCCGAAATGTCAGCTTTCCAACGGTGTAGTCGTTTTGGTTTTTAAAAATATTTTTAGTTAAGCAAATCGTGTCTAAGTGCAGGAAAACAAGTGTTTTCTGTTAAAATTGAGGTTTGCCCGAAAGTCTCGAAGATGAATGCAACTCATCGCAGTCGGAAATGAGATGCGTAGGAGTCGGATTGTGCATAAGTCCTGGGACACCCTGTATCACTGAAAAAGACCTAATGTTTGAAAATTGGGAAAGCTACGGAGGAGGCATTGTCTTGTTCAGGGGCTAGGATATGCAATGACCCGCACGACCCTCCGGTCTTGAAGGAGGGGTTGCTTTGTGCGCCGTGTATTATCAACCCCAATCTGATTTGCCCGTAGCAGTGGGTGTTGCAATGTTGATAATTTGTTGTTTCTGACCAAATTCAGTTTTAGTAAAATGTTTATTGACTCGAACATGTTACCCAGCTGTTGGACAATGGTAAGATATTGGGGTTTAAATCGAGTTCATACAAAGATTTAGAGTTTAAACAAGATTGTTAAGATTTAAATTAGAAAATAAATATTTAAAGATGAAAAATGAAAATGAATTTAATGAATGGAAACGTTCGTTTCTGATCAGCGTCTACCGCATTTCCAAGCAGTCCAGCCAAAGTCAGGATAATCGAAGATCCGAAAGACCGCTATTGTTTGTGTTCATTTACGCTTGATTGCGATGATTTGCTTTCATTTGAGTAGCAATACCACAAGTGAGTATGTTGACAAGATTTTTACGTACAGTTTTGCCGATGGTAATGCTTCTGTGCAGCAAGAAAGTCACACTCCTCCTGTGTACAACTCACACCCTAGCGAACACGTCGGATAGTATGGGGAAAAAGTATTGGTAGATAATATTGTTTATGTCACTGATCCTTTTTTATCTAGTAAACTATCTGTTTTTTATCTACTAATCGTTTTTTGTCTCTAAGGTTCTGGTTATTACTACCAGCTATGTTCAATAGCTTTAGCGCACCATGATGAATGGGAATATGCAATAGGGAATAGTAGGAAATACAGCGAGGAAAGAGACGAAAGGGAAGAGTTGGTAATGATACGGAACTATGGTTTGATAAGGGTCCATAGTGTCAGCAAAAAGATGAATGCAACTCATCGCAATCAATCGTAAATGAACACAAACAATAGCCGTCTCTCGGCTCTTCGATTATCCTGACTTTAGCCGGACAGCTTAGAAATAGTAGACGCTGTTCACAAATGAACGGGTTTATGCATCCGACAAAACTAACTTAAATCGTCACTTGAGAGGTCTGGTGTTGTCACCATTTCATTCAGCGAGAAAAGTTACGCATATGCCGCCACCAACCTTTTTTCGTCGAGACTTTTGGAAAAACCTCAATTTTTTTACAGAAAACACACGTTTTTCTGCAGTTAAACACTATTCCCTTAACTAAAAATATTCTTTAAAACCCAAACGACTACACCGTTGAAAAGCTGACATTTTGGCGCACGTTTTACCGGGCCTGCACAGTTCTGCGTCAGGCATTCATGGGGTTGCTAGGGGAGATGAAAAACGGGCGATTTCAATATTTTGACAAAACTGCCATTTCGCGCAGCAATCGCACATCTTCAATGCAATTTTAAAAAGTTTTTGACGTCAAATAGATAGAAAATTTAACGCTCTTTCCAACGGTTTCATCAAATTTGAGCTATCTCCACAATTGAGGGAGTTATGACAGTTTTAATAAGATCGAAAACACGAAAAAAATCTTAAATCGCGAATAGCTCGGAAACGAGGCCTCTGGCGAAAAATTGCTAAGAGACATTTTTGGTCGGAAATCAGTTGTAGAACACGTAGGAGTCGGATTGTGTACAACTCCTGGGATACCTGTATATCGGAGTACCGATGAAGCTTCACTGCGAAACGTTTACTCGTGAGTCATGTAATAATCTGTTTTAATTCCTGAATTTTCGTGTTCATATATAAAACCAAGTTTTAAAACACTATCCAAAAAATCATAGTACGACGGAGAAAATAGCAAGCACTTATCATAATGCTATCATGAATGAAATGCCTTGAATGCTGAAAACTTTGATGATTATAAGTTTCTCAATAAATAAAGAAAGAAATTCGTCTGCCATGGCTTCCTTGTATTCGTGACATGAATGTATGGACGATAGGAATTATTTTAAATAATCAATTAAGATCATCATTAAAGATGTCAAAATCAAGCATCTTACAAGCAGGGACGTAACTAGGGGGGGGGGGGGGGGCAGCCAAAGTTAGAGGGGCGCCAAATAGGCAAAAAAGTGACAGTTTACCAAGTTCTCTAAATAAATCAAATTAATAATATTTATATTTTGGTTCATTGGTATGTTAAGATGGTATGAGTCATGAGATACCGGGTCTGGGGGGGGCCGCCAAATTTATTTCTTGCCCCTGGTGAAATACGGCTTGGTTACAAGGATCCAGAGAAATGACGGAACATATTACCAAACTTCAATGCCTTCAAGTTTGTGAAGACCGTAGCGTATACTGTATACGTTTGCTTTTGTTGGAATTTATACCAGATTATTAAACCTTCCTTTTCTAACTACCCTCTAAATTTGAGCAAAATCGGACGGGTGGGAAATTGAGGAATGATGTTTGATGGAATTTACGTTTTCACATTGAAGATTGAACCTTTTTTGCACATTTGTAGAGTGAAGTATTCTCTTTTGAACAACGAAATTTATAGAAAACCACCTACATAATTTTCTGCATCTTCGTCAAGATTCTCAACAAAATCAGAGAAAACTGTAGACATGATGCTTGTGGCGACCATCTACACATACGTACAACAATGACATGGAGAACTGTCAGGCAGACAGACACAAAACTGAAGTTGCTCTGAATTGAGAACAATGACAGCGATAATGTTAATTGGAGTGAGAGAAAAACAGTTCATAGTGCAAGGCGGCAACTTTTATTTACTAACACTTGAGTTTATATTGACAATTATTCGATTGTTGTGAGCATCTGACCACCTCTCATTCCCCCATTGTTAATGGTAATGTGGGTTGAATCCAGCAACAAACAACCAAGCTTCTTAAATAACGTTATTTTGTAGCAAACTCTATTACTAGGAAAGCGATACATTTAAATGCATAGCTATATCGATTTCACAATCAGTAGTAAGAATATTGTTTGTTTCACCTGGGCATTGTAAATCCGCTGAAATGTTTTGCCAGTGTTTGTGGAGGATCCCCTTGTTGAAATGATGAGGATGCGACTTGTCCCATATGGCTCGCTTCGCTCGCACCAAACTTATCAGCTTCTCCTTATCAAAATTCTTCAAACTCATCATGCAACTCTGCTTCAAGGATGATTATGAACGTCTATCGCTTGTGTACGAAAAATAGTTTCAATTCGTGATAAAACTTTCCGATTGAATGTCACCTCAAAAGAACAGTATCCGTAGCAACAGGACCAACACTTTCTGCGACGCAATGAAGACGACTGTCCGGATCATGATGAGAACGTGGTGGAAGAAGGACGACCGATCGGGTGACGTCACTCGTGGCCAATGAGAGAGCTGGGTCGAAGCGTTGCAGGGGATTCTCCAGGGCCTCCCGTCAGGCGGCGAGGTGGTTATCTTGCCTTGTTTGTCTGCGCTTCGGAAACATCGGCCTTCGCCGCCCCGCGGGCCGCTTTCTTCACTCCCTCCTAGCGCTGCCAACCTTTGCCAACCAAATGTCCCAGCCTGTCCCACCAGTTCAAGTTATGATAATGAAATATCTCTCTGATCGCGATCACATACTAAGAAGAGACACAATTTCAACTTTCATTATTTACATCTAGACAGGATTTCTTAAAATAGATTGAAAATGGAAATGGAACTCCAATAATTGAAAAAAAAAATAAATAAATAAAATAAAATAAAACAGCATTTCTAATCTTAACGCTGACTGCGTCTATCTTCGACGTCGGGTTCGGAGAGATAATCAAGGATGTTCTTTTCAACTATCGTCTTGGATGGTTTTTATTGTTTCTAAGGTTCTAATATTGATTCTAACATCGATTGTTGTCTAATAGAAGAACGGTATCAATGATGATGGGACAAGCACTTGATGCTGGACTGATGTTCGAACATATTATATATGCAGAAGACGGTATCATTACACAAAGAAAAACCAGAACCTGTTTTCATCTTCAATAATCTCAATTCCAATCATATCGTCCTACATCAAGAACTACATCCGTCAAGGTCCCTATGTAGCAAGTTGATGTTCTCCAAAAAATTCACTCGTATTTAACGTAAGAAAGTGTGTATGTTTGATTACCACATCTACTCCTACTCCTTAAAGTGATACGATGGTTTTAGACTGTCACTGCTTAGCCAGAATAATACACATTAGGAACAAACCAGATCATTGACAACATTTGTAGGGGGGAGCAAACGTTGAAGACTTCTATTTCCTAACTGCTGTTGGCTACAACTGATAGTTCACATTTATTGAAGAGGCATTTGCTCTGATGTTGATGATACTCATAGTTTATTTTGACTTTATGTGTCACTACTAGCTGTTAACATAACCCACTAGCTCCGTTTTTTTAGCTTGGAAGTATAAACGCTCTAAACAGTATTACGTTGCTGTGTGCGACGGTAGGGCCGGAAACAAGTGGCTTTTAATATCTGGCAAGGCCGTAAAGTTGTTTACTGCCTTACTGCTATTAACTAGGAACCGCCATAAAGATTCTTGGAAAGTCAGCGATATTGAACTCCGACTGGCTAACGGTTTACGGAATATTTTAAAGAACTTTAATGTCTTGTAATGGGAGTAAATTGTTACTATTAACCGCTGCCAAAGTGTGTGTCAGAAATAAGATTCAAAATTACATCGTATTATCTACGACATGCAATTGGTTCGCACTTCAATTGCCAAATGTGAACTGGAAATGTTCAACCTCACTCAACACGATAAATAATTTATATACGCAGAAACAGTATCTAAGTGTGATATCTACTGTTAACGTTATTTTCAATCTTCTTTTTTGACCGGAACACTTCAATATTTCGATCTACTAGGAAATATACAATAGAATTTGATCAAGGAATCCTGTTCTGAAGCAACCGTGAGCCAGGATTCAGTTTCCAGCTTCTTTTTCCCCTTTTTTGCAATACTGTGCATCTTTTTGACATGTAAGCCCATGGCTTTGGAATTATTAAAGAAAATCCGAAGGTACCCAACGTTTTGAGTCCGCTACTTTGTATTTCACATGTTTTGAGATAAAAGATTAAGATAATCTATTATGTCAACAAACTGTGATATGGTGTATTATGTAGGTATTTTTGTATAGGTCAAGAGGAAGAACTGAGAACCCGCGGTAGTTTATTCATTTCATAATAGTTTTTGAATTATGATAATTTAGAAACCATTTCCCTTCGATAGCTGAGGACTAAGTAAAGGGAACAGGTAATTAGATTGGTGTTGCTTCATTGTCATCGACCTGTGTACATTTACAAAGGAATAGTTCAGCTCCTTGTCACAGTCACATTTGCATGGACTCCGACAAGGTACTTGTTGTTGGACAACCATTTTTTATCACACCGGATCGCGTCTTACAGTAATTCATCGAACCTTCCTCGACCCCACAGATCCATCTTCTTTATTAGTGCCCTTCTCACGACAGCACCGGACTTTATCAGTTTCTCTCTCTGCAGTACTACCGCACAGAAAACAAATAGCAGTCTCATGCCATTCGACCCTCGCTTTGTTTCTGAAGACACCAAGAAAACCAACTTATTCTCAAAATTTCCTTGCAGTATGGCATATAGCATTCCCTTCGCCTGGCCATCACATTAGGGAGATAAGAGATAGAGATAGAGAAGGGTTTATTCCATATAACTACAATGTACAAACCGAAAGTTAATAATTATTGAATAATATAATCTGTCAGTAGGCAGAGCCTGTATTGACGGATTAGAGTTGCATGATTTTAAAATTTAGGTCTTAAGCGGTAATTATTTCATTCTCTATTATTAATATTATTATATAACAATTAATATTTATAACGATTAATCAATTTTTAATTTCCATATTATAACGTGGCTTCCAATCTCGACGCGACAGCAGCATTACTTGTGGGAGAGAAAATAAGCTATCAAATGTAAATGCTTGTGAGAATGGCATCAGCATTTGCTATCCCCAAATTAATTATCCAGGTACATATCATCCTTTTGAAGGCTGGTTATGTTAGTAGGGTTTTTCAGGACAATGAACATCAAGTTTTTGAGAAGCCATTCGCTCAAATTTGTTTGACCTCTAACAATGATCCCGAACAACGTTATAGACCGGTAAATGTAAACTCAACAGCGTAACCAATACAAAGGAAGATTAATTTTTGAAACAATTTCTACGAGATGAGGTTTTAGGTATGAAGTACAAAGATATGAGTTGCATCAAACATGATTTTTCAGAACATTATAATGCTCAGGTGAAAATTGTTGCTAGGTCACAGGAAGGAATTTGCATGTGCAGCTCTATCCAAAAATAAACTGAAGAATATATCTCTCAAATGAACATTGGCGCACCAAAAAATCTAATCATTTCCTGTTGAAGAAGTTGAACAAATTAATTTTTAAGTTTGATCACTTTTATTTCCATAGCTTGATTTCCTTCAATAGCCTATCACGAATCGGACTCCTAATCATCCTCATTACTCAAAATAATAACAAAAAATGTTTCTAATCCTCTATAAATAAATAAACATTTAACATAACTTGGGTGAACGCGCTTTTCGGATAAAGTGTTTCGTTATTAAAGATTCCGCAGTGACAGTGAAAATTGATATGCATGACTCTAAGGGTCTATAAATTCTGGATGTTTAAGCCCTAATGAATTTATTAGTCCTACGCAAGGGGAGTGGACGGTGGAGTGCGAAATACCTCAAATAAATTATCAAAGTATATCTCGAAAAGTCTTTCAGTGGGCTCAGGCGAGTTACGAAGGGTTTTGGGGAGTCTCGTCGGTGTTAGAGGAAAATAATAAAGATTCATTGTGAGCGGTGCTCGACTAGGGAGCAATGAATCAGGTGAATACTACATTGATGAGCCCTACGTGAGAGGGAAACACATTCAGTAATAGATAGATTCTACAATGAACCGTGAACTATTCCTAGTACATTAGCATCACCAGTTCATTAGTATCCTTCGTTCGTTGATACCCCCAGAAGTGATAAGTTCTTTTGATAAGTAGTTTTAGGCCATACGGAAGAACTTTTTTTTCGTACTTGTCAGTCTATCTTCGTGGTTTTGTGTCCACAGATCCTTGCAAGAAGTGTAATTCGTACAGTTTTCACAAATTCGTGAAATATTCAGGGAATGTGGGGTTTAGACTATAGGTGGTACCCTATGAGTTTCATTGCCCAAAAATCAATACTCCACTCTCCGCGCGGGCAGACAGACATTTTCTCAGGTTCTAGAGGTTCGATCACGGTCAAATTTTTAGGTGGTGTGGGAAGAAGAGTCTAATAATCGCATATCAATTTCAGCGGTCTATCCGCTGCATAATTAAAACAGCAGATGCCGACTAACCTTTTGAAGGTGTTGATGTATGCCGGAACATATCCCGCGGTATTATTGTCTGCTTGTATGTTCTACATCTTTCGAGATTATCTAGAACAACGCAAAAGATGTATTTTCTCATGTTTCTTGGACAAGGGAGCTATGTGCCACACACAACTCAACAGATGTTTGTACCGAGTATTTTCTTCAAGTGTTTGATATATCTGTGATACCGTTCTCAGTAAATTCAAATCCTGACATGTTGGGTTGAAAGAATTTTCCTGCTCGGCGAGATCATTGAACTACGTTTTGAGTATGTGAGATTAGTAAAATGGTCGAGACCGCCTAGCTTCCTCTAGAGGCTGAATATCAGTGAATTCGGTTCCCTCTTTTCCTCTTAGAATATGGTAAGCTAATGGTTTCTTTAGTTCCTCAATAATTATGTAGCCTTCCCTCATTTACTATTCTTGATGCAACGCTAATTTCACACCTCGAATCAGTCTTGAGGCTCTAAGCCTGGCTAATGAAAATAAATTATCTTCGAGTTTATATCCTGGAACCAGTGGCTCGGTAAAATGCAATTAGGGGTCGAAAATTGTCTTCACCTTGGAGCGGATTACGCTTATTAACTTTTGAGAGGAACCGCTCAAACGACATGGTGGATAGGGAAATACTCTGGCCTACTCCATGTGAATAATTCTATCAATTTTCTGAACCAACAAGTTAGTACGATAATTTGTACATGAGTAGGATAACTAGCACGAAAACGCTTAACAAAATAACAGAAGAATGAAAAACCATACAGCTTTTACAGTGTTAGTAGTTGTAATGTAGCTCTCCAATTAATTAAATTGCTAAGCTGATACGAAATACTACTTTTTGTGAGTTTACTCTCTCGTACGTTTTTCAATTTTGAGATCTGGTGGTTCTATGATTCCACTTGTGAATGAAAAAATTTCATAACCATGAAACTAACTACAAACCCAATTTCATCACTGGAATTGAACAATGTTTTGATGCTTTTTTATTTATTAACTCACCAAGTGAATTGTAATGTTACACAGAAATCTAAATCAAAGACGAATTTTTAATTTAATTTAGGTAGATACAAAAGCTGTAACACTGATTGAATACCGACTGAATATGCGGTCGCTCGAATTTATGGATGTCGTTACTGTTGCGATTCACACTATGTTTTTGCACGTTACTTGATTTTTATTTTTGAAATGTGTTCAATATAGAACATCTGAACTATTGATAGCCTACAGGCGGGGCTGTCCGGATACGAGTGAGCACGTTGCAGCGCTCAATGCCGATGTCTGAAAAGCCCTTCCGGATGAAAAACATTTAAAGATATTACGTAATCATCAAACTGAATAATATATTTGTGTCTTGAACACAATTTTAATGCAATAATTCAAATGAAACAGTAAGATGCACATTGATCTACATTTGGCATGGAACGTACTTATATTAAATATAAGTTTATAAAACACTATTACCCGAAAAACAGTTTATAGTTGCAACATTCAAGATAGTTGATAAAAGTCATATTTTCACAATAATTCAAATATTAACGTATACAACTTTGTAATAATTAATTTCCGACATTTCCTATAAATTTCAATAATTTTTATAAACAGGTGGGCAACTTTGAAGAATTAAGACCTAAATACATGTAAGGATAAGATAATCTTCCACAATATTATCATTTTAGAAAACGATTTCAAATCTGAAACTATTCTTTAATGCCATGGAAGCATCGAAGCATTTTTAACAGTTTTCATAGTTTATTCAAGTACACACTCATTTATGCGACAACTAATTCTGCAAAATGTAATCGATTTGTTTTTAGTTATTCTAATCAACTAATTGTAAACTTTTCGATTCTGTTTCAGTTAGCAAAGCTGTTCTCATACACGTGGGACATCGGCTGGACCATGTGCAAGCTGATACATTACACACAAAATGTTTCTGCTATTTGCTCCGTGTTTACATTAACGGCTATGTCCGTCGAAAGGTCAGTAACTTCGTATTATAGTTATAAGTCTTCCTAAAACAATAGTTAAGATAAATCGAAGACAAACTATAATTTCAATATAGCTTCTGATCCAAGTGAATTATAGTGTCAAATTAAGCTACTGCAATTTTTTTGGAATAAAATTTGAGAAACTACAAAGTATTACACATATATGAGGGTCTTTTGTTTTTTCTTCAGCAGATTCAATGAATATCAATAAAATAATTAATCCCACTCAGATTAATGCATGATTGTCCGTTCGATCTCCCAAAAAGCTTACAGATTCGCCATAATGATTATGTTGACTGAGGAAGCTAGTAGGGAGATCGAAAGGTTATATTATTATCGCTATCTCTAATTGTAGGTAGAATGTACGTCTATTCGAGTATGGATTGACAGGTGTTATCAGATAAATGAATTGGTACATTTATTTTTATTTCTGTTGATATCGATTCAATGAACGTTTGGCTGTTTGTGAGCGTTACGACTACAGCCGCTTCACCAACGGCTGTTCGATTCCCGGATAGTGAGAATGTCATCTGGATCGTCTTAGTGTGGACCTTGTGAGGGTGATGGAATGGTATAGTTGCCCCTTCCGAGGAGGTGGATGCATTATTGTGCTCAGCATAACACTGTGTTATTGTCTCCAGGTCATGTTATAAACACGAAGACGAATTGTGCTCAACACTATTAAGTAGGCTACTTACAGATTCTTAAATCGAGGTTAATCGTGGCACATACTTCTATCGAAGGATGCCTCCTTTTGGTTTATTATTCAATAATAAACGATTGTAATCGCCTGGAAAAAAAAAATGTAACCCCCCCCCCCCCCCTGAAAATTTCATGGTTTACGTTTCAAAGTGTGTAGAATCCAAATTTGCAATAAACATTTTTCCGGCCGCACGCCATACAAGCGATTTCTCCCAAACGGCTGGAGCAAAAATCTGAAATTTTCAGGAAAAATCAATATTGATCCGACAACGCCCCAATTCTTTAGCTAGCACTCTCACTTAATTTCAAGTGCCCTTTAAGGGTTGTCAAAGTTTTGCAAAATCCCTAAAAGCCTGAAAAAAGTCAAATTGGCCTAAATTTGGACTTTTTTTCAAGAACCTTCCATGAGGAATCGAATGAGCCCCTCCCCAGGTCCGTAGCTCAAACCATTCCCGATGTATGGCCCGATTTATGGTGCCAACATTTGCATCCACATTCACTACATCACTAGGTTACTGCGATCAAAACAAAACGCTGCGAATTCTTCCACTGGGGTTTATTATTCAATCGGCTTGCGTTCATGATTTGAATTTCTATTAAGCTTTGGAGTGTGCTTGTTTCACAGGCGATAGAGCGATGATTGAATTTCAGGAGATTTGCATAGAGCACGTAAATCGGTTCTCAACCAAAATACCTATTTGGATTGATCATATTTGTGTGCCTCATGAAATTCGATAATAGCTCTGCCACCTGTGAAACACGCACACTCCAACGCTTAGTAGAAATTCAAATCAAGAATGCAAGCCAAATGAATAATAAACCCCAGTGAAAGAATTTGCAGCGTTTTTTTTTTTTTTTTCTAGCAGTTTTCAGTGATTTTCTGAAATTGGTTTTATTGATACGTCAACAACTATTAAATAGTTGGATTAATAATTAGTTAAAATAATAGTAATATTAGTAATGAAGAGTGAGAATAATGAATTTTATGAACCATTTAAAAGTCATTCCTCGGCCTTGCACGTCATTACAGACTTTTTTAATATCTCCTTTTCTACAAAATGTTGAGTAAAATACAGGGAAAATGCCCAAATATTGTACAAGCGGTACGGAGTACATTTTAATCCAAACTACTTACATGAAACTCGTCAAATCGTGAGATTCTTCGCAAGACGTTCGTGATGTAGAAGGAAAGGGTGCATTTATAGTGTAGTAGAGGGCTTCTTGCTGCCCTTCAAGAAGTAAAACTCCTACCGAGAATAAACGGAATACCATTCTCAGGACGCGAAAATTTATCACGGGAAGTTCTTGTCACGCTAGATTTTTACGAATCAACAACTTCGAGTTTTCTTTTCTCTTCTCTCGAGGGCTTTTCTCCCTCCCTTATTCTGAAGCTCGTTATAAACAGTTACAACGATATAATCCTGCTTAGGTGGGGAGGAAGTAAGAGTTGGTCACTACTCCACGCACCTAAGCGTTGTAACTTCATTCCTTTATTTATTTATTTTAGAAAGACGGCTTTCGCCAATAACAATACTGCAGTTACATTTTTAAATTACAATCTCTAAGAATATCTCCTCGATAAGAATAATAATTTCTTAAATAATGAAAATAAAAGCACACAGTATTAATTAGGGTTAAGTGAGAATGAAAATGGAAGTATTAGATATTTTATTTTACCTTTTAGTTAATTATTTCTCGGATTAATTTAAGACTATTTTTACTTTAAATTTTACGTTTTTTAATTTCACTTAATCATATTTTTTTACGGTGGGGACATGTGCAATGGTACTCGACTCAGCCCCTATACGGAAGCCACAGTTTATACACAAACTTTGGTAGTTAGGATGCTCGCTAAGCAGAATCTCAAAAATAAGGAATTATCCCAAATCAATCCTCCTTTTAACCTATGGATTAGTTGGAAAAATAGATCGAAATCTGTCTTAAAACTACAGCAGTGCCTTATATATAAAACCCAGTTTGTTTCTATGTATATATGCACCTGTCTGCGCTCCCAGTCAACAACTATATGACCAGACCTATTTTGACGGGAGCGGTCTTAAAATAATCAGCAAGTTCCGAGAACATAGGCTAGGTCAGACGCTCTGAACTATTCCTTTAAGAAGTATGTATACTTCATACAGCGCGCTATTCTTCGCTACCGATTTATTTGGTTATTAATTGAAGTATTGGTTTTGGGAGAGTACGGTGTTTTTGTAACTTTGGAGCTCTTTCTCATTCCTACCCAGGTCGTGGTCGTGCGTGCGTCCCGTCGCATAACCCGGGCCCTTCTGGATTACCAGGAGATGACGGAATGACCCTCTGACGATTAACAAGGGTCCACGTCTAGCAAAAGCATCCTGTAGACTACAACAATTGACACATACCAAGAGCAGCCCAGGTTTGCTTCTGAGCATTCACAGGGAATGGCACCTGAGAAGATGAAGGCTGTCTGCAATGGGGTAGGTTCTTCTGCGCTCTCTCTGCCAGTCAATATCTTTTGATAAACAATAGTGGAGCCGCTCCCGCATCTCTGGCTGGATTGGAACATCATCCCGTCATTCAGCAATCGTCTCTCATGACATAAAGACCAAAGTATTAGAGTGAAGGCTTGGGGAGCAAATAGGCAACATTGTGGGCCATGAAGTGCCCACCTGCAGGATGTGACAAGTCGGCGTGTTGAGAATGAGATTTAGGCCTATGTACAGTGGATATTCTTGTAGATTGAGGAAGCGACTGTGGGCGTCGCTAAGAGGAAGCTCCACCTAATGTGGTGCCTCGTGGAGGCCACAAAACAGCTAAGTTAGAGAGAACGTAGGAACAGAATGTCCAGAGATTTTTATGAACAAGTTACGCCTCCTCTCCAGGAGTTTTTTCTTATTGGGAGCCTCTCTTGAGTTCCCCCATGTAGTAAATACCAATGTTTACCATTTATTATCTCGATGACAGGATGAAATGCATAGGTCTAAAGTACATTTTCAAGACAAAATATAAGTCACGCACTGATGTCCTAAGAAAGTAGGGCGCAGAGAGAAAGAAGGGAGAATAAATGCTTTAACAGAAATATGTATTAATAATAATTCAATAATCAATAACCAATGGTATTTTTCCCCAATAACAATTACAACCATCTTAATGCTATCACAGTCACAATTAGAACATTTACTATGTATCAATATGTAAAATAACCTCATACACAATCCAACTAATATTCTATCATAACAATAAAGATCCGTATTATGTATAATAATTAAACAATCCAAATATTCTATTCCCTTTTGCAAACAAGTATTAAGTACTATTTCAGTAAACGTCATTACTTATTGTACAACTAATCTTCTATTGTTAATAGTTTGTGAATAGTCACCGTCTGTCGGTGAGCGTGATCAAATTTATTTACTTTTTTGTTTTTAAATTTGTTCACTATTATTATTAACTTCATTTACTATCATTATTAAATCGTTACCAATTAAATTCCGCTATCAGGGCTCCTCTGTATTTCTATGCTACTCGGCAAAAATTTGCTACACTTGTCCAATTTCCATAATTTAACAGCGCCACCACTTGTACCCTACCAAGATTCGCCGATCCAAAACAAGGAATTCTGAACTCCCGCAAAACAGGGCGCTCTTCAACGAAATAGTACACATCTTCGGTCACACCTAAACTACATATAGAACACTCGAGTTAACGGAGGGGGTTACATTTGTTTTCTTGGTCAAACACAAAAGTACATCATATAAAATCATTATCGAATCGTATTTGTTATTGAAATCAACCGAAATCAGCCTACAATAGTTGATATTCATAAACTTGAAGAACATTCAACTTTCTTCCAGCCGTGCTGCCTATAATCTAGAAATCAAACGATGAGCCATCTCATTCATACTCATCTTCAACCCTTCAAACATGCCGTCCTTACTTTCTAGGTTTGGGGGATGAGAACAATATTGTAATGACTATTCACCTCTGGATCGGTTGATACTAAACACCGACTTAGCATACGATGAATGTCATTGATTCTCGCAGTTCTTAATCGGCAGAGTTTCTCGTGTCCTTCCTTCTGAACATTTGCTTTAAAGAGATGGCTCGCTCTTGCAATTTATAACACCAACTTTTATCCTATTCATGTCCTTTTAGTATTTGAAAATCATTTCTCTCCAACCTACTCAATAATTGAGTCCTTTTGAAATGTGGAAACTTACATGGAGAAAAAAAGGGGGAGCTCCAATGGTAAGGCAAGAAATTGGAAGAGTAACGTTGAAATGGAAGGGTCTTTTATTATATTGAAAGGCCCTCACCCACCTACTCAGCTATTTATCTCGGCGAATATGTGGAATTCAGAATTGTCGACTAATGTTCCCTTATCGTTTTGGAAAGCCGTAATAATTTTTCACCGCTTCCTATATTATTGTCTCTATGTTATAGTATAAATTATGTGGCCATCCTGTTACATGATGTCGTCAAATTTATTTATTTCAAAAACTACGTCTTTGGGCTACAAGTTCAAATAACCTAACATGTCAGTCAGTAGGTAAATAAATGATACTAGAAAGGTTTCAGTAACAAAGGGGATCTCAAATCGTGAACCAACAATTTTTTAATGAGGTTGAAACACAATTGTTAATTGATTTTACAGGGTATTGAAACCAATTGAAAATAATATTAAAAAACTGGATGATATTATTGTGAAACCGAAAAAAACATTTCTAGAAACTTATGTCGCAAAACAAACAGTCTGGCACAAGGGTTGCAGAAGAAACCTGAGGTAATGTGGTAGAGGCGTCAGAGATTAGTGAGTGACGGAGAGGAAGGTCTAATCTTTCGTCTTTTGTTTTTACTTAATTCTCTTCACAAAAGCTTCGAGTAGATTTGCTTCTTTGTATTCTTTCTGAAAGCTTCATGCTAAATTAGTAATATAATCATTTCATCAGTCGGGAGGGGGTTCACAGAATGGTAATGAGCAAACGTATTGACATTCAAAAACCTACCTTCGTTGACGAAATCAACGTTGATCATGACCTAATTTCGGTATGAGTTCTAAATATATATTTGAATCCACAATAGTGAGATCTCTTGACGGTTCCTTTAGTTTAGATAGTGAAGAAAATCTTCTTTTTTTTTTTAAATAATCTTTATAAAAACGAAAAACTAATGAAGAAAATTACTTATGAAATAGGCGATGACACATGCACACAAATCGTGCACCACACACCGCGCCATATAAATGACATGTCCACGCTGTCGCTGACAACCTGGACATCCATAAAATGAAAGATGAATGAAATAGGCGATGACACATGCACACAAATGCGTGTATAATGACTGGATCGACGACAAACCGTGTTTTCTCCTTCAAAAGAACATTCATTAATCAGTTAACAAACCCAATCCGAATTACAAGTTGGTTTCATAAGATTGAAAATAATAAATAATTTACCTTCAAAAGAAAATGGGTGTTATGTCATTGTTCTGGAGTTTCAACGGTGAATGAATGAAACGAATAACAAAAATTATAACATCTGGAACGAACTAGGCCAAATGATTAACTGACTACCGGAACTCAATAAAAGTGGAGTGATTCATTTTTACATCTCCCCACCCCTAGGAAAGGCAACAGCTTGCTGCTGTGGACAAAGCTAGCCTGAGACCTACGGCTACCACAACTAATTTCGTAAATCGTGGACGAAACCCTGTTCAGCACTGGAAACGGTCCTTTTCTAATAGGCTCCACTTTGTTTCGGTTACGATTTCCCATTCCCACGAATAGAAGACATCATAGTAAAAACAAGAAATTGTAAATGGTTTTTCGGTTTTTGACATCAATTCTGCCTTCTGACCAGTAAAGGAAAAATATCGTCATAAAACAGCTTTCGTTACACAGTTCGGGCATTATCAATGGAAGAAACTACCTTTTGGTATAAAAATGTCACCTGCTATTTTTCAATGAACACTTGCCACGATGATCCGACGACATAGACTTCAAGATTTTTGTCTAAACTACATCGATGACATCCTGATATTTTCGGCCGATTTTGACCAACACTTAATTCACACGAAGGCATTATTTCATGCCATTAAATTAGAGGGGTTCCGCTCAAAGTTGTCAAAATGTAATTTCGCTAAATTTTCCATTAGCTATTTAGGTCATACCCTCGGGTATAGTTCAGTCCAACCACATCATGCCAATCTCAAATCAATCAAAGAATTTCCGAGACCACTCAACAAGAAAAACATTCGTCAGTTCTTGGGCAAGATAAATTTCTACCACAAATACATCCCAGATTACGCCTGAGTGCTTGAACCTATCCACGCACTTTTTCGTAATAATACTGAATTTCAATGGAATTTCTTAGAATTGACTCAAAATTTATAATCCTTTTCTTCTGATAATCGTGATTTTGTTGGAATCGTGTGAAAAATTATTTGTGTTACTGAAGCCCTGTACACTCCACGATATGGATGATACCATACGAAAATGTTTTTCCAACCGATCGTCAATTTCTGAATGTTTCAAATCATTTTCAGTAGTTATAAAAAAAAATAGGTTTTCATATTAATAGTAATAAAATGATATTTATATATAATTGTAATAAATTATTATATTTTTGTATTTTTGCTTCTGCCCGCAAAGAAAATCTGAAAATGTTGATGTAGCCTTTTTACGATTATCAATAAAAATTTGTTGAAATTGCCACAAAACCCAACCACGCTTCTCAAATGAACAATTTTACTCTGATTTTAGGCGGAATTGACGGCTATTTACGTCTGGATCTACTTTCGCCCAAAAATTAAAACTATCCGTCAATAATTTAAAAAAAAAAAAAAATTTTTCGATTCAACACTTTGAGAATTGGAAAAGAGATATTTTTAGTTGAAAATGTTGTTCGCTCAAATCGTCGGTGAGTTGCTTGTTGTGTTTCGACTTGGTCAATTAATTGTTCATCTCCGCTTGCGCCTTAGCAACTTGGATGAGGAAAACAATTTAATATCTAGATAAGTTGTTCATAACCATTTCTCATTTCACAAAGTTGTTGACGCCCTGAATTCGAAAATGTAAACCGTTTTATAGGGGACGTTATTTTCTCAGATATTGAAAATTGGCTGGGTGCAGTACGATATAATATAGGGACTGCGGAATGAACAGATGTAGCTTTCCGCCAGCTCAAGTTACCAGGTAAGCTCTGTGAAGTGTGCTGTGCCTTGGGGAGTTGGGGATGTATTGGCAATTACGAAGTTACAGAGTGGCAAGACTTTCACTCTCCCGAACTTAGTTGACAGTTGGAAGGAGCTGCGTGGTTTGAGTTATGTGTTTGGCTGTTTGACTTGAGCGCATAAAGTGCAATTGTAACGACGTTTTGATGTTACTCAAGGAATTTAATACCAGGTACGGGAATCATTCTCTAATGGGTTGTACAGAACAAGTCCTCAATGCACTCGTACATCAAAAACAAGGACAAATATGGTCCATTATGAAAAATTGAGGGAATCATATATCTGAAGAAATAGTTACATAATCGAACATAGTCATTTTCATAGCTTGTATTGGTAGTCGTCACTGTGTAAGTTCCCACTGTTCAGGTAGGGGTGCTGGTGTTGAATTTATTGAACTGGAGATTCCACCCAGGTTGGTGAGAATTGTGTTTGCTAGGTGGCTACATATGCGGGAGTAAAACTAACTTTCGTTATAATCTGAAACTGTTGAATTTTGAATTTAACGTTCCAACTGAATATACAAGGCGAACTATCCACGACTAGGCCCATCCACGCAGGGGTCCCCCAAGAAGGGTGTCTCTCGCCGTACTTATACACTCTTTTCTGCCACGACCTACCATTACCCGACTCCCCGTCAGAATTCTCAGCTTTGTACGCAGATGACTTGGTCTACGCCGTGAACCATCCTGACTCGGAAACTACCACATAGCGCTTGCAGGCACTACTTGAAAACCTGGGCCAGTGGTGCACCAAATGGCGGCTCAAAATAAATCCAGCTAAGTCAAAATCTGTTACATACACGTATAGACGTACTTTTACCAACCATCCCTTACAATACCTGAACGTAACCATCCCTTCTGCTACTTCCCACCGTTATCTCGGCCTAATTCTGGATCAACTCCTCACCTTTCACGAACATATCTCCCAGCAACTCAGAAAACTGAGATTCCGAACCAATCAACTAAAACCACTTCTAGACAACCCCACAGTGAAACTTCACAACAAAGTGTTAATATACCTAACACTTATCCGACCTATATGGACGTACGCCCTTCCGATCTGGGGGTTATGCTCGAAATCGGAATTCCGAAAAATCGAACAACAACAAAACTCAACCCTCCAACGCCGAATCATACATACTCCGCCTTATGTGAGAAATAAAATAATCTACGATGACTTCAACATCCTCAATCCCTCAGAACTTCTCATCAAATACACATCTGCCTTCATTCTCAAAAACCGCGACCATCTCAACCCACTTGCTGCGGAAGGGCTGCAACCTCCATCATCACCTCGCCTAACACGCCCCAGATACATATTCTGCAACTTCGTCAACATCGAGTAAAACACCAACTGTGAACAACAGAAGAACTGCATCTCATGTATTACTTAACTCCTCTTGAGAAGTAAATACAAACTTTATTCTGAAAGTGCTATATCCAATATGGTATGTTACACTGTGTAACGGTCATAAATAAACAAAGTAAAAAAAAAAACTGTTGAATATATTTTCTCACAGCGTTTCAAGTTTTTGAGTGAAGTTACATGATTCTGAGTTTTCCTTCTTTTTTTCGAGCAACTATAGGAACAAAATGTAATGGTAAAACGGAAAATAAATCACGAAAAAATCTGTTACGCTCTAAGAGCTGGGAAGATTGGAGACCTAAGAGGGCGGATGAAAAGGATGAGAAAGGGATGTAGCTGAAATGGAAGATCAGAGAATTAATCCAAGTTAAACCGAGCGAAATTTGTATACTGAACTGGCAAGTCTAATTAGGTAGGTCCCTACTTCAGTGACGGGTGGAGCACTACAATAAATGGTAAAAATAATTAAAACAAAAGTCATGAGAGTGACTACATTGACTAATCTGATAGAGTTTCAAATAATGGAGGCAGCTTGCCACAAGGACATACCGTAATTCAGGAGTGCAGAAATAATCGTACGCAGGAGTTGAAATCGCCATACACCGACGAAGATGTGTAACTCCTGTCTTGCATTTACTTGGTGGGTAACATACGCTGAACCCTGTGACCATATCCAAAAGCAGTAACCTTTATTAGTAAATGTATGTGTAATCTGTATTAGTAGGGATATTCGGTTGTTACAGGAGAAGTAACTTATAATAAGGTAATTGCCCATTGCTCTTTTTGCTCTCCGAAATGAGTAATGATGACATCAAATTACTGTAGTAGCACAAATTGGAACCAAACCGTCTAGTAGGTAGAGTAGATCAATGCATCAATACAGGAAAAATTACTGGTGATAGTGTAGTGGTGTACTTGGAGAACATACCAGATTGAAGGAAAATGCAATTCCTCAAAAACATTTAAAAATCAGTTTGAAGATTGAACCACTCGTTAGTTTAGGAGCTAGGGGCTATTTTCGTACTCTTTTAGACTCAAGGGGGCCATTTTTTCTAAAACATCAACCCTGCATTCAAATGTCGAATGATGAAGAGAGCGTTCCTCTAGATTGAAATTGCGAATTCTTATTCCCTGAAACAATGGTCGAATTGTTCGGAATATAGTGGATTCGAATTTAACTTGATTTTGATTTTTTCTATATAGGGTTGTATTATATTTCTTCAAGTGATTTCAGTCAAGGGAAAAAGCTAATAAACGTTCCAGCAGAAATCCAAAGTTGAGTTTTACCAGATAATAATATCTTTGGAAAGCGAATTGCTCTCTGAGATAGTTGTCGTGCCAATTTCAGTGTCAGAAACTTCGTAGAAAGTGTGGAGGGCTAGCAGTGCTATGAAACATCGAGAGTAATTAATCTTGTTCATTGTGCAAAATTCTACTAAGCTTCGGAGTGTGCGTGTTTCACAAGTGATAGAGCGATTATTGAATTTCAGGAGGTATGCATAGAGCACTTAGTAGAAATTCAAATCACGAACGCAAGCCAATTGAATAATAAACCCCAGTGAGAGAATTAGCAGCGTTTTTTTATAGTTATCAGAATACTTCAACCCGTGTATCGGCTATAAACCCTTTTAGCAGTTCACTCCAGTATCCACGTTCACTACATCACCAGGTTACTGCAATCAAAACAAAAACAATAATAAACCAAAAAAACGCAAATCTTGGCAGCATAAATCGGGCCGTACATCGGGAATTGTTGGAGCTACGGACCTGGGGAGTTGCTCATTCGATTCCTCATGGAAAGTTCTTCAAAAAGAGCCCAAATTGAAGCCGCCTTGACTTTTTTAAAGGTTTTTAGGGATTTTACAAAACTCTGACAACCCTTAAAGGGCACTTTAAATTAAGTGAGAGAGCTGGCTCAAGAATTGGGGCCCTGTCGGACCAACATGGATTTTTCCTGAAAATTTTAGATCTTTTGCTCCAGCCGTTTGGGAGAAATCGTGCGTACGGCGGACGGACGGAAACATTTTCATTGCAGATTAGGATTCTACACCCTTTGAAACGTAAGCCATTAAATTTTCAGGGGGGGGGGTTAGAAACTTTTTTCCAGACCGATTACAATGGTTTATTATTGAATAATAAACCAAAAGTAAGTTACTAAATGAATAGAAGTGAAGTCTACCTGATAGTTCAAAATTGGAATTTTACTAGGACTGAAAAATCGGAAGCCAACCTGAAATGTAACCAACCTATAATGGTGAATAACTTTTCTTTTCTTATTATAGTCTAATGCACAAATTTTTTCCATCGAACCCACAACTTATTGATCCTTTCAACGCCACAATTGATGGTTGTTTTGCTTGAACCGTTCAATTTCATACAGCAGATCTACCTACTTTATTGTATCGTCCCTTGTGATGGACCGTGGGTTCACAACTATATACCTAATGTATACTCGTACTTTGATATTATCTGATGGCTAATATGAGAGGAAGCGGCAGTAATGTAAGCGCTTAATTTTGAAATATTCAGGGTTATATTTAACTTATCCTCGTACACATGCATACCATCGATTTTAAATATCAATATTATTTATCCTTGTAGAAACAGTTAATCATCTAAGTGCATATTAATGGTGGGTGAATGTTGCAGGTACTATGCAATTGTGCATCCGATGAAGGCGAAATATGTGTGCACGATTCGACAAGCGAGGAAAATAATCATCACCACCTGGATATCATCATTCCTTCTTGCAATACCCATACTATTTCTTCAAGTAAGTAACAATCTTTCTTATGTTGAGTATGTAAAGTATACAGTTTTTCTGCAATATCATACCTACACAAGTAGGTACCTTCCAATTTCATCTAGTTCTGAGTCAGCCAATGTTTGAATGTCTCGTGTTGATAAGTTTTGTAGCATGGTGTTAAATTTTTGTATATTTTTATTCATACGATTGCCATTAACACTTAGATGCATGTTTAGTGCAACCGAACACTAACAAGTATGAAATTGCAAATGTAGTTTGAGGGGGAGGTTCATAAGAAGTTTCACCCATGTTCAGTGCAGCCAAGTTCAAGTCCTCCCGAACAAGTCCAACGACGGAATACGTACCTATTAAAAAAACTTAGATTTCGACTTTATAAGAATCGCTGGTTTAAAGCAAGTAAACCATGTAATGAATTCCAGTTTTCGTTCCCGAAAATGCTAACTAATCAGAGTTCAACTCACACGTTGAGACTATAATGGCTCCTGATAAGAACCACAACATAAGAAAAAAAACATGAATCATTTTTAACTCATTACACCGATCTCAAATCAAATACCTAGTGTGGATTTCGGGGAAAAGGGAATAAGCCCGTGTTAATACTCGTATATCAGCGTGAATCAGCTGATATAATAATTATATTATCATTGCAAAATAATGTTGTTGTCAAGAGTCTCTTTCGTTATGTTTGGTAACGAATTAAGCGTAGGTCGCAGGGCCTGTGTCAATAGTTATTGACACTCCAAGAACATTTTCGCCGTTTTTCTTTTATACCTTTCTGATTTTCCAGGAAATTTTTGTGTTCCACTGTATTTCAGGTGGGCTTGCATCTACTCCGCTAATCTCACTTGTATATTTTTTACCAAAACACAAAGTCATCCTGTGTTTATAGCTATAATTGGAAATCAAAATTTTCCCCTATTATTGGCACCAGTTCACCTTTTTCATTTAATATTTAGAAAAAGTGTCAATAATTGGGACCGTGATTGATATTTATGTTAAGAAAAGCGACGAATCTTCATTGTTTCTCATTCCTCTTGACAATTGTCTGATGACTTAACTCCCCCATAAATCTTTCCATAAGCAACAGCGACTGGACTCTTGGGAAAGAGGGTTCGGAGATTCCGTAGGATCCTAGCCACGGTTGAAATAACTGATGGCAGCCCATGATGTCCCAGGGAACGGGTCCACTAGCCCTGTAACCATTCTGAATAATAGATGAAGCAATAGGGAAAAGTAGTTCTATCGAAGAACGCAGTTGGGTTCATCAATCCGTTTCACTTTACCAATCATGTTTCTTGGTTTTCCTAGTTTTCTTTCTTTTAGGGTCAAAACAGTGAGACTTTCATAGGTCGCAGGAAGTCAGTTGTATGTGGAGGCAAAGCACTCAATGAGGTTCCACTCGAATTAAGCCAAATCTTACCCTCACGTTGGTAATACATTCCAAAACAGTGACACCGACCGTCCATTCATTTTATGATTTCAAAAGATGGAAATGTTGAGTTCTGTTACTCCTTCATACTTTAAAATTACTATTAGTGTAACAATTTCACACCATTGAATCTGTTTAACACTCCTTGTTATAATTCAGTGAAGGTATTCTTAGGAGCCATTATTATCTCGTATGCATAATGGCAAATCCTGATTCCCGGTTCCATGTTTAGTTATCTAATGTGCTAGAAATTGTGTGTCTTGTCTCCAATGAGAGAAGAGGGGCAGTCAATACCACGATCTAAGGATTTCAAAAATTAGATCCGCTCAGTATTTTGGTTTATTATTTTCAATAAAAACCTTTGTAATCGACGAAGAAAAATATTTGTATTATTATTATTTTTTTTTTTACCCTTAACATTAGAAACGTTTGTTCATTCACGATTCAAGATGTGTAAAATCAGAAAAACGAATTTAAACAAATCTCTCCGTCCGATTGAATTGATTTAATTAATAATCAATCGATCACAAAGCGTCTTCGCCATTTTTCGTGCGTCGTTGTTTTGTGTCCCTTCACATCGCAGTAAACGTAACTTTTGGAACTGTGATTTTCTTTCTAACTGTAGAGTGACCATATTTTCAAGTAGTGGGGTTATTTCAATCCGAAATACTCTATTTAATAATTTGCAATGTGGAACAATATTCCTATAACCTATTAGTAGTAACCAGGTGGATGAAAAACAAATCGTGTGGAAAGACACAAAAATGAATGTTATTCGCCAAGAAAGTGGTGGCCTACCTTTTAGTGAAACTGGTAAGGAAACAGAGTCGATGAAAAACTGATTATAAATCCTTGTTTCCCGACTGCTAATCAATCGCTATTGATGGGATCGAACGGCTAAACTTTCGTTTAGCTTCGGATTTTCAATTCTACGATGTTCCAGTTATTTTTCCTTATTGCATTGGGAGTGCAATATTGTGTTAGAGGAAGATTTGCTGGTAGTCTCGTTTTCACTCCCTGTAGGCTTTCACGGTGTATGACATCGATTCATATAGTGAGCTCCGCTTACAGTGTCGAACGATCAACACAGGTACACGGAGCGCTCACTTTTTATGATCGAGCTATGAATTCTCCGAGTTTGAAGCTTAATCCGACTGTTCTTTTGACGGAGCTAGGGAACCCCGAAACATTTTTTGCTGTAATTTGTCCCAAGCTCTCGTATAGCCATGAAGCACAACACATGAAAAACATCGGAATTGTGGAAGCACTCGAAAACATTACGTTCAAAAAGTCTCTGTGAGGAACTCTGTTGAATGTTACTAACTGGCGAATCGTTACCTAGAAGGTTTATTAACATAACTTATAACTCTCTGTACATATCAACGTTTCCCCTCTTCGTATAAGCTACATTTACCCGACGAGTAGCATATAATATCTTGAATAATTTTGATTCATCTAATTCGGGTTCCGCTTACCATATCTCCTTCAACTCCACTTCCTCCCTCGACTACATGATGTTACATTGCAGAACCACATAGTTGTAGAAGTCATTCATTGTTTGGATTCAATAAAATTGAATTAGATTTCTAGAAGAACCTATATGAAGGATATTGAATGCTGAGAACGTTCTCGCTTCCCGAAAATGGAAGGAGCGGATGTAGGGATTGCCGTTACGGGGTACCCGGCCTTCTCTCAAGCCTATTGCTGCTTTGAAATTACTTCCCTACCAAACTCGCTGGGCCGCCTAACCCTCCTATCCTCCTGTGGGACCCATTCACAGAAATCCAATAATATTTCGCATTAAGGACAAGATGATTCGATTCTTAGTCACCCTGGATGATTTGACATTTGAACACTGAGTGCAAAGAAATTGTTAACTAGCAGTTTTACCATTTAAAAATCTTGTTTTCAAATATAATTCTGCTATTCAAACAAAAATTTGAATTTTTTCAAGAGCTTATTAATGAAAAGTAAGCGCATTTTGCAGGGTAATATTTTGTATTAATGTTTGGATGTTCTAATCCGTGATTAACATTTTTTGGGTAATATCCTACTAACAAACATAAGTTTAACGATTTGACCTTTTGAAATTTGATAATTTTGGTTTATTATTCAATAATAAATAAAGTGCCCTTTAAGGGTTGTCGAAGTTTTGTAAAATGACTAAAAACCTCAAAAAAAGTCGAAGCGGCCTAAATTTGTACTCTTTTTGAAGAACAATCCACGAGGAATCGAATAAGCCCCTCCCCAGGTGCGTAGGTCAAACCATTCCCGAATCTATGGCCCGATTCATGATGCCAACATTCGCGTTATTTTGGTTTATTATTGTTTTTGTGTTGATTCCAGTAACCTAGTGACGTAGTGATGTAGTAATGTGGATACCGGAGTGAACTCCTAAAAGGCTTTGTAGCCGATACACGGGTTGAAACATTCTGATAACCATAAAAAATAAATAAATAAAAAGCAGTGGAAATTACCTCGAAATTCAGATAGCAGACTGAAATGATTACCTTTGCTTCTTCTTCTAAGGAACTTCATGTATATTCTGGGCATTCCTGTCCGAATTCACTTGGATGAGTGTCTTTCGGGCCAAGTAATCGTAATCGTCGTGCAAAATTTACCGCCTGGTTTGGTAACGCAAAACGCTGCAAATTCTTTCACTGGGGTTTATTATTCAATTGGCTTGCGTTCATGATTTGAATTTATACTAAACTTTGGAGTGTGCATGTTTCACAAGTGATAGAGCGATTATTGAATTTCGGGAGGCACACAAATATGATCAAATGATCAATCCAAGTAGGTATTTTGGTTGAGAACAGATTTACGTGCTCTATGCATACCTCCTGAAATTCGAGAATCGCTCTATCACCTGTGAAACACGCACACTCCAAAGCTGAGTATAAATTCAAATCATGAACGCAAGCCAATTGGATAATAAACCCCAGTGAAAGAATTTGCATTTTTTGCTCCAACTCGGACATGATAAATTAGCAGAAAAAAACCATTATTTGCTTTGCGGACGAAAATATTGAAAACAATATACCGGATGCCATTACACCACAGCTTCCCGGTTCGACTTGGGCAACTCTTAAAAACAGTTACCCTTGCATTAGGCAACGTTTGTCTATTACACTACGCGGATTTGTTCTTCACTCTGTATTTTAGGAGTATAAATGTTCGGTTTTTTCAAATGTTGCATTATTTAGCGTGGAGGCTAGGATGTGTTTGTTCCAAGAATTTCACATTTGTTTCAATAATTCACGTTCTATTTATTTTTTATTTTCATTTTATTTTATTATTAGCCACTAAACGGCAACACTCCCCTTCAGTGCGTCGTACGAAGGCTCATAGTAACCGTCAAAAACCAAATAACATCACGTGATCATTTGGATGATCGAGTCAACAACGAAGGTGAAGCGTGGACGTATTTTTCTAATCCCCATTACATCACCTATATTTTTTACGTTTATGAAAAGTTTTAGGTGTTTTAGTAATTCATCATTCCTTCATTACAAATGCATTAAAAGAACCTGATAAAAAATTTAGTCCTTCCACCGCTTCCATTATGGAAAAAAGCGAGTCTAATTTCACATTTTCTTTTTGTATATGTATATTTATTCTCAGAGAAGAATGTTTGAAGTAGAAAATCTTTGGGATGATTCAATTCATGGGGGTTATAGTAATGCTATCCGTTTAGTGGGCCTATTGTGATTGTTGCCAAATTTATGGAGAAACCTTCTGGAAACGAATTATAGAATTCAAGACGTAAATTAATGAATTCATAACTGCTAGATGTCAACTAGCACATTTTGTCAATGAAGTATTTTTAACCTCTCAACATTCCTAGTTTTAGTACTATTTACATTACATTTTCTTCTCCTCTTATTAAGGTCTTTCAAACACTCCATACCGATTCCAAGTCCTCCGAAAGGGTGATGACCAGGGGAAATTTAAAAGCGGATATATTTTAGGAAGTATATTCAAGTACATCAATTTTGACGTTGTCGTTTCATAATCAGCGTAAAGTTTTTCCAAAGAGGTGTTCGTTGATCGTCGTAACATAACACTTCAAGACCGATCCCGAGCCCAGACCGAATCCACCGGGGCAGCCTTCTTGGAGTGCACAACCACTACCGGCTGAGCCCTCTAATCACTGATGATCAAAAGCTCGTTCAAGGCCATGCGAGACCGCCCTCCGGCTGACCGCGACCCCCAAACCGAGAACTCAAACAAAAATAGGTAAAGCCAGAACAGAATAGTCTAAAACGTAGAACGTGTGTGAAAATGTCGATTTTGAAGAAGCAACATATCATCCCCAGATAGGTAGACTCGGAAGCGGAATCTGACCATCTAAACAAGGAAAATTTGATGAACATGTCTTTACACTGAAATGTGTATTTCCAGCTCAAAACACTGTTGCTGGGCAAAAGGAAAATTCAACAGTAAATTATTCAACAATTCTTGTCATTATTATTTTTCTTCCATGGGAATCACCCCCCCCCCCCCTCCCCCCATTCTGAATGATATACTACAATTATTAATCCAGTACCTCTCAGTACAAACTTAAGGGTATATGTCAAGGATATCTTAAGCTCATGTACTTCTTCTAGTCAGTTAAATCATTTCCTACGTATGGTCTATATAAATACCCATTAGCCTGTAAAGTAAAATGTTTGGTAATGGCTCTCAATTAAACTGCAGTGGTGAATTCGGTTGCTAAGCATTAGGTGCGATGTGCCCAAATAACAACAGAAGATGATGCGTATCCATTATTGCAGGGATAATGAGCCATCACGAATAAATTACGATACTCAAAGGTGAAAGCTCGGGACGTTGATTAAAACTAGTCAGGACCTCAATTTAACCGCTAAACGGATTTCGGAGGTTTATGGTGAAGCGTCCCTGTCGGTCGCAATAACGCGTTCGTGCCATTAGGTGGTTTTACTCGTGTGATATCCCTCAGCTAAATCCATACATTTTGAAAGCAGATATCAGCTTTGAAGCAGCTTATTGTGCTTGTACAGTTCCGAGTCACGTAAAAATTCACTCAAGTACCTGTAGCATAACGGCATCCCACATTCTTAATTATAAAGTTGTTTTCCCTGAAAAGTTGGGAAGTGCCAATCCTACAAATCTATGATAGATGTGTAAAAATACAAACTATACTCGTACGCATCTACGATAAGCATTGTAGTGTATATTTGCACATTCAGATTGTGAAAATAAACAGGGTGTACAAAAGCAGGCCTTCCAAACTGCTGGCATCATGATCCTCATACTAATGAGTTTTTTGGTTCATTATTTTAAATAATAAACTTTTTTAGCAAAACAAGAAAAACAAAATTTAACCCCCCCTCAACACTTGTTCTTTTACGGTTCGAGATGTGTTGAATGGGAAAATCGAATTTAAAAAATATCGTCCGTCTGCCGTTCAGAGCTTTTTTCTGAAACTGCTGGGAATCTAGTCGGTACTGACTTCTGGCAAACAACAAAGAGTGAAATCGGAGGGCTAAAATATTCAAAAATCAGAATATCGAAAACTTTCGACGTATCGCTAGCGTATTTATGTTTGCCGTTGATTGTCATCACTTTGTTCATTTAAAAAGACGGATCATCAAAATCGTGAAAAATGTCCAAGCACTAGAGTTTTCACTATTCGCCACTTTCATAGCTTTTCGCTGAATGATGTTCATCGCATGTTGGTCTTTTACATTCTTGACGCAATAGCCGGGTTGGTTTTTTTCTCCCCTCATACAGAAACCACATATCTGATCCTAAAGCTGGCTTAGACAGTGCAAATCTGCATAGCGAGGCTTGATGCGGGAGTCAAGACTCGGACCGTGTAGACGGTTTTATGACTCATAATCACCACTCGCGAAGCTGATGCGGGGTGAGCCCCGCTCAGTCGGTTTCCAGAGCGCATCAGAGAAGTTTCGCGTCTGGTGATTCGCATAGTGTAAACGCTAGTGGAGTGTTGCCCGTACCGTTAATTGTTTTATTTTCAATTTTTTCGCATCAGAAGGGAAATTCGCTCTTCCATCGGTTGAAAATCAGAGCAGGTGGACCAGAAAGAATGAGATCGTAGTATGAAATTATAACTGAAATTGAAAACTAAAATTTACATGGCGATTCATTCCTGCCAGAGATCATTACAGTTGATATTATTATCTTCGATAATTCCCTCCTTAATGGTTGCAATTAAATAGTTAGATTAGATTAGTAGATAGTCGATTGATACCTCGTTTCATCCCATATAGATATAAGTATTCATATCGATCCTCTTCCAGGTATCATTCATTCCAAACTGATAGTTGACCATCTACAGTATGACCCTAACATTACCAGAAAATGAAGCTTGTCACGACGTACCATGAATCTAAGACGAAGTGGCTGGGCTCACTTCGTCACATTCAACATCAATAACGGTCGAGGAGTGTGACAGCTCGGATTCCCCTTAATAGTGCAGTACATCCAGCTATCAGGAAATACCTTCCTCGAACGTCTGAGTTATCTTATCTCCAATCACCGCTTCAGAAACAAGGGAATGAACGTTCAATTCCAATCCTCCGGTTGTCGAGTATGCTGTCTGAGACGATTTACTGATACAAACACATAACAGGACAAGAGATCAAAGTTATTCAAGAAGGTGTAAAACGTAATGAGAGCAGAGATGTTTGGTTCCTTTCCAAGAAGTCGAGTTTAACATGTCACTCTTACCTATAAATGTAGTAGTGAGCATATTTTAACGTACTACTTTTTCTCAGAAAGAAATTATACAATTGTGATCCGAGTGTAAAGGCTATCTAATAAAGAAATAGTAAACTTTTGTGTAGTGTATTCTTGTCAAAAGGAATGTTCGTGGAGTGCATTCATTTCGTTTATACATGAGGCGTCCTTGGTTCGGACATTTTGGTTTATTATTCAATAATAAACCACTGTAATCGCTCTTGAAAAAAAAAAAAAATTTTCCCCCCCCCCCCCCCTGAAAATTTCATGGTTTACGTTTCAAAGGATGTGGAATCCGAATCTGCAATAAACAATTTTCCGTCCGTCCGCCGTATGCCGTACGCACGATTTCTCCCAAACGGCTGGAGCAAAAAATCTGAAATTTTCAGGAAAAATCAATATTGGTCTGACAACGCCCCAGTTCTTTAGACAGCACTCGCACTTAATTTAAAGTGCCCTTTAAGGGTTGTCGAACACAACTTTTTGGAGGAGCTATTTCACTCATCAGATTTTTCGGCTAGGGAAAGATCTTTCTCGAACATAACATCTTTGGTTTCTTTAACTTACTTGTCGGTACAGATGTGCATGTGCAGACAGCAGATATTGAACATGAACCACTGATTTAAGAAGAAGGGCTATGAAATACAGAAATAATGAATCATAAACTAAAAAACCCTTTGGTTTATTTCACGAAAATTCAAAGAATTGAACTCAACAGTCAATTTCCCGGAGTGCGAACAATCGTCTACTTCTTTGAAGAGCTTAAGTCATCGTTCCTCAATTCCCCCTGAAGAAATCGATGAGCACCATCCTCTTTTGGTGTCACCATATCATCGACAATAACATGAACCGGACAATAAGAGCCAAGTAACAAAACCAACAGTAACAAACACAACATAACCGTAAAATAAATAGTAATAAACCGAAACAACTCGACAATAGGTGAACTTGATCTGAGTTTTAGATAAACAAGGACAAATAATAAGTTGACGACTTGCAATAAGTGGATTCGAAGGTTTCGAAAACTTCCAAGAAGAAAAAAATTTAACGGTAACTAACGTTTAAGGGGTTGATGGGAATATACAAGGACAAATTGCTACATTTTCAAAGACTAAATGTCCATGAAATCGTCATTCCTGTCACATTACGTCAGTTCCATTCGCTTGACAGGAATTTCTGTGACAGAAATGATGCCCTTCACTTGCATTTGCCATTTCATAAAAAATGGGGAGCCATGTTGTTTGTTTACCAGAGGTGCCCAATATTTTGTGCAAAATATTCATTTGCTTTTATTACGTACAATTTTTTAACATAAATATATATCAACCGAGCAGCATCTCCTCACGCTAGCCGAAACATCACAAAAGGCATCTACCAAAACAGATTGCTCTAGTATCTCATTTTTCAACTGAAAGATGAGATATCAATATAGGAATAGAGATATTCCAATTCTCTGGGAACAACCCTCGTGAGCCTTGTAAAATTTGCAACTTTTTTCTCTCCTCCCTCTTGTTGTTGGATTGAGGAGAGAAAATGGAGAATAACGTGCTGAATTTGACTTAACCACCTTGGGAACGCGTCACAGAAATGACAAACTGGCCTTCCTTCACGGTACAACGCAATAATATTCTCGAAATTGGAGAAATCATTGATGGGGGTTAATCGAGTGCTCCCAGAGCAATAGCAGAGATCAGAAATTTTCGTAATTCAAGCAGAGGTCACAAAGGGTTGGCTCGGTGACATGACTGCCCTGTAAGACTGCCCTATATCGTCAATATTTTCTCTCCTCGGTAGCCGGGTCTCCTTGGAAACGTCTTTCAATGGAGTACTGATCCTTTAAAGAGTCACAGCGATTGACGTGGGACTCATTCACAGGCCTATTCGAATCGAAAGGCACTCCTTCGACGACGCTTACCCGAGAGTTCTCAACACCGTTGACTTTCCGATCTAAGTTTTTCAAATACTATTGTATTTTAATAAGAATTATAATCGGTCCTCCCCCTTTTTAGCCTTATCACGTAATATTTCAAGAATTTTCAACGAGAGCTCATACTACTAAAATACATTTTTACACGTCAGAATTAATTTCATTTATCAATGTCAGTGCCTTAACCAATGACTATTTCGTAATCAACAGTTGAGTCCTTTCTGAGTTTCATTGCTTAAAAATCTGTTTGAATGCAGGAATGAATAATCATTTTATCAAGTTATGGTAGTAAACCATCGGAAGGTAATTGTGGAAAGACAGCATGTTAATTCCAACTCGATCGTAACGGTAGGGATCCCCACGCATGCGAGAATGTGAAATTCTTGTCGCAAACATAATGAAGGCAGTTTTCATCTTATTTAGATGAAATGCTCAGGGAACGGGCAGGCTAGAATGCAGATCATCCCGTATGATTCGTAGCTCACAAATCATCACTTAACTCTGCTATTGCGCACTCATAAAATCCATCAATCATAATTTTCTCAATTATTCCTCAAATTCGGAGAGCAGTTAGTTCGGGAAGGACGTTTTAATCATCTCATTTAAATTTCAACATAATCGTTTCATCCAGCATCCACTATTGAGTCTAATCTGATTTCTTAGAATTTGTCGTCGATATATGAATACAATCATGTTTCGAATATGTGAGATCAATGAGACACACCCAAATCGAAGACTTTATTCTGAAAGAGATGAAATCATAAATTAAATAGTTTTGTGAATTTTACAGTTGGATTCGTTTTAGTTTTTGTTTCGTTAGTCCAAATAAGTCTTGATACCAGAACGTGGGTATAATACAAGCTGAAATGTATTCCTTGGGACTCATTCTACTAACTTCCGGCAGACTGTTCCAATAGGAATATATCCCCGGGGTTTCCAGAAGGAATCCTTAATATCCCTCTGTTATATAAATGTTTACATTGGCCGACTTGGATTTCTCCATTTTCTAATCTCTCTCGTCTTCATTTTCAATTACATTATTATTGATCTTATTGAATCCAGCGCCTCAGCCTTTTCGGTTTTAAAGGACTATTAATAATTAAATTAGTGATTCCAGAGCAATGTCCCTATTTCAGAATGATTAAACTATTATTAACAGTACCCAAATGTGGGGAAATGTGACTAAATAGAGAAACCTCTTTTCAAGTCTTGCAAGTTAATTAGTCTTCACTTATTGATGGAGAGTGAAAATTGGCTGTTTTCGTTGACACTGTAGTCATGCATTTAATTTCAACAGTATTAATTACTTTCAATAATACCTAGGAAGCGTAAATACAAATATTACGGAGCATTTAGTCCACACCTGCATGGGTACTTATCCTACTATGATTTTAAAGAGGAAATTGGAATGGCAATTGCCTTCTTACAGGATCAACTTGCAGCCCATCATGAAGATGAGCATAAATACACGAATCTTCTAACTACATTAATTAGGGATATCTATTCCACGAATAATTGATCGTGATAGTGTCGGTTTATTTTTATGTACGTTATTCACTATTAAGGTTTCAATGGAGCTGTCATACTTCTTTATCTTTTATAGATGTAAGATGTGCTGTTGGCCCATACAACTTTACCTGAAACTAGCATTAGACGGTTTGAGAGCATAAACCATTATCACCTTCATTAGGCAGGGCTTATGCGGTCCGCCACGTAATATCTTGAGAAAACGATGAGTGAAGTCAGATAGGCAAGGACCACGGGTGACGCATAAGCTAGTGAATACTACCTAATTTCAATGCGGACTAAATTTGCACTCAACTCAATTCAACAGCATACTCTTCTTGGGACTAACCTTTCGAAAATGTCTTGAATAGTGTAAAACTGTAGTGCAAGTTATTGTGTCCATGGCAGTTTCAGTCCTCGCACCCGTATTCGAGAAAACCCAATTTCTCTTTACTAAATGAAATTTCAAGCATGTTTTTTTTTTTTTTTTTTTGCCACTCAACTTGCATTGTAAGGAGGCATAAGTTCGGTTGTTGAGAATAACAGTCAGACATTCACTTAGTCTTCATAATTTTGAGTATCCGATTATCGAAATCAGTGAATAGTCGGAAATTAAGCTTCATTATTGAGCACTATTATTGCAGTAAACAAGAAATTCCCATTTAATTTATAGTCAAGATTAAATTATAATTAAGCATTACCATTTGTTTGCGATTTTTTGGATAGAGAAAATTTTAATGGTTTATTAAAACACAGATCCCAACTCTCTCTCGATTCTTTACAATGCTGTTCGATTCTCTTAACTTTTAACTGATTTTTTTCTCAATAGAGTGAGTGATAAAAGAAATATTGAAAAATGAACAAGTGCCACCCGTCTAATTCTACCATCCATCATTACCGTATAATGACGATAAAAATTGAGCTGAGCTTTGATGGTCCACTCAAGGCAGATGAAAATTATGAAACTCTTTTCTTCTGACTCAGCGCTATGCTGGAGTTTAATACCATGGTATCCGATTTTTAAAACTCAAATTGTCGTTGGTACTTCATATTGGTTCCAGTATCCAAGAACTCTCAACTTGAAACCTTTCTTTTTAAATTAATTCCTTTCTATTTTTCTCGTCCTTGAAACAAGTAGTTTTAGAACTTTTGAAATTTTAATGATTCGGCCATACTTCCGTAGGAAGCATTAAATTGTAAAACTCGATTAAACTAACCACTAAAATGGTATTTATTAAAAACCTTAACATTCTCCTTTTTTATACGGAACTTGGTGATGGCAGGTAACTCATGCTTGCATCTTTCCACTTGGCTGCTGTTCCAGGCGTATAGTACTATATGTGGGTCCCATCTATCTTCCATGTATGTCGGAACCGGGCTTGCACTGTTTAGTGACTAAGACGGCTTACTGGTTTATGTGATACACTCGGCGTTTCAACCGTAACCATACCCAAAGCAACAATTTGCTCATCCAACTACATCCCCATGAGTATTCTTCATCTTCCATGAAGATCATAATTCAATATCCTTTGGGAGTTCAATTGATGAATCCTATCTTGATGCATATTACATTGAAACAGCAGTGTTACTTGATAAGTTATGGATGTTCTATTTCAGGTACACTTGGAAGTAGGCTACAAAAGAAAGGGCTATTGGTGCATCACAAATATGGACTGGCCCCTCGCCTGGAAGATGCATGAGGTGTACATGCTTATCATTGTCCTCATCATCCCAGTGTGTGTCATGACGGTCACATATTCTGCCATCTGCCGGGAGATCTGCAAAGTAGCTCAAAGGCGCTACCACATGACTTCTGCCAAAGGGTGAGTTTTAGAAACCATCCAGCCAACCGCCATTCGTCTAGCCCATCGGCTGGTAACAAATAGTTTCAAGATGTTCTTCATTAGTGATCATTACCTATGTAGAGGAAAAGCCCCCTGTAGGAATCAGTTTTGAAACTCCCTAGAAACATCAAAACTACATGCGTTTGTGGAGGGGAGAGAGATTTTTTCGTTTTTTTATTTGTGATCAAATACCAATGCTGCACAACGGAAGCAATTACGGAAGTTACGGAAGCAATCCATGTATCCTTCTATCGATTTGTTGCTGTTGCCCATTATTATTTTTTACTATCGGCACGTTTCTGCCATTCTGTGTTTTATGCTGGGCTTCCCTGTATGCTGTCTTAAACGCTCATACCCACAGACTGGACAAGGCCGGCGTCGTTGGCTTTTGTCTCTGTCCTCCTGCGCTTCCCTAGGGACCAGAGTTTGGAGTTCGATAGCTCTACTTTGTCAGGTGAACATGAATCAGTAGATACTAAATCATTCCAACTCTGAATCCCTCATTTCCTTTTGTATGGTAGAACGGCCTTCAAAGGACTTCGGGGCCCATGAAGGGGAAAGGGAATATATACCATACCTCCAGGAAGTAGCTGCTGTACTGCTACTCGTTTCATACATATTTGGTAAATCCAGATGCCTTACACTGAATGGAGATGGATATCAAATAATAATTCTATTTGGTTGAAGAGATAGAAAACAATATTTAAGAAAGAAAAATTAGGACAGAAAATAGGCAGAACTATAAATGGGATTGGAGAATGACCAGTAAGAATGCAAGGTGTATCTTATCCAATTTAAATGTCGAAAAACGTGTAATGCTTAGTAAGGAACAGTAATTAGTAGTATAAGTAATCTCGCAATTGAAAAAAGTGAAGTATTATTGAAATTCTGAAAAAAATTAAGTTTTAATTTACAATTCAAAACGAGATGTGACCTATGTTTGGTCATCAGTGAAAAAACTTCTGCAGAAAATCTTAACAATAATGATACAACTGTCAGAAAAGATATCTTTGTTGGTAGAAGTTAAAATATAATTACATTAAAAAAAACGAAAATTTAGGATTGTTTGCAAAAAGGATCATGGGTGTGTGATGAAATGTGACGCCGAGAATTGAGAGCTGGAATTTTTTCTCGATCCCTTTTTACTCTACTTGTGCAAAAAACCTAGGAACTTTCGAATTTCATGAAGGCAAGGCAATATGCTCACTGAATAATATCCGTAGTAACTCCGTTTCTTCTGATACCTGTTACTGAGAAAGGAAAACTCGGATTGCAGTGAAACTCTCCGCACCCTCAAAAATGGGTCATTATTTTTTATCAGAACGTTTTGTAAAAGCTGAACACTTCTTTTATTTCTGGTGGAAAGAGACCGCCCCCTCTCACCTCTTTTTCGAACTTTTAATGAACTCACCAATCCTCATCTCTAGAAGAGGGATGGAGTTACTACACTATCTCTCTGTTCCTATTAGAAGTTGAAAGGAGAAAGAACCGTCGCAAATTTCAATGTTAGAAGGTCTTTTCTTCTTAGTAAAGTATATCGAGGAAAAATCACGATGGGTCATTTTCTGGCGCGTTTTAATGCAAATGACACCCCCAGCCGGTCTCTAAAACAATGTAAAAAAAGCTTTCTCTCTCTCTCTCTCTCTCTCTCTCTCTCTCTCTCTCTCTCTCTCTCTCTCTCTCTCTCTCTCTCTCTCTCTCTCTCTCTCTCTCTCTCTCTCTCTCTCTCTCTCTCTCTCTCTCTCTCTCTCTCTCTCTCTCTCTCTCTCTCTCTCTCTCTCTCTCTCTCTCTCTCTCTCTCTCTCTCTCTCTCTCTCTCTCTCTCTCTCTCTCTCTCTCTCTCTCTCTCTCTCTCTCTCCCTCCCTTAAACGATAATTGGAAAACTTGAGGAAAAGTGGATAGATCGGTCTTCTGGCCCTCGCTGATCTTGACAAAATGTTTTTTGTCTGGTTCCCTCTCCATGGAAATGGCATTATTAGAGACAACAATGCGCCTGGCATTAATGATGTCCCGAAACCTCATCACAAGGTCCTTCTTCCAAACAATTCTTCAGAAGAAAGTTTTAAAATGCAGAAGACTATTTAGTTTGATGTAGGGAATAACCACTATTCAATCTTGGCCGCTTTACTTTAAGAAGATATTCCAACGATTAAGAGAGAGGTTTTAAAACCTTACAACTCCATCGAAAGGAAGCAATGCAACGGTGAAGATACCCCTTAGATGGGCAGAAATTTAGCGCACAATATCCGCAGGTTACTCTTGCAGCTAAAATATTTTGACTTACAAAAAGGGAGAACTATCCGTATTCATATCAACTCTTCCACAAGTTTTTGCTTCCGAGTCTACCAAGGTAGCGAAGCATTGTTTTCACTTTCGGAATGTGAAAATTTTTTTATCTCCAAAATCAACAATTCCACTCGCATTTTGCGTTTTAGACCTTTCTGAACAATTTTGGTTCCGTGTCTGTCTGTGTGTCTGTCTGTCTGTCAGCAAATCCTTGTTACGGGCAAAACTACACGAAGTTATAGTCCGATTTTGAAGAAATTTTCAGGGATTGTGCGGGTTGGGGTGTAGATGGTCCCCTATAGGTTTCATGACCCCCGGATCAATAGTAGTCTCTGCGAATGCGCAAACGTGAAATCCTTGTTACGCGCATAACTCCGGGAGTTCTTGACCAATTTCGATGAAATTTTCAGGATTGTTCGGACTGATGTAAAGATGGTCCTCGTGAGTAATAAAGAGAAAATAAAGTTTTAGCCTCGAGTTTGGATCGAACCGTATTGAACCATCATTGAACGATGCATATATTTTATTTTTCGAAATGCTATAATGTCAATTTATCACTTTATTTATCAATCCATTCAGCGTCAATTTGTCAACTGTCAATTTATATTTTTTAGCCTCGATGGTCCGTTTCAGTCATCTATCCATTCACTTCAGTCATCTATCCATTCAGCGTCGATGTCAATTTTTATTATTAGGTATATTTTATAGTTTGTTCAATAGTTGAACATGCCTACCTTTATTTTCTCAAGTTATGCTCCTGCATAACAATAAATTTACCCTAATTCAATATTTACTTCGCCTAATTGAACGAAGTTCTTTAGTCAATAATAATTTTCAATGATCTATACAGTCATCTTATGGATACGAGGAAGCTATGTGCCACACCCACTTGGAAGACGTTTTTTTAGTTGGTCCAGTTTATACGACATTTATTCTTCTACAGAACACAGGAGTGGTTTTGATAGAAAAATCCCAAAGTTGAAAACACTCAAAATGAATGAGATAAAGAAAACATTCCTCATCGAACGTTTTATTGGAAATCAGTTTTAGAATCATCTCTTGTGAGTGGCATACATCCATAAAATATGAATAAATGGTTAAATGAGAAATATGGAAATTCAGTAATTATTCTGGAATGTGCTAAAACAGTATTCAATAATCATCCCAGTTCTTGACTGATAATTATATCTCTGTAACTTATTCTCCTTCCAGGAACCTCACTTTTGAGAGCTACCCTCTGAGTTCGAAAAAAACTGCCAAGGTCAAAACTAAAACGACCAAAGTGAGGCTGGACGAAGAAAATGTCACTCTCAAACAGCAGGTAATTTTCAAAAAGTTTCTTTTCCTACTTCGCTTCGATTTTTCTAACGTAAAACAGTAGAGTTGTACAGTTGTCTGATTCCATCTTGCCGACCTTTTGACCACATCTGTTGGTTATTACCAAGCCAAGAAGATAAAAAACAGAAAAATCTCAATATGATAAGTTATCAAAAGTTCATAATGGCGACTTATTAATTAGTCAAACATGAAATTTTTCAAATTTATTACGAAAATAATAACTTTTTTCGTGTTTTTATTGCTCATTATAAACAAGTTTTGTAACTCTTGCCTCCCAGGAAAAACTTGATTGAATTTAAATTCAACGGGAGAGTTATGACCATGATATATTTTTTTAAAACGGGCAAAATAAAATGGCTCTAGAATTGATCCTTTGAGTTTGATGAACTAATGTAGCGACACCCGCTACACTACACCTCTCTGGGAATATAAATGATATTGCTTTAATATTGACGAATATTGACCAAAATGGCGATGGAAAATACTTAAATTTGATATTGTGTACCTAAATATATGTCTATTAAATTCTCACGCTAATTCATTCGTCAGCATTCAAGAGCAAATATTCGTCCAGTTAGGTTTTCAGATTCGATTTGTTTATACAAAAGAATCATTTTTCCTTCTCTTCATCTATTCCAAATGAAAATTCACAAAAACGTGTGAATATTTTCCGATAAAAATCATACTCCTTATTAACCCCCATAACCAGTATTCAATTTTTAGTTATTCAATTACTTATTCGTGTTTTTATTTAATTATTAGTGTTTTTTATTTAATTCTCTTATTTAATTGAATTGTTTATGAACACTCACCACTTCTTAGATCACCTGTATACTTTTCTGTAGGCACTGTTTTTTTGCCACTTATTGATTTTGCATTTTTCCTGTTTTGTTATTTTATTTTTTCGTAGTTATTTCTAACACGTAGTCTATTATTTTAGAGCACGAGTTACAAGAGCGAGAAACAGGTATGTTAATTTATTCTCTTTTTTTTTCTTTTAATTACAAAGGCTGTACATTTGTTTGCAACATTTGGTTTATTGCTCCAATCTTACAGACATTTTGTGCACTGATCTCCAATTAACAGACAACTTGTATCTGTTTTACTGCAGATTGGTAATTCTAAGATATCTATTTTAGATCAATCTCTGCTCAAAAATGTTTTTTCCAATAAAGGCATCCAGAGAAATTAAACAACACTACCACAGGGGGTAGACATAATAAACTTGGAGCTTTATTATAAAATGAAGAAGTTACGATTGATATTTTTCGTTCGATTTGGATTAAAGCGAGAGGTTCCCATCACAGCCTATCCAACATTCCATCATTACTCATAGAGATGTTATTGTGTTTGGAATTCCTTCCAAAATGATCATATAAGGGATAGGTGTTCGATGAAGTTATTTCTGGAATAGAACTGAGAAAGAGTTTGTTCATTTAGTAAAGATGTTCTTGAATGATCAGTTTCCATGATAGTTTCCAGTGCTGAATTATTTCACTTTACAAAAAAAGTTGTTGACAGCATTAGCGGCTGCCGGAACTCGGGGGGGTATTCAAAAGTCAGCAGGAAGATATGCTTTTCTTAGACTAATAGAAATTTGATTTCTTACACAAAATGAGATAAATCTGGGTAAAGACAGGACTTAAAGGACTTTCGACAAGAATTGGATGTTTGCTGCAATCCAGGCAGTGATGGAAGGGGGTGATGAAAGTCACGAACCATGCATTGCTTAACGACTGGCAAATGGGGATAGTTTAGTTTGAGAAATCGTATTGAATTAATATTCATCGGAATATTTACCTAACACTCGTAAATAACTTCGTAACACAGAAACAGAGACTTAAACTGAAAAAAATCTAAACTGGACTACGACTGAGCGGTCTCCAAAACGGTGATAACAAAAGCAATAAGAAGCATTGTATACCCCTTGAGGTGGGTGCTGTGGTCATTGTTTTGCTTTTCGAGCTCTTTGATTTGTCAATCTCACAGACCTGCCTAAATTCAAACTGGAAATTATCCTTGTACCAACTGCTCCTGATTGATCAGGATCAGGTGAACCGCTCCGAACTGCATTCCTGCACGATTCAATACACAAGTAAACTTCAAATCCGTTAATCGTCAAATGAGGATGGAGGGTTTTTTCAAACAAGGTAATGGTACCATGCGATTCCTTGGGGAAAACAATCATATACAATGCCTACCTAGTTGAAATTAACCATTGCCGAATGTTTTCCCTATTTTTACAAAGGATTTTCCCACCCCAAAATTGAGGAAGAATTTGTGATGGCTACGCTATCTAAGCTCATTAAACAATATCTTTTTACGCCTTCCAAAGGTTGGAATCGGTTTGAAAAATCCCCTATTTTACTTAGAAACGCCTATTTCTAAGGATTCAATTAATTGATTCATTAATCAAGTTGAAGTTTTTCACCTATTTCTTTTGTACCGTAGGGCAGACAAATAAATAGGGATGGACATGGGGATTTCATTTGAAAAATACAAATCATCAGACTCGGACCTCGTCGGTGACGAGAACAAGGATGCCGTGGGTGTATAACAGCTCCGTCCCTCATTATCGGCATCATTCATTTTCACGCGAATCGAGAAGAAACACTATGGCCAGAATCAAGCAGACAGCCTAGGAATCGACTGGTAACAATTCCGCGGGATAGAGCGAGACCGGTACTGGCGGAGTCAAGAAGCCACACAGATTCCGCGACTATCGCTCTCCGAGAGATCCGCCGGTACCAGAAGAGCTCTGAGCTCCTCAACCGTAAGCTTCCCTTCTAACATCTCGTCAGTGAAGTTGCGCCGGATTTCAAGACCAATCTCAGGTGCCAAGCAGTTATGGCTCTCCAGTAAGCGAGTGAGGCTTACCTTTCGATCTCTTCGAAGACACCAACTTGTGCGGTATCCTCATACAGTTGCCCAGACGTATCAGGGGAGAGCGTGTTTAAAAACACACTTCCCTTTTCTTGCATATCCCAATCGTTTTCATCCGTTCTTTTTAGGACCAGCAGAACAACCTTCAAAACTTCCGCCACGACGCTCCAAGATTGATAATGATAGTTTTACAATCCCATTTAAAAAACGTAACAATGAGTCTTTCTATTTCCTGCTCTGCTCAAAAACCGGCGCATCGACTGCCCGCTCGTTAGTGATTCTAGAAAGTCCACCCCCGCGCTCAGCTATTGAAACCCTTCATTTTTTTAGGAAACAAGTTATATCTACCATCATCTACAGAAACAAAATAAGAAATTTTCGGCGTCAAAATTTCAACGAAAACACCGGCTACACTTCTCGACATTAAATCTTGACTACTGGAATTCGGAGATTTTCCATCCAGATGGTATACATCGTAATAATACCTATGAAAAATATAGGTGCAATGAGAAACCCCTCACTTAGCACAAAGCTCCGTAACTGCCTTGTACGCGTTCGGAACATCGGGTGTCAATCAGCTGGATATTGTAGAACGCTCTCCACCTAAAATCCCGTTTTTTCCAAGATCTGTCCATCATTTTTATCTACCGAATTTCGCCGTGAAATTTCTTTATCTTCTTCTCACAATTGATAAACCTGGGATTATAGATAAGTTTTTCTCGATGTGTGCACTACGAAAAACCTCCGTACCAGTACTGCCGAGAACAAAAGAGATTTTCAAGGAAGGTTACACAAATAAAAATGTTTTCTCTTGGTCGATTACTTAGGTTCATGAACCTAAGTTGATATTTTATCAAAACTGGTGACTTATTAGGAATACTTTTAAATTTGGGACATTTTGTTCACTATCAGGGCTGATCTGAAAATCAGATTTTTGCCAGAGTTGGAGTAAATTAAACGAGTGTTTCGTCCTTTCCGAGTGTCCCTAACTTTAAAATACATCAGAACAAATACCACGCTGCCATCCAGTTTTATTAATGCTGGCTACTAGCGATGATTGCGGAGAACCGAAGCTGAGCTAACACTCCCTAAAAGTTTCTCAAAATCGATTTGAAAAGTAGTAGGTAAAGGAGTAGACACTGCTACACGGAGGGATGTAGTATACGAAAATGAAATTGATCAGAAATCTCTGAAACCCGAACACATCTTTTTGCATGAATCCAAAGCATTCTAACCTTCAGTAGAGAGGATGCAATGTCACTAATAACGTTCGATTTTTGTACTTAGACTTTCATTGAATTTGGAAGAGTTTGATTGAAGTCTGATTTAATTTTGATTAAATGAGATTTCCTTACAATTGTTAATTGTTTTTCCGGGAGGTTTAGTCTTGTTCATGTAGAATCTGTTAGAACTTGGACAATTTTGATGTTACGACACAACTGTCATCATTAGAGTCCATGAAAGATTAATAATATTGAGAAATGAAGTGAATTCATCCACCGGTTTATCACACAATTTTGGCTATATAGTGAGAAATACTACCAGAACTTTGGGTTGGGGCTGAGGAGGGAGCTCAATTCTCTTTCCTTTTCTCTTTGTGAAAGGTTCAAAGCGGATTTCTCAGCCCTTTTGTCACGGGCAGACTGATGAAAGGGCACCCGTACCCTCCGCGTCATCATTCCCACCGACGTTGCCCCTCCCTGAAACCCCCGCCAATCTCCCTCACTGTCTCTCACCCTTCGGAACCATCATCCCTCTCGTCTTATCCGAATTTCCCTGGCACCCACTTCTGTACCGTTTCCCGGACATCTCCCTCCCGAACCTCTGAATGTCCGGGGTTATTAATTTAGTTGTCGCTAATGATTCGGAAGTTCCCAACAGTTGGCCTCAGATGCTCAACTGAGCCTGGGCTTCGTCAATGAGTCACTCAGTGTTTTAAGCCGTATTAATGATTTTCATCATGTTAAGGCTTGATATTTTTAAAAATTATTATACTTTCTTTAAGGAGCACGAATTGAGTAACTAGCTTCTAGTTTCTAATAACTAAATTGAAAAATATGATACCCATTCGTTCAAGTCATACCGAAAATATTCTTAGAGGATGATTCTGATCGCTCCTACAATTACATAAATTTTCAGTTTGGAAGTAATTATTACACATACTGTCCGATTCGTAGGAACAGCAGTCTCTTGATCGTTCTTTTGAATGCTTGTTTGATGATACATTATACATAATGTGTATTATATATCTAGTGAATGGCGATGCAAATTCACCATTGCAGAAAATTCACTGACAGTGGAAAAAGAAAATCATTCAAACAAAACCCTATATCGTACTCTAAGTATACGAGTAACTTTATTTAAAAATCATTCCGTAATATTTTCATCTACTCTAATCGAAAAAGAGGCGGGCGTCTGGCAGCAATTGAAAGGTTTTGCGTTCACAAGTGTTCCCACTTTCCACTCTTCAAGTCGTAGGCAGCGCAACGACTTAGCAGTTCTTGAACAAAATCAAGATAGCTGCCTTGAAGGAATTACTTCTGTGTTTGAACCGTAGTAATCAAGGCGAACAAAACCTACTTCTCCAAAGCCGCTGTTCTTCGGGAACTGACTCGATGGTGCTCCCACAGGAAAACGAAATTAGATGAGCACTTTACTTGCTAAGCCACTGATTTTTCAACTCCCTGAAACAGGAGGAATGTCGGAACATTTCTGATCCGGCGTGAGCCAAGCGTCATACTTGCTAAAGGTTATCAACTGCTTCAAATTTTTTGTGCCCTTGTGATCTAATTTTCGCAGTTTTATTCTTGCTGGTAAGTGATGTTTCTAACTATCTTTTTTGAATTTTTCGGGTAGTAGGATAATGAACGTTATCATCCCAGCTTTCGTTTTGTCTATTTATTTTAGGTTTTCTATACGTTTTACGTATTCTATTCACGTTTTTCCCAGAATGCGGTCTTTGGGGTAATACCGCCACAGCTAATCAGGATAATACCGCCATGGCGGCATTACCCTTTTCGTCATGGCGGTATTACCCCTTGACCAAACCTTGTATTTTACGAATAAAATATTACTCAATTCTCTGAAGGTAATAATTATAGAGAATTAAGCAATATTTTATTCTATCGCAATATTAAGTACCTAAGTATTATTTTATAATTATACTTACTAATTATCTGTAAAATTAATAAAACATAAAATTAATTAATCAGTTAATTGTTGTAGTACTATTTTATTAATTTTATTGAGAATTACCTAATTAATTATATTCGCTTTTTAATTTAATTAGTTTTATTGGGCTTTCAGGACAGCAATGGCACGTCAAAGGAAAAGGACGACCACTCGAAGTCTTGGATGGACGGAAGATGACCTGAAGAGAGCATTGAAGCTTATTTTAGAAGATAACATGTCTGAAAAAAAGGTATCTGAATTAACTGGCATCTCGCGTTCGACTTTGAGAGATCGTCTAAAAAGTGGAACAACGGTAAAGCCGTCATTAGGCAGAAAACCTATCTTTACTGCTGAACAGGAAAAGGAATTCAGAAATTTTGTGATCAAATCTGCAAAAATGTTTTATGGCATCAGTCCAGGCCAGCTCAGGCGCCTTGCATTTGCCTATGCTGAACAAAATAATATCAAGCATTCGTTTAATGAATTGAAGAAGGTGGCTGGTGCTGAGTGGTTGCAATCATTCCTGAGGAGAAACCCCGATATTTCCGTTCGTAAGCCAGAGCCCACTAGCCTCAACCGATTGAAGGGGTTCAATAAAGTAGAGGTTCAACACTTTTACGACAATTTAGAAGCACTCCTCCCCATTGGTTTCAAGGCCTGGAGGATTTTCAACGTTGATGAAACGGGGATAACGACTGTCCCAAAAGTTCAAAAAATTCTGGGCCCAAAGGGAGTAAAACAAGTAGGGGTGGTTTCCAGCGCTGAGAGGGGACAGAATGTCACCGTAGTTTGTTGTTTAAGTGCCTCAGGTACCTTCATACCCCCAATGTTTATTTACCCTCGCAAGAGAATGACTCCGCTTCTGGAAAAAGATGGTCCAATAGGTGCGAAGTACGAGTGCTCAAAAAACGGATGGATCAACGAGGAATTGTTTCTAAAATGGCTTGTTCACTTCAAAGAAAAAACAAACTCTTCAAAAGATGACCCAACCCTTCTGATATTGGACAACCACTGCACTCATCGCACTTTGAGTGCGGTTTCTTACTGTAGGGAGAACGGTATCCACATGATCAGCCTTCCTCCACACACGTCACATCGACTGCAGCCTCTCGATCTGGTATTTTTTGGTCCTTTAAAGACTTACTTCAGTGAGGAGTGTCACTTGTTCCTAAGAGGTGTTGAGCACAGCAGAATAACGAATTATGATTTGGCATCTTTATTTAACAAGGCCTATTTACGCGCTGCTACCCTGGATAAAGGCCCATCCGGATTTAGGAGTTGTGGAATTTATCCTTTCAATAGGAGTCTTTTCACGGACGAGGATTTTCTACCCGCTGCCAGTGTGATGCATTCGTTTGTCCCAAGCCAAAATGAAAACACAATTAGAATGGAGGAAGATCTTGTGCAGATGTTCGAAGAGCCAGATGAAATAATCGATGGTACGATAAATAATAATTGCTCTGCCTCCTCTTCTAATAACAAAAATGACACTTTGCGCGAACGAGAACAGGAAAGACAGGGAAAGGAAGACAGACCAGCCGCTAACCATAATCCACCACCACATGTTTCGGTTTATGAAATTTTTCCACAGCCTGGCACTTCTGCTGAAGGTTTCGAAGGGAAAATTGTAAGGAAAAAACAAAGATCAGAGATCATCACATCGTCTCCAATGAAGAAAATATTGGAAGAACAACGAGATAAACTCGAAAAAAAAAGCAAGACCTAGTTGAGAAAGAGAGGAAAAAACAGCAGAAGAAGGATGCGACCTTGGCCAAGAAAACTGTTCGGAAAAATGAAAAGAAACCATCCAAGATATGGAAGACAAACGAGCCAAAAAAGAAGAGAGCTAGGAAACAAGAATCAACTGATGAAGAAGACGCCGATGTCAGTTTGCAAGAAGATGACTGCGTTGATGACAGTTCTGACGATGTTCTGAGTTCTCTAGAAGAAGACGTTTGTTTTTATTGCAACGGTGAGCCAATTGAAGGGGAACCTTGGCTGGCATGTTCTGTGTGCAAGCTCAAATCACATGGCATTTGTGCGGGACAGGAAGTTTCAAGTGATGGAAAATATTCTTGCGATTTTTGTTTGAATGTCCAGAAAACCATTCCCATTATGTAGGCGTTCAAACACCTACTGTTTCTGTTTTAAAAAGTTCCTCAATTAGGTGAAAACATTCATTTTTATTTCACTTTTCATTTTTGTGATGTTTTAAAACAAATATATGAGTTCAACCCCTTAAAATATTGATTTTATAGTCCACTTTCTAGTGACGGTATTACCCACATCATGGTGGGGCAGCTAGCTGGGGAAATACCGCCCCTTTGAAATTTTTGGAGTTTAGCTGTTTACAATGTGTCAAGTGGTTGGAAACGGGCCAAAACATTCTAGTTACCTCGAGTGAATAGTTCTTCTAAACAACCATTCAAAATTGAAGCATAAGTTATATATATTATCATAGAAATATCAAGATTTCCTTAAGGTGGCGGTATTTCCCCGCTTTCCCCTAACTGGTACCATATTACGATGGCTGATTACTTATCAAGTAATATCTTATGTTGTTGGTACTTCCGTATTAGGTACAAAATAGCGTGTAAGGCCGGATCCGGCCCGCTGTAAGATTTGTTCCGACCCACGAGAAATTTTGAAAACCCCAATGAAAATTACAAAAACCCGTCAACTCATACTCATGGAATCAAGTAAGCGATCAAACCGAGTCGCGATGATCATCAGAGAGTGAAACAGCAGAGCAAACATCAGAACCGCACTGTGTGGCGGCGTAACAATAGAATATTCTACTCTAGACGATTCTAGAACATTCCTTCATTTTGCCTTCATACAGCTTTTCCAAGTCAGATCCGGAAATTTCCAAACCAATTTCAGAAATTTCCAAACCTATTTCAGAATTTTCCCAGCCAAATTCAGAATTTTCCGTTTCAATTTCAGAATGTAATCAATATCCGGGTGGGAGTAAAAAAGTGGGAGACAGAGCAGGAAATAAGTAGGTAGCACACAACATTTATTAAAAAACGCTGCAAATTCTTTCACTGGGGTTTATTATTCAATCGACTTGCGTTCATGATTTGAATTTCTACTAAGCTTTGGAGTCTGCGTGTTTCACAGGATAGGGCGATTACTGAATTTCAGAAGACATGTATGGAGCACGTAAATCTGTTTTCGACCAAAATACCTATTTGGATTGATCAGTTGATCATATTTGTGTGCCTCCTGAAATTGTGAAACATGCAGACTCCAAAGCTTAGTAGAAATTCAAATCATGAACGCAAGCCGATTGAATAATAAACCCCAGTGAAAGAATACTTATTCACCCCACCCCAGTAATAATATTGAATAATATTTACCTCTATATTATCAGAATGCTTCAACCCGTTTATCGGCTACTAACTACACTACAAGTATTCACATCGGCTATCACTCCAGTATCCACATTCACTACAACTGGACGCTATCGGCCGGACATCACAACGTTACAAACAAACAATAATAAACGAAAAAACGCAAATGTTGGCACCATAAATCGGGCCATACATCGGGAATGGTTTGACCTACGGACGTGGGGAAGGGCTCATTCGATTCCTAATGGTATGTTCTTCAAATAGGAAAATATTTAGGCCAATTCGACTAGTTTTGAGGTTTTCAGGGATTTTACAAAACTTTTACAGCCCTTAAAGGGCACTTTAAATTGAGTGAGGGAGCTGGCTCAAGAATTGGGGCGTCGTCGGACCAAGATGGATTTTTCCTGAAAATTTCAGATTTTTTGCTTGAAAAATTTTTATTGCAGATTCGGATTCTACACCCTGTGAAACGAAAACCATGAAATTTTCAGGGGGGGTTCGAATTTTTTTTTCCAGAGCGATTACAATGGTTTATTATTGAATAATAAACCAAAATTACAAAATTATCACTAAGTACCACAAGTGTTGAGAAATCTACCGCGTAAGGCGCTTGTAAAAATTGTACAAATAATAAACTCTTCATTCAAGCTACGGTACGTGCCACAACTTTGGAAAATTGCCGAGGTAATCATGATACCTAAGCCAGGAAAATTAGCCACCGAGAGGACATCGTACAGGCCAATTTCATTGTTGCCAGTATTATCGAAGTTATTTGAAAAACTGTTACACAAGAGAATAATCCCGATCATCGAACAAAAGAATGTGATACCCAACCATCAATTCGGATTTAGACAGAAGCATTCAACTATTGACCAAGTGCATAGACTGGTGAATATCATAGAAGAAAGTTTGGAAAATAAAAAAGTTTGCTCAGCTATTTTCCTCGATGTAACCCAAGCCTTCGACAAAGTATGGCATGAAGGATTAAAACACAAAATCAGCCAAGCGCTGCCGTTACAATACGCAGAAATACTGTTCTCGTACCTCTCGAACAGATTTTTCAGAATCAAACAAGATGATGCCTATTCCGAGCTTAAAGAAATTAATGCAGGGGTACCACAAGGCAGTGTTTTAGGACCACATCTATACCTCATTTACACTGCTGACCTTCCATCAGTCGAAAATAACATAACAGCTACCTTTGCTGATGACACTGCCATCCTAGCCATCGGGCAAGACAACAATGAATCTGTTACTAAATTGAATCACTCTATCTCCGAAATAGAAAGATGGACTGCAAAATGGAGGATCAAAATTAATGAGCTAAAGTCGATACATGAGTCGTATAGTTCCAAAAGGTGCCTTATCCAATGAAATGCGAAATTGAGTTAGCGATGGTGCTGCCATCTATACTCTATTCCGCATCATTTTCCACAAAAGTTTTGTTCCAGAAAGATCTTTAAGTATTTTAAATTAATAGTGAAAAACTGGGGGTTGTTCCAGAACGGGGTCTTATCCAACGTTGATTCGTTCCAAAAAGTTCCTTATCCAGGTCGCGCCAAAAGGTAGTCTTATCCACTGGACAACATTAACTTACTTGTTCCAAAAGGAGCCCTCTGACAGCTCGAGCCAAGTTTGAAATTGAAAAGGTAGTTAGAAAGAGGGAAGAAATTGTGTTGCCTAATGAGTATGTTCATATTTTCTCTGAATTTGGAACAGTCCAGGAGTTGGGTCAAGAGGATTGTCCCGTATATGATTGGAAATCGGCTGCCCATGATGTTTTAAAAAATGTTGGTAGCTGGCATTTCCAGTTTAATCCGTGTAAACGAATTTACCTCCGTTACACCAGGACAAATCATAAACTGACTGTTAGAGGCGAGGCCAATTATCGTGCAGATATCGGTAGCTATAAAACTGTTTTAAAAAAGAATCGGTCCCTAGCAGACATGAACCTTGCAAGAATTTTGCCTGGAATTGCGGTCAAGAAGGCAAAACTTAAAGATATCGGTGAACTCTTGTCAAAACATTTTGGAAAAAACTGGCAAGAGAGAGAGGATCTGTCGTTTTACACAGATTTGCTGAGTAACGCACAAGATCTCCCTGATGCTCCTTTGGAAGAAGAACCTGATGAAACCCACTACGATTGTGGGGACCCAGATGATTGTTCTTTACAATTTTAACTTGATTCATGTTGTCATAATTCCCAGTATTTTTTCATACTTTATTATGCTCTTTACTTTCTCCAAAATGACTATTATGGAAAATTAATTTGATTTAATTCATTCATTTTTTTTAATTTTCAGAGATTAATGACAACTGTTTTTTTCCTTAAATGGTGCTTTAGAACCAAAAAGTTGTCTCTTGTTTAATAACTTTTTTAATAACTTGACTATTCCAGAAAATTAAATTCAATAATTTTTTTTTTAATTTTAAGAGATAAATTTAATGACAACTGTTTTTTTTTTCCTTAAATGGTGCTTCAGAACCAAAATGTTGTCTCTTGTTTAATAACTTTTTTAATAAATTGACTACTCCAGAAAATTAAATTCAATAATTTTTTTTTTAAATTTTAAGAGATTAATGACAACTGTTTTTTTTCCTTAAATGGTGCTTTAGAACCAAAAAGTTGTCTCTTGTTAATAACTTTTTTAATAAAATGTTTTTGACGTCATAAAAGTACAAGTTTTTTTACTCGTTCCAAACAGTTCCTTATCCAGCAGAGTGTGTTCCAAAACGTGCCTTATCCATGAGCTGTTCCAAAAGGTGCCTTATCCAAACTTTGAACTTAAATATTTAATTTCCACTTTAAATTTTCCCAACTTTTTTTTTTATTCTTAATCTCTGATCCTGAAATTTTTATTATATGTAAAATTCAATTTTATGTCTTGTTTCTAAGTGACCGTAACAGTTTTTCTCAATTCCTGAAAAAAATGAAAAAATGGAGAAGGCACCTTTTGGAACTATACGACTCACATGTGGACTTCACTAACCGAAAGCTACAGTACATTCCGACTTTTCTCAATGGTAAAATCATCCCGTACGCCAACGAGGCAAAATACTTGGGGATGACCCTCGATGCAAAGTTGCGGTGGAAATCACACGTGAAGAAAAAGAAAAACGAACTTTGCCTGAAATACAGGAAACTTTACTGGCTCATGGGACGACGCTCAGTCTTGCCAATAGAGAGCAAACTTATGCTCTACAAACAAGTCCTCAAGCCTGGATGGACTTATGGATGCCAGTTATGGGGCTGTGCAGCCAAGAGTAATATCGCAATAATACAAAAATTCCAAAATAAAGTACTCAGGGACGTAGTTAATGCTCCCTGGTACGTAAGAAATGAGAACCTCCATCGTGATCTTGGATTGGATTTGGTGCAAACCGAAATACACCGTTTTGCTGCAGCCCATCAACAGAGGCTACAGGGGCATGTCAACGAAGAGGCCGTCCATCTTCTCGACGTTGAACACCTCGTTAGAAGGTTGAAGAGGAAAAACCCACACGAATTAGTGTTGTGAAAATAGAGTGTAATAGTGTCCAGTGATTATGTAGGGACGCCAAACTATATTAGTATATAAACAAAATTGCTCACGTTTGCATGTTTGGATCAAGTTAACATTATGTCAGAATAATATCACTTATTAGTTATGTAAAAAAACTAGATTGTGATATAAAATAAAGTAAAAAAAAAAAAAAAAACTAAGTACCACAATAGTAAAAAAAAATATTGAATTTCCTCAAAAGTTGGAAAAAAAATTGAAAAAGTGTTGCCTCACGCACCAATTAATGGAGAGGCCGGCAAGCCGCTGCTTTGGGGAGCTCCATCATCATGTCCATTACCGAGATGAACAAGGATAATATTATATCACAACGAGACGTGAGAATGAACTGGTTCATCGAAATTGATAAAATTTGCGCGTGTTTTTCAAATTGTTCTATGTGACCGGTATGAGCTTCGCACGAGTTGCAGTAGGAAGAAAGTTCCTTTCGATATCCCATGACCCAGCTCCCCGATACCTGCTTCAGAAGATTCCCAGGAGTTTGAGCTCTGACGATTAGTCCCTTAAAAAGTATTTTGAAATTGAGATGGAAAATTCTCAAATTGAAATGGAAAATAAAGAATTTGGCTTGGAAAATTCTGAAATAAGTTTGGACATTTCTGAAATGGGAATGGATAATTTTGAATTTGGCTTGGAAAATGTTGAAATAGGTTTGGAAATTTCTGATATTGCTTTGAAAATTTCCGAATCTGACTTAAAAAAGCTATAAGCAGGTTCAGGGTCCGAACTTTAGTTAAGTTCTATTTCAGCTACCGAGGCGATAAGTTCGACAAGTGATGCCATAACGAACTGCTAGTGCCGTCAATTTGTTTTGTGACTTTGTGAGCATCTTGAGTGCTTACGGATTAAATTTTCTTATCAAGTTTATCCAACGATAAATAAACAGAAATAATATCTGGTGGAAAGAAACGAAAATGAGATGCAGAGGGTCGCCAGTTTCAAGAAAAATAGACTGAAGAATTGTTCTTTATCTTGCACAATGGTAAGCCTATTTGTTTGATGTGTAACGAACATATTTCAGTGATGAAAGAATTCATTACAAAGCGGCATTACTCAACTAATCATCCTACGTTGCTCTCACGAGCAGGACAAATAAGAAAATATAAAATCCAGAAACTGACTACATATTAGGAAAAACAGCAGCAAATATTTCATAAACAATGAATAGAACTTGATGATTTCGTGAAAGCGAGTTTTAGCATGGAACATGGTTTAGTCTTGGACTAACTAGCCGAAAAACGTCACGCGGGATGGGAGACGCGGTCATCAAGTTAATTTACACTAATACAGTGGTTAACAGTGTGTACAGTATATAGCCCAATGGCAACTACTCTTTAGGATCACTTTCACACACAAGTCACATTACGTCACAAGGTCGAAGGGTTTAGTTCTATTCAGACGCCGGATGACGCTGATGTTGTCTAGAAGACGTGGAGCTTCTGGGTTCATGTGCTCATGAAGCCTCCGCTCATGTTTAGTTGAAAAGAGTTGAACCATTTCACCGACAGTTTCCATCTTGAGGTCCCGATGGACGTCATCATTTCGCACGAACCAAGGAGCGTTGACTATGCTCCTTAGAATCTTGTTTTGAACTGTTTGGATTATCTTGACGTTCGTCTTTTTTGTACATCCCCTCAACTGGATGCCATAAATCCATACAAGTCTTAGAGTTTGCTTGTAGATAAGCAATTTGTTATGTTGGATAATTCGCAGTACCTGCCGAGTAACCAATACATTTTTCTGAACTTGATATTTAATTCATCTTTTTTTTTAATACATGCTCCTTCCATCTCAGTTTCACATCTAGAGTCATCCCAAGATACTTTGCTGTACTGGCATAAGGAGTTGTTCTTCTATTCAATGTGACTGAAATTGTAGTTATGTGTTTGTTCTTAAAATTGAGATGGGCAGATTTCACCCCATTAGGCTCAAGTCGCTATTTTTTTGTCCATGTACTGACTTTGTTAACAGTATCCTGTAATTTCCTGGTTGCTTCCTCAACTGTATCACCCACTGCTAGTAGAGCAGTACTGTCAGCAAAAGTTGCAATTCCAGTGACCATCACTGGGTATATTACGCGTATATAGAAGATAGAGCAATGACCCTAGCGAGACACATGCTCTTATTTTTTTTTTTTTTTTTGAGACTGGAGAACTCTCCCTGGTGCTTCACTCTGAAGTGTCTTTCAGCGGGATAAGATTTCAGGATTAAGTAGAATTGTTTCGGTAGATCTCTCTCAAGTTTGTATTCTAACCCTTGATGCTAGACTTTACCAAAAGCTAGGTAGACATCCAAGAATGTGGCTGCGCACACTTGTTTCGTTTCCAAGCAATTTTCAATTACATCAGTGACACGTTGAACTTGATCTATGGTCGAGTGTTTTTCCCTAAAGCCAAACTGGTGATCAGGAATTAATTCTCTCTCTTCCACAATAATTTTCAATCTTCTCATTAGTAATATCTCAAAGAGTTTGGGGAATACCGGTAGCAGAGATATCGGTCTTAAGACTTTTTATCCTTTGGATCTTTTCCTGGCTTAAGTGTCATGATAACTTCTGCCACTTTCCAGCCCTGTGGTACATAGTTTAGCCTCAAAGCTGCATTAATCAGATACAGTAGCATTCTCAAGCCTTTCTCAGGGAGATGTTTAATTAGATTACCAGTAATGAGATCATATCCTGGTGCTTTGTTCGTTTTAAGATCACGAATCTCATTTTTAAGTTCACTTTGTGTAACTAGTCGTATCTCATCTAAAACCGTAGAGGAGGTAAGAGTCGGCAAATCTCCATCATCCTCAACTCTAGGGATTGGAGCAAATGTTTCTTCAAGATGATCAGCAAAGACTTCTGCCTTTTCAATGGGGTTTTTTGCTCATTCCCCATCTTCCTTTTTAATGGGAGGTACATGTTCCGTTGTCTGTTTAAGTGACTTTGTAACCTTCCAGAGTGAATATTCTGTATCTTTTTCATAGAGGGGGCAACGTAGAATCTAATAGATAGAACAAACTAATTCTAATAGAACAAACTCTAATAGAACAAACCATCATCATCATGTAGCAATCTCTAAGCAGCTAATCTGAGATGGACGTTATTCCAAATTCAGCAACATGTAATGCTTTCGGGCGCTTAACGAAAGCTCCGTGCAAGGGATTAAACATGGACGTGTAGCCCCCTACCCCTCACAAATTCATCAATGCACAAGCAAGATTAATTAGAATTAAAACCTATGCACAATCAAGATTTCGAAAGCGAGATTTAGTGGAAAGACGTCCCACACATTCGCTAAAACCCGAAAAGGACTTCAACCTGTAACACGGGAGGTGGTGGAATGGTGTAGTAGACCGTTTCAACAGTTGTATTGAGGCGATTAATGCCTGCCACACCGAGAGGGATATGTCAAACGCTAGAAGGCGTCTGGTAATTCTCGCGAGGCGGGGGATCCAAGATTCTCGCACTCTCCATATCCACCCCAAGGGCCATAGTAACCACCCAACCATCCCTATGAACCAGGGTCTAAATTTATCTCCTCGAAAATAGGTTTAGAAGAACATGTAAGATCTTGAAATTCCTCGTGTGCTCCAACAATTATTTCACGTGGTAAGTGAGGTACTGTCTGCTTCCAACACAATTAAAAATGAGCCACGGTATTATTTACAGGTAAATATGTTTCTTTATTTAGTTCCGGTGCCTACCTAAGCTCAAAGGCCTACCTCAGTAGTCCAACGGCCCTCTTGGTCCTGCTCCTTCTAATTTTTTCTGACCTGTCGTTTGAAATCGACTAAAATACCCATTGAGGTGTATTATTATCAATAATAGATTCTTGTAATCGATCTGGAAAAATGAATGTTCAACGCTTCATTATTTGTTGGTTCATTTTTAACATAAATTTACCTGGGTAGGGGATTCCAAAAATCGAATTTATAAAAATAAATCAACCCTCCCAAAGCCTAAAAAATTCCTTCTTTTGTTCAACTTCAATTGATAAAATCAAGAGTGAAAATTGAAAGAAAAAAAATTAAATGACGTAAAGTCAACTACTTTTTAAATAATAATGAGTTTTCTGATTCTGAAAGCTATTATTGGCATACAATTGAATAAAACTACTCGTAGAGGTTAGAACTCCCGACTTAAGTGCCTACCAGCTGAGATGGTCCTAACCTTCCCGTACTTATTAGCTACATTCGTGTGGCAGTTCATTGGTTCTTTTCCGCCTTTTTGGCACATTTAAAACTTGTACTAATTGTACCGGGGAATAGTTGGTGCTTTTAGTTATATTCACACAATGTAAAAACATAAATCAAATTGTCCATAGCCCAGCGATCCGAGTAGAAAGGCAATTTAACACTGAAAAAATAAACCTTAGTGTTATAACCATCTATTGCAGCCTGAATTCTCGTTCACTTTTGTAGGATGTTCAAGACTTGTCTCTATGAGAAGGCTATAAAATATGAAGAGGAACTGTTTGAGTGTTAAAATTAGTCATCAATTTAAGATGCAAAAATCTGAGAAAGTATGTTTTAATCGTAGGTGAACATTAATGTAAGCTCATTCGCTGTAGGACCGTATTTTTTCCTCTCATCTACAATGGTGAACATCTCCGTTCCTACCAGAAATAGTCATGATTAACCGTGGTTTAAAGATAGGTCTTTTTATTGTTGGCACAAACAGATAAAAAGAACTTACTAATTATACATTTAAAAAAAATATTATACACTACGCACTATTACATACAAAAAAGTTCTGTTACTGATGATGACCTAACCGTCGAAATTGATTCAACTCTTTTAATTTTTGTGGAAATGGACTACGTTTTCTTCTACAAACTCCGTATTTTCCTTGATATGGGTTTCCACAATTTCCTCGCAAACGGTTTAGTGCGTTACTAATTATATTAAATTGGAGGACAGGCACACGTTCAGCCCCCGGGCTCTCCTGAAGCAAATTCCTGAGTAATATTGTATTTTCCCCGGGTGAGATTCTAATGTTATTACAACGAAATCGTGTTAACGAATTTGAAGTTCCTTCGTCGCTTGATAGGTATCGATTTTAAGAAAAGCTGAAGACTGGGAACCCCACTTACAATCAGAATTGAATCTCATGTGTTCAAAATGTATTGTTTCGAATACGTAAGTAGGATCTGAAAATAATGGGTTGGTACCTGCGTAAAAAATATTCGGTATGTTCTCAATATTTCCAATAATGTAACAGATGGGCATACACCCACAACCCAATCCATTTGCTTACCTGTTCTCTCTCAAAGAGTGCAATGCTAACGTACCTACCTTACTGAGAGTATGTATCATCTGCAAAATCATTTTAAATCCTACTAAAAAGCATAGCAAATTTAGTAAAAAAATAAATATATGCAGATCTTAGGGCATTGATATAATCAAAATCCAGTTAAGGGGAAATTTCGGTGTACCATGTTTAATAATAAACCTCTATAATTGACCAAGAAAAAATGTTTTAACCCCCCCTCCCCTCAAATTATGTTGGTTCGCAATTTAAGATATCCAGATTTCAAAAACTGAATCATCAAAATTCCGTCCGTCTACTGTACGCTAGCCTCTCTGCCGCTTTTCTCCGAAATTACGGGACCAAAGTTTAAAAAGTTTGGCCCTAAAATCGTACATCATCCGGGATGTGCCAGTAACCTTAACGTCATAATCAATCAACCCTAAGGGATAATATTTAAGGTTGAAAGTATTGGAAAATCTGAATCCCAAACACTTTTCTTTTTTTATTTGATTCAGATTTTCAGTTTGATTTAGGCTGAAGCAAAAAAGATTAATTATTGAGAATAATAAACCAAAATATAAAGAGGCGTCGTATCAAGGCGTGGTCTGACCTCATCATCTTAAAGTGGACTGTACAGATAACGAAACGGTCCAACAGAAAACCAATAAATATGTTTAGCGAATGTCTGAAAACTTATCAGTAAACAAACTAATAAAAATTACCTGCTTTGAGCCTTAGTGGCTAACATCACAATACATGGAACATGTTTTTAGCTTCAACTTGTTCCTCTTTCTCTTTATGTTGTCTGTAAAAAACAATGAACTGTTCGAAGAAAAAGAATTTTATTGTTTATGTTGAAGTGATAGACAGAATAGGTTTATGATAACTAAAGTAACTGATATAGTTAGTTGTGTCGATGTTATCCACGTGTCGAGTGGATAACACGTGTTTCTATTCCGGTGAGCGTCTACTCTAACCAACATGACAACCAAGTGACAATAAGAAAACAAACGGCATTGTTTACTACATCTATATAATAACATACATAAAATTAAATCACGACATAAATACCAACAACAAGTACGCAAGGCCTGCGTGATAAATCGAGAGCTTTCCAACGAATGGAGAACGATTTTCGTCCGTCGAAAACTGAACAACTTTCATTTCCCTAGAAACAGCTCGGTTGTACGTGAAAACTATCAGAACAATTTCGTGACACTTTCTGTATAACGGTTTCTGTATAACGCTTTTTTACTAGATAGGCCCGGCTAAAAACATGTTCCATGTTAATATTCCTATCTAAGATCAAAACTTAACTAAATAACTCAAATAACGTAGTTCGTAACACAGATGAGAAAATATAAAATACTGATAGCTTTAACCGAATTATATGTATATATTTGTGTAGGTCAAGACTACAATAATTGTCCAAGACTACAATAATAAGACTGCAACAATAATACTACAATAATAATCAAATTATTTTATTATTATGGATTGAAAGAGTATGGCTTATTGTTAGGATAACACTAATAACGCTCGAGCTTAGGAACACTTATCATTCAAATCAATAACTGGTAACATCCAGACTCTCTTTTCCTCGGAAATGTATTGCGTATAACAAGAGGGAAATCGCCGTGATAGGTGGAAATAGGAGCGAAAACGAGAGGCAACAAAGAAGGGGAAAGGAATGGGGAAAATGGGATAAGGGGCTGGATCCCCCCCTGACTAGGTATACCGATAACCTTGTATCAATTTCCCCTTATTTCCATTCGGCTACGCTTGAGATGGATCAAAGTGGACAACTTGAAGAGAAAAAACTATCGCTTTTCCCCGAGAGGGGTTTGGTCGTTTTTCCGATAATTACTTTTGGGGGATCGCAACTACACTCGGTACTGGAGTATGTTCACGAAGTAAAGCACAGAATAGTGAAAATAAATGCGAACCTCCGGTGAATATGTATTTGAGATCCCCATGAAATTCCTCATCATGATCTGTTCAGAACAGAATGTTGTCCACTCGACCGACATAACGGCTGCAGTGTGCGACATCGTCACTAAATAAATGAAAAAAAAAATTGCTAAACAGCACTAATTAGCAGCAACTACAGAAACTTTGAGCCAATTAACTCCGTCGAGAACGAATGTGCACGGATAAAAGAAAGGGAAAGCTTCGAGTTTCGATGGGGGCGGCTGGTTCTGTTTGGACTAACGGAGATGAGGGGCAAGTTGGGGAGGATTGGAGAGCTATGTCAACAAACTACTTTCTTATGACCTAACGACCGCCTACGGTCAGGTAGGGGGTTGTGCTGGAAAGTCGGGCTGCAATGTCATTTTCATCTTGAGTGCAATAACAAGGTAAGGAGGCGAAAGGTGTATAGTTTAGATGGTGTACCACAGACCACGTCTAATAGGTTTAATAGATAAATGAATTTACGTACAACGAATATCTAATACAGATCTAATACAGAGAAACCATTGATTCATATTTTGCAGCGTTTTGAGCTGAAATCGAAACAATTATTTAAAGTGAAATGAAGAAAAAATAGCTAATCCGTGAAAAACTAATATTTATTTAAATCATATATGTTTTAGAAAAAAATATAGCCAATTTCCAAAGTGGCTATCAAAAAAAAAATCGGAATAGGTAGGTAAGATACCTATGTAGGTATTTGTTATATTAAAATGAACCATAACTGAAATGTATGTTGAAAATTGTTTATTGAACAATCGAAATTATCACGTTTCCAATCAACGGAGAACTCGAAAACAGACAGAATCTAGTCTTCGGACAGCTGTCGACCAGGTCTTCTTTTCAACACCCAGTCGTTGGACACATAATTATAGAGAAAGGTTTTGCAACAACTGCAACAATGTTGGCGAGAAAATTACCAGATGAAGCAATCTTCTTGAATGCAACCAATCTTGGAAGCAAAGTTAATACATTAAATATTAAATATAATAGTTAAAACTCTTCAAGAAATAGATGAAGTTAGCTTGCCATCTTGTCTGGCGGGTGGGATTTTAGTCAAGGAGTACCTTACTTCTCTCCTCGTAAGTTTTGAAGTTATTATATGGCTACAACCGAATTTTCCCATCTTCTTCAGGATTCACAGTTCAAGAAGTGAGGATCAAAACTTCCAAAATAATAACCTAATCTGCGGTAAAACCTGAAATTCTTTCACTTTCTATCGACAGAAAGGGGGGGAGGGGGAGCTGTCCAACGTCCGGGAGTTTTATCGTTTCACCTACTTACCTTCTCATATTTTTAAGTGTTCGCTGAGTCTTGAGTAATGTCCTTACATCACTTGACATTTACGGTTGAGAGCTATAAAATAAGATCGCTCTTAAATATTTCATCATATAAATCTATTTATGGAAATGTTTCAAATGGAGAAGACGAGTTGATGTGAGTGACCTTATGAAATACTTGCTTATTCAGGAGTGCAGGTGTTTTCCCTTGTGAACCTAACCTACCTGTTTGTCAGAAATGGCTCGGTTTGGAGTCTAAAGTTTGTATCAAGTTGAGTAATTGTTCGACCGTACATTTGAGAGGGAGACAGCATCGCAAAGTTAGATCGCTGAGAAGTTAGACACACTACACACTAAGCTTTACAACTACGCGCGTTTAATTAACTACATGATAGTAGTTAGTGGATACATCTTCCCGTTGTTTTGGCAGATACGACGCTGGCACAAAAGAAGATATCATGAATACGACTACCAGAAAATGGAAACATATAATAAGAATTTTATACATTAGAGGTACTCCTGTTTTGGGGGAATATACCTTCATGAAGGTGAAAAGTGAGAACCGACATCCTCCAAGCCTAGACCATTTTCTTTCAAGTTTTCGACGCCTGTTTTTGTCCACCCACAAAACGAACATTTCGAAAGAATGACATCAAAGTGGAAAATTCATGGAAGGAAAGAGTCCATCGGAAAACCACTGACGTAAATTGGTAAATAACCTCTGTTAGAACGAACCTGCATCGCACCCGACAGGGGTATTCAAAAAACTCAAGTAGATCATCAATATTATTGTAAATGAAAAACTCTGAAAATTATTACACAGTTCTGTATTAGAATGATCTTTCAATGTAAGTCGCAGATCTTAGTATACGGGACGTAGTCAGTGGTACACTACCTGAACCCGGAGCCTCGTGCCTCCATGTCCTGTCTTGCCCACTCTAGATGCCATGAAGGAAGCCTACCTATATTTCAGATCGTCAGATCGATTAGGAATAAGGGTGATTCCTAAACTAGGGCAATTTCGAGTCTAACACCTGTGAAATTTCACTCGTTAGGGTTACTCTCTTGATTTTTTTCCCTAATTACAGGTTTTGATGGGTCCTTCAATAGCCTTTGACAACAGTAAGTCCAATTGGTTTTTAAAGAACCGTAAATATGTAATTTACCTACCTATTCACGTTGTCGTGGCCGGTCTAAAAGCTGAAGACTCGACTTAGCACTTGATTTTCATGCACCTATAAATTTTCTATGAACCCAATTTTTTTTCTCATTCAAGTTGAGGATCTTACGCCTTGAAAATAGGTTTTGCAATGCTCCTGTAAAATCATGTCAGCAATTATGATCAACGAAAAGTTGTCTATAACTTTTCTTAACATTGTCGTGGCGGAAAGAGATCCCCATGCAGCGGAAAGGGGATTCGGAATATTTCGGAAGTTGATGTTCGTCACGAAGAGTGGCATCCCAGGCAATCCCGCCCGCAAGCGCATCACGTCCCAACGGCCACTCAGTGACTAACTGATCCACTCGGAGATGATATTTCAGGTGGGTAGGTTTATTGTTCACATTGTCATGGTTGTATCTAGTTCTATTATTTTAATAACCTAGATTCCATTCGATGCATGTTTTCACAACTTCGTTAGAGGCTGTAATTAATGAGCATTGAAGGAACCCCGAGACATGAGTACTTCTGTCACAATGTCATCTTGAAGTTGAAAATAACATTGTCGTGGCTTTTAGTTTTTAACATTGTCGTGGACATTCCAAATTACCAAAAGACTACGGCAATGTCAGAGTGCCACAACAATTTTAAAATTAAGTGGTGTTTACCTTCTTTTTTACCAAGCTTATTATTATTATGTACCACTACTTGGGAAGCCACCTACTTGTTCAGTTACTGCGCAACTTATGGTTTTACAGGGTAAGCAGAATGGGGAGATGAAGAATTTCAGAATAGGAGAGATTAAGAAAAAACGGGTTTTCGAGGTTTATTTTTCTTTATAGTTTCATATTTTGGTTAATGTACTTAGTTACATGGGGCTTTGGAACCTACATACAGTCAGGAATGAGACAATTACATCTCTCCTGTTTGATTCAACACAAATTTTCATTTTCGTTACCAAGCTTTTTTTTCGTGATTGGTTATCGTGATTGGTTACTTCGAGTAGGATTTCATTTTTACTTCGAGATGAGGAGTTAGGTGATTTGGATATAAAAACTTTGAAGTCTGATAGATGAGGGACTGCCTAGAAGTAGTATAATATACTGCTTAATATTACGTATTTGTTCATATTGCGAATCTTCAACTGATGATGAGGGCCCTCTTATAATTCTTTATGTTCGACAAAAGCTGCCATTCAAATTTCTGCTTTCTTGGGTGATTAGGATAGAAAATAGCCGTTACAGTTGTTACAGCACAAACTTATATTTCACCTGGGGGCAGGTAATAATTACAATGGTGCAATAACAATAACTAACATAAAAACAGTGGTGTTATTTTGAAAGTTTCCGATGTTCAGACTTCAGAGATTTCAACCCTTCCATTTCACCCTTTAGGATTGACTGAGATCGATGCCGAGAATTAAATCCCAACTAGACCCCAAATGTGATTTTTGACCCAAGTTTCATCAACTCTTGTTCAGTAGTTTGAAAAAAAAGCTGTTTTTTGTTTTCAGATTCTACACATCTTGGAACGTAAAACAAAATATTTTGAGATAGGGGGTTGAAAAGCATATTTTGGTTGAGAAAAGATTTACGTGCTCTATCGTTCTTGATCAATAACAAATGTTCATACATTTATTACTCCTGATAACATACTATAATTTCACTTTTAATGACCTATAAGCCGAGAAATATTGGCTTTCATCAAGTGAACAAAGATGAGTGACCTTCAACTAAATTTTTCGGCTTTAAACATTTTCACTTCAACCTTGTGCAGACTTCAATAATCCAGAAACTTTATTTGGCACTACATAGATTGCGATCTCCAGAAAAGTTCAGAATATAATACAATAGAAATCACTAGGGTAATCATTAAACAAAGTCTGACAAATTAAACATCACTACGTAGAAATAGTACTTCTAACAGTACTTTTATTTCTAGCTACGGGTTAGCAATCAACGGTGCGAAAGAAGGTAAGGGGATTTATTCGTATCTTAGGCAGGAAACGGTTCTGGACAGCTATCAAAGAAGCTGAGAACCGTCAGCCTCAATTCTTCCTTCTAAAAGATATGGGGAAAACCATGGACCTGATCAAATATGATCATCTCTCGATTTCCCCTCTTGAAAAAGTACAATATGCCAATCAAAAGGTTAAGTCAACTGAGACAGCCCTCTCTGAATGAATTTTTGTGGTTTGTTGTTTGTGGAGTTTTGTTTTTATGGATTGAGGTGAATCGATTCTTCGTTTTTGTAATAATTTCCCTAAATATAATCATTTGAATTGTTGTCGTTATTGATAGATTTAATTTTCAATGCATGAACTAGTATAATAATGTTAAAATTAGACTTGCAAACTAGAACCATCTACCATATGTTACCATTTTAATGGAAAATGTAATAATCAGCTGAGTTTCCCATCGAGTGCCCATCGAGGAACATGGCAATAAATAACATACTAAGTTTACCCTGACTGAGAACGCCTATCAACTCACCGCTATCGTGAATTCAATTAGAGTTACAAAGGTTGGTGGTAGGAGGTTCCAGCATAGGGTTCTCCCACCTTTATCTCAGCCCTTTCCTATCGGACCAGCAATTACGCGGTGAGTGCGGTTGCCTAACCTTACTAACTGGGTTAGATTGTTGGTAATTACAGGGAGCCGTATTATAAAGAAGAAACAAGTCCAGGGGGAAACTGAATCGACCACAAGCTGGAAATAAAGGCATCCAACCAAGGAGGTTGTCGAAGTATTTAGGTAGTGGATTCGGATATATATGTACAAACTATTACACAAACACTGCACAAACCACACACACAAACTATTTTTTTTTATTTCGGCTTTTACCTCTTTCAAAAGAAAGAGAAAATAATTTTGGTTTTTTGAAATTGTTACGATGATATGCTTAGAGAAGCCTGCCTTCGTCTTCTAATGACGTGTTTATAATTGTGGGAAAAATGAATGAAAATCAGAGTTATTAATTTATCATAATCATCTATTTGTGGTTTTCGTATTCACGAGTAATCAGTCACAGTTATTAACATTATTTTTCATCATATTTTTATTTTTGATCATTTTTCAATGGGGCTGATGGTGAGGAACTTCGTGTCGCAAATGTTTCCAAATCTTGTCCACCCAAGACCCTTCAGTTGTAATCCGAGTTGGCGATCTAGTGGGCTTATCTGGTAGTTCGGTCTGCGACTTAGATGAAGGTTCATTTGTTCCTTCAGTTGGTATCTTAGTTGATGGTTCAATCGGCCGTTTAGTTGATGTTATAGTAGTTGCTTCAGTAGGACCTCCAGAAGGAGCTTGAGATGGCACCTGAGTTGGCGGTGAAGTTGGAAGAGGTGTGGTAGGAGGTGATGTAGGTGATGGAGGTGGAATAGGCTGCACTCCACAATCTACGTCCCAAAACCATTCACACCTGAAACATTATTGGAATCGCAAAATTATATCTTACTCTAAATACACTCTTACAATTCAATCTTTTCTAGCCTCTTCCCTGAATGAATTTTATATATGAATGTTTTATTAATTAATCCGAAATGTATTTTACTAACCACAAGTTTCAAATACATATACTCCAAAAAATTGGTTTTGCGTGTGTGTGTGGAGAGGAAGAGGGCGTCACACTCCATCCTTAGTTTGAAACAATCCTTAGGATCTTACTCAACATTCCTGTGTTAGAATTTCCTACTATGATCTTAAATCAGATTACGGACTGCAAATTTTCAGCCTTCTTACCATGTTTAAATGTGATGCCTAAACGTCCACTACGCCTGACAGACAATATGTTCACTTATGCAAGGTAAAGTCAAAGTAAAGTAAACAAGGAATTTCACCATTAATTGCTTTAATTTATTGCTTCCGAGTCTACCAAGGTAGCGGAAGCAATGTTTTCACTTTCGGAATGTGAAAATTTTTTTGTCTCCAAAATCAAAAATTCCACTCGCATTTTGCGTTTTAGACCTTTCTGAACAATTTTGGTTCCGTGTCTGTCAGTGTGCCTGTCTGTCTGTCAGCAAATCCTTGTTACGGGCAAAACTACACGAAGTTATAGTCCAATTTTGATGAAATTTTCAGGGATTGTGCGGGTTGGGGTGTAGATGGTCCCCTATAGGTTTCATGACCCCCGGATCGATAGTAGCATCTGCGCAAGCGCAAATATGAAATTCTTGTTACGCGCATAACTTCGGGAGTTCTGACCAATTTCGATGACATTTTCAGGGATTGTTCGGTATGATGTGTAGACGGTCCCCTATGAGTTTCATGACCCCCGGATCAATAGTAGTCTCTGCGCATGCGCAAACGAAATCATTGTTACGCGCATAACTCCGCGATTTCTTAATTGATAAAAGTCAATAATAATTTTCAGTGATCTATACAGTCATGTTATGGATACGAGGAAGCTATGTGCCACACCCACTTGGCATCTTCATTTTTTCGTCCGACTACCCGGAGGTGTCGCGGACGTCGCCAGCCGTCCTCTAGCGAGGATTGGAATTAGGTCTGACGATTTCGCTCGTGGCTTCCCATTACCTCACGCCCCTGGATTGGGTGCGATTTGAATTCCCGTGATATCGAGATCAGAGGAGAACTGTCTAACGACAGGACAGGTATACAACGCTAGATAGGATTTTGGCCCTAATCATTGGTCCCTGCCGGATCCGAACCGGGCTAATCAGTACTCCCACTGAAAGTAAACAGCCTTAGCCCGCTCGGACAACCTGTCCCCCAACATGTTCACTTATGTCTTCCACTCACTTAAAATCGACGCGAGAAAATCGCCGCAATAAGGGGAAACACCATCCATCTTCCACGTTTTTGCTTCCTTCTGAACACCTGTAGTACCTCCAACAACTGTCTGAGTGGGGATAATTGTAAGTGAGGCCATTGCAGACCGAGCTATCCGCAGATCCATACGCAATGAGTGCCACAAATGCAATGATTAGTCCTGCAAAGAAAAAAAGTTCGTATTAAATCAATAGATACTGCAATCAGTGTTTTTCTATATATTAGAGCATAGAACAATAATATAGTAAAAGCACAATTTTGAGTGGCTGGGATTGCTCTGAAGTCTGGCCTTGAGAGACTCTAAATCTCCACCCAAACTCTAATAGAACTGGACGTCGACCGACATGTCTTTGTCCCCCGTGGTATTCTATCCTGTCAACTTACCTCATTTTCGAATAACGCACAAACCAGGCAAAATCGGGCACAGACCTCAGACCTCTTTTCAACGGGAAAATATCGCTAAGTTCAAAATTATACTCATTTTCAAGAAGGAGGAGACGATCACTAGCTCCCCTCAGCAATTAGTGTGGAAGGAAAGTACACTTAGTAGGACATTGCATACACGCTATTTATACCCTAGCGGTAAATATTCCGACCCCCTACACCATCAATAATAATGGATTTACGTTATCAGAATGACATTATTAATGATCATCTAGGGTGGATAAAGATTGGGATAATGTTGGCAAAGCATTCCCGAAGATTAAAAAAAAGGAGTGTACTACGTTTTTAGATTTGATGTGTTTTAGTTTAATTACATTTGTAAGAGTGAAAATACAGCCGATGGTAGATAAATTTTTCCTGAATATTTGTACTTCCCTCCCTCCCCCCAGCATCCCACATGACGCATTCCGAATAGTGAAGAAAACAGATTGAAATTACTGTCATAAACACAAGACCTGTATGGTTATTATTGGGATGGCTCTTTTTCAGGATGTACACGTAATTATACAGCGGGAAAAGCTTGAAGCTTGTTCCCATTATTATGAGTTCCGAGGAAATGTGCTAGAAAATTAGCGAGAAACAAATCTCGGGAAATTTTCTCGAAAGCCTACGAAATCCTGTCTGTTCCACTGGCTTTACCATCCTTGGCGACGGCTAGATTTATTTTCAATTTGCTCTTTGTGAATTCCGCGTCCAGAACGGGCTACGAAAACAAAGGATCCGCACTAATAACCGGATTAAGAAGGGTTTCCAAGTGGTTCAACCAATCTCCTGCCTCATTCCTTCCAACAATTCAAGGCAAGTTAATGCAAAACAATTATATTACAATGTTTTTGCAGCACAATCTAATTTTTTCATGTTTCAAAAAAACAATAAAAAACTGAATTGTGGAATTAAAAAAGAAAAGTGAATTACAATAATATCTACATCTATACTTACTAATATTATACAAAGAAGAAAACTTGATTTTATTAGTTTGTTACGATTTAACTCAAAAACTACTCGACCGATTTTAAAAATTCTTTCGCCATTAGAAAAATACATCTTTTCCGAGTAACCTGCTTAGCTTAGATTATAATTTTTTTGTAAAGTTTGAGATCTTTATCTAAAATGGAACAATGTAATCTCGGGTATCAAAACCTAACAACCATGTATTTAATCACATACAGTTACGAATACATTACATTACATTATATATAAATTATAGTACACTGCATACATATAAATAACCGCATATTGATAGTGTTCATGGCTAGTGCAAAACAAGTCCGCGATGGTACTTATTTATAGGTGAATCACAATAACAGTTGTTGAAATTATTAAGCTAAAATGCGAGTGGAACTGAATAGTGGTAATATTGGTATCACGTTATTAATTGTTATTCATAAATAGTATAATTGTTAAATTTAACTGTGTACCTGTAAATTACTGTTTAAATTTTTCGGATCGGATTTTTTCCGTAAGAAGTTATGATGGTAAGAGTTTTTCCAAAAGGCACGTGCACGAATGTGCTTGTTTAGACACATGTTGACCAGCCCCACAATGTCTTTGCCATTTAAAAAGCTTATATATATACAGCTCATCAGACCAGTGCGGCAATATGGGTGCGTCATACGGTCATCAGCTGCAGATTCGCACATTAGAAAAATACAGACGATTCAAAATCGAGTACTACGTCTCTTCACCAGTGCTGAATGGTTTGTCACCAACAAAACTATTCATAAAGATCTGGACATTCCCCAGGCCACAGAGGTTCTCCAGCACTCGTTCGTCAAACATCAACAAAGAATGCAATCACATCCCAATGAGCTTATACGGAGAATACCCAAAAACCCTCCAGCCCCTAGAAATCTTAGAAGGTTAAAAAGAAAGTGGCATACTGACCTCGCGGAAAACGGACATTAATATATTGTATTATAATATTATGCATGTTGTTACTGCTGTCAACTATAGTTATTTTGTTGCCAGTTGGAGCTAGATATTTATTGTTATAACTTATAATTTAATTTTCTAATATTTTAAATAATTAATTACTTTGTGGCCCACCATTGGATGGAGTCCACTTTACATGTTAAACGTCATATGTATATTTAAATATTAATTCGCCGAACTGTAATGTACCATGTACAATAAAGTTTATTAAAAAAAAAAAAAAGAAGAATTTTTCCAATTAGAAAAATGTTGCGGTTTGATCTGTCCTACTTCTAGTAACAATTAATTATATACTAATTAAGGATAAACAAAAGTTTTGAAATCATACAATCAATCTTTCTGCAGGTGACATGATTTATAGTTCTATAATAATCATGAACTACGGACTATCCTTGATCGGCTATGTGAGGCATGTGGTCCATTTCTTTCCGTTTCGACAACGACATCTTATTTGGGGCCTGTAGGTCTTTCGTTGTTGCCTAGTGATTAAGCCTTATTATAGGGTTACGTAGTAGGTTGGTGTTTAGTACGAATAGGGGCAGGGATTCACATACAGTATGTATTAAGTACGTACTATGTAACGTAACATACTCCGAGATTTTCCACTGAGTTCGGTGGGCTCAACAGGATAAACCTTGTTAAGTTAATTGTTGATTGTCGTTGTCGCGGGCAGAAAGCCTTTTAACCATCTTAAATCGAACTGTAATTAGACAGCATCTTCTTCAGCTAAAGAAAAATCAAATATATATAAATATAATTTATATGTACATTTACTAACCTTTAATATGCATAATTTTGGTAAGGACGGGATTGTGTTCATTCGGCTGTTACCGCGACAAGTGACTAGACCAGCAATTTTAATACCATGATGCTGTCGATAACCTTGTTATCTAGCACTTATAATTATATTTGCATTGCTCTTGTCGAAAAGCAAATATTATTCCATAATTTAAAAGCCTTTCCCATTCACTGCCAACTCTCATTTAGTCTTGACCAACAATACCTACATGATAACAGTTCGACCACTGCTCAGTAGCGCCGTTGATACTATAGAAAATGACACATCGTTGAACGTGTGTGTTTGCTCTAAACGAATGATTTAGTTTTAAATACGTATTGTTCCATCAAATCACGTGTTGTCGCATAAAATGTTGACAGTTCAAGAGGCCTTGTGATCAATTAAACATCCGATGCCAAGATCGTTATGAGCGTTGTAAGTGGATGTTTGCTGGTTTGATTTTCCAAACGAAGGAAGTAGTTTTTAATACGTTTTGTTTTATCAAATAATGTGTAATTGCTTAAGATGTAGGCAATTCAAAAGACCTCGTGACCAATTAAACACCCGATGCCAAGATCATTATGCACTTTGCTAGAAAGTGTTTAGTGGTCTGATTTTCCAAGTCATAAACATTTCACAAACTTTTATTACTTCTGTATTAGATAGCCCTTCTACTTGGATTATTGGTTGTTCAATGTAGTCCAAGGTAGAAGTACAGCATCTTAACTCTGTATCTTACACCTTACAACTACGTTCAACATTTCGTGAAGGATCTGCGTTTCTATGTTCAACACTGTAGGTTGATTTAAGATGATTCCGCATAACCGTAACAATTATTGAACAGAGTTAGTAAAGATTCAACTCTTGTGGTTCATCATAAATATAATTATATGTAGACACTTACCAAGAGGATCAAGCTTGGTTGGTATGTAATCGATCCATTGAGATATAGAAAAGAATGGATTGATGAATATAACTTCAGTAATTAGTAGAATTCACCAGAAATGCCTGCTAGTGGAACTTGATGGGAATAAGGAATGGGAAGTTCTGTGATTTTTATCCAAAATAATTGTTTTTAAGTGTTATAATTTAATCAAAAAAGTTTGTCGTATTGCAACTCACTAGAATAATGATTTACTCACTCAGTTTCACTTACTCTGTTCATGTCACTAGAATTATTTTTTGGCGGTTAGAATACGCGACCCCGGCGGATAGCAAATGCTAAAGCCGTATGTTGTTTATTTATTATATTGTGTTGAATTTTTTATGCAAAAATAAAACATGTTGAAAACTGAACACTTACCAAGGAAGAATAAATTGAACAATTATACTTCACTAGTTTCTCTGTGCGTGACAAAACTGACACCTACTTACCTACAAACGATGGTGCATGACAATCAGGATTTTTATAAAAGGAATTCCCATTCCCATTACAAATTCCCATTCCTTTTGATGATATTTAATTGCAATTCGCAGTAAAATTCCTGTAATAGTAATTGAAAATGCAATTATTTTTTCTGATTACATGTAATGGGAATTCGAAAAACCCATTCCAATAAGGTACATGTATTCGGAAAAAGTAATCGCGATTTCGATCACCATTACAGGAATTGGAATGGAGTATTGTGAATGCAGTAATCCCATTACACGCTTGTAATTGGATTACAAGTGAATGGAAGATTTTATGGAGTTTTGTGCCAAATGGCTGGATTTGAGTTGGTTAACACCTGACATGATTTGATAGAGGTTAACTAGCAAAACTTGTAATGTCACTTAGTGATCCAGGACTCGGGATTCGGGAGGGTTTTAGGGGCAGAACTTAGCAATTTGAAATTTTCAAGTGACCCTAATGAATAGGTACATTTACTACAAAACTTCGCAAAAAAATTACACTCGGTAAGACATTACTCATCGCCCCCTGACAGGCCGCTTAGTGCGCTCCGCCGGAGCGCCCGTTGCAGCGTTCAGGCGGAAAAATCATTTTTTTGAGAAGAACAGCTTTCCTCATACCTTTGTAAAAAAAATAAAAAAATAAAAAAAAAAAAAAAAAATTTTTTAAGCAATTTCGGTCCTTAATTTTGTAAATTTGATTTGATAGATTTGATTTGTGGGTGCCGGCGAATCATGCTGGGACTAGTCGGAATCAACTCAACATCCCAGAAAAACATGTTTGACGACACGCCACACGCTCACGTTGATAAAAAAAAAGATATTTTTAGATTGATTCGATCACAATTTTTCAAATCTGGACGACATTGGGCCGTACGATCGGACTGGTTACAAACTCATATCATCATCATGGGAGGAAAACACTATTTCAATAACGACTATATTCCCAGCATATTTCATTATATTTTATTGTTTAAGGTGATCAAGATGCTGGTGGCGGTTGTGATAATTTTCGTCCTCTGCTGGGGTCCACTGCTGATCTTGAACGTGCTCATGGCCTTCGGAGTGGTGACCAATCTGACGCCTGGCCCAGTGAAATACACCAAAACCGTGTTCCACTTGATGGCGTACTTCAACAGGCAAGTGGAAATAGAAAATATAAATGATGTTGTCGAATTGAATTTCTACTTATATTCAAAGAGAACATACGGTACTGTTATCATGGCTCTAAAATTTTTGTAAATTGAAGCTTTGAACATTTTCTTTGTGGAAATTGGTTTCGGGACGTTCTAAAACAACCACTCTTGGGGTTCAGTTCATTATGTAGTATATACCTACTTCAGAATAATATATTTCTTATGATCTTCTTATTGTCATGTTATGACTCCTAGACTAACCACTCAACAGTGGAGCGGTGGTCACTCGGCAGTCGATCCCTTCCCTTGTAGGTATTAGGCAAAGAGAGCTCCCAAACGCCCATGTATAGTGGCCCAATTAGTTGTGTTGCATTAAGGGCATCCATCAGGGCAGCGTTGAATGATAGAGACCACTGGGGCTACCAGCAGTTCGCAGAAAATAGACATAGGTCCTCATCTCCCCCGTTATGAGTCAGTCAGTACATTGGCCATGACTACCTGAATCCCAACCTCCGCTGAATTATACTGAAAGACAACTCGTAATACTCATGTGGAACTGCCTCGGCCATGACCAGCAATCTTCTTTTTTGACTGTCCCCGACTCGAGAATCAGACCTAATTTCAAAACAGACGACACCGAATGGTCGACAGTATCAAAGTTATAGTAGGCTGCAGAAGATCGTATCAGAAAAAAATACAACCTATTTAGCTGTACGGGTGACCTTAGTCCTAACTTGACTTCGCCCAATACAACCGACTTCTGAAGTTTAAGAGCGATTATCAAGAGAGCGGCTCATGTACGATCGCCATACAATGCGGAAACTCCAAAATTATAGTTCAGCTCCATCATGACTTCTTCTCTCTTTTCCACAGAACATAATAAAAATTGTTCGCACCAAAAATGAATGCATACATTTTCGTAAAAGCACGATGCTGTAAGATGCAACATCATTCTACTACGGTCAATGCAACATATCAAAGGGAATTTCTCAACAAGCCACCACATTTCTGGGTGTGCAACTCCATCTTCTGACGCTACTGTTAAGCCTTGACGTAGCAGCAATCTATTACGATTATTTGTGAGACCTTTTGTATGCATACTGCAAGACAAAAGTAGTTTTATTGGCTTCAGTGATTATAACGACACAATACATACACGTGACTTAGCTCCATTAGGATGACTATTCAACCCACAACAATATACATGAATATAATTGATATACTATTGTGAGAGGAACTTTAGTCTTTTGTTTATCCAGGGAAGGTGGGAGAGAGATGAATCAAAGGCCCTAACCCTCCGCGGTGGCTAAATAAAGAAATCAATCAATCTCCCTCTCACTCTCTCTCTCTCTCTCTGCCCCTCCCGTTCTCCCTTTTGAAATGAGTTTTCTGTATCAGTCTATTCTGCATTCACCGAAAATCTACCAGTTATGTTTTCAAATCCAAGTGATCCACCGGCTTTCCACAGCCTTAGGCGGTACGATCGAAACCTCTCGACTCGTGCTATTTAGAGGCAAGAGATTCTCATCTTGACATCCCCTTAAGCTCAGAGAAAACACCTGAAGAAGTGTGATAAGTAAATCCCCCTACCGATCTTACTCGCCCAAGCAAGGATTACGTGTTGAAGGTTCATTTATAAATAGTCTTTCAAAGAAGCCACAGTTCGTGAGCTTACGTTTAACCAACCCCAATGTGTCAATCATTCCACGTCAAACGAAAAAATGTAATTTACACCTCACTGATAGCCATTTTTATTTTCAATGTCAACCAACGGAATGTCAACCAGAGATACCAATAACTGAAGCTTACTTCACGCAGCCCGCAGTACTTGGTATACCTAGTTTACAATTCCTTGCCAACAGATCTGAAAAACCCTACTAACATAAAGGATGATATTTACATGGCTAATTAATTTGGGGCCAGCAAATGCTGATGCCATTCTCACAAGCATTTACATTTGATAGCTAATTTCTCTCCCACAAGTAATGCTGCTGTCGCGTCGAAATAGGAAGCCACGTTATAATATGGAAATTAAAAATTGATTAATCATTATAAATAATAATTGTAATATAATAATATTAATACCTAATAGATAATGAAATAATTACCTCTTAAGATCTAAATTGTAAACTTGTACTTAATAGTAAAATCATGCAACTCTAATCCCTCAATACAGGCTCCGCCTACTGACGGTTTATGTTATTCAATAATTATTAACTTTCGATTTGTACATTGTAGTTATATGGAATAAACTCTTCTCTATCTCTCTCTCTCTAACTTGCCAATTGGAAAAAAGCAAATGAGACATAAGCTTCTCATCTCACTGAATCCAATCAAAGTTATGTGACAAAGAATCTAAATTTCATTTCACATGCTTCCAAGAAATGAATAATGTTTTGACATTGAAACCAATCGGTGTCGAGTGCCATAAAACTAATTAATTAATAAATGTGTTGCTGGGAAACTTGATGTAAAACCCAGGTACTTACTGAAACTGTTTCTGTTCACAGACAGAGAAAAGCAGTTGATGTATCATTCATTTGTGCATTATAGTGGCTCAAAAAATAAACTTCAACATCAAAATCAAAATGAATTTCAACGAAAATTATTTTAATTGTGAATTCTGTAACTGTTGCTGTGACATGCGGCAGACTCCAGAGCCCTCTTCTCTCCTCTTCCCCTGTTTCGGTCTTGTCTCGTGGTTCATTGAGATCGCCGCATTTCAAAGGCCAACCATACCGACTGAACATCGATAAACTATCCTTTCGTCTTCCCGCCTTCCACTGGGCAACCTTTTTAACAAATTAACCAAATTGTCATCATGCCTTCTTTTTTTTATTATTAACTATTTTCATGCGAACTACATACTTTTTACTTTCGTCTATATTTATTATGTCAATCAATACGATTAAATGAGTTTGTAACATGATGAATAAATCATCTTTACCAAAATTTATAAAATCACCAAATGGTATTATTTTTTCATCTAAATTGAGCCAATTTTTTCGGTATCGAGATGAAAGTTTTTTAATGACCCTAACCCAAATAAATATCCGTATTGACTTGAGCGTGAAGTGAATCCTTACTATGATAAACCGATCAATAATTTTACGGAACGTGGATGCCATTGGCTGTTATTATTGCTAGTGCGGATTATGTTTATCTAGCATTAATGTCAACCTGCAGTAAAATTATCGCTTCAAGATTCCGCATTCAGCAAGTTATCGTATTTCGTAATACATAAAATATCGCTGTAGATCATAGATCACTCCAAGGGAAGCTTAATAAAAGTTAGATGGAAGCAGAGGAAAATAGGGTTCGGGACTATCGTTGAACTGACCTACTAGTGTCAATTTCCACCGAGCTATGCGAGCGCTATGCAGCCGACACTAGGGAAAAACCGCGCAGAGAATGCGTGATGGAATGGTGGCCTTAGGCTTTGGTTCTAGTGGAGACTACATTAACCGAGTTTCAAGCCCCTTTCAATGTACTCTGAATAGAAGAACTCGTAAAAGAGAATCACAAAAGACTTTTTCTATCGAGCTGATGGAAATGAATTACTCCCTTTTTTCGGGTTGTGGAATGTTTCGATAGTACGAAGATGGTAAATTAATAGCTGCAGCCTCTGCATAAATTACTCGTACGTTGTTTCGAAAAATATATATATTTATGTGTATATAGATACAATTATTTATGAAAACGAAATGTAGACAAGTAAATAGAATGAGAGAAAAGTTGTCTCATATTTCGAACGAATCTTAATCACAGAAACTGAGAAGAAATTATTTTGTTAGTCCTGGCCGCGGTGTTTTTAATCTCGTATCGAAGGCCGGAACAAATAATTTATGATGTCAATATGTCTATTCGTTAAATCGAGGCCCTTGTAAGTATTGTTCATTAGCCCCCAAAACCCACCTGTGAGCCTTTTCCTACTGTTACAGCTGGCGATCATTTGCTGACTCTGGCATTTTGCACAGCACTTTTACCTCAAAGCATTAATCAAATGATGCATTATGGAAATGTGCATGCTTTCCGGAAGCCTCTTTGTATGTTATCTATATGACCGATGATCGAAGGGTCTGTTATCTACGCCAGACTTACTATCTATTGACTGTTTGGGCTTTTTTTTAGTCTGAATATTTTTTGCTGAGATTCCAAATGTGTGCACGTGTGCAAAGTATATTTATCCATATAGCCTTTATGCTTAGAATGGCCTAGTATTTTGTACTCCATTTCATGAAAACAAGGGACATATCATTTTATTTTTTGGCCGTGGGCAACCTGTTCAGCGAGCGCACACAGTTGCCAACTCATGAGGCAACCAAAATTTGGCAAACCTAAGTGTGACACATTACTTTTCATTGTTTCAATGTACTTTCATTTTTCAACGAACCGCCGTTTACCTGAGGAACAAATGATGCATTTTAATTCTGCCGCTTTCCAACCGAGAACTCTTTTTTGAGCCACTGAGGCTATATATGATTGTTTATTATCAGATTCAGAGTTGTAGCCCTTTCCACGTCAAACGTCGACCTATCTTCACATTTACGGCAAATCAGCTGATAATCATAGTTTTTTGACTGGCACTCTGCGGATCCCTTGCATTTGCAAAGAGTGTGTTGTGTTGGGAGAAGTGAGGTTAGGCTCTTTGACGACCAAATTGCACCTCGATCGCCTACATGGAAGCAAACCTTGGTATCGTGGCCGCAAAGTCTGAGAATGGAGATGGCGGCTACACATTGTTTTTAATTAATTAATTTTTTTAAATTACATTTCAATACCTGCTTTTTAGGAGTACTTAAATTTATTAATGTGTTTACACCACTATGATTATTTTAGATTCACTCGTTCTGAAAGTACTATCAAATTCAAACTTGATGTGAATAACTCTGCAACGGTTTTTGGTAATTTAACAACATAATTTCCTTGGTTTCAATTACCCTCTTTGTAGCTGAATGTATAAGGTCCGAAATTTATGGAAATACCCTGTTAGAATTTTTTAGATCACAATCAGCATCTAGCACAAAGTTTCTAGCATAAGCCGTCAGGCGATAACTAACGAGTGATCAATTATTCAAGGTCGCAAAACCTACTTTTTATATTATTAGTTAGCAAAAATGAGTTGTTGTGTCCTAAAAGATTTGGCCCTACCAAGAAGGTAGAATGAAGCCTAATCATTTCGGTCATTATCAACAATATTACTAGAAATGCAATAATTGGAGTGCACAATACCCAAAACTAGCATTTAAAAACCTTTTATAATACATTTATAGCCTAAATTGTAGTTTTACTACCATTTTCGTGCAGTATAATATTAGGACTTGTAAGAAAGTGTCAGTACTGGTTTGATTTGCCATTTCTTGACGTTGATTATTCCCATGCCTATTCTAAAGAACTTATCTTCCTTTCAGTTCAAGTTATTTTAGGTTTTGGAGTGATATATTAATGATTTTGGGGTGCAGATAGTAATAGCAGTGCTTAAAACAGTCAAAATATTTTTATGAAAAATAATATACATACCAATATTAGAATCAACCTGAAGGGAGAGCGATATTGTTGAACTTGTTAAAAAATATTCAATCCTGCCTGTAAAAATGTTCTTAGAAAAATAAAACACTTTCCACGTATAGTACTTTTTACAACGTTCCCAAGATTGTTGTAGATGCTTCCGAAATAGTACCCAATAATATCGTGAAAATTTGTCTAAAAACTCAGAAGTGATATCCAACTAAGATCATTCAACTAATGCGGAAAATGCCTACATAAGTAATTACTAAAATGGCTCGATCTTAGATGGCTGCCATCGACCGATCCAATACGACTTCTGCAAACATATTCATTACACTCATACTAAAATACACGCAAAATACTCAGTACAAACCTATCGACGCCTACAATTATATGTGTTAATGCAGGAATAATTTACATAAGCCAACATCAAGTTAATGATCCACAACCGTAAGGTATGCACTTGTATATGGAATAATAGAGAAGACTTTCCATTGGTCTAGTTAACATAACTTCTGAGAATTTTTTCTCTTTCCGGTACCTAGTCGAGGAAGGAAAAACGGGAATTGGGAAGCTTTGGAAAAATGAAAATTTGCAACAGCGTAATAAATAGGGGTGGGACTCGATGTTCATTATTAAGATTCGAAGGTTGCCCTTTCCAATTAACGTCGTTATTTGACTCCTATCAAAAGCCGATAGAACTCATTAATTTCTCAAAAATATGATACAATAATGTACAATAAAGGTTAGTACTTTGTCAATACTCCGAATAATGATTTGAAAGAACGTAGGAGAGGTTCTAATGAGGAATACATTTTGAAATGTGCGACAGTATTTTCTCCAAATTGGTCCAACTATGTGAACAATTTCTCTTGCCTCGTACTTTGTGCAAAGTAAGAAGTTTTTGATGGGAAGTATTCATTAACTTGCAGTAACTGAGAATAAGTTCTAGCATTTCTTGGAACCTAATACTTGGCCCAGTTTGTACATGGCCCACAGTATCTCTGTGATACTCCTTTCTGTGGATGTAAAACATTTTTTAAGCTACGGATTTGTTGTAATTTCATCGGCCGTTTACCCAAGGGTCTGAGTACCTCACACCTGATGAAAATAATACGTCTAGGCGAAATAGCGAAATAGCCACAGGAAGTAGATGCAAAATGACAATAGATATGACAATAGGATAAACTACCTTCGTTGAGTCTTTCACTGACTTATAAAGACCCTCTACGTCTTTCAGGTACAAAGCTCGTACAATTTTAATTTCAACTGCAGAGTATAAGTGACTTAGCTACCTGTGCTTCGCGCTGTGTAATGTATGGAAAGCACCATTTGCAGCAACGGAATGTTACTTTCGTCATTCGACTTTACAGAAATCTAGATGGTAAGAATAATCTGCTGGAACTAAAGTAATACAGACTACAGTAAATACATTGGGTACTGATCAATATATCTAGACTTCAACAGTAAACACCTCACGAATAGCGAGCTTGTGTGTTGAAGAAAATTATAATGGAAAAAACAGCGGATCTATTTCTTTGATTTGTTAGTACAAATGAAAACAGCACGGTATTTCTGGAAGGCTGATGGAAATGAAAAAGTCATGTTTGAGATAATCCCATGTTTGCTTGAGACGAATCGAAGTTGTTGAAAGAGTATCATCATGGGAGTGAAATGTTTGTAATTTGAGATTGTTTACAATCTCACCGTCCTCTCCCCCTCCCGATATCGAACGATACCGCTCGTTATGATAGAACAATTTACCTCTGTTCATTTTTCTTAATTTTTAAAAAGACATTTTTTTATATTGAATATTATCTATTTTTCAGAAATTAAGAACGGCAGACTGCCCCGAACTGTCCAATCTTTAAACTCGATATTACGTTTGTATAATAATTATGTTTTAAATAAACAACACCTTCTATAGATTTTTGTGAACTGCGACAAATTAGTGTAATTGTGATTGGATGGATAGTCACCAACATCCCCCCCCCACGAAGATAATTTAGCTTCCTCTTCTGAATTCAGCTCAACGATCTTCAACTGGTCTTACCCCTTAAGCTGTTTAAGCCGCACTCTGGCGGCTCTCAGATTCCCATCGTTTCCACAAGTGACGTCAACTATTCTACCTCTCACCATTAGGCATGGCCAACCCTCCTTCCCCTAGTACTACTAAATCTCCAACTTGTAACAGGTCTGTCGATACCATCCATTTGTTTCTTTCTCCTAGCATGGGAAAGAGTCGTCTGTTCATGTCATCATCTCATCCATAACAGTCCGAACCCATACACCACCCATGCGCCGGGCCCGATGGACAATTAAATCTCTGCTCCATTCGGGTCATCTTGCTAATTTCAATCTACGGATACATTGCTGTGTGTTGCCTCCTACCGCCATGGGGTATTCCCTAAATCTACATACCGGTCCATTGGTCACCAGTGCGTACGTTGTACATGACATGTTGCTTCGCATCATTACGTTTGTCTGACATGAGTAAATTGTCTTCTACTGAGCTTTTTCGTCCCGAATCGTATCGTCAGGCCATTTTATTCTGAGTGGCCGATTGTTTCCCAGTGAGCCCCATTTCCAAAGCGAACGAAAATCATGGTGATGGTGGAACCACTATCCAAAAAAGGCACATCTCTCCAAAGTTCTATTTAGTCCATGTATCCTTACAGGTTCTATTTAGAGTAAAATCTTCCTCCACCAGATAGATTTACTGCTGAGATTGATTTCATTTTGTATAACATTTCTTTCTCCCGCAAATTTCTTCCTCATGAGCGGATGTGATACTTCCTACTAAAAACTGGTATCTTCCACTGGATCGGTACAAAATCCAGTGTGACCTTGCTTTAGGCAAAAAAAACATAACCGACGATCTCGAACCACTCTGAGCGTTTCTGGCACTGCCATTTTTATCATTTTGTTGCGTTCTTCTGTTCCGTGGAATGCGACAGTACAGAATATACATTTTTTATTTGCGTTCAGAGCATTACTATCTTTCTTTAGTAGCTCTGTTTTCCATGCTCCTGCATTGTCTAACGCCACAATCTGGGATTGCACCCAATCATTGAATACCTACAGACTTATTGGACCATGTCCCTGCTACGAACTCAACCCACTGCAACAGCATTGCTTTGTCATTCGGCCACTCTTCGCCCATTCCTGGACTCATCTCCAGTCTTGAGTCGGCCGATATTATCTGGAATGCCGTACCTTCTCTCTAATCGACCTATTACTCTGGCCAAACCTCCTGGAAAGAGCAATAGAGCACCCACACACTCCCTTGTCCTTCCTTTCAAAGCCTTCTGCAGGCGCAATAAGTTTTTCGTCTTCATTGTAGTGTCCTATGCTTGTTGATCTGTTGGACATGTTGATGGATAACGGCCAATGCGCTATATCCTCGTCAAACGTTGGAAACTTCCTTCCGAGCTACGAGTCCTATGACTTCTTTTAATTGATTCATGATTGCGTGGACCCCTTAATATTTCTGCAAGTAACATTTTGATTTCCATCCCTCTTCTTTTCGTTTTAGTAACAGTGAGCATTTGTATTTCCCACTGCATTGACACAGTCCCTAGTGCGTTGGAAACACTCGCTGCCCCAACTCCGACATTTTCTTCGACATGTTCTTCCACCTCCAACTCTTTCCTGAGTCTTTCTCTATCATTTTAACCATGTTCTCGTTGTTTTTGCTCCAACTTTCTCTTATGCGCATGTTGCTTCATTAATCTTCCCTGTTTGGCCGAGGGTATTGTTGAATGACTCGATCTTCCGTCTTCTTGGGCATCCTTGACGGACACAACTCGATTCCGTAAACGAATTTTACGATCAACTTTAAAAAAAGAAGTGGCCCAACTTGAACCGATGAACGTTGGTCGAATAGCTTCTTCAATGTTCTGCAAAATCTACGGGAAAAAAGAGTTTAGGATCGTATTGAAAAGACCTGTATTCAGGATGGGATGGGGTTTGTTCTGTGTGCTCGTACAATATTTTTACAGATACAAGATTTTTTACGGTATTTAATAAAAACTATTGCCTTGTAATTTGACCAACATCTATTCTTTTGTTGCAGCTGCGTTAATCCGGTGGTGTATGGATTCATGTCGAAGAACTTTAGAGAAAGCTTCTCGAAGGCTCTATGCTGCCGGAAAAGTAACGTCCGAAGACAACTGTCTGTTAGCCACACCCGAACAACGTCTTTACGAACGTATATCAACTAGGTACGTACACCTAATTAGTATTATATCATCTGAAAACACATATTAGTCACACAATAATGCCCTTTGTCTGGATCGCAGTAGTTAACCCAAATTAATTCTACCTTCGTGCAGGTTCACTGATTAAGTGGATGCGTCGTTATTAGTTCTTGTAACTAGATCTAAAAACGTAAATAAATAAAATAACGGTAAAATATAGAAACAATTAATCTACTGTCCTCTTTATTTTTTGTTATAGACAGGATATGATTTAAGGAGTAAACTATAAAAATAATCAAAATCTCAATAACCATCTAAGTAAGAGGTATTTGTTGGATTAAGAGAGAAATTAGTTCCCTGAGTCACTCTCATGCCGCAGGTTTGTCTCTAATGCAAGAGTACACGTTTAAAAAAAAATAATAATAATAAAATGCCGACAGACCCGCTGAAATATGGATACAGTACGTAAGACTTATATAATACAAGAATTATATAATAGTCAAATCAAATTTTTCATTACTTGTTCATACATCCGCGGGCAAGTGAAATGTAGATAGGTGTTCCATTGTATCTAGTAAATTTCAGTTGTTTTATTTCTGGATTTCTACGTCGTGCCAATATACAGAATATTACACTATTGTAGGTATTTTATATCTGCTTTGGTTTCCTACGAAGAGGCTAGCAAAGTTTGGTATCCTGGAAGTTATATTTGATACGAAATCATTCTAGAATTCAATTTCAAGGTATGAGACGCAATAATATTTGCTGAGTTTTTTCCATGTTTTGAAAATGGAAATGTGCGCTTATTAAAAAAAATCCTTGGCTTCTTTGGTTCCTCACTATTAATTTTAATTGATATAAATAAATAATAAGTCTTATTACCTTCCTTCTAATAGCCCTAGAAATAGTTTGGGGTCAGACAGAAAATTTGACCACTCTGAGTGAAAAGAAAAACTGTTGTCGGCCGTCTTAAAATTGGTGAATTAAATACTGGTGGCCCCACAGAGATGCTGAAATGGCACATTCCAAATTTTTGTTGAGATCGGAACTATCCCATTTTAAAGAAAAAAAACGGGTTGAACAAAAAAACTTTACATTTTCCTGCAAAACAAAATAGTAAAACGAATGGAGAAATCAGGCAAATTTTCGGGGAGTTCTTTCCTCTCAACGAATGGACTTCTATACTTCCAAATCACCTGGTCACTTCAATATTGGTCTGATTCAAGTCTTCTAAATCAGAAATAGCTAGTTTTTAAGGTTTCTATCGGGTTAATTTTGGCACTGAACTTTCCTCATCGCATTCTTCTTCCGTATCGTCGGATTTTCTGCGTGAAATGCTACACTACATTTATGAGTTATTCTGTAGGTCAATTGAAAAAGATCTGAGCTGAAAATTATTCGACACAAACCTTTGAAAGCATTTACCATTGAGCTTGAAACCATTTGAAAACAGGCTTGAAACAGACCGAAATTGAGGTGGCTAGGTGATTTGATGGGCAAAAGTTTAAATAGGTGCAGAAGAGGACCAATAGAAAATTAGCCTGATTTTCAATGCTTATATTTAACTACCTTTTTTGGAAAATAATTTAGAGATAATATTTTTGGCATCTCAATTTAAACTTTCGGCGACTCAATTTCAACTTCTGGCACACCACTTCGAGCTTTTGGCATATCAATTTATACTTTTCACAAATCCCAACTAACCTGACATTCCACCCCATATAATGATCAATAAATGTTTTTTCTCTCTCAAATTTAGAGGTATGAAGTGCCATCGCTAGATATATAAATTGTTTTGTTCTCTACAACTTTTTTCCGTATGGAAATTTCGGTAGCATGTTCGGCTCATGAATTATTTGAAAAAACCTTCGAATGTGTCACTTCAACGACTTCTGTGAGGTCGCCAGCATGTAGTCAATTGATTTCGACATGGCAGACAACAGTTTTCTCTCTCAGAACGGACTAAATTTTACATGTCTAATATAAAACCATTTCTAGAAATCGCTACCTATTTTCGGCCTCGGCTTCTGGAATATTAGAAAGAAGGTAATAATAATAAAACGGATAGTGCTGAACCCCAGGAAAAAGGTTTTCAACGAAACATATTTCTTTTTCCCAAACAAGAGTCGTCTTCTCCTTCAATTAGCAAAGTGAAATCAAAATTAATTATGCCGTTTGGGAAGCTTAAAATCTGGACTGCTTTTTTTCGTTGAGAGTCCGAAGATACTGTCATTTATCGCAAATGGAACGTTAGCTTAAAAAACAATAATTCTAAAAAACAAGGTAGCAACACTTTGGCCTATTTTTTACCTCTTAAAATTACTTCACGAAGTTGCATTACCCGATAAATTGTTCCGAAATTTAACGTTATCCTCGTTTTTTGAGTTTGAATTGTAAATTAAGGGAGTTAACGCTTTTGTGACATAAAGTAAAAAACACGAAAAAATCGTGTCAAAACGACGGATTTGCAGTGGGGTAAGAAAATACAGCTGTTATAATGATGATGCCGTATTGGAATTTATATCACATTACTACCTACCACAGAAGGACTACTTTCCCCCTCCTACCCTCCAAATTTGAGCAAGACCGGACCTGTAGAACCTGTGAAAATGATACTTGGTGGATTTAACGTGCGCATGCGCTGACGGATGTATTGATTCCTGGGCAATGAAACTCATCGTGATTATCTGCAGCCCACCCCGAACGTTCCTTGAAATTTTCATCAACATAGAATTAAAACTGTAAGAATTAGGCTCGTTACAAGTATTGGTGGACACACGGACGGACAGTCAGCCTGAAGTCTAAAACGAAAAGTGGGAGTAGGAATTTTCGAGAATAAATTGGATCACAAAAAAGGAAGCTTCAGCTACCTATAGGTACGCAATAAATAACATACATATTATACTATACCAGAAATGTACATACTAGTTCTGGGAATCGATCCTTGAAGTTAGGTTCACCTCAACGGTAGAATCCCTGTATACAAAAGGTATCGGGAATCGTGTGTCCAACCGCTCTTCTGTGTGTTTTACAATTTATTTCCTACCAAAAGTAAGCTTTTTTTTAGAGGCTTCATTTCTCAGATTTCACTTTTAAGATTTTTTATAGTGTTTTCGTATTTTCGTACTTCACCAAACTTACCATTAATTTGCACGAAAAATTCAAATTTAAGGATAATGTTAGAAAGAGCGATCAAATTTAAATGTTCTGTCTTTTCAATGCCTAAATGTTTTACTTCAAGCAAAGCAAGTCAACGAGTTAAAAAATTAAATTTTGTCAAAATTTTAAAATTCCCTATCTTTATAATCCTATTATTTATTGTAGCAGGGCTCTTCAGACCACCTAAAAACTGCGCCAAAACCCCAGTTTTCTAATGGTCTAATCAAATTTATTGTAGTAATTTCACACTAAAATGTAGTGATTACTGTAGTTTGTAGTGATTTTACAGTGAAAATGAGGTTTGAAAATACGTATTTTTTCAGGCTAACTCTTGAGTTTTTCGGAATCGAATGGAGCCACTCTCACCTCTCACCCCGACTGCCTAATAACCCTCACTAATTAGTTAGGAATTAATTAATAGGAATTTATTTGGTGATTTTTCTTCCATCTTAGGAAGAGAGTTTGATGTTGAAAGGAATTGGAATTTTCAGTCCTTAGGTATTACAAATTCGTAAGAAATGTTCTCCATTACACCTTGGTTTTTAAATTTCCCCAGAGGGAAAGCAATCGCCACTTTGAGAAGTTCAATAAATAAATTTGTAATGAAGTACCTGAAGGGCCGAACAATTCAGCGGTCTTACGAATTGAGTCGTCCCGAATCGACATCCATCTCCCTCCCTTACTACCCTGGGTATCTAACCGACGTCTGTTTTCAATCGTAGGTGGATAGGACAAAATGGACCTGTCAGGTGGCCTCCTAGCAGCCCTGACCTCACAGCCATGGATTTTTACCTCTGGGGAAATTTAAAAACCAAGGTGTAGAGGTTAGGATTGAGTAGAGAACCAACCTGATTCAATTGATTCTCCGTGCAGAAATCATAGACACCTCCGAGACGCCGTCGATGTAGTGTTCCGACGAACAGGCCTCTGTATACGCCAAAATGGAAGACATTTCGTACGAATTTGTAGTAGAATACCTAAGGACTGAAAATTTCAATTCTTTTTAATTTCAAACTCCCATCCTGAAATGAAAGAAAAATCACGAAATACCTTCCTGTTAGTGAGGGTTATTAGGCAGTCGGAGCGATGTGAGAGTAGCTTCATTCGATTCTGAAAAACTCAAGAGTTAGCCAGAAAACACACGTATTTTGGCATTCAAACTAGGAATGTCAAGAAAATATCGATGTATCAAGATATCGATATTCTTCCGTCGACATATCGACATTTTTGGGCGATATTTTCTATTCCGATGTACCGATATTAAATGCTATCGTATCCGACATTTTTCAGTCGTAAATCATCATACTAACCATATCCTACATCTTATTGCTCAAAACTAATGTTATAATTTCCATTGAAAGAAACGCTGCAAGTTCTTTCACTGGGGTTTATGATTCAATTGGCGTGCGTTCATAATTTGAATTTCTACTAAGCTTTGGAATGTGCGCGTTTCACAGGATAGAGCGATTATTGAATTTCAGGAGACTCCAAAGCTTCCAAAGGAATAGAAATTCAAATTATGAACGCAAGCCAATTGAATGATAAACCCCAGTGAAAGAATTTGTTTTTTTTTTTTTTTTTTTTTTTTATTGAACCTTAGTATCCCCCCCCCCCCCCCAACCAAAGCGCTCGTATTGCGTTAAAACTTCCCCAAACCCAAATTTAAACGATGTAGCCAAAGGTAGACATATGATCAACTGATCAATCCAACGTGCTCTATGCATATCTCCTGAAATTCAATAATCGCTCTATCACCTGTGAAACACGCACATTCCGAAGCTTAGTACAGATTCAAATCATGAACGCAAGCCAATTGAATAATAAACCCGAGCGAAAGAATACTTATTTACCCCAGTAATAATATTGAATAATAATCCCCAGTAATAATATTTACCTATATATTATCAGCGTTTCATACATATCAGAATACTTCAACCCGTGTATCGGCTACTAACTACACTACAAGTATTCACATCGGCTATCACTCCAGTAACCACATTCACTACAACTTGACGCTATCGGCATCCCTAGGTTACAAACAAACAATAATAAACCAAAAAACGCAAATGTTGACACCATAAATCGGTCCATACATCGGGAATGGTTTGACCTACGGACCTGGGGAGGGACTCATTCGATTCCTAGAGGTATGTTCTTCAAATAGGTATAAATTTAGGCCGCTTCGACTTGTTTTGAGGTTTTTAGGGATTTTACAAAACTTTGACAGCCCTTAAAGGGCACTTTAAATTGAGTGAGAGAGCTGGCTCAAGAATTGGGGCGTCGTCGGACCAAGATGGACTTGTCCTGAAAATTTCAAATTTTTTGCTCCAGCCGTTTCGGAGATTCGGACGATACGGACGGAAAAATTTTTATTGCAGATTCGGATTCTACACCCTTTGAAACGTAAACCATGAAATTTTCAGGGGGGTTAGAATTTTTTTTTCCAGAGCGATTACAATTGTTTATTATTGAATAATAAACCAATAGGGGAATTATATCAGATGACGAATATGCTTCCCAAATTTTGCCCCTGTCTGTATGTAAGTCGTGGTACTTCCTTGAAGACGTCTTGAGTCAGCGCACTTGAGTCCAGGATTGGCTGAAGCTCCCTAGGTATCCCATTCATTTTTTGGATACCAAAGAAGAATGTGGTCACCAGAGGGAAATTTGGGAAGCATATTATCTCACCGGCATCCATCAACGCCTCAACATCAGCAACACCGGGGCCTAAGTCCATGCCACCGCCCAAGATGCAAGCTGTGCGAAATTGCCATTGATGACATCAATTTCACTTCTCCAAACACCACTCATTCATACAGATGCCAGGGTGCTGCTAATTGTCAATCGCGTATGTGCGTTTACCAATTGATTTGTAGAAAATGCACAGAAGAACAATCAAGGTGCTGCGGCACAATTGAACCTGCGAATGAACAATCACAGAGCATCAATACACCAATCACAACCACGGCCAGTAAAACTCCACACACTATCACACGGACCCTCAACCACTTTTAATGAATGTTTCGGCGTTAAAGTTTTAAAAAAGATGACCCAGCCCACAAACGACCGACTTTTACAACAGTCGGAACGAGCACACCTTTTGGTATTGGGATCAAATCGTCCACCCGGACTCAACATCAATGATTGAGTTAACTCCACTATGGTGACGACTAACACGACAACAAGATGCAAGCCCGATCTCAAAACCAAAAATCACTTTTCTTCTAATTTTTGACAAAGATTCTTTCGAAATATCAAACAAATTCTTTCACCTTTATATCTGTTAAATTTGTACTATTTCTTTAACAAACGTTACATATATATGTATATACTTAATACCATTTTGTAATAAATTATTCTCATTAGGTGCGCTGGATGTTGAGATTAATGGTAGTTGAGAAGCAAGAGGTAGATGAGGTGATGTAAATAGATAAAAGTAAAGACCAGCACGACAGTAACGTCATGCGGGTTATAGATCGATACAGGTTGTTTACTCACTGAGGGAATTATCTCGAGAGTACTTGAATCGCCAAAGACGCAGCAGGAGAATGTAGTGTGGGTCGCACCAACTGCCTCTTTGCCCACCCTTCCTTTCATTAATGGCAGTTTATATTTGTTGGTAGGCAATCGATTATTCATTGTACCAGTAGGCTGTCTCATCGCCGTTGACGATGCTATTAAAGTTTTCTCTCTCGCCTCCCGAAGCTAAATTTTTGTCAACACTATTCGATAAACATTAATCAGTTTTTATGGATGACCCTCATCTATCTTGCCACTTCAATTTCTATTTTAGACTGCAGGGTTCTAAATTAAGTTGTCACTAAGTAACATATCATTAGTAAAATCAAATTTGAAACAAGGTTCATTGTTAAAAATTATAAACAAACAAAGAATAACCCCCCTGAAAATTTCATGGTTTACGTTTCAAAGGGTGTAGAATCCAAATCTGCAATAAAAATTTTTCCGTCCGTCCGCCGTACGCCGTACGCACGATTTCTTGCTGAAATTTTCAGGAAGAATCAATATTGGTCCGACAACGCCCCAATTCTTTAACCAGCACTCTCACTTAATTTAAAGTGCCCTTTAAGGGTTGTCAAAGTTTTGTAAAATCCCTAAAAACCTCCAAAAAAGTCAAGGCGGCCTAAATTTGGACATTTTTTGAAGAACTTTCCATGAGGAATCAAATGAGCCCCTCCCCAGGTCCGTAGCTCAAACCGTTCCCGATGTATGGGCCGATTTATGGTGCCAACATTTGCATCCACATTCACTACATCACTAGGTTACTGCGATCAAAACAAACACAACAGAGTTTTTTTTTGATATTAGTAACCTAGTGAGGTAGTGATGTAGTAATGTGGATACTGGAGTGAACACCTAAAAGGGTTTATAGCCGATACACGGGTTGAAGCATTCTGATGTGCATGAAACGCTGCAAATTCTTTCACTGGGGTTTATTATTCAATTTCATTAATTTGGCTTGCATTCATGATTTGAATTTCTACTAAGCTTTGGAGTGTGCGTGTTTCACAGGTGATAGAGCGATTATTGAATTTCAGGAGATATGCATAGAGCACGTAAATCGGTTCTCAACCAAAATACCTATTTGGATTGATCAGTTGATCATGTTTGTGTGCCTCCTGAAATTCAATAATCGCTCTATCACCTGTGAAACACGCACACTCCAAAGCTTAGTAGAAATTCAAATCATGAATGCAAGCCAAATGAATAATAAACCCCAGTGAATGAATTTACAGCGTTTTTATATTTCAACTGCTTACTGTTTATAATACCTAAATTCGTTCAAGTGTGTAATCTCTTAATTTTTAGAATATCGAGAACTTAGCTATTTTTAATAAATCCGATGGCTTTCATCAGATGGAAAAAGTTTACCTCTCGCTGGAAATATCAAAAATTGGGTTACCATCTTGAACAGTCTAACCTGCTCCAGAAATTAAAATGCCACAAATTGTCACATGAAGATTTATTATTTCTGTGTTGCCCTTCCCTCTTGTGTACCTAATTGTTAAACAGAGCTAATAAGCCTAAATCACCTAAATATAGCTGCACTAGTCATCATCAAACATTAGTCGACCTGAAGTCCTGTTATATATTTTCATTGCTTCCCTCTAATATTTTCACTATTGGATACTTATCCTCATAAATGAAAACAATAAAACCTCAACAATAGGCTCATTATAAACTTTCAGTATCCTTAACGGAAAACAAAAATACAACGATATGTATTATGTGCAGAGCAACAAAAACTTTGTGCTTTTCAAGAAATATTTTTTAATTTAAAAACTATTATTTAACCTAAACATGCGAAGTACAGTTTGATAAAAACGTGACTTGTTTTGTACCCACCAAAAACTTCAAATTCAAAAAACGAAAAGTCTGATCCGATTAAGATGGGATTTATACTTACATTATTGCATCTCCGTTCGGCATTTGAAAATATTACTAATTGTTTGCATGCTGTGCAATCTTAATTATCAAACCATTTATATGGATCAAGATCAATATCATAATACCAGTACCACAATTATTCATTCCCCCCCCCCCCCGTATTTCAACTCAACAATATAATTCATTTGTATTGGACACTATTTTACATACCGTTTTCGCGGCGCATGCAAAATAATTACTTTTATAGGCAACATTTTGTTGCCTTCTTACACTTTTCTACAGTAGGTCTTTTTAGGATCTCTAATTTGAAAAATAACAATGAATCTGACGATATAAAACATAACTACATGTTCGTTAGGCATAACCTGACAAGAATAAATAAGTCAATAAACCAATATGAAATGAATAAAACTCTCCATTCCAAAAAGCACACATTCTTGCAGTTACTTTTGAAATGTCACTATTTGGGCTTAGTTTCCACTGGTATTGGGTTAACAAGGGTGTTGAAAATAACAGCTATCATTAGAGGACTTAGGCAAAGGGAATCGAAATCATCGCGAACTTTCACATCAAGTCATTAGGGCGACCCACATAACCAATAACTCACGAAGTAATTCCATCGTTGGGTGGTTGCTCCAAGCTAAAGCAATTTCGCAATGGTCGAACTCACGTTCGTGAATCCTCGTCAGCGTTTGGTAATCTTGTTATTGTTGCTGTTATAATCCAACTAGTTGAGAGTTAGGGACGCCCTCATATCGTATGATTCGGCTAGTTTGCTCGTACCTACCTCTCCTATTTCCCCGTAGCCATCACTCATTTCTTTATAAACTTAAGAAATCTTTTTAGAAGAATTCCAGAACCTTCTTTGTAGTTGGAGACTACAGAAGCTTACGATGTTGGCGGTTTTTACCGTCAAAAGAACGCATTTAGATCCGGTTCGTTCATTATTAATTGAAGTAATAACATCTATCAACACCTGGTTTCGTCTTGATAATCAACGATTCCGCCATAATCCCCTGGAAAGCAAAGTATACTTCATACTGTATAATCAATTGAACAAATAAAGTGTATAACACGTTTTTCTTTTTCAATGGCTCTGAGTTTTTTTCAATAAGTCTCACTCTTTTAGTGAATTTTCTTTGAAAATTATGATACCGCAAAAGCCAGAACGTTTTGAAAGAAATTTTGATTCATGGAAATCTGTCTTGATGTACTTATTCTGGAATGGTTCTTGATAAACCATTTCTTAAATTTATTAATACAGGGTGTCTACCGTTGAGATGAACGAAACGAATCATCGATTCTACATGTATTTGGCCACCTAAACGGTTTTGGTTCAAACCTTTGTTATCGACCAAAGAAAAACATTTTTCTGACCTCCTCGTATCAAAAATTAACTACGAACACTTCGCTTACAAACTACAGTATCAGAATAATAGCATTAACTGGGTGTCTCCACATGGGTTGGGCAGAAACAAGAGGTCGATTCTATAACTAATTCGCAACAATTTTTGGGTCCTACATTTTTTTTTTTTTTTTTTACCCACTTTTTCTTCATTTTCAAGATTTGTTTCGTGTTTTTCACCTTACGTCTCGAAAGAGCCTATAACTCCCTTATTTTTCGGACTTCCCTGTAAAGCAAGGTTTCGTCAGTAGAGGGAGGCTTTTGGCGACGCTTTTATTCATGGCGGATGCCTTCACCAATGGCTTTATGGTCGAATTTTTAGATATACGTCAAGCATCGGAATAGGTAGACTCACGGACTCTTCAGTTGAGTATTTTAACCACCTAATCGACTACTATAACAAGAAAAAACGCTGCAAATTCTTTCACTGGGGTTTATTATTCAATTGGCTTGCGTTCATGATTTGAATTTCTACTAAGCTTTGGAGTGTGCGTGTTTCACAGGTGATAGAGCGACTATTGAATTTCAGGAGGCACACAAATATGATCAACTGATCAATCCAAATAGGTATTTTGGTTGAGAACAGATTTACGTGCTCTATGCATATCTCCTGAAATTCAATAATCGCTCTATCACCTGTGAAATATGCACACTCCAAAGCTTAGTATAAATTCAAATCATGAACGCAAGCCAATTGAATAATAAACCCCAGTGAAAGAATTTGCAGCGTTTTTTATGGTTATCGGAATGCTTCAACCCGTGTATCGGCTACAAAGCCTTTTAGGAGCTCACTCCAGTATCCACATTACTACATCACTACATCACTACGTCACTAGGTTACTGATATCAACACAAAAACAATAATAAACCAAAATAACGCGAATGTTGGCACCATAAATCGGGCCATAGATCGGGAATGGTTTGACCTACGGACCTGGGGAGGGGCTCATTCGATTCCTCGTGGAGTGTTCTTCAAAAAGAGTACAAATTTAGGCCGCCTTGACTTTTTTTGAGGTTTTTAGGGATTTTACAAAACTTTGACAACCCTTAAAGGGCACTTTAAATTAAGTGAGAGAGCTGGCTCAAGAATTGGGGCGTCGCCGGACCAACATGGATTTTTCCTTTAAATTTCAGCTTTTTTTCTTCATCCGTTTGGGTTTCGTGCGTACGGCGTACGGCGGACTGATGGAAAAATTTTTATTGCAGATTCGGATTCTACACCCTTTGAAACGTAAACCATGAAATTTTCAGGGGGGTTAGAAGTTTTTTTTTTTTTTTTTTTTCAAGAGCGATTACAATGGTTTATTATTGAATAATAAACCAATAATCGTGGCGAGATCAATACCCTAAAGTGCTCATTAGATCTCCGTCTAAATGGAATTCCGTTTCCAATAAATCGAGTGTATTCCATAATTGTTTGTTTAGCTACTAGAGAAGCTTAGGAGCGGTGTATCCGCTCACATAGATAAATCAACATACCCATATCTTCAAATAACAGTTTACTGAAATTTTACCAAAGCAGTAACTTATCAGTAAACACCGTTTTGAACTTCCAACACCGCTATAATCCTCCGCAACCCTTCCCAACGCAAACATATTTTAACCAGTGTTTTCAACCTTACCTACCTTGTGTTTCAGCTACTGCCTTGTCGAGTGAACGTGCTGGATGTGAACAGCGCCTAAGACGGAATGCTGAAATTTTTCTGCCATTCAAAAATTTCCGGCCGATGACCACGTCTTGCTGTTTGTCCAGGGAAGTGCCCTGAATCGGCATCACCCTTATGTTAGGGAACAAAAACTTTATGTGGTCTTAAACGAATGATGTAAGGCCATGAATTTTCCAAGTGTTCAAGTTAAATAGATTAGAGGTGAAACTGTGTTATTTTTACATGTATAATTTATTGCCATTGTATATTATTAAGTGAAGATTTATAAATACGTAGGTACTGGATAGAGCGAAGGTTGACATTTAGAAAACCAATCACAATTATTATTTATTATGAAGTTTTCAAACTGCGTCTTACCAACAGATTCGAATAACTATAAGAAATTAAATGTCCCTTATTTAATTAAATCAACTGAACATTCACCATGTGAGTCTAGATCATTTCTTGAAAACATTCTTAAGATTGTAACCCATTTTCTAGAATTGATGTATGTGAACACTGAACTGCATGTAGACTTATGTTTACAGCCTTTATTTTTCAATTATGTGATTAGAGGTTAGATTTATGTAGAGATTCAAACAGTTGACATGGACATTTTGCTCTTGATGGATGTAGACGTATGTATTTTAAAACTATTTAGAAGGGTATGATTCCCACTAACACATATCCAAATTTGATCGAAACTTGAACGAGCCAACGTATTTCATAAACTTCCAAGGGAATGTGCGGATGCCTCCAAGTTGTCTCCAATAAATTCAATCGAAACTCAATCATTGTAATTTTCGACGACATTACACACTGAGCCCAAAATATCAATTTATCCCTTCTTCTAATAAAAATTACAGTGAAGCCATTCAGCCACCTCTTTATTTTACCTACCTATCATGTTTTGAGATTGTGAATATGTGTACCAATTTCTAGGACCCAAAATGATGGAATTATTTATGTAACTTTATTCGTTTCATCATGGATTGTTCTTCGTTTAATATTTTTAAAAAGACGCAATTTAAATGGGGACATTACTCACCTCTCGAATGAGTAACACTGGAAGAAGTAAAAAGTAAAGTAAACAAGGAATTTCCCTTGGATTTTTGTCCGACTACTCGGAGGTGTCGCGGACGTCGCCAGCCGTCCTCTACGGAGGATCGGAACTAGGTCTGACGATTTCGCGCGTGGCTTCCCATTGCCTCACGCCCCTGGATTGGGAGCGATTTGGATTCACGTGATATCGAGATCAGAGGTAAACTGTCTAACGACAGTACAGGTATACACCACTTGATAGGATTTTGGCCCTAATCATTGGTGCCTGCCGGATTCGAACCGGGCTAATCAGTACTCCCACTGAAAGTTAACAGCCAAAGGACTGATGCCTTAGCTCGCTCGGACAACCTGTCCCCTTACCTTAATGAGTAATACTGGATTTCAGGTGGTTTTGGATTAAAAGGAAGTAACAGGAGATGACCAGGATTAAATAAACTTTTAAGTAAGTGGGGGGGGGGGGGGTTCACTGATTTACTTAACAATTTTTTTTCTTTTTCTTTTGGGGGGTTATGATTTTTTTCATTCTTTAAAAAAAATAAATGTTTACTTTATTTAACAATTTTTTTTTCTTTTTCTTTTGAATATCTGAACTGGTTGTTCTGAAATATTGGATTGTTGCTTAGCTAGTCCCTGATCTAGTGTCATTCTTGCACTAGTGTCTGTTAAAAAAGCAAAAAAATTCACAACAGAAAATACTTTTTGATTAAAAATAATTCGGATGTGACCGAGAGCCCTACTTTATTAGTTCTCAAAAACCGTTCAAGTTGATCATTAAGTGAATTACATAACCTCTATTCATCTGGTGCAACACTATTCCAACTTTAGTTTTCCAACAGTTTTCTGCTGTCAATTTTCTTTCATTCTACGATTTTTTCAATCTACGTTTCTAGAAACGTATGCCCACTTATTTTGAGGGTGTTAATATCTCTGAAGATACGTAAAATCCATATGCAGTAAATCATTGGACAACACTATTTTCTATGATTGATCATAATCGTTAAATGTTGATATTTAACTTTTTCATTAATATTTGGACCACACGTCAAATTTGCTCCGTGAAGTTAAGGACCCTCACTTGGAAGATTATAAATTATGGTTTCTGTTATCGTTCAGATCCTTTCTTTTTCGACAAAATTCATTTTCAAAATTTGGTTCAAGACTATCTTTCAAATTTTGTTTGGAAAAAATAATAATACTCGTTATTTAGTTGGCTTACCCGAAATGTACAAGACCGTTCGCGTCATTAGCTGATCTCTCCGATCTTGACTCACCACGAATTATCAGTACGGATTGGTTGGAACAAAACCAACCCTTTCAAACGGGATTCGCATCGTATTGATTTTGTTAAAATATTTACCGTTTCTAGTCACAAAGCAAGTAAGTAAGTTAGTGTTGAGAAGAAATAATTGTTCCCGTGGGTGGTGAGGCAATGATGGATTGGAGTGGGAGTTTTCTTCATTCAAAACCATTATATCGTCGTTAAAACCTAATTTGAAAAGGAAGAGTCGATTTCGTTTCAGGGTTGGTACTTCCTTCAGGCCAAAAACAAGTTTCTAATTATCAAACTTGAGTTGAAGAAAGCCAGCAATATACAAGGGATGAAATAAGTAAGTAATTTATACTCGAGACCGGGGACGATAAGAAGGTTTGGTGGATACCATTGTTAGCACTTCCGTCTAAACTCGAAAGTTTTTCAGATGGCTTTCTCAAACATGATTTGTTTGGAAGAAACCTTTAAGTGGTTTTGACACACTATAGACCTCTTATTGTCAGTTTTAACTATGTTCTTCAACGAGAAGTTACAGCAGTGGTTACAAAAATGTTTTGAATTTAAATTCCTCTATTTCTTTCATGGAAGTCCTTTTAGAGCCATTCTGAAACGATTCCGCGATTTCAACACCTTCTCGTGCAATAGCGTTCAGCCCTTCATCAACGCATAGTTTATACCTGTATCGATGTACGATAGTACAGATTATCAAAATAGGCTGAGAGGAATAATATTTAATATGATTTACTAAATCCCCAATGAAAAAGCATAACGTAATGGCATTCTACAAATACTATTTCTAAGGTATGTAACAACATTGAATGTACTCGTTGAAGCAGAGACTTCAGGATACAATTTACGTTAGATAAAAATCAAATACCATCCAATCCAGGATACAATTGACTCCAATCCTCAAATCCCTGACAATTTCATTGGAATCCGATGAATTGTGGAAGTCGTTATTTTCACAATGACTCGTGTACAGGTTTAACAAAGGCCTCTATTATTTCAAAACTCGATTTAAAAAAAATTCATGGAAAACCCTCTCTAAAGAAAAAACCTCTCAGTCCCTGAAATATAATTTACAGGCATTATCAGTTAGAAAATTAGTGCTAACAAATAGCGCAAAGAAATAGTTTCAAAACCAATATGCATCAAGTTTTACAGTAGAAATTTGGGAGTAAAACTTTTGATAGACTTTTTTCCTTTGCTCGGAGTGCTCTTCGTGCTATCACCTTTTAAACAAAAAAGTACGAAAAGACGATTTATGAATAAACATTAGAAAAGTTGTTGGAGGAGGTTCTGTTGATTTTCCAAAGTGCTCGACAAATTTTTCAATGGCCATCGCATATTTAAAAGCTATTTAAAAAGTTAGTTCGCTTTATGGTTAACCTACCCGCATTATCGATCAGGTTTAGTACATACTAAGTTATTTTATTTTATTAGCACACTTTGAAAAATATTTATCGTCCTTATTCTCGTTAACGGCTGTTTTTATCAATTTGTTGGTTAAGGACCTTACAATTGAGTTCAGCAAGAAGATAAATACAAGTATACTGTATGTAGAACATGAAAAAATGTCGATAGGACCTAATAACAGTAGGTAAGTATACACCCTGAACACGTATAACTCACCCTTCATGAATATTGATCAGTTATCGTCCTATCCCGTGGTGATAAATAGGTGTACTGTGAACACCTCCAGAATCAAAATCGGGAATGAAGGACAATGTCTTTTAGTCAACATCTCCCATATACTTGAGTATGTTCACAAGATAACAAAATGCAAACGGTACGTATATTTCTCTTACACCTATCGATCACTCACGTATCATACTAACTTTAGCTTCCCAATGTGCTGCATCATTTTTTCCTTCCATACACTAGTTGTTGGCAATATGTTTATTGGTGAATGTAAAAATGTGCTCCTACGTGAATCCTTCATGTTTATTTCAGATCCACAACACCTTGTAATTGTATTCTGGATGCCATAAAAAGGGTACCATTTATATTTCTCCTGGGTACATCGAAATGATCTTTTAAAATAAACTTCTGTAATCGACCTCGACATCGAAGATTTTTTTCGTGTTTTCGATCTTACGTCATTTAAATTGTCACAACTCCCTCAATTTTGGAGATAGCTCAAAATTGATGACACCGTTGGAAAGAGCGTAAAATTTTCTATCTATTTGATGTCAGAGCACATTTTTTTGATCGCATCAAAGACGTGCGATTGCTGCGCGAAATGGCAGTTTTGTCAAAATCTTGAAATCGCCTGTTTTGCATCTCGCCTAGAAACCCCATTAATGCTTGACACAGAACTGTGCTGGAATGGTAAAACGTGCGCGAAGATGCCAGCTTTCCAACGGTGTAGTCGATTTGGTTTTAAAAATATATTTAGTTAAGGAAATGATGTTTAACTGCAGAAAAACGTGTGTTTTCTGTTAAAATTAAGGTTTTTCCAAAAATCTTGACGAAAAAAGGTTGGAGGCGGAATACGCGTAACTTTTCTCGCTGTATCGAATGGTGACAACGCCAGACCTCTCAAGTAACGATTTAAGTTAGTTTTTTCGGATTCATAAACCCGTTCATTTGTGAACAGCGTCTACGGCCAAAGTCAGGATTATCGAAGAGCTGAGAGACGGCTATTGTTTGTGTTCATTTACGATTGATTGCGATAAGCCAGGCTTCCATATCGTTACCAACTCTTCCCTTTCGTCTCTTTCCTCGCTGTATTTCCTTCAGCGTGGTTTCCCTATTGCGTATCCCCATTCATTATGGTGCGCTGTAGCTATTGAACATAGCTGGTAGTAATAACCAAAACCTTAGTGACAAAAAAGGAACAGTAGATAAAAAGAAGATAGGTTACTAGATTTTAAAAAAAGGATCAGTGACGTAAATAATTTTATCTACCAATATTTTTTCCTCATACTATCCGACGTGTTCGCAAGGGTGTGAGTTGTACACAGGAGGAGTGCGACTCCCTTGCTGCTTCAGAAACATTACCATTGGCAAAACCGTACACAAAAATCATGTCAACATACTCACTTGTGGTATAGCTATTCAACTGAAAGCAACTCATCGCAATCAATCGTAAATGAACACAAACAATAGCTGTCTCTCGGCTCTTCGATATCCTGACTTTGGCTGGACAGCTTAGGAATGCCGTAGACGCTGTTCACAAACAAACGTTTTCATTCAATAAAATCATTTACATTTTTAATTTTTAAATATTTATTTTTTGGTTATATCTTGACAATCTTGCTTAAACTCCAACTATTTGAATCAACTCGATTTAAACCAGAATATCTTACCATTGGCTTACAACTGGATACCTAACATGTTTGAGTCAAAAACATGTTACTAAAACTGAATTTGGTCAGAAACAACAAATTATCAACATTGCAACACCCAATGCCACGGCCAAATCAGATTGGGATTGATAATACACGGCGCACAAAGCAACCCCTCCTTCAAGACCGGGGGTCGTGCGGGTCATTGCATACCCTTGCCCCTGACCAAAACAATGCCTCCTCCGTAGCTTTCCCTTTTTTTTCCAAAAGGCTCGCGAAAAAAGGTTGGAGGCTTGATATACGCAACTTTTTCGCTGAATCGAATGGTAACAACGCCAGACCTCTCAAGTGACGATTTAAGTCAGTTTTGTCAGATGCATAAACCCTTTCGTTTTTGAACAGCGTCTACGGCATTTCTAATCTGTCCGGCCAAAGTCAAGATAATCGCATAGCCAAGAGACGGCTATTGTTTGTGTTCATTTACGATTGATTGCGATGAATTGCTTTCAATTGAGTAGCTATACTACGAGTGAATATGTTGACATCTTTTAAAAACCTCAATTTTAACAGAAAACACACGTTTTTCTGCAGTTAAACACCATTCCTTAACTTAAAAATATTTTTAAAACCCACAACGACTACACCGTTGGAAAGCTGACATCTTGGCGCACGTTTTACTAGGCCTGCACAGTTCTGCGTCAAGCATTAATGGGGTTTCTAGGCGAGATGGAAAACAGGCGATTTCAAGATTTTGACAAAACTGCCATTTCGCGCAGCAATCGCACATCTTTAATGCAATAAAAAAAAGTGTTCTGACATCAAATAGATAGAAAATTTTACGCTCTTTCCAACGGTGTCATCAATTTGGAGTTATCTCCAAAATTGAGGGAGTTGTGACAGTTTGAATGACATGAGATCGAAAACACGAGAAAAATCTTAAATCGCGAATAACTCAGAAACGAGGACTCTGACAAAAATTGCTAGGAGGTATTTTTGTTCGGAAATGAGTTGTAGAACACGTAGGAGTCGGATTGTGCATAACTCCTGGGAAACCCTGTATATCTCTTTTTTTATAAAAGAGAAAAAATCTGCGGAAAATTCATTACTAGGGACTGGAGGCGGAAACTTGGGTGAGATTTATCACGACTGATTTGAATTGTTTGAGTGAATTAATGGAAACATACAGCGTACAGCGATTTCTTTCCTTCCCTTTTCCTCAATTTATTTGTATTTGTTTTACTTTTTTCCCAAAAGAACGTATCAACTGCCGGATCCTTCTGTCTGCCTCTATATACGTAACAAATGGGTGGTTCATTTTTACTGATCCCCTATATCAAATGGCGGCAGTTGAACAGAAAAATTCACCCTCCTTCTAATTTGCATTTGAAAAGCTCGGTAGGGTACTGGAATGACCAAGTTGAATGTTAAAAATTTATGCTGTAAAATTTGAGTTTTTTTTTACTATCCCTAGCTGATTGTGAGAGCTTTTGTTTAAAAAAAAAATATAGGATACATTCTAGTGATTCCTAGAATTTAACGTTTGAAAAAACGCTATTGGTGATTACACAAATGTTTATTGTTTTCTCCCTCACTGCTGAACAAAAGAAAGCTTCAACTTCGTGCAATAAGTCAAACAAATTTTCGTTTACCGAAACCCAAATGTTTACTAACCTTCTGCGTTTCAGAACTTCTATTTGGTAAATTTACCAATGACAGACAAGTAGGGCGATGAGTAACGAAAATTGATCAGCAAGCTCTCATTTATCCTCGTGAAACTACTTCAAGTTAGTGTCTGATTTTGATTAAATTTTCGGGGCCTTTGCGAATCAGCATCTAGATGATTGTTTAGGAATTTCATTGCCGTCGAATTGATAGTTGCATGGGCCTAAATGTGAATTTCTTAAAACTTTAACTTCGCATGATTTATGTTTAATTTCTTCCGGATTGTGAGGGGTAGTTGGATATAAGTTTTGGATGGTGTCTTATGAATGTCATAATGATTGGTTGAATATATATTGAGCACGAGGGAATCTAAAATCGGTAGTTAGAGGCAAAACTCCTCGACGTTCTAGCCCTTAGAGTGCGATTTGGTGGAGCGTCATCATCACCGTACCGCATCTCGGGGACACCGCGTCCTGAAGCGCTCTACTCCTCCAACTTATATCAACGACACCAGTTCGAGTGGAGCATCTGCGTCTCCGTCCGGAAAGTTAGGATGCTGAGCGGCTCTAGGGACTAGTTCATATGTGTTCCTACGCGCATCGGGTATGCAAGCTCTCAATTGAAAAATAACTTTCCCGATTGATAAGAAATTCCCACTCATCGATTTTTAAACCTAAATTTTTAAAATGTAACCCCTAATAGAGCTGACCAACGAACTCTACTTTGCCTTTGATATTACAATCTTTTAAATTAATCATCTGAAGTGCTTAACCTCAGTTATCATTCGTAAATGTCCAAACCATTTTTGAAAATTTTTATGCACACCGAACATTTCAGACCCATATATTAGCCAAATTCTTCGAAAATCAGCTAAAATTTTATAGAAAACTCTACTTATTCCCGAAAATTTATAAAATTCAACCCCCGTTTCATGTTTTTGCCCTCGCAAGCCTGAATTCATCATATCGTAGGTGTTCAAGCTAGCTACATTTACGGTTGTTTCCAGATTTTTTTTTTTTTTTTTTTTTTTTAATGAATCTACCATTAACGTTGAGGTGTAAATACCGATTGTATTGTAGGTATGTGTCCAGTTCAACTTCTTTGGATTGTTTATTTTCAGACAACCAGGGGAGCCTTACTCTAGATAATGCCGAATTTTAGGATTATATCCGTACCTACCTGCTGTAGTTCTACACTAACAATAAAACATATAACTTCGGTTTTCAATATAAAGTGTGGGTGCTAAACGATTTCAAATAAATGGGTGTCGCACCTAACTTGTACTGGCCTTGATGAGGAGGGACAAGACAAAATCAAATTGCTTACGGTTGAAACGAAAAAATAAGCGGAAATTTTCTTTGTCTTCTATGAGATGAAGGTTAATTAATAATGCTTGAAATTTCTCCACTTTACTTTTCTTGAACTCTCCCTCATGTAATAAAAACAACACTTCTTCCTCCTCCTCTTCCAGCAACAACATTGTGACTTTTTTCTTAGCTTGATGAGTTGACCAGAAATAACAAAAAACGAACGCCTGGTCGCTTATGTGAAACACTCCAAGGCGGAGGCTGGCTGACGTGACCGGACGGGTAAGCGGGACGCAGACGCTCTATGCCCAGCTGCACGTTTAGGGAGAAAGAGCGGGTGATCCTAAAGCGGTCTGAGTAGGCTCATTCGGTTCGTTGAAGGAGCATGTATCAATGAAGATAACAGGTTATTCCGAAAGTTTTTGGTATTCAGGTTTTTGAAATTTCAGCACTTTGGTTTCACCCTTTAGGATTTGGTTAGGGTCATGGAACTCAAAATTTCAGCTGTACGAAAAGAGGATACTCAACGCGTATACCGACTCCACAGTGGATTTGAAATACTATCTTGTTACGTCACTGACATTGGAAACCGAGACTTACAGAAATGGGAATGTTAAATACGTCGAACAATAAATACCATGATTTCATATTTTTAACAACCTCAATCCTTTTGTATTACACGGAGAAGGAGGAAGGCCTTTCCCCTTCCAATTTGAGACTCGATTTCCTGATCGCCAACAACGCCTATCGACCTCCAGAGCACATCCCAAAGATGAATGGAGGAGTAAAAGATTCGATCAAAGGTATTGCATTATGGTTTTCATACTTAATGAAAAGTTATTGCATTCTGAAGTGGAAGTGGTATGGTTGCGATTTTCTTTTACATAGTTCACAGTCACGACGATTTGATCGTGAATGAAAAGAAGTACCTACGCGGCGTTTTAATTTATAAATAGATAAATTATAATAAATTGTATAAATAGGTACAACTTGGATGTCAGTATTAGAATTCAATTCAGCAATAATCAACCAGGAATTGATGCTCATGTCAATTCTGCAAACGTAATTCATAGCAACTCTCCATCAATTTCTTAGCGGTGTGAGTAGTAACATGAAGGAAGCAGAGCCTATTTGGTAAAGTGTAACATCGATGCTGAATTGTCCGAGGAATCGTTCGGTTGGGACGTTGACCATATCATAAGCCTTAGGTGGTTCAAGTTCCTGCCATCCAAGATGGCTCCATTTGTGCTTGTTCATCTTTTCTTGCAACTTTAGGAACAAAAACTGAAAAACTGAGACATCGGCGAAATATCTTTCTTTGTTCTATGGTGCGAAAATGCGAAGCAGATAATGTTCCATTTTCAGGTTTCCTAGTTGCCCTTTAAGCAAGTTCTACGTAGACAGGGTACTCAAGCGACACGAGGGACAGTGAATAGCTAAAAGTAGTAGGAAATTATGACACTGACTGCGTGTACATTATGTATATTCATGCGAATGGGACTTCCACCGTCTCATGTTTTGGAACTGGCTGGTGCAATTTAAAATACTAACTTATTCCGAGGCCTTCTATCTTAGGAATCTTTGCTTTCTTTATCGATGCATTGTACCTACAAGATATGAGTCTTCAAATTTAGCGAGTTAAACTTGAAACTAGTTTGCTTTCTATTGATATTAGACGTTGTGAGTGTAAGTGTAGTGGAAGGTTGAGGCTAGGGCAATAGACTCTATTTCTGGTTTTAAGTGATACATCAAGTCTAAATACAAAATTGTTTATCAATATGACTAAATATATGTTTTATTTCATTGCTTTACATGGCGAATAATGTGTATAACACAAACAGGAATTGTTTTGCGTCATTTTTAAATTCCTTATTTACTTCATTTCAAGTGGTGTATACATCAGATAGTAGAACAAAATTGTGTGGAATCAACCTTTTAACAAAAGCTTGGATTCGAAAACTTCTCTTCACCACGACGGCTATTATTCAAGAGAGGCGGTGATTTAAGTGAATTATAAGCGAGCGCATTACGCTACGTTGAAAAGATTATTGTCGTAATGTATGAAAATTTTTCATAGGGATCCTGTAGAGGAAGGCATCATTAGGAGTGTTCATGGTCTACACGGAAGAACAATAAATTTCATCTCTTACACCTCATTATCGCAGCACTAAGCGGTTGTCAGGTGGCTCATTACGTAAGCGTTAATTCTCATTAAATGAAAAAAACACTTCTACCTAGGAAGAGACTATTCTCATGACCTTAAGAGGTTGCATTCGTAGAGCGCGAGTACTATCTACGTTTAGTGCTAGTTTTCATGTTTGCATCGTCCTTAAATGGAAACAAGTTTTTCTAAGCCCTGTTGAAAACATTTATAACTAGCTAGTTTACCCCACGTTATCGGGTTAGAAAAATAAAGTAGGTGGGTACACGCTCAATATCACACGAAGTCCAGCCGATGTGCTGTTTTGGTTTATTATTTACAATTTGGTACCTTTTCAATCGACCACGAATACAAATTTAACCCCCCCCTCCTCCCTCTCTAAAAAAATTGTTTTCTTACGTTCTAAGATGTATAGAATCCGAAAATCAAATTTTAAAAAAGCCTTCCGTCCGCAGTATACCGTCTAGAGTTTTTCTCCGAAACTACTGAACCAAAGATAATGAAACTTGAGTCACAAATCACATTAGCGGTCCACTTAGAACTGAATTGGCGGCAATGATATCAGTCATTCCAAAAGGGTTGGATCAAAGGGCTGTAATTTCAAAATTCGAACATCAACAACTTTCGAAATAACACCATTGTTTTTGTGTGCGTTATTGATAAACGTGCCTTCAAAGAATCGAATGAGCCCAGACCGCTTTACGTTCATCCGTTCGCTCTCCCTAAGAGGCTAAAAACTTGGACAGAATGCAGAACATGAACATGAATGGGAATTTGAACATGCTTGGGCGATAGTTAAAATCGCCTGGTATCATGTCATAGTAGTGAGCTGATATACCTAATTGTTCTGTAATTTTGTTTCAAGAGTTTCTTTTGAAATCGAGTTTTTCAAGTCTCTTGTAATATAATTGTGGATTTTGATGCGTAGGTGATTAGGTCCTCTATTTTAACTGCTGCTGGTGCTGTCTAATCAAAAAAGGCGAACAGGTAGATGTAACTTCTACATATATATGGCTCTTTTTACAACATTTAAAGTGAAGAAGATGAAATATATAGGTGCGAGGCGCCGAGTTTAGATAATGTACCATTGATTACGTTTTTAATTAGTGTTTGGCACAATCATCACTTGTACCCGTTCTCTTGTACATTGGTGCTTATCACGTTATATTTAGGAACATACAATCCATTTAATAATTATCTGCAGTTCAGTGATCTGCAAAAAGAGGGATATCAGAAAATAATAAACCCACGTTTTCGAATTAGCAGCGTTTTTGTCATTTTTCTGCAATACTTCCATAATTGGGCACTTGGTGGTATGTAAACGGTAAACAATGAAATGACAACAATAAACGACCTCCATGCCCGCATAAAATGTCAATATCTATGGTACAAGGGAAAAAATTAGCCTCAGGGCTCAAACAGCCGAACTCCGTGGCTCAGGTTACCCAAAAGTCCCAATTTAATAACAGCTGAAAGATCAATTTTCATATATACAGTATCAATTATTTATGAAGAAGAAATTTAGACAAGTATACAGAATGACGAAAAAGTTTTCTAATATTTCGAAAAAATCTTGATCACAGAAAAATTGGAGAAGAAATTATTTTTCTTGGTCGCGGTGTTTCAATTTGGTATCCAAAGCCGGAACGAAATAATTTGCGATCGCAATATTTCTAGTCATTTAAATTGAGGCCAGGGGGTCTATTAGCCCCCAAAACCCATTTATGAGCCCTTTCTGACTGCTGCAGCTGCCGATCATTTGAAGCCTCAGACATCTTGCACAGCACTTTCACCCCGAAGCATTCATCAAATGATGAATTATGGGAACGTGCGTGCACACCAACCGGGAGTGCTCTTTCTTGAGCCACTGAGGCCCTATGATTGTTCATCCTCAGGTTTAGGGTTGCAGAATTCCCCACATAAAAAGCCGAACTGTCATCACATTTCCGGCAGATCAGTTGGTAAACACAGTTCTTCGACTGGCACTCTGCGGATCCATTACATTTGTACGAATGTGAAGTATTTGGAGAGGTGAAGTCAGGTTCTTCAATGATCAAACTGCACAACTTGCACCTCGGTCGTCCACATGGATGCAAACCCCGGTCGGGTGGCTGAGATTGGGGATGGCGATGGGATAACAAGTTCCCAATCGTTTTTCGGAAAATATATATATACTCGTATATGGGTCATTCTTAGCAAAACGTAAATGTGGAGTGCTTTTTTGAAAGCATTACTAAAGTTGTTTTTTTTCCCCAAATTTTTCATGATACTTTCATTTATGGATACACATTGAAAAAAAGGTACCAGCAGCGCATCAGCATGCTTATTTTTTAAATTAAAAATAATTTAAAAAATGTGTAAGTGAACCGATGACATGTTTGGGTGAGTCAATGACCAAAATGAATTAACCAATGACATTAACCGTGACACAATGCCAGTTATCCATCCGTTGCTGTTCAATTGACCAAATTTGATTACTATCAACCACCTTACGCTCGTGGAGAGCATCCAGGCGCAACTGAAAATTTGCATGCATTTTGCAGAGACAAGTGTCCGTTTTGTCAGAGACAAAAGGTGGAATACGAAATTTCGAATGAAGAGGACTCGTTTAATTTCCTGTGTAGGTCGACTAAGTCTCCCATGTGCAATCGTTTTTTTTTTTTCTCACCTGATTTAGTAAAGCAAAATTTTTTCCCTGGGAGGCACTTGGAATTTTCATCATCCTCCAGAAACTACACATTGCTTTGTTTCCTTCTAACGAACTGAAGATCTGGAAAGCGAAGATTCTCTAGAATTATTATCAGCGTTCATTATCATCCTCAAAGAAATCACATTAGCACACTCAGTGATGAGACCATACTTTTTGAACAGTTTCCCAACCCCTAGAATGAATATAATTGTGAAAAAACTTGAAATGGGAACAATTTCTTCAGACTTTAATTGAAATAAATATGAGGTTTCGCCAAGATGTCATTGGGCCATTCAGGTTTGTCATTGGTTCACATTGTTAACAGTGACCCAATGACAAGTGAACCAATGACAAAACACGAGTTTTCCTTAAATCTTCGCAAGATATGGTTTTTTCACAAAACTGATGGTACCATTAAAAAAGAAGCATCTAATGAGTTCGGACAATATAAAATAAAGGATAATATGATGACTTACGAATGGATTAATCGATGCGGACCGATGACACTAAGAAAAAATACGCAAACGTCTTCGCACTCACACGACACTCTCAACGCCCCGGATTAGACTGAATTGCGCAACAAATAGTGACGAATTGGTGAGAAGATGTCAGGTTTATGGCTACTCCCCTATTCTCAGAAAAAGTCTTAAAGAATTTTAAGAAACCCCTCAGCGTGAACTAATGACAATTCTTGGTGGGACAACCCTGTGGCACCTTATTTCGAAATCAAGTAATAATTTGAAAATGTTGATACACAAGTTTCTTAAACTGCAGAATTTCCTTGAAAAAGTGGTGGGTCGAAAGACTAGGTACTTACTGAACGGAAGTAGATTGGATCATTCCAAGTAGACAATGTCTGGATGGGGACATGGTGAACCAATGACATTTTCGGTATTATTTTCAAATTTTTATATAGAAATAATGAATTTATATTTCTTTAAATATGCGGAGCAAGTAGAGCGCAGAAAACCCTATCTGAAACACATTAGTTTTTGAAAAAAAGAGACCCCTGAATAGGTAAAATAGCTCTGGACGTCCAGATTTACGTTTTGCTGAGAATGACCCATATACCGGTATTCATGTATTTTATTTGAATTTTTAATTTTAGAAAACTTGATTGTTCCTGTACCAACTTCAGAGTTTTGACCACAATAAGACTATAGTAGATACTGTAGTAGTACCTAAATGACAAGAGTACAAATATCACGATCAACCCGCTGGTTACCCTTTACCAGTCTTTAACACAAAACACATCGATTCAATTCATGCGAACAGTTCAACTTGGCTTCGTTTTCGTTTTAGTCTGCGTCTTTTTTGTATAGGTATTAGAGATTATTACAGGATTTTGATGCGAGTGTGTAGTTCGTGGTACGTCTAGTTGATCATATCCTTTACACAAGGAATGTCCAAGTCGTTGTGTAACATAGCATTTCTAACATACCACGCAGCCGCAGTAATGAGCCTCAGTACTCGATTTCAAGTTACCGGTGTACCGTGATTATGTGATGCTGCTACCGGCCCCTACAAACCGCACGAGTACGACCAAATTAATTTGATTAGCGATAAATATAAACGTATTTCTACGCCGAGAGATATAGGTGAACGTTGAGTATCTAACGGTCTTAATTGACTACTCGTTGAAGCACTATAATAACAAAGTATCTTATGTGGTTTTCCCATGTAAATTTACTGTCCAAGTGAATTCCAACGACTATTTAACGTAAACAGATAAGTTAATTGGTATGTATTCGTTAATAGACTAATCAAGGAAAGGTTTTTCAAACTGTGGCATTCTCTTCACTCAGAATTTGTGTACCTTTCATACATTTCAAAATGAGAAGTCCGAATAACCTGAAATGGAATTTATACGAACAAAATCAACCATAATAATTAAGGTTGATGAGGATTAATATCATAATACCAATATCATTCATATCAGCGCTGTTTGATTCCATCCGTATTTGAGCTTAATAATTCAAACAAGATTGCTATTGTGACTTCACAATAAAAGTTAGTCATACACCATCAAGGACCTTTTTGCGACCAATTACGAATGCTATTGACATTTAAGACTGTATTCAACGAACCGTAAATACTTTTCCAGTTTACTTTTCCAGAAAATTATGAATTCAATAGGCAACATTATGAACCCTGGATTTTATTGTTCCATTTTAAGTAGGAGTCAACTGCCCCCCCCCCCCCCTATTATATAATCAACATTTTTTAAATATTATATTAGTCAACTATTTTATCGCCTTTTATTTGGGGAAGGAAAACCTCACTACCATTACAGAGAAATCAATACACCTAATACATAATACAATACATCTAACACACAGCCTAGTTGGAAAATGGGGGATGTTAACATCACAGCGGGACGGACACAACCCAACCACCGAGCAAATAGACACAGAGCTGTCAAGACTCTCGTTTCTTAGTATTTGCAAAACGATCCACAATGAATAAATAAGACTTCACTGAAAGAGCTCCCCGACACTTGTCCAAGCAGTTTATACCTGTGGTCAAAACCAGCAGCAACGTAGGAAATTTTTCCCTTTTCCTCGCTTCTGTAATGCTCAGGCCCTGGGAAATCCAGGGGTGGAAGAAGAGCAGTAGGAAAGACAAACTTGTTCATCTGAGTTAGTGGCCGAATGATTATTCAGGAGGGATTACGCATCCAACCGTCCGACGTTGTTTCCAAAACTGGAACCGCGGGCGGGGGAACCAGGCTACAAGTGCATAGAATCTGTCGAGACAGTACCTCAAGGTTGGATTCGCGGGGGCAGTGGTTTACAACCTTGGTAAAGCAGCCGGTAAAGTGTTGCGCGGGTTAAGCGTAAAACTAAGATTTGTTTTAATCCTCAATTATTTTAGAGTAAGTTGAAAATCGAATCGGGCTAAGGGCGTGTAATGAAAGGGAAAGGATATACGTATTGGGAAAATTATTCACTTGAAGCTGAGTATATTAGTCTTACCCCTCGATGGGAGAGCGTGTAATTCAGATCCTGCTCCCCCTGAATCCAAAACATGAATTATATTTCTGATGAAGGAGATGTAGTAGACTACACCTAGGGAGGAGGTGAGTGTTGTTCTTTCAATCGAAAATCAGAGCTGAACCAGAAACGGGATCTCCTAGCTAGTGAAATATAACCTAGTAGCTTTACCCCATTCAATTTTTTTTTTCAGCCCCATTTTATCTTCCCTAAAACTTGAACTGTGGTATTTTGCAATGGCAAATATGTGGAAATGAATTTTTTTCTAGAAGCTTTAAATCGAAGAGAACTATGCTAGAGCTTGGATGAACGGAGCAACTTGCTCAACTCCTCTAGTTTAGAAAAGCATGTGCAAGAGGGTGGAAAATAAGTTCGGTCAAATTTTGGAACCTTTCTTCCAACCACCACTCAAACTTCTTTTCTTTTCCATTATTCCTACTTTTAATGGCAATCTCAACTTTCCTTAATTCATTTGGAGAGTGATTCCTCCCCACCTGATCGATAAAGGCGAGCATTGTTTGCCGTGCCTCTTTCCTAAGGTGAACTAGAAATTCAGGCAGCAGCTTGTCTAGTTAGGCACTCCTACCATTTTGGGTTTCCCTGAGAGCACTGTAAAAATCCACTGCGGTACCAAAAACACTAAGTTCTTTGCTTTTTGTTCATTAACATAATAATTTAATTAATAAATACCCATTCCCATCGTGGGCACCTACTTCAATATCATACCTATCAATATTTCTAAGATGTTTGAAACTTAGTTTCAAAAGTAATCAATTATTTAGTGCGAATGATTGTAAGATTAGTTTGTTCTTCTTCAATAGTGCAGTTAAGTTAGAGATTATATTTGGTGAAATGGCTTTCTTTCAACAAGTAAATGACACGTCGTGGATGGGCGATTTCATCGAAGATCCCTGCCCCGGACATACCTCTGGACATGCTGGTTTGTTAAATCACATTACACATGATGTCTGTCTTAAGTGACCAAATATCAAAGTAGGTAGAAAACCTTAAAGCCGAATACTACCAAAAATTAGCCCGTTTTGATCATATACAAGCTGGACATTAACCATGTAGACATCAACAATGATGTTGAAATCAAAACACAATTCTTGTACTGACAAACTGGGTACTGTATAAATGAAAGTAAATTTGAAATCATGTCGTTACATGTAATAAATATTTGAAATTGAAGTTATGTGGCCAGCGAAAACTATTACAATGTCCAACTTTTCGTCAGCACCGAGTAGATACATCCTTCTATCTTGTTATAAATCATTGTTTTGGTTTTATGGTTACTATTTTTAGACATACTGTAGTTACCAGCTTAATACTATTGCGTTCTAGAGTCATTATTTTAAAAAATCCCCTTCTTTAAGAGATTATTTTGATCCTCCCACCATAATGGGTACTTTGCTTTCAACTGGATCCCTCCGTTTGTCGTTTGATTGATGGCGTTCTTTATTTTCATGGAAGGAATGGTTTTCCGTACTCTGATAAACACGATTCTGATGTCCATGTGCTCTCTCGGCTCGCCATGCCACTATCCGATGGACTTCGCGCCATACCTCACAGAACAAACTTGCTACGGAAAACCTCTTGAATTTGACTTCATCATAGTAGGTGCAGGGGCAGCAGGATCTGTTTTGGCGAACCGGTTGACCGAAGTTGACAATTGGCGAGTTCTCCTTATAGAAGCCGGAGGGAACCCTCCCATGTCGTCGGACGTCCCCATGTTTTATTACTCCATGCAAAGGTAAGTTATAAAACCACGAAATTCGAGTGACTCGAGGACTTACGTTAGAAACGCCATGCAGGGAATTTACTAAAACGCTGCAAATTCTTTCACTGGGGTTTATTATTCAATTGGCTTGCGTTCATGATTTGAATTTCTACTAAGCTTTGGAGTGTGCGCGTTTCACAGGATAGAGCGATTATTGAATTTCAGGAGGCACACAAATATGATCAACTGATCAATCCAAATAGTATTTTGGTTGAGAACACATTTACGTGCTCCATGCATATCTCCTGAAATTCAATAATCGCTCTATCACCTGTGAAACGCGCACACTCCAAAGCTTAGTAGAAATTCAAATCATGAATGCAAGCCAATTGAATAATAAACCCCAGTGATTATTGAATAATAAAAAAAAAATCGTATATTCCAAGTCCCCGAGGAGGGGAGCAGGTTGCCCTGGGAGACGCTCCTCTTCGGTGGGGTCCCCTTCACTGGCGCGGTCGAGAGGGGGGGGGGGGTGAATTCCACCCAGCGGTTGCCCTCGGAGACGGTCCTCATTGGTGGGGTCCCCTTCACAGGCGCGGTCGAGAGGGGGGGTGGCGGAGAATTCCACCCGCCCAACGTTACCACCCCCTGATATACCTACCTGCTCTGATATTTTCGTCTGTATATAGATTGATGATGATGATGATGATTGATGATTGATCGAAACTGACGCTGGCACATAGGTACGCCGCCTGCAGCGCCGCGTCTCTTGAGAGATAACTCTCCTGCAGCGCGGCGCAGCTGGCGCCTGTTTCGGTAGGTACATGAAGAAATCGCAAGCCGCAGACGCCGGCCGCAGACGCATCATGGATACCATACCTCGACGCCGTGTCTTAAGTGAACAACGAACGCGATCGACGGGGGCGAGCGGGCGCCCATCGCGATCTATCAGTGCGATCAAACAATACAACTCTACAGATGTGTCAGACGTAACAACGCGGCATCACGCTTTGTTGCGGCAAAACGATTGTGCCGCGTGTTCGATTTTTCTTCAGTCCAAGAATTTTCCCGTTCAGCCTTCACATGTGATACAACCATCTAACTTCACGCGTTCGCGCCAACCTGAGTCACACCGGCGCTCGCGCAGCTGTCTGTCGACCGCCCTTGATTTTTCAATGATTATCTTGCTGGTTTCTCTACTTTCCATTGCAGTAAATACAAAAGAACCAGAATACAATTTTAAAATCACATTTTTCATAAAAAATTCTTTATTGTTTAAAATAACAGCCGTTAATAGTCGTTAATGGCTAAAAATGAACTCTTGCTTCCGAAAACACGCAATTGGCTTCAAAAGGCCTCTTGGAAAATGATTACTTTTGTTCAACTCTTTTCTTTGTTGAAAAACTAGATTATTTATTTCAATTGAACTAGATAAGAAGGTATAGAATTGCTTACACATAGGTATTTAAACTTATGTATGAATGTTACACGAACAGGTAACTCACAAAAGCGCGATGTATCAAAAAGGCCACTTGGACTATAATTCTTTCAAACTTTTTGTTGTAAAAATGTAATTTTTTCAATCTAACTAGATGGAAACTAGAAAAAACATTTGCTAGTAGTTCCAAAATTACGAAATACTGAAAAATCACAATTGATAAGACACAAAAAATAAAATAGTAGAAATTCAAATCATGAACGCAAGCCAATTGAATAATAAACCCCAGTGAAAGAATTTGCAGCGTTTTTTTATTGAACCTCAATACCCCCCCCCCCCCCCCCCCCCCCCACAATAAAAACATCTATAATTTATCAAGTCCTTTAGCACTCGTATTGCGTTAAAACTTCCCCAAATCCAAATTTAAACGATGTAGCCAAAGGTAGACAGATGTAGAGGAGGCACACAAATATCATCAACTGATCAATCCAAATAGGTGTTTTGGATGAGAACCGATTTACGTGGTCTATGCATATCTCCTGAAATTCAATAATCGCTCTATCACCTGTAAAACACGCACACTCCGAAGCTTAGTAAGATTCAAATCATGAACGCAAGCCAATTGAATAATAAACCCCAGTGAAAGAATACTTATTTACCCCAGTAATAATATTGAATAATAAACCCCAGTAATAATATTGAATAATATTTACCTATATATTATCAGCGTTTCATGCATATCAGAATGCTTCAACCCGTGTATCGGCTACTAACTACACTACAAGTATTCACATCGGCTATCACTCCAGTATCCACATTCACTACAACTCGACGCTATCGGCCGGACATCACTAGGTTACAAACAAACAATAATAAACCAAAAAACGCAAATGTTGGCACCATAAATCGGGCCATACATCGGGAATGGTTTGACCTACGGACCTGGGGAGGGGCTCATTCGATTCCTGACGGTATGTTCTTGAAATAAGTTTACATTCATGCCGCTTGGACTTGTTTTGAGGTTTCTAGGGATTTTACAAAAATTTGACAGCCCTTAAAGGGCACTTTAAATTGAGTGAGAGAGCTGGCTCAGGAATTGGGGCGTCGTCGGGCCAAGATGGATTTTTCCTGAAAATTTCAGATCTTTTGCTCCAGCCATTTTGGAGATATCGTGCGTACGGCGCGCCGTACGGCGGACGGACGGAATTTTTTTATTGCAGATTCGGATTCTACACCCTTTGAAACGTAAACCATGAAATTTTCAGGGGGGTTAGAATTTTTTTTCCAGAGCGATTACAATGGTTTATTATTGAATAATAAACCAAAAGAAGCAACCTAAACCTTGTGGATCCCCGCAGATAGAAGGGTAGCACGCTGATTGGACCTATTGAACCTCAACGAATTGAGACTTTCTAGTTAAGTAAGTCTCCTATAGGATCAATGGTAGTCCTCTCACGCCATACTGCTCGACTTTTTGGAAATGAACAGAGTGTGGTACCAATTCAAAGACCTTGAATAAGCCACACATACACGACCTAAGTGAAAGATCCTTTCCATTTGAGATGTCATCAAACTCACAGTTAATTTACCACGATTAAATCCTTGCTGCTCATAAATAACGTTTCAAAAAAACGTCTGCCAAGTGGGTGTGGCACTTAGCTTCCTCGTATCCATAACATGACTGTATAGATCGTTGAAAATTATTATTGACTAAAGAACTTCGTTCAAAGAAGTAAAGATTGAATTAGGGTAAATTTATTGTTATGCAGGAGCATAACTTGAGAAAATAAAGGTAGGCATGTTCAACTATTGAACAAACTATAAAATATACCTAATAGGTCCGAACAATCCCTGAAATTTTCATCGAAATCGGTCAAGAACTCCCGGAGTTATGCTTGTGGCAAGGATTTCACGTTTGCGCATGCGCGGAGGCTACTATTAATCCGGGGGTTATGAAACTCATAGGCGACCATCTGCACATCAAACCGAACAATCCCTGAAAATTTCATCGAAATTGGTCAAGAACTCCCGGAGTTATGCTTGTGGCAAGGGTTTCACGTTTGCACATGCGCGGAGGCTACTATTGATCCGGGGGTCATGAAACCTATAGGGGACCATCTACACCCCAACCCGCACAATCCTTGAAAATTTCATCAAAATCGGACTTTAACTTCGTGTAGTTTTGCCCGTAACAAGGATTTGCTCACAGACAAACAGACACACAGACAGACACGGAACCAAAATTGTTCAGAAAGGTCTAAAACGCAAAATGCACATTCCGAAAGTGAAAACAATGCTTCCGCTACCTTAGTAGACTCGGAAGCAATATGGTTGAAACAATTGTTGCAGTTCCGTGAATTTTAAATAATTATAAAAAATGATGGAATTATGGTTAAGATTTTTAATTAGTTTCTAATTGGATTCAAGATTAGTGTTTATAACAAATATATTAGGTACTCGTTCATAGAGGTTGCAGAATAAGTTGATACCTAAAGTATCTAGGAAAGAATTTCCATCTGCTGGCTTGTGCCGAACATCGCCTTCTATCCGTCGCTATCCCTGCCCTTTAGGCAACTGCTGTGTTAAACTATCAAAGCGCTTATTGTTATGTTTCTATTTAAGAACCAACTACGACTGGCAATTCGTCACGGAACCCGAAAAAGTACTTTACAAGAGTATGCGTAACTTCCAAGCAAACTGGCCCCAAGGAAAGGGGATTGGTGGATCAACGTTGATGAATTTCATGCTGTATCACAGAGCACAATTGAGGGATTTCGACCATTGGTGCTCGTTAGGTAAACGATCAGTAAATCCCATTAAGTGTTTTTATAGTTCTTGTAAGTAGCTGTGATACGATATTTTATAGGACTTCTTAAAAAGCACTTTCAAGATTTGTCAAACTTTTTTAATTCTTACCGAAGATCGTAGGAGCTGATCGTAGGATCTGACAATGAATTGAACTGGCTTCAAGGAGAGAAGTATTATTTTATTTATTATGCGGGACTATCGATTTATCTATAGATTATTCAGCAGAATAGGCCAATATATTAAATCTACCCCCTCTGACTCGGAGAGGAACCTAGAAGTAGGCAGAGGTCCTTCAAGTTCTCGTCGTTTCTGAATATCAGTTCCTCTGAACAATTCCTATGTCCTACTCATAAGGACGACTCATCGCTGGATTGTTTTTAATAAACATGAATACATTAGCTAGTTATTAACACCAAATATCTCTGTCCCAGCTCAAAAATTTGTTTTTTGAGAAGTTTTGAGGCTTTGGGGAAGTTACCAATAACTTTGACTGATAACTCGTTTCCAAGACACCCAATATATCTTCGAACGACTGCTCCTGGTTTTAGGGTAGAATCTAAATTTCTGTGAAATGTCGAACTTGTATCGCGAACAAAATATCTGCAAAAATATACTGACGCCGTGTCTTACGTGGAAAACGAACCCGAGTGAGCTGACGACCAACGCGACCTGTTATGGCGATGGTACAATACAATTCTATAGAAGTGTCTAACATAACAAAGCTGCATGGCGCTAGTCGCGTTTGTAGCAGCATGCGCTCGCGTTGCGTGGTTTGATTTTCGTAGTAATGATTTTTCAAGTAGGTTAATCAGGCGCATGTACGAGCGTCCCCAGGGTGAAAGTAATAGGCATGAGCGTCCCCGTCCCCTTCATCTTAGTATGTACGAGCGTCCCCGTGATCACTTGAAGGGCAGGCGTGAAAACGTTCGTGTGAAAAACGGGCGTATGAAAAATAATCAAATCTTCAAACACGAAAGAGGGGACAACACTAATCTCATTTGTACAAATAGCTGCCAAAAAAGTACCATCCTGTTTAGAGCATCAACTAATTTTTAATGTTTTGACTAATTCTGATATTTCCGGGGTTTTGACGATTATACATTTTTTAAATGAAGACGACCGTTTTCAAGCCTGCCCTTAAAGTGCTCACGGGGACGCTCGTACATACGAAGATGAAGGTGACGGGGACGCTCGAACATTTTGTCAACAAGAAAAAATCACGTTCACCTCCGACGGGGAGGCTCATGGTATCACCCAGGTAATCTCTAACATTGGTTAACACTTTTATGTTAATCTGCTTTTGTTGAGATTATATCGTTCTTGTTTGATACTGCGTTTTGGGTGAATTACTGCCTTTGTGTTCATTTCCAATGATGATTTCAATGATGTTCAAAAACTTACAGTACGAGACACTGATAAGAGAGCTCCAAAAAAATAAATAATAAACAAATGTTGCCATTTTTTGAAAAATAAATAATTTTTTGTTAACGTAATTTGATACTAATTTTAGTAATTAGTATAAGTACAATTGAGGTAAAGGTACTCATTTTGCAGTTATAGGCGTAGGTTTCCTGATAAGAGAGGAGGGCAGTTCTGGTATGTTTATGAAGCATTACTGTACATTATGAATTATTATACTCTTATAATAAGAATCATTATTAGAAACGTACACCTGTTAAACTTGCCTGAGCGTGAGCATCACCCGTTCTTCAACAGAAATCGGGAGTTGAAAATTTTTTTATGTGTGCCGTGAGAATTTTTCTTTTTTCTCTGAAGGATATAATCATAAGCTGATATTGTCATTCGAGAATAAGAAAGAAAGAACTCCTCATTTTATCGGAGTTTGGGACACAAATGATGAAACTCGCCTAGTTTTCCTCCGAAAAATTGCATTAACTGGCTCTCGTTTTCTTTGCCTACGCCAAATAGTAGGTACACCAAGGCGTCGATGATAGGAGTAAACATTTGGAAAAAGAAGGTATTTTTCCAAGCTGGAGGAAACTAGTATGAAATTACTCTGGAGGAATGAGTGGCCATGTGACGTCCTCCTTCGGCGACTACGCAATGTGAGTCCTCATGTAAGACACACGTTTTGAAATCGTAAGCGATTCTTCCCAATCGCATCGGTCGCATTTGTTTCCCACGTAACACACGGCCTGATAAGTTATTCAGTGAGTCAATGTTTTCAACTGGCAATTTACAAGTTTCCTGCGGGAGAGAACAAAATTTTCTTGCAGCCAATTTTTGTTCCTGGTTTGGATACAATCAAATGGATGGACCATTCCCTCAAATAAGGTGGGTATCAAAACAACCCTCGGCCGAAATAAATATCTGTTAAAACCTTTCCTCAAACAATGGGTTTTTGGAATTTCCTCATATAAACTATTGGTTTATTAGGTAGTGGTAGATTCGCCCCACAATACGGTTGTTAATGTCAATATTCTAACACCCAAACGTAATATTATGTGTGCCATCGTCTTGGTAATTCAGCTCACACTGACCCATAAAGTACGCCTCTGATTACGCAGTATCCCAAACTAAACCGTCGTTTTGTTTTAGGTAATACAGGCTGGTGCAGCTCGGACGTACTACCATATTTCAAAAAAATGGAAGACTTTAGAGATAAGGACATCATGCTATGCCCTGAGCTCAATAAGTACCATGGGACCGGAGGTTATGTCGAAATCGAAAAATTTAGTAGCCTGTAAGTAACAAGGATATCATTTGTTACCCTCTTTGACAGGGTCCCTTCAATTATTGTGTAGCAAATGAACAATACAAACTAAATGCCCGTAAAAGACATTGAAACGTTTGCAAGTCCAAGTCTTTAGAAAGCTTAACGAAATCTTTTTGCTCAGAAGTAATGAGTTCATTGATAACAATGTCAATAAAAAATACACATGAAGAAGTTCAAATAAAATAGAATCATTGATGTCTTATCGAAGACCAAAACAGAATGCTCTTAAGACTAAGCTGAGACAAGAATTTAATTACGTTTTAGGTAGCCTATATAATACAAACGTTAGTTCAGTATATAAAATATACAGTATATGTTGCTAGTTCAGCAACAATTTGAGTGGTTCAATGAATACGGAAGCTTAGTTGTGTTGACATGAACAACAAAAAAGAGCATTGATGTGATCATATGATCGTTTCTACAAGTAGTACAAGGAGAACAAGTTTGTTGAATTGACACAATATCGAGTTCACAAGTTGGAAATATGAACAGGGTACAAGAAAAAACGTTCATTACGGGTTTTTGACCAGAATAATTATTTCTATTATCGCGTCCTTCAGCACATGCGTTCCCGATTATCACAGATTAAGTAAATCCATGACTAGATTTCAAATCTAATCATTAGAGAGTTGAAGTGACCAATAAGAAGAAGGCTTATCGACAGTACGTATCAGATTCTACTGAGCATACAGAGGTTCATTATTTCTGTATTAGAAAGCCCTTCTACATGAATAACTCACACATGCACATTAGACGTAGTCTGTGGTACTCGACACCTAGATGAAAACACTTCAACGACCGCCAATCAAGATAAAAACGATCTCGTGTGCTGGGATTATCCAGTGAGGGGCGGACGACAGGTACTATCTAAATATGAGGACCCCGGACAACTGGCACTAGGGGAAAAATTCAATTCCGGACAACCGGTACTGCAGCAGGTATAGCAGCAGGTAAAGAGGCAGGTAGAGGATTGAGTATGGTTATGTGTATGTGTAATCGCTTCCCGCTTATTTTGATCATCATCATAATGAGATGATAAGGGTCTGAGTACATGGATTGCGAAGACCGTCCCAGTAGTCCGGGGTTCGAAAAACATACCGTACCGGTTGTCCAGGGGCCTAATATTTGCACCGTACTAGTGTCCGGCAATCCGCTCACCAAAACCCGAGTGGCGTCATTCATTCCAGGGAACCAATTTCTTCAATACTATAAAGAAAATACCCTCTTACATCGGAAGTTTTTGAGATTTTGATAGATTAATCCTTAAATATAATCCCTTAGGTTGATTGAACGAGATGACGAGATTCCTGGCACATGCCGCATCGATTTTGAATTTGTTAAATAACAACGGATTTGTTATATATATTTTTTTTTAATCTACGTATCTTGAAACATATACCAACAACTTTTGAGGTGGGTTAAATTTTAAAAACTTTTTGTGTGGGCTTTTGAGGTTTGAAATTAACAAACCAAAATCGGTCGAGTAGACGGTTGGCTGTAGACCAGTTTGTGGTCCCTACCGAACCTACAACCTCCTAGTGCTATCGACCGGGTGGATTATTCGACACCGCTGTCTACAATATTCCCAGGCTGGAAGACCTGCATATCGTGGCAGATTAGAGTTATTTGGTTTATTATTTTCAATAATGAACCTTTGTAATCGACCATGAATACAAACATTTAAATCCGCTCAAAAGTTATTGGTTTGCGTTTCAAGATATTTAGATTTCAAAAATTGAATTGTAAAAAAAAACCATTAGTCCGCCGTATGCCGCACACTGGTTGGAAATAGCCTAAAAACGGAAAAAAAACCGACACGCTCTATTTATCTCTTTAAAAATTTCGTTCTTGCGCTAAAAAATCGGTGTCAGCGATCAACAGGTGAGGTTTGTTGGCCAGCCCAATTGGCCGGGAATTCGTGGTCCAAATTTACAATTTAATGGTTAAAAAATGCCCTAAAATTGGGAAACATGGTTTTTCGAGTGCTGAGTCGAATGAGACCATTTTCAGTCCGATCCACTGCCATCCAGTGTGCTAAATTAAAAAAAAAGTGTGAAAAACGCTTAAAAATAGGGTAATTTTTTTAAATTGGCAAGTTAAGTGTCATTAAACATACTTTCTTGTGTGCTGAGTCGCTTTTATCTAGGTTCAGCCTGATCCGCCACCACCCAGTGTGCGTAATTTTCAAAAAAAGTGTCTCAATTATCAACACCCACATTTCTGTTGTTCTTACCTCAATTATCGGCGAGCTGGTTTTTTTTTTTTTTTTTTAAGATTATTATTTTAGTGATTCCAGACCTCCATACCTTGCTCCTTTTATCGGTCCCTCCGATTGTCTCGTGATTATTGCGCCTTCGGGCGTAGAGACCTGCACCGATAGGTTTGAGATATCTGGTACTTTATAGACAAAAAACGTCGCGGTGACCGCAGACGCAGACAGATGCAAATGAAATTTTTAGGGAACAAAGCACAATGTGTCTACTACTGAAAAATCGCAAAACTGGGTTGGAAACTGTTGGAGCTTTTTTTAAAAGTCAAAAAACATATGAAATTAACGTTATACTGCTGTTTTTTCATTGTAAATGCTTCATATTTTGTATTTTTTGTGACCCGGAGGGTATGTGCGATGCAATGTAGGATGTATTGATAGCAAACAGTCAGTCGATTGAATTTTCAAACGAAACTGTTTGCAGTTCCTGACCTAAATTCATATTACTCTAAATCCGCTGATTCTTCAAAATTTCAACTTTGAACGGGTAAAAATAGGTTTGCGCAACTTTTCAGCGAAAAACATTATTATATCTTGATTCAACAGGATGTTAGCTTACAGAAACGTGTTTCGAATCATTAAAATCTTGCATTTGGAAAATTGAGGTTTTTCCGCGTTTCAACCAGTGTGTGCCGTCCGAAGCTTTTCTCCGGAACTACTGGACTAAATTTTACGCAATTTAGCTCAAAAATCCAACAGATCTGGAATGTGCAAGTAATCTTGGGGTCTTCATTAATCAACTCTAAGAGGTTACATTTAAGGGTTAATTTATCAAAAAGTCGAAATCTCATCGATTTAGGAGGGATGTTCCCCGAATCGAATGAGACACCACTCGGATCGCTGTATCCGTTCGTAACGAAAATCGATCATCTACGGCCAGGTAGACGGTCGAGCAGGAGTGCCAAGCCCGTCAGACGGGTGGTCTGAGGTAGAACGCGTAGCCGTTTTTTTTTTTAACGAAATTCTTTGGTTTCTTTTTTTGTCTAGAGTAAATTTGAATGCCCTAAGCTCCGCCACTTGGAAGTCCACACATGATAAATGCATTCCTCCGATTTCACCTTAACAAAAGCCGTAAATAAATTGATGTTATTTCCGCAGTTCTGACATACGTGACGTCTTGATAGCGGCGGCTAGCGAGGTGGGCTTCGATGAAGTGAAAGACACAATTGCGTACAGTGGCCAAGGATTTTTCAAACTTCAAGGAACTCTATTCGACGGCGAAAGAATGAGCGCAGCCAAAGCTTACCTAGTCCCCTGTCGGGACAGACCAAACCTCTATGTTGCGAAGAACTCACTAGTTACAAAAATTCTGATAGATCCAGGTGAGACGACATTTATTAATATACATTTATATTTTTAAGCTTCAGAAATATCAGTTAGAAGGAGGAAGAAGCAGAACTTAGCAAATAGAAGCAGATAGATTTTATTATGTTCACATAATTCATAGATATCAAAATCCATTTGTTTGTAATAACGTCGATTCCGCAACACTGGGTACTAAAACTTCTTAGCAAGCTTTTTACAAAGTAAAATTTCGTCAAAATATTACAAAAAGATTTATTATTTATCTATTTGAGAACTCTTATACGTAAACCATGTTATTAGAAGTAGTTCGTGATTTTATGTAACCTCGGAGCGATATAACCAAGTGACTATGAATTGTGTTGTAAATAGCTTAAAAAGAGCTCCATTCATATTTCACCTCCATGGATCGATTATGAGAGGATTTAGAGACAAGGGTCTTCCAGCTGATCAGTGTGCCCCCATACCTTCTTATTGACTTCTAGATGTCCCAAAAGAAGATAGAACGACTTCGTCATAAGTATAGATCTGTAATGTAAGCGCTAACAAAAGCCGATAGGTAACAATCTAAATAGCAATATACTAATTGTTATTGACATAGTTGTTATCAAATCTATCCATTCGTTGACACCTATAAATGGGGTCTCTGAAATTTAACGAAATGAAATAAAATTCCTAGGTACCCTTGTCATGTCGCCAAGTGTACTGTTATGAAAAACTTGAATTAAAAATTAACTCTTCAAGTGCACCTAGTCTAGATCGTGTACGGAGACTGCATCTCATGATCGTAGATCAGTATTTACGCATTTACAGAGGTTATCGGATACCGACGTCATTTGCAGCTTTTTTACTCGATTCCTGGATTTTACACCGACAAATTTTGAGGCTGTTAACAAGAAATGTTTTCTTTGTCGATTACAAAGGTTCATCATTGAAATAATAAACTAATGCACACGGAAACTCATCTGAACAAGCGATTCAATCAACGGATTTATTTATTGGTCGTGTGTTTCGTACATTAAAACGAAGGAACGAGAAGCATAAACAACTTGGATTGGAGATGTCTAATGTCTTTCACTTCATGCGTGGATTTTCAAATAATTCAAAATCTGTAATTATGTTAACCCAGCTGGATCTCCCAGACAGTTTAAAGATAAGTTAACTGCCTCCTCTTTAGCCCGTCTGTAGCCCCTGTGAACTTCAAGCTCAGAGCTCATTAACGTTAGTACGTTTCCAACACCACGTTGGGTATTCACGGACAGAAAAATATGTAACCTGCATTCCCAATGATTAGGTACTTTGTAAGTAAGTAATTTTTAATTTCAGAATTGCGAAATTTTTTATCATCAACGGGAATCATTATAAATAAACTATTTCATTGTTCATATGTTCCGTCACTGAACCTGACTTGAAATCCAAGTCATTTTAGTCTACCGTGCATCTTAACAAGTCGTACATTTCTAGAATAATTTCGCTACGGTCGACAAAAACATTGTTTCAATCAAACTGCATAGAATAGAGATCAGCTGAAGAAATTTTGTGGCTAATTTCATTCCTAATTGATCGACCTACTGAATTATAAGTTACGCATATTAAGTTATCTACTCGTAGAATAGAATTATAAGGCAAAGAAGCACGAAGTGCTGAGTATAGATAACTAATACACCGTCGTCTTCATCGAATAAACCTAAAGTAGTGATGGACGCAGAAAAGCTATCTAATACGTATATAAGAGCACTCATGCCGTAATTGTTTTCAAATATTGACTAAATGGCTAAATACAGACAAAGATAAGGGAATTTTTCTTGGGTGAACAATTAAGATCTATTGTTTCTGCAGTTGAAACCTTCTGGTAATGAGGTAGTTCAAAAATTGAAATCTCCTAGACATTATCATTTTAAATGAAACTTTCTTAATCCTTAATAGATAACTAGATGCAACTAAGAAAAACATTGTAAAATCACTTCGATTTCAGATACGAAAAAAGCGTACGGCGTAGAATATTTGTACAGGAACGAAACAAGTCCCAAAACAGTGTACGCAAGCAAAGAAATTATAGTAACTGCCGGAGCATTAAACTCCCCCAAGCTCCTCATGCTTTCTGGAATCGGTCCTAAACAACATTTGTCGGAAAAAGGTGAGGTTTTAAATTTTTTAAATATTCAATCCAATTCAGAATTTATCATGCAGTATTGATCCCGATTCATTCTATTTTATATTGATCTTTAAGAATAAAATTGCTACTCTTTATGTCTTGTCCTTACATCAATCAGAATTATGAGAGTTCCAGTCGATTTGTGTGTTCAAATGAGTCAATTTAAAGCACAACGTACAAGCAGTTATTAATTTACTAAACTTTTTCATTAATTTCCAAGTATCTTACTACTCGCAAACATAACCAACACTAACAAACTTCATTATTTAGTTCCCAAGATTACAATAGATATCACAAATCACAAAAAATATTATCGAGATTGTTCAACAGGCCCTGGCAGCTCAAGCTGGGATGTGCCCACACTACTGACCTCTTATTTTTCATGAAACCAGTAACTACTAAGCAACTCCAGCGGATCCAAAACCCTGCCATCTGCTTTATTCTCTGCTGCCCAGAATGTTTCAGTGGATAGTTAGATTGAGCTACAGAGGACATTAGAGGCTCTACCAACATCCTTGTCCTTGCAGTCTGAGTGGCTACTTGGTCGCTCACAACGGTCCTGTATTAAAAATAATTAACCAAATGTGTGTGTGTACGCCTTTATTACTATTAGTAGCTGCTGCGCATGGGCGAAAGTAAAATCCTCTTTTAAAGCATGCATTGGTCCTCCAGTATTCGTCTGATTTTGATTTTCTTTACACTATAAACTTGGCTAAGCAAAAAGGTAAATATTTGAACTTTCTGTTGATTTAATGCAGGAATTTCCCTGATTTCCAACCTTAACGTGGGTTGCAACCTTCAAGACCATCCTGTTTTTTACGGATCGATGTACTCATTCAATATTACGAACAGCACTTCTGGACTCTCGCAGCTGGACGACACTTATGAGTACGCCACAAGAAGAAGTGGTCGTTATAAGTAAGTTTCTGAAGGTACTGCGCCTTCCTAATCCATTGAATAACGCAACTTTGAAAACACTAAAATTTAGTGTAGGTGTACATACGAATAACTATTTCCTTTCCAAACCGTTAGGTAATATTGATAGCTTCACCCAGCAATTAAACAAGTAAACGAAAAGTATGACGGCAACCTGCCAGCCCGCTCTTTGCTGCACAGCCCCAGGCGTGGTCCCCACTCCGTGGTTTAGAGGGTGGTGGATGGGTAACCATTCAAAGGGAAGAGAAAATGCATTTCCCGACAAAACGTATATTATATTAATGTTATTATTATATATATATATATGAGTGATTACCCATCCACCACCCTCTAAACCACGCGGTGGGGGCCACGCCTGGGGCTGTGCAGCAAATCCAAAGGCAATTGCTGAGTAGGGAATCTAAAACTGAACCGAAAGTTATAATCGACCCACAAATAACCAAGATACCAAAAATAATGAATGCAAATTTCTTATTGCCAAGCTATCGGTTTCGTAAAACCATCATCAGGGCCTATATACCAACCTAATGTATAAACAGGAACCATTATAATTTGAAGGTTCATTTTCGATTCACAACAACTAAGCATTTGAATTTAGTACAATTAGACGTTATGATTCAAGGGTATGTGGTGCTGAACTGAATCTATTGAGCGAGGAAGAAGATAGTGATTCATCCAAAAATACTTCTATAAAAAAAACCATCAGTAATATCTACATGGATTGTACTTTCGAGATATTTTTCTACAAGATTCACTCCATTACAAATACCTACTTATTCTTCAGGTCCATACAAGCTTCAGATGTCGTTGGTTTCATCGCCACGGCGGACGCGGAAGATGAATTACCAAACGTCATGATCTACCACTTTTTTCTTCCACGTGGTTCCACCAAAATGACCTCTACCTTCCTCTTCGCACAAAATTTTGGCAACGAGCTGATTAAAAATATTCTTGACTTAAATAGGGAGCTAGATCTTCTTTTCGTAAGTAATACCTAATCTCCATTTTATATTTTATATCAGTAGTAAACTACAGTAACGTAGAGGAAGCTGAATATCCACCTTTGAGTGCTTTTAACATTCAAACTAAATATATATCCATTTTTTCGGGTCCAATCCCTAGACAAATTAACAGACAAACTCATACGAATGAGCAAAAGTTGCAATGGGATTACTTCCTGCAATACTTTATTGCATTTAGCTTTTAGAGAATCCTTGAAAGTAAACATTCATCAACTGACAATGCATCAAATAAAAACATTCCAATTTTCCCTAATCACTACTTGTTTCTAAAACAAAACTATCAACTGTCACGCGTTTACAGAAAATGTAAACTAATAGATTGCTAGTATCTACCCACTTCTCCGATTCGGGATAAAGGTTTTCAAACGGAACCTGAGAGAGTCATTATTTTTCAAAATCTTTTAGATGTGTGATGTGTTTGTGTGGTGACTAAATAAATCGGATTTCCCCAATTCAAACCAGGAATAAACCAGTTAGCAAAATCATGACCTTACCTACTGCTATCAAACTAACGGTTGTCTTATTCAACGAATGAATTAAACTTTTGGATTAAAATCAATGACGTTATGTTGATTCAGGTTTGCCCAGTTCTCTTGAAACCAAAAAGTCGTGGGATTGTGAGACTGAAAACTAGTGATCCTCAAGACCCACCAGTCATAAGACCAGGACATTTGGCAGAATCAACGGATTTTACAGCTATGCTGAATGGTATAAGGTCTGTTGGAAAATGTTGTGTATGCAAGAGTATATTGTTTATATGTATAACAGTAGAAAACCACAGTGTTATCGAATGTAACGTAAATGTTGGTTTACTATTTTTTATAATATACCTTTATTATTGGACATGAAACACAAATCAACCGTCAATCATAATTTGTTGGCTTAGTCCAAAAGCTGAATCGTTGGCTGAATCCAACAAGTAAATAAAACCAAAACTCTCAGTAATTGTCAGCGTTTTTTTTATCTACATATCTTGAACCAAAAAAAACTTGGGAGAGGGGGGGGGGGGTCGATTACAAATATTAATGAAAATAAACTTAAAAATCCGTCTCCGTTCGCCTTACGCCTTCCGTAGCTTTTCTACCACTACCGGACCAAAGTTAACAAAATTTGGCTCAACGATCCTACATCGATCCGGGATGATTCATTTTAAATGATTATTATAATTTAATTTGTCGAAATCGCAAATTTCGTAGCTCAAAGATTCATTACAGAAATTATCATAACAAACAGATTTTTGAAGGAGCAGCTTTGCGATCCTTTGAATTAAGGCCGGTGGCTGATAGCTTCCGCAGCGTTTAGTGCTTGTGAGCCCACTACGGAATGGCACGGTCCACTTTCCTCTAGGGCTGCATAATAATATTATTATGTTGCCTAAAAAATTGGTAGAAAAAGTGGAGCTTGCTATTCCGTTCCCATGACAACATTTCATCTGAAGACCAAGCAGATCAGCTATTTGCATGTTGTGAAAATGGGGGCTCTGAGGCCATATTCCCGATTGGATTCTGCCCTCTTGATTTTGGTGGTATTTTCATTCCCTCAGAACCCGCCGGGAAACCTTTTCCCCCTCCCCTCTGTGCTCTGGGCTCTTCGGCAGTGTATACAAATTGAACTGTTAGGCATGCATGCTCTTCGTCCATCATGGGGGACCAAGGAGAACTAGTGGATTTGTCCGTTTGGTTGGGTTGGCGGTCAGGGAGGACTTGATTGCAGTCGCTTCCCCATGGGCGAGTCCTGGATAATGGCTTATACTGAATCGTGAATTAATCATCATGATAGATGTGCGTGAGGAGCATCATTCCATGGATATTCATGATTCTGAAACAGCGTGCTGAGTCCCCCTTTCCTGCCCTTCTGGGAGGGAAATACTTGTGGCTTTTTAAATTTTGAAATCCCCCTCCTCCTAACATAGCCCTTTTTTTCCTTTCTCTGGACTTGGCCTCACCTCATCAGACGACACAGAGGCGCCCCCGACAAGACATCAACTGGAGATTTTTTAAATTTTTAATGATGTCTGTGAACCCCTCGCCTATTTTATGACGCCAACCACGGGCAACAGCGGGTAAACTGTAAATATAAAGGTATTGCTGAATTGAAAGTTCGTCGTCCATGGTGATTGCAAAGGTTTGGAGTGATTAGATGGTAAATGCCCCGCTAAAATTAAGGTTTATTATCTCTATATTGAAATAATACATTTTGGGCCCCCCTGCAAAATCTAACAGTTACCACCTACCAGGGCCGGATCTATACAGACTACGTTCAATATATTAATAACAAGTTAGTTACGTAGAAGGGCTACCTACATCAGAAATTATAACCCTCTGCGTAATAATTTGCAGCGTTTTCAAATTATGAGCGAACGGATGATCATACATCAACCTGACTACTCTCATCCGATTCAGATAACAAATTTATATCTGAATCAAACACAAAACTACCTGCTAACCTGGAAAGTTTTTGAGATATCTATTTTAGATAGATTAATCCTTAAATATAATCTCCTAGGGTTGATTGATCAAGACTACCGGCACGAAGTTCGTAAAATTTGATCCGGTACTTAGTTTCAGAATTTTTTTTCCGTGGTCAATTAAAAAGATTTATTATTGAAAATAATAAACCAAAATCCGTCCTTCCGCCATACTCAAAGCGAGGCTGTTTAGAGAGATCGTGAATGGCTCGCTTTAGACTTTCAACTGCCTTCTTTCAACAGTATAGAATAATCCAGTTGATCCCTAAATGTTAGATATGTTTTCACATTTCCAACTTCTTGCCGGGTCGGAATGTCGCTTTTGGCTAACCAAAGAACCTACTCGTATTTAAAAGGTTTGTTTAACACAATTATAGGTTTTCCCTCCGACTTGGAGATACGTCTGCGTACAGGAAAATTATCGCTGAAATCCAGCGTCTCGACATCCCCGAGTGCGGTGATGAGATTTTCAATACGGAGAACTACTGGAGCTGTGTACTTATTAACATGGTGACCACCATGCACAACCATGCAGGGACTTGCAAAATGGGCCCGCCAGAAGATTCGACTGCTGTTGTAGACCCGCATTTGAGGGTGAGTTATTACGCCGTACATCTATGAGTTTTTTATGACATTATCTTACTTATAATAAAATTTTAAGTCAGCAAAGATTTTTCGAAAAAAATAATTACGAAGTTTTAGAACTTCACACATTTGTTTCTTTATGTCTATTGCACAACATACTAAAAGTTCTTAAGGATTAGGATCCACCAAGGAGGTGGGACTTTCAGTCAAATATCATTTAAAACAAGAAACTTTAAACAGCATGCAAAGTGGCCAAATGGAATTACCTTGGCTGTCCGGAAAATCAATTTTGGATTTGAAAGTTGTCCTTTGGCGTTGTAATACCAGTAGTTGGGAAGGTAAATTATACATTCTTCAAGTAGATGAGTGGAATGATGAGATACTCTCCTATTAACCAAAACCAAAAAAGTGGGGGTTTTATGTAGGTTTGTCAAAAAAAGTAATTGAAAGTGGAATATTTCCAACTCTTCTCGAGACCAGTGTCAGGTGGTAACCTTGTTCGAGCCCATAAAACCTGCTCCATACTGGCTTTTTCCGGGTAGAAGAAACATCCCATAGCAAAGGTGCTCAATCTGGTGAGTGGCTTTTCCATTGTAATATTATCATGGCATGTTATAGCATCCAACTCTCTTTTGTCGTGTTGAAGAGTTTGTACAGCTAGTTCGATTTGCAAAACCAGCATCTCAATAAGTATGTTGGTTGATTTGTCATGTTTTCTGATGCGAATGGCGAAAAGTGGCTCCAGCTGGTCGACCAAAGTCCACCTTTCAAAAGACGAAATGGTAGCAGGAAAGGAACGAAGAGCACGGAGAAAAGTAAATGAGTAACAGCGAAAAGAAGACTAGTTGAGAGAAGAAATACACTATTTGGATGGGAAGAAAAATAAAAATTATGAAAGGCTTGACACAAGGAGAAGGAAGAATGAGTAAAAAAGGGAGGAGAAGCTGTAAGAGGATTTAGGAATAGAAGAAAGTTGTAGTTGGAAACAACCCACCAGGCTCGGCAATGGCAGAGAATCATGTAAAATAGGCACATTCAAGAGGCAGTCGCCGACAAGCTGGTTTCAGGAGAAATGTAGATTTAAAAAATCAAGATTACTGGGAATTGAAAAACCTTCAAGCGAAGCTAAAAAAACACCAACAGAGTTACAAACAAAATTCAAAGACGACATAAGAGGTTGCCTTTTGAACGTCGCAATCGGTTCATTTGTACAATTTGAACTTTCATTCATCCATTCGTGGCGGACTTTGATAAGGGCAGGGAGGGCAGATTGATTGTTTCTGGATTTTTGTTTGGGCAGGAATAATGGTGAAATAACAGTAGGAAATGGAATCTTCAAATCAATAGTGAATTACTGGGAATAGAAATCGATTGAAACAATCGAATCGAACGATTAGAACCCTATGTCTATGACCATTGCTCACCAGTTCATTTAATTAATTTTATTTTTTTTTTTTTTTTAAGAATTAGCTAGGATAAAGAATGTTTTTCTTGTGTCTACCAAAACATGGGATTAATTACTTCATTTGTAGATTGTGCAAGTTTAAGATGCAAAAATAGTACCGACAATGTGCCGGCCCTTCCTTTAAGTTTACCTAAAAAGGAGCCTATTCATCTCTCTTTATAAAAATGTCAAGTTAGTTTGTTTACGCTTCGAAAACTCAATAAGTTCCACACTGATTTCCATGCGGTTGGCTCAAATTGATGAGCAAGTTCCTGGGATGGATTTTGGCTATATCGAAACTTGAACTTCCCTAACGACGTCACCGGGGTAAACAGCTTCGTAATTAACGAAAACCCTTCATATTTTCATATTTGTAACATCCAAACCTCTTTTATTATTGATAGCCACATGATAGATGGATGGCTATTGGAAACAGATTAAAGATATGAAGTACATGTCAACAAATTAATGGACTCTTTCCTCATAAGCTGAATGAACCGAATCTCCCCTGGGAAGTTGAAGCTTGATAGAGAGATTCTCTGGGATATGAAGGGACGATTCGATTGGTGGGTCCCATGCGGATCAGCTGAGAGAGCGAAATTCTCTCACGTTTACACTATGAAGTCAACATTTGATTGGGAGACCCTCTAGTACATTAGGAGACGATTGAAATTATGGGCTCAATCATGTCAGAGCTAAATTCTCTCATACTCACTCTAGAAAGTTGAAATTCGATAGATGGACTCTTTCGCTAAGCTAAATCAGATGGGTAAAAACACCGATTGTCACTCTACCAAGGCTTGTTAAGGATGAACAGCGCTGTTCAATATTTTTCGTCAGACAAGCATCACATCTACATACGAACATCTACTATAGTATACAGATTTAGACAACCGTTATGCTATACAGGGTTTACGAGGAGTTATGCACAATCTGGCTCGTACGTGTTCTACAACTCATTTCCGAACAAAAATGCCTCCTAGCAATTTTTTGCCAGAGGCCTCGTTTCCGAGCTATTTGCGATTTAAGATTTTTTCGTGTTTTCGATCTTATGTCAATAAAACTGTCATTAAACCCTCAATTTTGGAGATAGCTCAAAACTTATGACACCGTTCGAAAGATACCTACCTATTTGATGTCAGAAAACATTTTTTTATTGCATTGAAGAAGTGCGATCGCTGTGCGAAATGGCAGTTTTGTCAAAATCTTGAAATCGTCTGTTTTTCATCTCCCTTTGTTTCTGCTTGACGCAGAACTGTGCTGGCCTGGTTAAAAGTGCGCCAAAATGTCAGCTTTCCAACGGTGTAGTCGTTTTGGTTTTTAAAAAATATTTTTAGTCAAGGAAATAGCGTTAAATTGCAGAAAAACGTGTGTTATCTCTGTTAAAATTAAGGTTTTTCAAAAAATCTCGACGAAAGAAGGTTGGAGGCGGCATACGCGTAACTTTTCTCGCTGAATAAAATGGTGACAACACCAGACCTCACAAGTGACGATTTAAGTTAGTTTTGTCGGATGCATAAACCCGTTCGATAGTGAACAGCGTCTACGGTATTTCTAAGCTGTCCGGCGTCCGGCCAAAGTCAAGATAATCGAAGAGCCGAGAGACGGCTATTGTTTGTTTTCATTTACGATTGATTGCGATGAGTTGCATTCATCTTTTTGCTGACACTGTGGACCCTTATCAAACCAGGCTTCCGTGTCATTACCAACTCTTCCCTTGCGTCTCTTTCCTCACTGTATTTCCTTCAGCGTGGTTTCCCTATTGCATATTCCCATTCATCATGATGAGCTATAGCTATTGAGCATAGCATACATAACCATTTAATTACATTACACTATTATAGACTAAGAAATTGGAAATATGGGAAGAAATTTATTCATTTAAAAACAGAAATAACATAATTATGTAAACATATAAATTGTAAACTTGATTTACTATATAAGTTATTGAGAAGATCCTTGAAACTATGTAATATTAAGAAGTGGAGAATTATTCTGTAAATAATACTATGGCTGTATGTAAAGAAAAACAATGCCAATAAAAAAAAATTTAAAAAAAGATACTTAGCTGGAAGTAATAACCAAAATCTTAGTCACAAAACATGATTAGTAGATAGAAAACAGATAGTTTACTAGATAAAAAAAGGATCAGTGACATAAACAATATTATCTACCAATATTTTTTCCTCATACTATCCGACGTGTTCGCAAGGGTGTGAGTTGTACACAGGAGGAGTGTGACTCCCTTGCTGCTTTAGAAGCATTACCATTGGCAAAACCGTACACGAAAATCATGTCAACATACTTAATTGTGGTACTCAACTGAAAGAAATTCACAGCAATCAATCGTAAACGAACAAAAACAATAGCTGTCTCTCGGCTCTTGGATAATCCTGACTTTGGCTAGACAGCTTAGGACTGTCGTAGACGCTGTTCAATAACCAACGTTTTCATTCATTAAATTCATTTTCATTTTTAAATATTTATTTTTTGGTTTATATCTTAACAATCACTAACTCTTTATATGAACTCGATTTAAACCCCAATATCTCACCATTTTCCTTCAACTGGATAACATGTTCGGGTCAACAAACATTTTAGTAAGACTTAATTTGGTCAGAAACAACAAATTATCAACTTTGCAACACCCAATGCTACGGCCGAATCAGATTGGGGTTGATAATACACGGCGCACAAAGCAACCCCTCCTTCAACACCGGCGGGTCGTGCGGGTCATTGCATACAGGCGCGGATTCAGGGGTGGGGCACAGGGGGACGGGCCCCCCCAGGCGGATCACAAATACACTAGATATAATGGAAATATTTTATTATGTTTTAGAGACTTTGAAATTTGAACCTAGTTGTCTCTCAAATACGTAAATAGCTATACTGGTTTTATTTCACAATAACTAACGACATTTTTACCGTCAAATAAAACGTCTAAAGAGCCGCTTTATGGACGCCAAACTCGTGCCGCCGTCCTAGGCCTTTGGGATATGGCGTACGTATATACATATAAAAAACACTGCAAATTCTTTCGCTGTGGTTGATTATTCAATGGTTTACGATTTGAATTTCTACTAAGCTTTGGAGAAGCTTTTACATTTCTCACACATTGCTGTGTTCTCATAAAATTTTGTCAAGTTTGCAAATCTGTAAAAAAAAACGCTGCAAATTCTTTCAATGGGGTTTTTAATTAATTTGGCTTGCATTCATGATTAGAATTTTTACCAAGCTTTCGAGTGTGTGTGTTTCACAGGTGAATCGGTTCTCAACCAAAATACCGATTTGGATTGATCAGTTGATCACATTTGTGTGGCTTCTGAAATTCGATAATCGCTCTATCACCTGTAAAACACGCACACTCCAAAACTTAGTATAAATTCAAATCATGAATCATTGAATAATAAACCCCAGTGAAAGAATTTGCAGCGTATTTTCAAGAGGGTCATCAAACTTGAGCTATCTCCAAAATTAAGGGAGTTGTAACAGTTTAATTGACATAAGATCGAAAACAGAAAAAAAATCGCGCAACGCGAATGGAAAACGAGACCTCTGGGAAAAAATTGCTAAGTGGTATTTTTGTTAGGAAATGAGTTGTATTCGAATTGTACATAACTCTTGCGACACCCTGTACAATCCTTGAATAAATGTAGCTCCCTCCCCCTCCGAAAGCAACGGGTCTGATAAGTCACTGCACTCACTAACAAATAAAATTACATTTTAAATACACCTTGGCTCCTTAACACAAATTATGTTTGCCAAACTGATATCACATATTTCCAGTCCTTCTATAAATTTTTGTATGTAGTTTGCGATTTCCATAGCTTTATTATTATTGTCTAATTTCATTTTTAATGTTGAGAGTTATTTATCACTATTAAATCCTTCTGTCTCCTTTCTAGGAGCTGAAATTATTTCAAAATAAGAAAGTTACCGTGGGTGAACACGGAATCACTGTGAACCTGAAAATTTTAATTTTATAAGTTAATAATGTAGCGCAGCATATTTTCATCACACAAGCGCTATCGGATTTTTACTCATTTATTGGATATAGCTCAAAATTATTTTGTTTGCCAGCTGAAAATATCCCGTAGTTTCAAAACCATCCATAAACCGTGCTTCGAACCTTAATCATGAAGGGCATGTCCTTGGTCCAACCGCCGCTTTGTGGTTGGAACGAACCTTAATGATCTTGATTAAAATTTAATTTGATAAAGCCACTGTACCTTTAAGGTATATGGTGTCGCTGGTCTACGCGTGGCAGATTCCTCCATCATGCCAAACATTGTGGCAGGACCCATACAAGCTACGACAATGATGATCGCCGAAAAAGCGGCCGATTTCATCAAGACGGACTGGTTGTCTTTTGAAATGTCCCAGGAGCACGCCAGTGGAGTTCCAACAACTATCACAGACCCGACTGCCGTCACAAATGCGCCCGCAACGACCTGCTCAACGCAAACAGAATGTTCAGACACAACAACATGCTCACAAGGAACTGACACCGAACCCAAAAGGTAATAATCTGGTTTCTTAAGCATGAATCATAACTGTTGGCTTCTCCAACATGTAACTGAAGTGTACTACCCATCTTTTCAGTTTTTAATATTCAACGAAATTAAATTACAACGTAAGAACTTTTATAACAATCTAATTTTCCCTCGTTAATGTGTGATTCCTTATGATTTTTAAGTTTTAGTACTAGGTCACATCACACTTTGCAAACAGGTTCAATACTGGTGGGATAATGTGATGACGTTCCATTATACAAAATTTTGTAAAGCTTAAAAAACTACATGGATAAGTTGCCTATGGCGCATGGACAGTGCAAATTGCATTGTACAGATGTTAATATCGTACGGTATTCGTAGGTGAGTAAATGATAATTGATTAATGTGCCTGATGCCTATCTTTCTACTTGATAGCAGTAGTATGATGCTCTATGTCACAATAACACATAATGTCATAATCTAAGCAAAGGTACCTAACTACAGAGAATTACCCATGATTCAGTAGCCCATCTCAACGTAATAAAAGCTGTGCTTTTCACTTACAAATAATCGCTACTAAGAAAAGATTACCGCTTATTTAATCATTAAACACTGATGGCAACAGCGTGAATATATTGCACATCCCACCGCATCTTATGCAGCTCAATACGGAGGTATGCACAGGAGGGGTCCTAAACAATTGGAGCCCTAAAACCCCTGAGTAGGGGTAGCTACTTTAAAAATCGCAAATAGGGCAGGTTGTATATATTCGCTTTCAATTTAAGTTTTGTGTTCTAGCTACTCCACAAGATAGTGTTACTCGGGCTGGTTTATAAAAAAACGATTCAGAACTGGTTGAATGAATTTAATAACCTATGAACGAATCGACTATTTTATATTAATCTATGTTCTAGGTAATTAGGTTGTTGAGAGCCTAGGTAGGGAGTTGTAGCGCATTCGATGGTGAAAACTGAACTGGCTCCTGGAGAAGGGGTGCGCAGCTTCGCTTGTTCGTCAAGTGCTGACTCGCGCGGAAACCCTCTCCGCTAAACAAGGCCTACGTTACCATACATAAAGCCTGGAAAAATAATAACCCTTGTGAGATATTCGGGGTAGCTAGAGACAGGTTGTGGACAAACATCCAAATGTCAACATGAAAATGAGGAGTCGGGTACTTTGGGACTCGGTTGAGGCACCTACGTAAAAAAACTTTGGAGAAGTAAAACCCTAACAATCAAAAGAAGATTATGGGATTTCGAAAAATTTGTAAAAAATCACTTTACGAGTGGATTCTTTACCCAACCTCAGAAATACTTTTTCGTTGGTGTTAGGAAAATTCGCCGCTTTTTCTTATAGCATCCTCAAATTTTGGTTCACCAAGTAACTTGAGGGAGTTGCGATCATTTTAGTGTCATAATGCAAAGACTCTGCAAAGAGGCATGAGAAAAAATTTAAACACTGAAACATCTCGGTTTCTGGCGGAGTAAAAAAAATTGCTAAGATACACTTTCGATCGGAAATAAGTTGTAGAATCGACTCCTTGTGGGAACAACCAATGTAATGACTTCTAAGGCTTTCTCCAAAGGTTCAACTCGATTGAGTAGTAACTCGAGGAGAACAAGTAGGTGCATTCTTATTGCCTATATTTTTATTTTATCTCGTTCAATCCTAGTAGTTCCGTTCATTTTTGAATGTACTTGAACAATGTAAATTGAATTCTTAGGGCCAAGGATGTGAAAGAAACGTCACGCAGTGGTTTGGTGAACGACCAAAGTGGAAAAACTTCCAGTTCTTCAACTTCCAAGTCTTCAACGAAAATCCTGAATAGAACTTCAAGTACAGTTCAAACCACGCCAAACTATAAATCGAAAGCCACACTTACCAATGGTAGAAAAGAAACCGTTCAAGATGTCATAACTACCATGGGGACCATGAAGCCATCACCAGGTTTCGAAGTTAGACGTACTTTCCAGCAATCGCCTAAAGATTACATTGAATCCATGAAAGATTCGTTGAAATTGTTATGGAACTGGGGCGAATCGTGGCATTTGTGAATAAATCAATAATGAAGTACAATTTCACTAGTTGCTTTAACAAAAGGTGCTTGCTCAATCATGTGACAGGTACGCAGTTGCTCGTAGTAACCTCTTCATGGCAGGAGCGGCTCTAGGTTGTCTGATGAGGTGAGGCCAAGTACAGAGAAAGGAAACAAAAGCGGCGTGTGAAAAGGGCGAGTGAGGGAGGGGGGAGATTTCATAATTTAAAAAGCCAATAGTATTACCCTCCTTGAGGGTATGGAGCCAGACGGCAGGAAATTTGAATAAGAAAAATTCAAGAGCAAAGTCCAATCGAGGCTTTGACCTCAGAGCGACGACTTTCTGCCTCAACCAACCCATTCTGGATGAAGAATCGATGTCAACATCGATCCTTGTGCTAACGTAAATTCTTGAAACTTGTTCAATGTTATCTATGTGCTGCTTTAGGTTTTGTAACAGTTTCAAAATGTGATTGTAGAGCACAAATCACTCCTGTAGTCGTTTCATGGAATATATTTCATCAATGTTTACAAATTATCAACCAAATCAAGTAAAGGTTGTTGAACTGCCCTGAAAGAAGGGGTCCATCCCCCCTCCACCACTTTTAGTTTGAATTTTTAAATAATTTTTTTTGCATTCTATTCCATACATAATGTACTTAGTTTAATAAACAATAATTTTTGAAAAATGCGTTTTTTGACCAAAAAAAAATGCCAAGTACCCTTAACACAAGTACTTACCTAGATAATGTTATGGATCTAAATCCTAATGTATACGTATAAATTATGATTTACAATTTTTATTGACTTAAAGTATAATACATTATAAATTATTGGTGTTGGTCCTTGAATGTTCGTGTTCCACTTTTTACCATATGCTTTCATCCTTGGAGTAGAAGCCTTTGTGATATTTGATCGCTTTCTTACTCATAGATAATCTGGTCAAATTCATTGACCCTAGGAAAAGTCCGCACATCACATTTGATTTACCAGATTCCTCAAAAATAAAATAAATACGGTTGTATGTTTGCAGGAAGGAAGTTTGGCCAGTGGTCTACCGCTGACGTCTTGCTTGCCAGGCCCCTTTTTGGTGACCCTTACCGTTTATTCTACGTACTGTGATTTAATTAATGTTTTGATTTTTGTTCTCGTTTTATTGGGAAAAAAAAAGGTTTTTTTGAGTAATTTTGAAGTTTATTTTTTCAAAACCCATATGATTGTAAAATATATGGACTGAACATCCGGCAATTTTCGCAGGATATAGATTCTATGTGATGCGGATTATTATTCTCGTTGATGTATGTTGAGTATAATTTATAGCAAAACAGCAACTGTTTTACTAGTTGGTGTTTTCGATTGACTCAGTAATGCAGCAGTGTTGCCAATGAGGTCATCGGTGAAGGTTGTGGATCTGTTCACTATTCAAAATGGCAACCCACACCATCTGCAACCGCTGTTTTCATTGATATAACTTGAACTTCAAAACCGATCGGTTTTAAGCCATTTTTCCCATGAATTGTTTGCATTTTTAGTGCGATAGTTGCGGCACGTATGATTCAACCACCAGCAGCACTGCTGAAGACTCTCCATCCTAATTATCGTCAAAGATCCATCCAACACGAACGTAAGGTTACACTCAGGTTTCTATTTTCCATAATGTTCTGCGCTCTGTCACAAATTTCTCCAATACACAGTTTAGTTTCATTTGTTTAATACACATTTCTAAGATCCGTAGTCCCTCAATTAGAATCTTGCTGTTGGAAAATGGAAGATCAAGTTTGTCCGAGATGCCGCACCACCAAATATCGCAATCCTTCGCTCAAGCTGATGGTCAACGTTTGTGGTCATTCGTTATGCGAGAGTTGTGTTGATCTCCTTTTCCTCAAAGGTAGGTGATAAGTATCCTCATATTATTTGGATTGAATTCGTTCAATGTCCTTCAAAAGGATTTTGAACTGAAAATGAATTAAGTACGTAAGTACCTACCTGCCTTTTAACGTGTTGTAGGTAGGGGATCAATCCAATTGCGTGACACATGGAAGTATGAAGGTTTGGGGCCCCATGCCTGGAGTTGGTTGGAATCTTTATTTCAACTCTCTATTATTTTCCTGCTCCTGTTAAACTGTCGACCTTGGCACCTGTACATAATAGAGCTTCGCCATTCTAAATTTTAACAAAATAACAATAATAACAACTCTATTATTTTAACCAGAATTCATCCACTTAATGGCCTAGATTTGGTCTTGGTAATAAAAAGCAAAAACTGATATAAAAATCTGGTGTCTGAATTGTTTAAATAGGTTTAGGTACCTACTCTTATAAGCCGTTACGATAGCTCTTTTTGCTGAACGATTGTCTCGGAAGGTTCAGAATTTGATCTCAATTGGATCAGCTGCGGTCTTTGTGCAATCACAAACGTAAAGTTCGTTGTTGAAAGTACCTACAATTTTTTTTTTTTTTTTTTTTTTTAATGAGAACCCACATTTTTATTCTAGGCTCGGATTCTGCAGGATTTCATTGAAATGTTAGCTCTCATTACTTACTGCCCTTATTGGTTCCATTTCAGTATTTCATTAATTTACTATGAGGTAAGTAGGTAATCCTTCAAATCAAACCCTTTTCAGACCAGTTCAATTGGTGAGAAATTTTAAGAAATGGATATGTGTCGTGTACATTAGTAGGTGCGCATACAATAACGGTTGTGCATTTGACTTTCTCAAATTGTGAACGTGAATGATTTCACCTAACAATAAAAACTGTCAACGGTCGAAATGTGATGCCCTGTGCTTTCTCGTGCAAATTCATGAAAGTGAACATTTCTTCAGGAAACGTACAAAAAGATATTGCCCCAGGTGAGGCTCGAACTCACAACCCCGGCATGGCTCGTTATACTGTCTATAAGTACCGTGCGCTAACCAATTGCGCCACTGGGGCACGCGATTTTTTAAATATGATTTAAACTATATACAAAATAACATTAAGAACTTAGAAAATTAATTGATAAGTACCAATTATTAGTAATTTATTTATTTTGGTATGGTTGGTTTGGATCGCATCAGCTGATGTAATTGTTGTGGAATTTCGTTCTTAATCGATCCAGCGTGCTGAAATATAAATGGGGCTCTTTTTACGTCATCTAGAGCGGAGAGGCCAAGATATGGAGGCTCGTGGGGCAGAGTTGAGATGGTGTGCCTGCCACTGATCGTAGATTAGTGATTTAGGTAGAAGGGTTATTCTAATACCGGAGTAATGGACCTACGGATTATAATTTTGAGAATTTACAATGTTTAATGCACTGTACGGTACAGTGGTCTATAAACGGGTGTGAGTAAGTTATCTGTTCTGGTTGGGTTGAGACGATTTTGCGGTATTGCGATGATAGTGTGATACTATGACGTATCACATTTTGATTTATGTTCACTCACCTTACTTTAGATTACGATCAGTGTGGTACTTTGGAGGAGCTTGGTTACCTATCTTCTTCAACTGTTGTTTTGAAGAGGAGCCCAAGCATGAGCAGAACCATACAGGGCTGATTAGAGTCAGATGGAATAATGTATTGGTTTCCTGCAACTTAGATGAAGAGTCATCATGTAAGATTACTGACAAGATATTTGAAATCTCAGTGTCAATCGAATTCCGTCACTGTGGAGGCTCGTGGCGCCGAGTTTAGATGGTGTGCCTGCCACTGATCGTAGATTAGTGATTTAGGTAGAGGGGTTATTCTAATACCAGAGTAATGAACCTAAGCATCATCATCAGGATCGCATCATTTTCAGGATTTACAATGTTTAATGCTCTGTACGGTACTGTACTCTATAAACGGGTATGAATAAGTTATCTGCTATGGTTGGGTTGAGGGAAACGATTTTGCGGTATCGCGATGACTAGTGTGATACTATGACGTACCATATGTTGAATCATGTTCATGCACCTTACTTTCGATTACGGTCAGTGTGGTACTTTGGAGGAGCTTGGTTACCCATCGTCTTCAACTGTTGTTTTGAAGAAGAGCCCAAGCATGAGCAGAACCACGCAGGGCTGATTAGATTCAGATGGAATAATGTATTGGTTTCCTGCAACGTAGATGAAGGGTCATCATAAAGATTACTGACAAGATATTTGAAATCTCGTTGTCAATCGAATTCCGTCACTGTTTGGAATATCATGTACATAATTGTGGCTGGAGTTCACGACTGTGGATGTCTGGGAGCAGGCGTTAGATCTTATCTAATAAGTTATCGTGTTCTTCGTCTCACATCTTTTCCGAATCCAAGTAAAATACTAGGAGCACCTGTTTTCTCGTATTAACCTTATATGGTTTTAGCAACACTATGCAGTTGCGCTGACATAAATGCCCAGTTTAGAAATCTAACTATATATTAGGAAGCGGGGGTGTGAGGAATTCTAAGTGGTAAAAAATTATATTTTGGATAATGCCTTGACAAGACTATCGGCGGATGAGAGTTCAGATTCGTTTGTGGCTTTCTAGAATTGTTTATAAGTATGATGACATCAGTAAGTTCGTGGTAGGGCTTTCACTAGACTTTGGGTAATAAGGTCAGGTCCGTCTGCTTTCATAGTAGGAGATTTTTTTATTGCTTTTACAACTTTTCGAAGAGTGAAGTGGTTGGAATTGTATAGATTCCTTAATAATGCTTGCTCTGAAAGGAAGGGAGAATTATCCATATAGATCACGACCTTCGCAATTATTAACAATTATAGAGTCACGAAACTCAGAAGTAATCCCCAAAATTAGGATCTCATGGAGCCCTCTATCGAGTAGTTACGAGTACATATCACGAAAACATTCATCACTGCTTTTTGACGATCGGCAAAGTTCTCAAAATTCCGTGATCACCTTGAGTTACTCATTCCTGTTTAACGAAGTGTTGGATGGATGTTCTTAAGGAAGGTTTCTTTTTTTCAGAATCATGCATATTAGGTACTTTAAGCAAGCTCCTTCTAACTTTAGGATCTTTCACGAATCCGGACTCATAATTTCTTTTCTCATTCTAGAAATTTATTTTCAGGATCTGGTTCGTGTCCAGAGTGCAGTGTGCCCTTGAGGAGGAGCAACTTTAGAGTTCAACTTTTTGAAGACCCTGTTGTGGAGAAGGAAGTTGACATACGTAAAAGAGTTTTGAAGGATTACAACAAAAAGGAAGAGGATTTCAAAACATTGGACGAGTACAACGACTACTTGGAAGAAATAGAAGAAATTGTTTTCAATTTAACCAATGGTATCAACACAATTGAGACCAATAAGCGTATCGATCAATATAAAAAAGAAAATAGGGAAACAATTATGAAAAACAAAATGAAAGTGGGGAGAACAGAGTTAGAACTTGAAGAGCTATTGGAGATTGAGAAACAGATGGATGAGGTTAGAAAAATTGATCAAATCCGGGAGGAAGTCGAAAGTAAAAGAAAGAAAATGAAAATCAAAGAAGCTATGATTGACGAGTTGATGTTTTCGCAAGCTGATGCCAAAGATATTGTAAATACGTTCCAGAATAATTTAGAAGAAGAATTGAAAGAGCACGAAAAGATACCTGATCGAACAACACAGTTTTCAACTGGTATTAAATTCGGTAAAGGCAGTTCAGAGTTTGCACCATATTTCAAGATTGAGGAAGGACCTCTATTCGAATATTCTCCACCAGAGTTTGTTTATGAAGGTCCTGATCCACCGAAGTGGGAAAATTTGCGGCCTTATCTGCTTCATATTAGGCAAACAACTATAGATGAAACTGCTGGAGGTTTTGACGCTGCTATCGGTTGCTTGAGGGCGCTGCAAGAGGCTTGCGCTGGTCTGTACTTCAAGAATACTTGACGACCGTCCTGTGACCTCCAATCTGGAGAGACCCTCTGGGGAGATCCTACCATCTAGTCTGTCCCCCAGTTGAGTTCCGAGTTTTGAAAGGTATTCAATTATTTGGGAATACTTCCCTTCCTTGATGAAGTGTGCTTGGTACAGAAGGAAGCATCATGGAATAACCTAGCTAAATACTTAGTTTTGTAATAGCCATATTGTGATGAATCAATCGCGTGATATATGGTTGTGTGACAATTGTAAAGCTACCTCAAGAAACTATTCGTGTTGAGTATTTGACAGTTATCAAGTTGTTACAGGAAAAGAACTTTGGTGTTCATCCCATTAAAAGAAAAATTGGCGCAAGTCAAAAACACAAGTACTTAAATAACTAATTGTAATTTGTACGCATGAATGTGAATCATCTGATCAAATCGGAACATGTAGAAATGTATGTTGCCATAAATGCTGTTCCCAACTCCTTTTCATTTTTCGTAGTATCTATAGTTATGTTGTTAGAAAAACAAATAGGCAGCGATGAGTTGTGTATGTTCGCATTTTGATTTGGGAAATTAATTTTGCTCACTCTAAAATGAGTTTTTAGAGTGAATTTTGCTTGGATTTGAGGGGCACATTAGGTCTCATAAAATTTAAGCACCAATATTTTCAGAGCTAGTATGGTGTTTTAAAACAGTATTGGGGCTGTGGATTATCTACTTAGAATTTAATTGGCTACCGTTAATGGGGAAATTAATAACGAGAATTCAACAAATATTTACTAGGTACATTCCTCATATATATATTTAAACATTCAAATGTTGAAATGGACATCTATTTGTTTCAGGGAAATCGATCTATATTGCATTCCATCTGTATATTCTGGCTCGTTAGCAATTTGAAAGAAAATCAGTAAGACTCGACATGCTACTAACAGCCAACCATATTAGTCGCTCCACTTCTAGAATCATTAATTGTTCATTTCGTTTCAAATAGGTATGTAGTTTTGTGGGGAATTTATAGCAAAAAGTATACCTAGCCAGATATCACCATTTTTAAGAACTGTTTTCCCTTAATTAGTCCTAAAATAAAGATGGTTTCAGGGAAGATTGTGAAAAAATATATATGTTCTTGAATTATGGTATTGAAGCAAAAAATTAAATATACATCTAGATACCTGAGTTGTTTAAATAGTCTCCTTCAGTCTCTGTTTCTTAACAAGCATTATTACTATTCATATTTTCTTTACTTGTAATCACAGGCAGGTGCATTGAGGAATTAGCCTGTATCTTATACTAGTTTAAAGGCCCTGCTACGCAGGTTAAAAAGAAATGGTGAATAACACAATGAGGGAGTATAAAAACAATATGCAAAGTCAAAAAATCGTATATTCCAAGGAGGGGAGCTCGTCGGTAGCCCTGGGAGACGTTCCGCCCTGCTGGGGCCCTCTCCCCTTCACTGGGGGGGGGGGGGTGAATCCCACCTTTCCAGCGCCCAACCACCCCCAGGATGAAAAACGGATATATCTACCTACTCTGATACTTTCATCTTTATATATACGATTTATTTGAAGGCATGTATATCATTTCGGAATTGAGAAAAGCTAGATGAAAAATCTTAGACATGATGCCCAATGGGTGTACAGTGGAGAGCAGCAGAGGAATAATTGTGAGGTCACTCATAGGTACCCACATAATCTTGAGGGGCGGCTGAAAAAGTCAAAATCTAAATTATTTTTCTATAGATTACCACCTAGCATAGATTCCAATTTAACTGAATATCCGAAAGTACTTATGTAAATGGTTATGTCAGCTAAGGTGCCAAAATGTGTTATTCAAAATCGTTAGACGAAAAAAAGGAATTTGTATCTTATTTCAGATTCTCCCACAACTAATTTGAAAAAGTTCTGCTCGTTCAGTGCAAGCAGGCCACACGTAAATGAATTGATAAATAACTTCGAAAACTGAACAGTTAGAATCCATTGATAGTGGAATAAAAAGATCAAAATACGCTTGGTGTGCCCTTAGCTAGAAGCAAACAAGGCAATATGTACCTTGTTGGGTTTCTTCTAGCTTTCTGATTGGTCAATTACTCAGTTCAAACTGAAAACGCCCTGAAATTCCACTACATTGGGTGCCCATGAAGCAAGTGCCTACGTCCATCTGGATCGGTCAGGTGCCCCTCTGAACTGTCTTCCAAGTTCAAAACGTCTATTTGGGTTGCCAAAGTTTCGATCACTTTTCTTCTTGTTCAGAGTTGATTATTTCAGTAATGGTTTTAGCTATTTTCAAAGTAAAACTTGTGGTAATGAACCTCATTACTTAGCTTCACATTCCTGTGTCGAACCCCCTATTAACTCTTGTTTACATTGGTGACGTATTTCTTTTTGAATGTATGAAGATGGGGAAAACCCATTCACCAGAAAAAGTTAAGGTCATCAATGGTATTAGTGCATCAAAAATGTCTCAACTTCAATAACTGTAGTATCAACTTCCAGATCTCATTTGAATGTCCCCAGTTATTCATTTCTGTAATCAATGAATGCAATGGTTTGCTATTCTTTCCAGTGGTGAAGCCTGTGGTCATCTTTGGATTTGGCGATGACTGGACGATTTAATAAATTTAAAGAATTAGTTGATACTAATGTTAAATATACAATTTCCTCTTTAAAAAAAAGAAATGTTCATGCTTGCAGTTGGTGCAATTACCGCCTCATCAGTGACATTAGCGCTTGTGTGAAAGCGCTGTCATTCTGTATACCTCATACACCCACTGCAGAGGGCCCCCTCCTCTTTCTCCCTCCAGAACGTCGACCAATCAAATCACTTTAAGGGTCGTGCTCAAACACGCAACTTTGAGCTACTCCGGCAACCGTTGGAAGCTCTGTGACTTCTCAGTGGCGTCGGTGGAATTTCAGTTCAAATTCATAGTGACAGGGTTACCATAGCAAGCCATATTCAACCTTAAGGCAGGGTTTGTAGACGTCAAAGTAGTTTGTGGCAGTATTGTTGAGCAATAATTATTTTGGTTCAAAAAGTGTCATTCAAAACTGTATTTGCACTGATTTCAACTATAAAAAAGTGAAGTGAATTTCATATGTCAGAAACACCTTAGATGACGTTTTTGACAGGTAATTTTTTGAAATTTCCTGGGGGGGACCACCAGACCCTCCTTCTTTGTTGGGGACCCCCCCCCCCCCCACCACCACTTCTGGTTACTAATCGCCGCCACTGGCGATGAACTACCAAAAATGGCACACCTCGCCACTGATTCTTTCATTAATTAGAAATGAGCTTGATAATAGTGTAGTCCACAGTAATGTTTAGTTCAATAATTTCCCGCTCTACCTTGAACTTCAACGTTTGACCACGGATGCGGTGTTGGATCAATTGAATGCCTTGGCCTAGCTTCATGCGTAGTATTCATGTGAACATCAAGGAGCAGTCATCCCCAAGTAGCGATTCATCCAGGAAGGTGTTCTATACTTCAAAAGTATCTGATTTTTTTTCCGAATCATATTTTATTTCGATAGGGATGTTTACTTCGTACTCTTTTTTTGTATTGTTCATACAGGTCATAATTTGACTTATCTATTTATCTATGTTGTTTACCCGTATTATAAATAAAAGCTTCCAACAAGTATCGATATTTTAAAAATGTTGGCATTTTTTCATTCTCGCCGACTTGACAATGTTTTACGTCATCTACATTGTCGGAAAATTAATTAGGGATAATATTTATATATTTGTGTTGTCAGATACCTACACGTCGGAGGTGTTGAAACTGACTCGATTCGAGGAATGAAGGATAAAAGCTTTTAAAAAGAAGTACCTATCAGCTCCGATACTGGAAATCAAGTATCGATACTGCGAGGAAAAAATATCGATACTTTCCCTGGGACATCGCTGGTCCAGAATAATTGCCGATGCTTCTTGTAAACGGTTACCGATTCATTGTTTCAGTAATATCTAGCTTTGATTTATTAAAATTAAGAAAGTAAAATACTACATGAAAACGAATTAGAAAGCCCTTATCCACAACATCCTTCATTTTCGGGGGTTTTGAAATGTTAATAAATCTTAATCATACATCACAGGTAATTGAGGATCAAAAACCGATCCACGTCTTTGCCAAACTCAAACTGTCTTGTTACCCGGCTAATGAAATGAACGAAAAACTTGTTGATTTCAAATTCAGATTTCCTTGTTTAATGCCAGCCGTCCGTTGGTCAGCGTTAGGATGGCTGCCAACTGATGATCTATGGAAGACAACTCGATTAATTATATTTAGATTCTCTCTACACCTAAAACCTCATAATTTCATTCATTAAAATCAGATATATGTATGTCGGAGCTCTCTTCTTGAGTTAATGGGAAATAACATTATATGTAAAACATTTTCTAGTTTCTCCAACCGATAGTTAGTTGGCTGCGTTGTTGGCGGGATTTCAACCAGCCTATCAGAAGCTTCGCGCGCCAACGACTTGACTAGGTGGGGTATTGTGTTTTTATGAGGGCATTGCATTCGTGTTTGAGTTCCGTACCGTTGTTTGGAGATCGAAGCGCTTCTAGCTTTGTTTCCCATTTTGATCGCCCCGGTCAACGTTTTGTTTTGAATTTGACTTCAACTGAAGATAGTTTTGTGTTTAATTTGTGGAATAATTAGTTGTAATGCCGCCGAAGCGACGGGAAAGGGAAGTGGAGGCTTCCAAAAACATCAAAACTGAGGCCACCGGAGACCACGAACTGTTTCTCAACTCCTTTGAAAGTGAGCTTAATATTATATTCACTTAACCTCTTCAAGTTTAGATCAAGAATTGCTGTAATGTAGTAACTGCACTTGTATGTAAATAGCGAAAATTATTGATATTTTGTATGTTATAACTTGAGCATTTCGACGTCTCGGTTCTAACCTCCAAGATGAATGAATATAATAATCGACTACTGGATCGGTGATAATTACTTCAGTACTCATGGTAAAATCTTACAAATCTGCCTATTTACTTCATTTTAGAGATAAATTCTCTACTCACCTAGAGAAAACTAGGTAGACCTACTTGACGACCATCCTGTGCTCTGTCGTTACATGGTTGATACTTCTACAGCTTAACATGTACCTATCGTTCTCTATCCCATCGCTCTACTACTATAAAAGTTTGACCAAGTATCCAATATGATCGGGGTGGGATACACGCTTATTGTAAACCAACTGGCTCACTCAAATTGGTTCATCGAAAGTAGTCACTTCCATTCTGAATGAAACTCCGAGAAGTTCGCTTTTTGATCTTTTATCTTACGGGGTTTGATACGTAAGTGCATCATTCAAGTAGTGACTAAATAGACGTATAGAACTACTTAAATAGCTTGTAAAATTCCCGTGTTTGATTTAGTAGACTCTAAGTACATCTATGTCGAAAATTGAGTGGAGGATCTACCCCTCAAGTGTTTTTCCTGCCAGTAAGCACCGGACCAAGAATAAATTCCTCCTGTAAACTAGTTATTCCCAACAAGAGCTCGATATTGCTGGTAGTCTAATTGAAAATTATGAATGCGAAAAGCTTGACTCCTGGGAAGTGTTCCTTCCTTCTCTGCTGATATCATTGTAGGTCTTGACACCATAGTCCCTCCTTTTCATCCTACACACACATTGGGTGTATGGTAATGTATGTACGTACATGTCAGCTGTAAGGAAAACACTAACTAATGAATGTGAAAAGCTTGACTCGTGGGATGTGTTCCTTCCTTCCCTGCTGATATCATTGTAGGTCTTGACACCATAGTCCCTCCTTTTCATCCTACACACACATTGGGTGTATGGTAATGTATGTACGTACATGTCAGCTGTAAGGAAAACACTAAAATTGTACCTCAGAATCGTTCCAAGGAAATTGAAAAATCACATCAACAAACATTAATCATCGTCTTGTAGATATCTATTGGAAATCGCCCATTTTAAATTTATATACCAGTAAACATAAAAGCCAAAACATCTGTCGTTTGAAAAGTGATGAAATCACTCCCATGTCCCTTTTATATTTATATATACAATATAATTGTCGTTCTGTACTTACCCAAGTTTAAATGTTGTAGCTATCCCCTACTTTGACGTTTGTATGAAAATCTTTCATGTAGTACGTTTAGTTGGTCTGTACCTTCCATGCTCTTATAGGTGATGGGGGTGGTATTTTTCTTGCCAAATTCGCTTAACTATGCAAGCTATACCACCAGTAGCTTCAATTGACTTATTAATTGATGTCTTTACAAATCATAAGCTTGAAGATAAAGCCTTGCTCTCGCTTGTTTTGGTTTTTGTTCTTTGAGACAACGTGACTTTGTATGCCTTTTTTCTGTGCTATTCCAACAACATATTCCACTTAATGATTGATATTTCCCTCGTGTTACTGCAATGCAATGCTGCAGCTAGTGCTTCTTGAACTGTGGAAGGCTTTGACAGTGTTACCAATGTTTGCCTAGTTCTCTATCTCGCGGTGCATTAATTAATGGTGCCTTCTTTCCTTTTGTCTCCTCAGAAGAGGTCCTCTAACAAGCGCTCTATTGCACATGCCGAGTGCATTAACGATTCATTGAACTGCTATACTCAAGTTGCCAACTTTGAGCTCGTTGTGCTTATCCAAGCGTTCAATTAGCGCCTCAGATATGGCATCGTGTTTGCGCCTATCAGCGAGAACAGTCAGGGTAGCCCCTCACAAACTGTGCTAATTTCTGCATTTCCATAGTACCCAACATGTGCTGCGTACTGGTGGCAAAAGCTAAAAGTTCCAAAGACTGCATCGTTGATGGAACAAAAGGTTATGCACCTCATCTTGGCTCTACAATATGATCGTAGGAACCACCTATTCTCTGCAGGAAGTCGATCTTATAGTATAAGTAAGAGTGAGCTGTCACCCTCAACTGGATGGATTGTTTGACTCATTTTTGGAACAGCTTTATTTTCTATAAAAATTCGCCAAGAACACACAGATTTCGAATGTTCTGGAATCCTGATTGTTATTATGTAAACCATGCAGTTTAGTATAATGAAAGTGTAATTGTATGTTCTATAACTAAATTAATGGTGATATTGAAATGAAAATTGCATTAAATGAACTTAATGCGCCTTTTTCCATTTGTCAGCAACAGCCGCCCAAGCTCGGTCCGGTCTTCGTCAGAATCACTCGCTAGTTCCACAGCAATCCATTGCACCTCACCTCGTTGATTTCTTCCTCAAAATTCATTTCTAATTAGAATTCAACTATAAAATTTTATACTACATTTAATGTAGTGTGGTAGCCAGAAGACCAATCACACGACCAATGTGAATCTAGTTTGTTGATTGGATCAGATTTGTTTATCCAACTGCGGGTAGCATAACTGGTTTGAATACCAGGAGTGCCAGGAACAGTAGCCTTCTCGGAAGCGTTCGATCTACACGATAGAACCAAATCCTCTTCCTCCAATCAAACCAATTCGGGTGTTCATCTCCATCGTGCGATTGACTTTTTGGCTGAATTAGGGCACCTAGTAACTTTGGGGTGAGCTAACACCTGCAACTGGATGGTTTCGGATTGGCTTTGTTGGTATTGCAAATTGGAAATGTCTCCAAAAGGATTTCCATTAAACAAATGTTGAAACATTTTTGGACCCGTTTTGTTGATAACTTTGTATACACATACAATGTTATACTACATCAGATTATCGGACGATGGAGGCCCAGTGTCTTCATTCTAATTATGCCCCATTGTGATCATTGGATTCATGTGATAGAGTAGACTTTGACCCAGCAGTTGGAAGGGCAAGCTCCAGATATGTTAAGAACTATTTTTTTATTCGTTTCTGGAATTCTTGATGTACGTATCAAGTTATTTCACCTGTAAAATTTTTAAAATTAGTTTGTATTCAATTTTTACGGTTCACATGATTAATTATTTATCTGTTCTGATTACTGTCTACTCTTAATGAAGTTATCTCAGTTTGTCTTCTGGTTATTAGTTCATTAATCTTAGTTTTTGGTATGTTTACCGTTCATAGTATAAAGGGTTGATGAAGAGATTTACATCAGTTAGTATTTTCCAATGTTGGAGTACTCAGTGGGGGACATCCAATCCGAACGTTTAAATAATAAACAAGGTACATAGGTACAATGGTGTAAGGCCCATACGTGGAGTAGTGGACAAATTTCTTCATTTTGCCAGCTATTGATTTTCCACTTCAAATGCCTACAGTAAGCAATAAATTCAAAGAATTTTTCTTGTCACTGTATCTGAATGCATATCTATTTTTTCTTCTAGAACCCACGCAGATATACAGATACCTGAGGAACAGGAGCCTGGTAAAGGTGAGATTTAATTTGTTTGAAACTAGTACTTAAGGCAAGTTTGTGATGTTAATGCCGTTCTTTCAATGGAATCAAGAGTTTCAAGTTCAAGTCTCATTTCCTTCCCATTTGCGATTTATCTAATGTTGAGTGTGGGGCTTCCTGAGATTTAGTTGACACCGTTTAACCTAGTGTTCGTCATTATTTATTCAGCATGATTGTGTGAGCCAATTTCCGTGGCGTATCGCGTTATTACTGTTTGGGCGTTTTGATATTTGTACTAAATGTTGAACTTATGAATTCTCTACAAAAATTGGTTAGACAATAGGAGTGTCATTCAATTTGTCTTCGAATAGTTAAACAGAGCTGTAGCTATTAGGGCAACTTACTACCTGTTGTGTATGTGTTAAGTTCCAGATGAAAATTTATTTATGAAACGTCGGATGAATTTGATGAAGGCTGAAGGCATTTTGCCATCCAGGGTCGTTTAGCTCAATATGTGGTGTACTGTTTCGTAGCCTGGAGGTTTATCTAGGGAGAGACGATGTGGGGGCTCCAGGTATGAGAATGCTTTTTGTTCACGTCGGTATCTATTTAGTGGATAAAGAATTATGATTGGTAGAAAAACAGTTTGAGATCAAATGCATAGTTCAATGCCCGCTCGGTCTTAAATACTCCTGAGGAAGATTTGACAAAACGATCCCCTAGGCGATCCAGACTCTATTTGTTAACAGAAGAGTCATGAGACTGTGAAACATCCAATGCATTTCTAAGTAACCAATGTCAGAATTGAATTTAAATTCTCGACTAAAAATTTCTCGCAGTAACTTTATTGTTATTTCTACAGCCGTACTTTCTGCATCGGAACTTGACGTACATGCAGCATCGCATGTCACGAAGGAAGAAGAATGGGAAAAAAATCTCCCCTGATAATTTACTGGAAATTGTCCAAACAAAACAGCTGCAACAGAAGAGCAACGACTTGAGGACGTCCGGTTACCTCACTTTGACATATTTGGGTTTCTACAACCAAAATAGTGAGTTTAAAAACTCAATACTTCGGCATGCAACGTACTAAATTGGTCTGAAGAATGTAAACTTGGCACCTAACAATTGCACTTAGCTCCGTTTCAATTTATTATCATTCCGTCGTTTGACGACATTTAACCAAAATTTTGTAACTTTGGACTTGGCTGTTGTAAGCTCACCCAACTACACTACATGAAATTGGGAATAGGTACTTTGAATTTCAACAACATTATACGTGATGGGAATCTCACGCTAATAAATATGACGGTAATCTATGAGGCGTGTCGATTATTTATTATTTGCAGCAAAACTGGACACTTTTCCAGATTTCCTTACTGACTTGTTCGAAAGAAGTTAGAATTCTGGACCTCCTACTTCCTAGATCCTCTTCTTATTTTTCTCAACATGGCTCGTGGTTTTATAGTTGTTGCGTTAAAGTTTTGGCTTGAATTCTTATGACTACCAAAACCCCCTATTTAATAAAACAAAGAAGCTATGCCGTCTACTTGTTTATCGGCGGAGCACAGTTTATTACTAATTTCATCTTGCCCCAATCCGTTGTGAAGATGGTTGTTGATATCATCCCAAAAAAGTGGAAATCGTGCTCATTAACTATTGAGTACAATCACGTCTGCATGGCTGCGGATTACTTGCCTAATTGCAAATGAAAAATTTGTTTTTTTAAAAGATTTCTCTGAAAATAACTCTGCTATTTATTGAATCTCTCTTCTACTGTAGCTATGAGGACCTTGCAGTGTTTGGTACGAATTGCTTTTAGAGTGTCCTGATTATCTAAAATTTTAAGAATAACAATGTCTCGCATGATCGGAGCGCTACACGCTAAGCAGATAGCTCTGGAGGTACTTTTCGAATCTTACCGCGGGTTAGCTCTGAGCATGATAAACCTTGGGAATAAGACCTCGTCACACCATCACATGAGGTCGTTGAAACTTATTTCCGTTATGTCTCACAACGTTCAATTGTTATTCAGATTTGGGCTAAATCTTATTCAGTGTTTTGCATTGAAAACGTTTCTGTGAATATAAATTGGAAATCATAGTGTTCTATTATTATTATTAATAAGGAGTTTAGATTTGAATCAACGAAGTTACATTTCCTTTTGCAATTTTCAATGACTTTAATGTTGAAGATTAATACGTTATTGTTTTTACAAATCGTGTTCAGTTGAGTTCTCCTGTATTTACGGTATGATTACAAAGTTGTTCTTAATCATATTTTTTTAATTTCATTCTTGACATTTTCCTAAAATATTCCTGTGACTCATCATCTTAAACTTATTTCTGAATAAGATGTTGCTCAACTCTGCCTTTAATATTCTATTTTAGTCCTATATTTATTGATGTGAATGTGGAAAACATTGCTGAATTCCAGATTGTTGAATAATAATTTCCTTGCCTATGAGTCACATTGTCGTTCCTAAAACTCGATGTTTAGACTGAATGTCCTGTTTCAGATTTAGCTCCAAAAGAACCTGTCAAACTGGAGACAATTCTGCTGAAAGTCTGCCATCAGAAGAGGAAAGAGTTATCCCATGCTGTTCTTAAGGTGAGGAACAACTTGAAAAACTTTTTTTTTCAACAAACCACGTTCTCTACTTGAAGGATTTACACCCTTGAATTGGCTTTTTACTCCCCTCCTAAATATATTTTGAATGAGATGAACTTAAATTGCTATTAATTTATCCTTTAAAAAAGGTGAAATTTTATATTTCTGATTGAGTTTTAGTTTCAGGAACCTTGTCCATGTGACATGGAACTCTGTGATTTCGTGTCCCAATTAGATTTGGGTTTGAACCGCAGTGAGCTGAATTGCCTTTTGAGCGAATTCGATCAGTTTTGTTTAAATTCTTCGTCAATTTTCGACTTAAATAATGATCAGGTAAATTAACTCCCCCGCCCCAACGTAACCAAAACAATCCGGGGACCATGATTAAAGAACGTGTGTTGCTCCGTTTTTGAAGGATTACGGAACCATTTTATTGGAATTAATCTGAAGAAAGAAAAAATTGTAACTACCTATATATTTGAAACTTTAACGTACCTCGGCCCCAGAGGCACGGTTGAAGGACAGTAGGAGTGCGTCTGTGCATTTCACCCGATTTGTCAATTTCAGGATCACGACGAACCGAGCGCGATCACTCCTGACACCCTACCTCATGACAATAGTGAAAATCCAGATAGAGCGTGCTACCATCAGGTAATATTGCATTTTTAGGTCCCTGCAAAAACAGATCTCTCGTTCTTCGTTTCCCTCTGGATGGGTGCTGGAATATTGTTTCGAATGGAGTTACTTTTATAAACAGTACTGTTCCTTTAGAATGGTATGAACGCAGGAGTGAGGATTATTTGTAGCTTCAATCAATAAAATGTGGTAATCCTCGTATTGGGAATAGCAATATTATCTAAAAAGATCTGTAATCATCACTTTTTCAAACATTTCATGTATTGAAATCAGTGAAGTTGAAGCTTCATTTCTTCTTGGTCTAGGTCAAGACAATAGAGAGTTCCTAGGAGATTCGGACACCGTGGTATCGTATCTAGTTGGTGGTGGTATCTACGGCGAGCACAGCTCTGGTTAGCATAAATGGCGGCGTTACCACCAGCCCAGCTGAACTAGTGGTATCTCTGATCCGTATCTAAGAGTCACGTACATTTTGCTTTCACGTCACTATAGAAAACGAGCAGTCTTCTTGATGTTTTACAAGATCACTCGTTCTTTCGTTTTTTTTTTTTTTTTTTTTTAAATAAAAAATGCCGGGGTGGAAGACTTTTTTGAATATTATGTTAACGGCCTTAAAAATGTACGAGCGGCCTCACGGAAATATGGGAAATGAAACCAATAGCACCAACTCGAAACTTTTTTCATGCGTATAATTTATTGCTCTAAAATGAACACTGTCAAAACATGCAAATAGACAATCACAGTCACATGACTCTCGACCCAAGTAGGTACTTCTCAGTTATTCGATCTGGGCTGGTACTTATACGAAACGATTTCGACACACTTGGCTAGGGTAACCGTTTACCAACATCATATCTCGATTTCCACGCTAACTTGTTGTTAACAAGGCTACTTTGGGTTCCATCTTCGCTCGGATTTCTTCCAGTCACTGGGTTGAACTGGCCTGTGGGTCTTCGCTCGTACCATTTCTGATCTGTGCCCTTAGACCAGGCAGGGCCGCTCGTACATGCCTATGACTCCAAAACATCGCCTTCCCTCCCTACGGGGATGCTCGTACAAGTACCCGCCTGGGTTCTATGGGAGATTTTCCCTGGACGACATGAGCGAGGATGACGTACTATTTTCGTTCCAATTTAATAGAGAGAACATTTACTCCAGATTAAATAGAGAACTTACAACTAGGTTACCCCGATCATTGCGATAGACGAACATGTACATTTAAAGATACCACCGTGGTATTGCAATACGACTGATCGCAGTTGCGCGTTCGTGTCGAGATACGGATTTGTATAGGTGTTGGCGGATCTCCTAGGAACTTTCACTAATAACGTTATCAATGAACCTAAGTCATTCTTCATTTTTCAAATTCAATATTCTAATTGACCGTCAATGCTTATGCGGACTTTTCTTATTTTGGTCACCGAGAGCATTTATACTAAATACTTTTAATTTATCATAATTCATTCCAAGTAAATCGTAACATCTTACGCACCGAATAACTATATGCTTGTTCTAGTTAACAAATGTATTAGGGTTCACTAGAGATATTGAATTTTTGTGGAGATTAAACTGGACGACAATTTGTTGTGTCACGAGTGGATAGGCCTAGCAGAAGAACAAAATTATAAATTATGTATAAATATATTTTCTTTTTAAACGCATTTACTCAATTTTTTAATGATAGCTCTCTGTAATCCTCGCTCCTTTTCTGTTTAGTACAGTTTCATTTTCAACTCCTATCTCCTCGGTTTGCGACGTCTGCTCAGACGTGTATTGTAGGCTCGGTAAACAGGTTGACCTTTCAATAGATGTCTACTAATTTTCGCACTCTGTCTCACCACTTTACAGTATTCGAAATCCTTTCAAATCCGCAACTTTTCGAACCCTGCTGAATCCACCCCATTCATTCATGCTTTGCTTGCAATCATCGCTGCGGTTCATGTTTTCTCCACTCAAATCGATGTTTATATGTCTAATAGTCACTCAGCTTAAGTTTCACCGATTTCCATGGCCATTCTTTTGATTTACTCCTCGTATGTACCATATCAGAATGATTTTGACATATAATTCTCAAAATCATTCAAACATTACTGGTTGTTCCTATTAACTATCGGGTTTTCCAACTAAAATTGAGTTTGTGTATTCATTCCTAATTATTTGTCATGACTCCTTTACAATATTTTCTCAAGGTTGTAAAATATAAAATATTGCTCAATTATTCTGCTGTTTCATCTCACGCGCTACGTTTACTATCACCATATCTTATCATTGCTTCTATTTCATTGGTATCGACTGTATCTAAAATGATACCTTGTAGTCTATATCGATATCTTGCGGTATAGTTGAAATTTCGTAGACAATATAGTTATTTAATGCTTCAAAATATGAAAGAATGAAGTTTCCAAAAACTATCATCATTTACAACGTTTCATTTCATTCTGAACTTTCAGTTGATATTTTTCGTTGCTGGGAACGCTGGGTATCCAGCTGATTCCAAGTCTTTATTTACTTAGTACAATTTTCTCTAGAATAATAGAATAGAGCAATTGCAAAAATATGCAGTAAATATTATTGTTTGAGGGGGCTCATTTTCTATTGTAGATTTCGAATCTGCCTGTAATTAATGGAATAAACATCCTGAATCACATTTATCCATTCTTCTTGTCAACAGCTCAGTAATATTTCGTTTTTTCGGTTCCTAGTCTTCCAAGTTGGTACTGCGACTACTACTGACCATGTCTATCTCCAAAATCATTTATCGCTTCTGACAATTGAATCTTTCAAAAACAATGTTTTGCGCACATTTGTGGGACACAAAAACAGTTTTCCATGAAATTTCAGGATTATTCTGAATTCGCAATTTAATACGGAGGTTCTCATTTGAAGAATCAGAGTCAGTGCACAGTAACCAATTTTAATATTTGTTGATGCTACTAAAAATATATGATGATTCTAGAGCTTATTTTCAACAGAAAATCCTATGCATTTTAGGGCATCCCTCTGCAGTAAGCTTTCGTCAATAGAGCAGAATGCCTATTAGAATTGATCCAAGTGGATGTGGAACAACTGTGAAATCGACGTTTTTCACCCAAAATTGACTTTTTACAACAACAACAAAAATAGTTCATCTCTGAAGATTTTAGAAAATAAATTCCGATGTCCTTCTCAAAACTCAAAACGGATGCTTTCATAATAGTGAAATATTGAATTTATATCTACAAAATAACTAAAATGTCAAAAATAACTAAATGACTAACTAAAAATATAGGTATGCCTCAAACAAGTTAAATACCTTGAATGGTGATTGATAGTATATGGTCCGTCCCTAACGCTTTCGAAATGGAAGTCCTGTATTTTGCTCGTTTGATGAAAGCATGGTTTGTAAATCTATTCCGAAGGATGGTATGGTCCTGTCTCTAGGGACCACGATTGAATTGGTTCTCGTTTGATGAAAGCAGATTCTTGTGGTTTGAGTGCTGGTAAATCTATTCCGAAGGAAATGGTTAGGGGTATTATTTACCTGATAAAGGAGCTCTCTAGGGACCACGATTGAATTGGTTCTAGGTCATTGCCGTACCACAAAACTCTAACCTCTGCTGAGTGTAAGAGCACAGATTCTACGAGGAATATAAAACCTGGATGTTTAAGTCCCAGAATCCTAAGTGAACAAAAACGAACACGATCTCTGAGATATCTTGGCTTCTGCTGATTTTCTTGTACTTTCCAATGATCTCAAAATGTCCAAAAAGATTTGGAGTGTTCACTGAAAGCGAGTTTTCCCGACAATACTGCACACATATTTCATAGGTCATCTTTGAGAGATTATAACTTAATTTTTTGACTGTCAACCTTAACATCTGAGCACCGCTTTGGACTCATGAAGCTTCCAGTAAGAAAGATTCGACATGTGCAAGATGAAAAGTGGAAGGCTAACTGAGTCCTCCTTCATAAAGCTTTTGGTTTAGAGTAATGAATCTTTGTAATCGATCAAGAGAGAAAAACTTGTCTGACCCTTATCTTAAAATTTGATTGGTTACGTTTTAAAATGAGCTGATTTCAAAAACTGAATTAAAAAAGAAGTAAATAAATGAACGTTCCTTCTCCGTCTGCGGTCGAAGCTTTTCGCCCTAACTATTTGTCCAAAATTTACGATAATTTGTTCAAAAATCATTTATCAATTGGAAGATGTGCTTGTAATCTGGAATCAACAAGGGCTGAACTATTGAAAAATCGAGATCTCGAAATATGACTAATTATTACCTCATGACTTCGGCATCCTGTCGTTAAATAGGTGTGAATGCATAATGTCATTACTCGGATGAATCCAAAAGAGGTGGTTCTTTTTCTGTCATCTAATTTTCTTTGTAGTACTAACCTCATAATGTGTATTTCTGAACGTTAACTTGATGTTTTTATTTACATTAACGATTCTTCAGCACTTCTGCCCACTGTTATTTTCCTTTCTAATAACGATCATTCCCGCTTTTAGGTGTCACTTGGAACCAGTTACGTGGCGTACAATCCATCGGATGAGAACCCACCACCTAAAGTGCCCACCGTCTCCATTCCTGCTGAGTCTTTCTACTATTGTGGTCCCAAAGTGAAATCATCAACCATTCTTCTTCGAATAGTAACCAACTCTTATGAGCATGTGCTCTCTTCTAACACCGATGAATCCGGTACGTTTTTATGTATAGGTATTATTACCTTATTCGAAACTATCTATTATCATAGTAATTATTTTTTATAAAAAGAAAGATGTTTGAAATGGTTCTCTACATTTAGTATTGTGCTTACTCAAAATAAGTTCCTAGATAATTTTACCGGATAGATCCAAATTAAAAATTAAATTAATTAACAATCCTCAACTGCTCAGCGTATCACAGTTCAACAGTAATGAACCTAAATGGAACCTTCGGTGAGGATGCAAGATTGCTTGTTGCTCTTCTATTCACTGCCGTAATAACATGAAGTAGGATTTTAGATGTGTTCAGAGTGGTTCTTGAGTGGCAGTGGGTTAAACATTGATTGAAATTGATTCCAAATATATCTCTTAAGATTTTTGAGATTTTCATTTCAAAAGGCAGTGGCAGGGAAACTACCCTGAACATTTTAAATACACTTATGATGTATGTTTGTGTGCGTGTATTATGCAAACGACTAATATGACTTGCTACTCCTCGTACTTTCTTCTGAGTGATGAAGAAAAATTAACTACTTTTATTTTATTTTAAATGTGTTACTTTTTATTATGTTAGCCAAGACATTCAAGCAGTTGCCAGTTTATTGCTAGTGGAAACAATGAAAATTTACAAAATCCCAGTTTCTATGCGGATTAATTTTTGAATGTCAAAGGTTGCAATAACTCTTCTGTTCTTTCAGTGCTTCATTCCAAACGTCTAAGATTTATTTAAGCATTTGAAATAGTCTGGTGATTTCATGAAGCACACCTTCACATCATGGGCCCAAACTTTGCCCTTTCCAAACCTCTGGGCGATGTAGCCACCATTTATCAGGCAGAAACCCATGCTATAGAAATATGTGCACAAGAGATTGCCAGGAAACGACTCAAAGGTGCAAGAATTTACTTACTATCGGATAGCCAGGCTGCATTAAAGGCCGTTTCTGCCTTCTCAACAACATCAAAGTTGACCTGGAGTTGCCTCACCTCACTCAAGGCTGCAGCCCTCGGCAACAAATTAACGTTGCTTTGGGTACCAGGTCATGAAGGAATAGAAGGCAACGAAGGAGCTGATTGACTAGCTAAAAAGGGATCAGAGTCCAGCCTGATTGGACCCGAACCGCAACTAGGGATTACCAAGAGTTATATAACTCAACAGGTCCAGAAATGGGAGGACAAGACTCGAACAACATATTGGCAAGACACTCCTAAGCAGAGACAAGCCAAGCGGTTTCTTACAATCTCAAAGAAACGCGCACATTCCCTATTGTCAGTGAGGCGTACAGACCTTCGCAAACTTGTGGGACTCCTCACTGGCCACTGTCCTCTAAGGTACCACCTTAACAAAATGGGTAAGGCCAGGACAATAGAATGCCGCCTCTGTTGCGAAGAAGCGGAGACAGCTGAACACGTACTCTGCGACTGTCCTGCTGTTGCATCGATAAGATTCCGGCATTTCGGAAAGGGTGCCCTAACACCCGCCGATATTGCCAAGGAAACACCTGTAAACCTCCTTCACTTTGTGAATGAAGAGGCCATTAAAAAGATTCTGAAATAAAACTGGGAAAGTGTCACAATAGATCCTAGCGGTCTCAGTGACCAGGGGTTCCTCCCATCCCATAATATAATAAAAAAAAGAAAAAAAAACTTCAGGAATTGTTTCAGAATCCCCAAATTTTTTCAGGACTTTCGGGGTCATTACTTCATTTTCTGAAGAGGATCACTAATTTCCTTTTTGTTCTTCAGGTCTTTTACACATAACCAGTAGTCATTCGATCCTTGTAATCTTTGTCTTCATTCCTCCATCTACTCTAACTTTCCTAATCCCCAGAATCGACATTGGGTAGACCTGGGCTTCCTCCTTGATACTTAACTTCATTTTTGCTCAATTTCTTTTAATGGTGTGCTCATCTGACCTATGTTGAGAATTTTCTTACGCCCCTCAATGCTTTCAATGCAATACAACTATAACCCCTAAATATAATCACTCGAGAGCTAATTGTTCAGCGCAAACAATACGTCTTAAGGCCTTGATGCTTGGAATTTTTTCCATCCTCGACCAATACTCATTCAATTTCTTTTTTTCTTGCAGAACCTAATCCAAAGAAGATGAGGCTATCTAAAGATTTTAACGACACCGTCGAATTCGGCATGGACTTGGTAGTTTTCGACAAACATCAAAGATGTTCTTTGAAGGAAGGACAATACGAATTTCTCCTTAGTGAAATAGATAAAAGAAGTAACAATGACAGGTGCACTAGAATATCCACGTCATTCTCAAGCTGGGAAGATTTAGGAGAAGACAAAGATGTAAGCAATGATGTTTATTGCCTTAAATTTGACGTTTAACAATTACGTTTTTATTGCTCCCCAATAATGATTTTGTTTTAATTCATATTTGGTTAAAAATTAGTGTAAACTTCCCTTATAAACAGTGAATCAGTGCATATGGTGGCATACATGGTATGTGCATACAGAGTTGTAACGTGTGATAGTAAGGTAATTGTTTTCTTGTCGTTTTGCCAACCATTTACCTAATTATTTCGACATGGATATTCTCAATAGTTGAAGAAAGTCTCTGTACTGAACGTAATTACCGTCGTAAACGTGATGCTAATTTTGACAAATTAAATGTCATTGGATTTATTTTATTTTTCGCCTGTCTTTCAATGTAAAATCAATATATACTCTGAATATTTTCTTTATTTGATTTTTTTTTAATACTTCAGATGTCGAAACAACATTTTTCTTCGTTTGAAAATATAAGTAAGGGACCTACTTTGAAGTTCCACCTTCAATGGGCAAAAGAGCCCGTGACTTCCATTGTGGACCGCCCACCTGCTTTCATCCCATCACCCGAAGAACCTGCTAAACCTAAACTAGAAAACAATAATGGTATGTGAGTTGATAAACATTTTTAGATAACGTAATTTTTAGTATCATCCACACATTTCAGAAACATTGTTACTTCTTCGTTCAATCTGTAATAACATTTTATAATACTTTATCTATTTTTTCCACAGTGGTTGAAACCAAGTTCCAGGAATCTAAAACAATCATCTACCAGTTCAGCTACAATAATAGCAAATCACATCAACACACGGAAGCATCTAATGATATGAATTGTCCATGGTGTTGGTTGAGTTGCATTTCTGTCTTCTCTCTTCTCTGGCACCTCAAACTCTGCCACCCTAGGTTCAATTTTCATTTCACTGTAAGTAGATTTGAGTCTATTGTTATCAATCATTAAAATTATTTCTCCCTAAATTTCATGCAATGCTGGTAGCTGTGGCACACAACTTGAAGCGTTTAGTGGTTGATTTAAAAAAATGAAGCCATGACTCCTGAAGTTCTTTACAAAATTTATGCAATCTGACGCGATTCCTGGATTTTGGAGTTTTTTCATAAACACATATAATATGCGTATTAAACAAATGCCTGCCATTTTTGGTTTAAACACAAAAAAAGCGTTTATTAATCTGCATTTATTTTGTTTCCTTCAAAGTAGTTCCTATCACATGCACAGTGAGTTTGCTAACCCTTGAAACATTTCTCTCACTCGATCATTGGGATAGCCTTTATTTCTTGTTGGAATGCGCTTCCAATGTCATGTATTCATATCAAATTATCTAAACACGGCCTTTAAGATTTTCTCGATTTTTGTTCAGAATAACTCACCCCGAACCATGTCAGGAGAATATAGAGCCTGGGCTTTTTTTGCCCAAAAATTCACGTACAACCAAAGAAGTGTGAGCAGATGCATTATCTTGACGCAGGAGCCATTACCTACTTTTCCACAAATCTTCCCTTTAAAAAAAAAAATTAATAATAATAATTAATTTAACGAGTCTTAGTCGTTTATTTGCCATTTTTAGCGATTTTCAAAATTATATCTTATTTAATTGATTTAATCTGCTCTGAAAGTGCTGTCCAACGAAATCATCTTGTCGATGCTTGATTTTTTGGCGAAAGAATGGATTTTCATCCCATTCCTGAAGAGTGTATCTTTTGAAAACATGTATTTATGTATATAAAAATGAGTTACAATCCAGGGAGATTAGCTACAAAGAAGATTTTTAAAAAGGAAATGAGTAATTAAACATTTTTCAAGCCGTTGTAATAGCTTTGGTTTCTATGAAACTTCGCTATAAGTAAATTCGATCACGAATTCCGATTGTTCCTGTTTTCTACTGTACGAAACGTTATGTTAGACAAGCAAATATCAAAAGTTACTTGATAATTTAGAGCCATCCCAAGTTTTTCGGGACCCTAATGAAAGAATTAATTAATAAGTTTATTTTATATATTTGTTATTATTTTTTTATCGCAGCAAGTAAACAAAGGTGTGAAGATTGAAGTGTCTTTAAATGAGAATTACGATGGATCGTATTCAGGTAGCCCCACTAATCCACCCCGCCCTGGGAGGCCTGTGAAACGAACGTCACTCACTCATGTAATGGTATGTCACCCTAAGAGGACCAAGATGAAGTCACTCTCCGAGCTTACCGATCTAGAAGAGAACGATCATGAAAATCATAGGCCTTATATTACTGGTCACAATAGGTAAGACAATTAACATCCAATTGCTGTATTTATTCATTTGAATAGACCTCGTGCGGGTTTTTAAAGTTTTGTGAAAGATACTCTATTTCATTTTAATTTGTGAATCTGGGTATGACCTAATTTTTAAAACGTTGCACTCTTTTAATTGTCTTTTACTATTTGTAGGAATTGATTTTTAAAAGCATCTCAACTCCTTTCTTGTATCTTCTGTTTTTATTCATCAGACTGGTGATTTACATGAACTTTATTTGAGAAAAATAAGTATCGCCAATATAGTATTCGTACATAGCAACGGTGATTATTTGTAATTTTTGCTATTTAAAAGAATTGACTGTTTATGGGCTATTTCAACAGGAAATTTGAAGGTAATTCAGAACGTGCCCCGTGTTCTTAGACCTAAAATTATTCTTTGAGTCTGAAATCAATCCAAACCGATAAAAATCGCGGTTTTCCATTTTCTCCTTTGCAAAGCCTATCATGAACGTCAGAATTCGTTTCTCGTCAAACAAAAAAGTTGTAGAGTATTAAATTCTATTCTAGTGACTTCTTAAAATGTCGAAATATTCGATTCTGTCCAACATTAGACACGCTTTTCCAAATATGGTTATACATGGCAAAAATAATCTGAAGAATTATAATGTCTGAATATTTAGGACTATACCATTGCCCATATAGGAGCAACCCCCGACCACGGGGACGAAAACCCCTTCCCCGCCATCAGGTGGCAACACCGCCAACTATCCCTCATTAGCAGCAGTGAAGCCCCTTCCAATCTTCCCCTCTTAACGCAAGACGTTTTAGTTGCTTTTGTTGAAAAATGTAATTTTTTGTGAGATTCAAAATGTTCTCGTCGTTCTGAGGAAAACAAGTCTAAATTTTCTATCATTCAGTTCAGGAACACCTTATCAAACAAGTGTGTGGCCGTATTGCAACAGTGTAATAAATTGCAAAAAACGCTGCAAATTTGATTACACATGGGTTTATTATTCTTGTGTCGAACTTTATTACACTTAAACTCATGTTTCTTTGATCCAACCCTGTCAGATGGGGTGGGGCTCGAAAAAGTACGGAAATAATGTCATTTTGCACCATTTTGCCCCATGAAAATGGATTTCCTTGCTCTGGGTCAATCGCACAGGTTTGGGACCCACTCCAATCGCTTCAGCGTCCAAAATTACATGGAACACGATACCCCATATGCCCACATAGGAAAAAACCCATTTTTGTTTGAGTTTGACAAAAACCGCCATTGGGTATTTTTACATAACGTCTAGGAATATTTTTCCAGTTCAAATTTATACTCGTTGTGTCCCTTCTTTCATGTACATCACGATTCTGGTGATGGCATGATCGAATTAACTATTGGATCACATTTGAATTGCATAAGACGTAAGTACCGCACCGTAATTAGGGTCCAATGCGAGCCGTCAGGCCGCTGCCTGGAGGAACCGATTTGAGCAGTGTTGCCAGACCCAGAGGTCTTCAGAAAACCGCAGGGTCGCTCCTTTGTGGGCAAGAGTATAACTACCATGGTTTTGGAAAATTCTTGTAATCTTCTTCTGATTTGATGTTAGTTATCCATATCGTTCATAACCAACAATCCACGTTTTTGTGAAGCTGCTAGATTCTACCACAAACCATCTGATGATTAAGTACATACTTGTTGAAACTTGATAGTAAACTTTGTCAAAATGAAGTTGGAAAACATGAGTGCTTACTGGAGTTGGGAAATCGTCACCTGGCGACGCCACTGCTTTTAACTGTAATTACGAGTGGACACAGTAACTTGAACCTGCTGGTGACTATAACTGTACCCATAGTTATAATTTGCCCAAGTCTGGGTTATGCAACCTCTTTCCGTGCAGTTCACTCAATTAAGCTCTCATTGCTCGAGTCAGTTTTTTCCCCCACCGAACTTTTAATTTTCCTAAGCTCTTGCTGTAAAGATTGATCGCAATTTGTGTAGAAGACATTCTATTGAGAATTCTGTTATATTCTTTCTATTCAGGTTGTATCACCATGCTACCACATGTCTTCCAATCAATCCAAAAGAGATGGATATTGACAGTGAAGACGAAATGGATCCAAGGTGGCTAAAACAGAAGACAATGATGATGATAGATGAGTTCACAGATGTCAATGAAGGTGAAAAAGAACTGATGAAACTTTGGAATCTCCATGTCATGAAGCACGGGTCAGTGTAAGAAAACCAACTTTATCTTAAGCGTTCCGTAGAGACTGTTCGAAAAGTAAGATAAGCCTTCCGTAATGGTTTTCTTAACACAATCGTGGACGGAATTTGAAGGTAACGCATGGTGTGAAAACTTATGTATCGAAATTGGCGTACGTATTGGAATTTAATCATTATTTTGTTTCCAAATTATTTTCTTCGCACCATCTTGAACCAATTGAAAGAATTGATACTCACAAAGGTCGAACGTCTCAAATGTAAACTATACTTAGAATTTGAGATGGTGCGAAGAACCCTAAATTTTCCCTTTTCGATTGGCTTTTCCTGGAGTTACGTTTTTTCAAAATTTTGTATTTCAACTTTACATTCGTTTTCGACTTTAAATCCCTTCCCTACTCATCAAGAGTATTTTTCCATTTTTAACCGTTTTCGCAATTACTTACACAAAATTGGATCTGAAAAGGCTTATCTTGTTTGGAATTTATGAATATCTGCTTGATCCAAGTATGTTGGATTTTCTAAAATCAATATTGTGTTCTTTCCTAACAAACTGGACACTGAATCAGCAATGAGGATTTGATCGTCTCTATCCATCTATTCACATGCGAATGTTGTTTTTTTGTGTGTCTAGGATTGAGGTATAATGTTACTGTACCTTTATAAAAGCCATCACTGTTACAATTTATTGCCGACTTATTAAGACCTAATCACGTGCTGTTTTAACTATTGTTGGCTTTGTGAAAACACATTGGCATGTTGTAGAATTGGTGAAAATCTAATGGTAATCAAGGTCTCTCTCTTGGAAATATCACAAATACTAGGTACTGCTTGTTCAGCACTGAGAAGTGCAAGAGCTCGGAAGGGGTGGAATAATCGATTGAGGCTCCTGTCCCAACAATTCCAAACGGAGCTCTCATCACTAAACGAAGTTCGTGGGCTCGAATGAGGACCACTTCTCTCGCTTAGCGACGCACTCTCAGTTAGAAAAATTCAGAAACTAGGAATGATCCAAAACTAAGACCAATAGCAGTCATATGTAACAAAAATGCTTCAACATTTAATTTATACTTAAGTTAAGCTGGCGTTTGGTTACGATCCGTGCCTTTAGAGAGGCAAGAAAGGGTGGTGGGGGAACCTTATTCCATCGACTTGTTTCTTTTGAGCTCTTTCACTTCTTAGTTCTGTACAAGCTCTGTCTCCCTGTTTTGTGCATGTCGCATGAATGTTTGAATATTTAGGTAAACAGATGCGCATGATGGGAAAGCTGTTTTTCTTCCTGTATTGACACTTCCCTTCATTGTCTCTGGACAGTTTTATCTTGAGCACTCTGTGTTTTTTGTTTATGTTGTACGTTTTCCTGTAACTTCCAGCCCCTAGTTTATTACGGATTCAAATTTTGAAAATTTAAGGTCAGAAATCGCTGTGTGGGAATTTTTTCCTTTTGAAAATTATCGGGGAAGTTATTTATGAAAAGGGGGTTTGCCTATAATAGACTCGGCCGGTCAGTCGATTTTCTGGAACTAGTGTCGTTGAAATACGCTGAAGGAGTAGTGCCCTTCCAGTTCAGGAACACAGACAAAAGAAAAAAATAACCTCAAAACTAATCTGAATCTGAATCTCCTTTCACACATAGCTGCAATGGAATTTTGTTTTAACAGTTCCTTTTTTTGAATTTTTTATAATCCTTGTTTTATAATATTGGTGAAGCGAAGTCAAGTTTTGAACCTTTGTAGGTATTTACATATCAGATTTTGTAACGTACTGAGGGGATAGTACAGTTTTAGTATTTACAGAGTTATGTTTATAAAGAAGTCATCCTATCGTGTTTTGGACATCTAGAAGTGAATTACAAGGTATGGAGAGTTACTGATCAGCTGAAGAACTCTTTTGATTAATTTCTCTCCTAATCGATCTACAGGCGGTAAAATATAAATAAATCTCGTTTTTGGTTTAGATTATGTACACTACTAATAAACGTAGATCAGTGATTTACGTCCAAGAATTGTTGCATAATGAGCAGTCCCTCTAAATTGATGGCCCATCCATATTTATCCAGAACAAAAATGGAGTAAGAAAAGAAGGGGGTGATTGCCCTTAATAAGTTCTGCGTACGTAGAAGAGACTGTTGATAGTATTTTTGTGTTGCCACTCTAAATGTGGTCTCCATGCTAATTTTTTGTCACTTATGTGTTTCATCAGCTCTTCAACTATTGGATAATTCCACCCAGATAAGCGATCTGCCCAATGAATGGGTCCTTTCTGGGTCTTTGTGTTCTCAATTACTATTTTATTTGGGTTCGTTAACAGCCCTACGTTAGTATTCATGAGATCGTATAGTTAGGTGTAATTAGGTCGTATAGTGTTAACCTCATGTGTTCATAAACACAGTAAACTAAATCGCCTTTCCCAGACAAGTAGGATTGTTATAGGCAGCTCCTTGTACATTCCGTTTCTCATATGATTCCCCAATATCACTACAAGTTTTTGAGTGAATCCTGATTGTATTGTTGGCTAGAAAAAAAAAAATAATAATAAATAAAAACCGATGCAGACTACAAGAACAATTTTCCAAAATAAATCCATGCAGTCCTTAGGATTTGCCGATATTTAGATCACATTGACTGTGGTACCAATCATGTTTAAATAGTTCATTTTAAGTTTCCAAGAGGCTGCTGAATCAAATGGTGCTTAAAATTAACCAAGAAAAACCAGTTCATATGTGCATTGGAAGCTGCAGTACTATTTCATCCTCTTTCTGCAGGAAATTATTCATTTAATTGGGTGTATGTAGTCATACTACTTCAAAACTGATGTGAGTACAGAAATGACTAAAGATCTCGAATGTTTGTAGCCAAATAATGCTATTTAGCTCTCTGCAATTACATGAATTCAACATTCTCCTGAATGATAAAACCTCAATTTCTAATCAATTATCCTCCAATAATCGCTTATGGCTTACAAATGTTGGTTATCTTAAGCGTAGTGCCAATTCGCCTGATACCGAATGATAGGTAGGTCGTTCGAAAGTTATACAAACCAATTTATAAAGATGGAAATTTGTGAACAAGCTCGGATGAAGAGGCATATTGAGCATCAGACGTGGTTCAGTGGATCAAATACAGCTTGTTTGCGATAGGCTGTTCACTTTTTAAAGATGAACGTAGGTTATCCTCCTGGAAATATTGTTACTGACAACCATGGGCACGTTTGGATGATGACCTAGATGCTGTCAGTCAAAGATTAAAAAGTTTAGCTAAAAATGGCGTAGCTTGCCGGAAACTCTGTAGATGAGGCCGACTCCATTCAACTCATTAACACCTGCAGAAAATAAGCATGCCAACTTGTAGCTTTGCACAGCTTAAATCTCACCAAATATTCATCATCTCAAGAACATGTAGCGTTCAAACTCCCTTTTCAAATTTTCCCCGTTTGGAAAGTGTAGATACGCCGCATCATTTTCATTGGCTGTGTAGTGTTTTTGTTTTTCTCGTTTTTGGGTCAAGTTCTATCGTGTAATAGGCATAGCTTGAGTAAAGGTACATTCAATTCATGCTCACTGGTTATTCAATTATATGGCTAAAGTAAAAACCTGTAATCAATAACTGTGATAGCATAATTTAATTTAGTGTTGTCGATTAAGGGAGCAACAAACTTCGTTTTAACGGCCACCGCTAGCTATGGGAGTTGGTTCCAGATTGGAAACATGTAGGCAGCAACTTGGTTTGAATATTTATGCGGAATTTAATTCCAATTTTAGTTAGGTGCGATCATTGTCTGATCTTGATACCAACTATTTAAAAAAGTTAGGGAGGCTCGAAAAATGCATATCATTTCACGAGGTACCTATGTATACAGCCATTATGCTATGATATTAATCTTTCTGTACAGTAAAATCGTTTACAGTAAAAAAGTGGAAGTCAAGAATGGAAATCAAGTGTACGAACAATAGATACAAATTTTATTTGTGGAAGTTTGAAGGGCAAAATTTGAACAGCAGAATTATTAATCAAGTGCATGATCAGAAAATCCGACTCCTTTTCAGAACTACTCTAACATTCAGTACAGGTTAATGGAAGACAATACTGTTGAAACAGAACTCGGCGCTATGCGTCTGAACCCCCAGATGCTTATTTCTTAGAGCCTGCAGCTGAAATTCAAAAAACATAGAACATGCTTTAGCTATGCTATTTTTGCAGTTTTCCTTTCGCTAATTTTTTATCATTCTGCTGGTTTCAATTTGCTATTTTCGTGTCTGCTATTTCGGCTTTAACTATGTGACGGATGTGCTCTACTATTACTGATCTCCGTGGTCTACTGACTAAAATATATCTATCCAATAATGCTATTAGACTGATTATGTAAATGAGGACTCGCAGTTCAGGTTCTCGCCGAATTATAGAGGATCATAGCGCTTATGATGTCTCACCACCAACTTCCATAAAAAGAAGTACAGTATGAGTTAAATAATATCTGGCGTCACCCATCCTGCATTCCTCTCCCGCGTGACTTTTTTTGGCTGGTTAAGCAGGGTTCAAATCCATCCGGATCGTTTGGAAATACGGATAGGGGAAGCTAGTAAAAAGCAGTGGAGGGGATGGAGGGGAATTGGCCGAACACAAGCCAACAACTCGTTTCCCACGCTTCCTCCAACAGCTGTTTTGGTTCCCAACGCCATTCTGTAGTGAACTGCGCCATCCAGTACGAAAAATGTTAGAAGAATCTGATGCGTACAGTTTGCTTCAAAACTGCCTGTCAGGAAAAAATATTCCCTCTCCCCAGCTGGTGTCCAACCAATCAGCTGCTCGTATTCACTTTCCGGATAGCTTGCCGCATGGATGTGAATCCAGCTTTAGTCCAAGGCTAAAGATGTTCCATGCTAATACAAGGAACGCAGTAAATACAAACACAAGGGAACAGAATAACTGCGGATAATTGTACAGAATGGAACGAGAACAACTGGGTAGTCGTTACTGCCAACTTAATTGACTATATTTCCGTGCATCATCTAAGTTCAGCGTGGCCCTCAACTTCTCCTGGTTCTCCTGTAGAGTGCAGGGTCGGAGGGCAATATTCTAGGGGCTGGACTATAGTTATATTAATTGCCACCTAATAAAGTAGACAGTATAATGAAGTCGACTTGAAAAAAATACACCTATTACTACCCTACCTTACAACCTCAAATTCAACACACAATCGTTACTTTACCGTCATTTCGGTTTTCCCAACTCATTTCGTCGTTCTCCTATACTAGTAAAGACTGAACGAAGAGGTTAGCATCTTCACTCGCTTATTGTAGACGCTGCTCTTGGCATCGACAGGGAAAAGTTACACGGGAAGAACAAAAACACTCTATTGTTGTATAAGTATTTACGAATAATTTTGGGCTGATCTAATTGTTGGTTTTACCCTGTTTTATCATACCCCCTATAAAAATGCTTATAATTTTTGTCTATTTAATTCGCGATTTGATTTACCACTTTGCCATGCAATGACACACGGTATTTACTCAAATGAATGGCAGGTGGTGTGTAGGAAATAAATAGGTACATTCATTACAAATATGATCTGCTAATGCAAGAATGATACTTACAAAAAACTGTAAACCCATAACAGCGTTCCACTGACTGTTTCGTTATCGAGTGACGTTTTGTAGTGATTGTGTATCTCACTGTATTGACAAAAGTAGATGTTTGTATGTGCGTACAAACGCTTTGTCCATTGTTAGTGAAGTCAAGTATTTAGATTCCCTTAAGTTAATAACGAGTAGTTTCCAAAAAGGTGCCTTCTCCCAGGTTATTCCCTTCCCCTTCAAGGGCTAATGTAAAATCTGAAATGTCTACTTCGCGCATCAAATTTATACGTACGGAAAAAGTACTTAGTACAGTTTTTCTTTTCTAACAACTTCCATCGCTTAATCCGAATAGTCCGATTTCGATTCGTCCAAATATTTCATTACAGAATTCGGCATAAATGGTCGGAATCTACTCTCGGATAAACCTACCGAAAAAATCTACTCTATTTCCTTCTTATCACAAGTACAAAAAGAGCGGGCATACAACTTTTGTACGGTATTGTAACGAATTTAAGATCATCCCATTCACTCCTCTGCTGTCCAACATTCGTATCATTAAATAATGATTTCACGAACCGATTTAACTGTTAGGACTTTTTCTACTAAAAACACATTAAAACGCACATGCGCAAATAGTGCACAATCTCCATTCATTTCTTGTTGGTGCCACATCTAAAAGTTTGGATTGCGTTGAGTTTTATGCATTTATACAATATGAGGAACATTCAATAAAGGGAGATTGTCGAACACTATGAGAATAATAATTTGTTGGCATTTTATTTTCACAGATTTGTAGGTGATTGTCAAGTTCCATTGGCTTGCTTCATGTTCCTGGAAGAAAAGGGAGAGGAGCTTCTCAGGAAGAATTTGTACAGGAATTTCGTGTTGCACATGTCATTGTTGTTTGACTATGGTCTCGTTTCGCCAGTTACTGTTTTCCATGTGATGGAAAAGCTACAGGATATCATTCAGAATAATCCCGATATTCACAAGTAGGAAAAATCAGGACGTTTCTACATCATGAAGCATATTCCTTACTAACTATTATACTTACATTTATCCATAATTTCTGTCATGTACACAGGCAACTTCAAGAATCGTGGCAGGTACAAAAAGAACATTGGAACGAAGTTGACCAGAAGCCAGTCTTAGATATTAATGAGACGGTCAAGAGCCCAGTAATAAGTGGAAATATTGGAGACTCTGGCCAGAGACGGAAACCCAATTCAGAAAAAAAGCCCACACCGAAAAAATCAAATTCATCAGTTAATGGTTAGTTTACATAGTCAATTCCCACAATGGGAATAATAGTGGTACAAGTCCCAAAATGTCGATTTTTAGTTATACTCGTATTTATTCTACGAGAAAGCTCTCAGCGAGATCTATTCGGGGGTACTATTCCAATCGACACGATATCCCGTCTAGAGAGGATAGTCCACTACGTTTCTTACCTGAAATTCAAACCGCCGTTTGGAGAAGAATGGTTCATGTTAGTGATATTCCAGCCTTTGCTGTAGTATGTGTAGTGTTATATTGGTTAACCTTCAGATAGATGTTCCACTTTTGTTCCGAGGTGAAGTAGCGGTTTGCGAGGAAAAATGTGCCAGTATTTTTCCAGAAATCCTGAGCTTAGTAGCTCAAGTCGTTGGCATTATTTCAAGATGTTCCGGGATTCACCCGAAATTCAAGTCTGTTAGACTGTGTTACCTTTAAATGAAATTCATTCTTACAATACGAGACGTTTATACTGCAAGTAAAATTGTACCAGTTTTGTCTTCCTCGGTGAAATCTTAACTTTTAAACGCAAGGACAAAGAAGTATCAATTCTGATTAATTTTCTGTATGTATTCTACTACTCTCTAAAATGACCAGAAAACCTTAGTTACCATGGGTGAACAATAAAGGTTGTGATAAAAAATAATCTGCTAGGTAGTTATGTAATACAATGTATTCGAATAAAAGCGTCATCGTGATTACGAGATGGATAGCATCATAAAAACTTGCTATTTTATTGAAAAACGCTGCAAATTATTAAACAAATGTTTTATTGTTTCTCTACTCTGTAGCCCTTCTTTGTGTCTACTAGACGCAGTCTATGGGACCTCCATACCTTTTGATTTTATTTAAGAAGCCTAAAAATGGGCTCCCTTTATATTTAAGCACCGTAGATCGATTAGCAAAGAAATTAGCAGCAAGGATGACTCAGCTGATCAGTGTGCCTCTAGACTCTGTAATGTTTGCTAAATTTCCTCAAGGAGCTCAATTTCCATTATAAATCCATAAATATCGACACCTTAGTACGCAACAAAAGCTAATATCAAAATACACTCAATGATATGGACACAAAAGTAGAAACTGAACAGTTGAAGAACTGAAACTTACTTACTTACTTCTCGGCGCTACAGCCCATGAAGGGCCCTGGCCTCCTCAACGACATTTTTCCAGTCAGCTCGATCCTGAGCTCTTGACCTCCATCTCCCGCCCCTGATTTTCCTTAAGTCTTCCTCCACATCGTCAAGCCACCTTTTCCGCGATCTTCCTCGCAATCTGCGGCCTCCTGGCTTTCCTTTATGTACCTTACGCACGGTCCTATCCTCACCCATTCTCTCCACATGGCCGATCCATCTGAGTCGACTCGCCTTTATCTCCGCCACAATGGGATGCCCATACAGCTCTCGTAACTCGAGGTTCGTGCGGATTTTCCAACTTCCGTTGACATTTTTGGCGCCAAAAATTTTGCGGAGGATTTTCTTTTCAAATTGCCTCACTCTCCATCTGTCTGTGTAATGGTCCAGGCTTCGGAACCGTAGAGCACCACTGGTCTTATAGTATGGTACACTCTAAGCTTGATATTTCTGCTAAGCGTGTGGGCTCTAAACACCCGGCTCAGAGCATAAAAACGTTTATTGCCAGCCACTACTCTGAAACGTACGAGAGAAAATTAAACATCCACCTACTCTTCATTTGTCCGCTAATATATGGTACCTCACCCTCCTTAAAAAAACTCGAAGATATAATTCCATTGCAATTTTATCAGCTGAATTGGTCGTCACCGTTTATCGGGCGACTTTGATTTTGTTCAACCGCGTTCACGTTGACTTTTTTGTTGAGGTTCTAGTGCTGAGAGAGATGATACGGACGGGAGCGAGCTCATTCGATTCATTGAAACGGTGGCTAGAAATAAACAACTTGAACACATTGTTGTTATGTATGCCTTTTAGGATTAACAGAAAGTGATACCGATAATTCAGTCCCAACTGTATCTCAAATTTGATTTTTGACCCAAGTTTCATTAAATTTAGTCCTGTAGCTTGGGGCTGTGGGTATACGGATTTTTGTGATTTTACTCATCTTCCATGTGAAACTACTATTTTGACTGAGGGAGGTGAAAATTGATTTTTTCTTAATCGATTACAAGATTCATTATTAGAAGCGATAACCCGAACATATTTCACTTCCAAAAGTCAAAATTATTCAGATTTTTTATTTCTCCCTCACTTCAACTGTATCGGGAAACCGTTTTGCTCGAAAGGAACATTCCCTCTGGAAGTATGCATTTAATGTATTCTTGAACTATGTTGATTTATGTTCTCCTGAACCTGAACTGACTGATGGAGTTCTTGCTACATCGAAATCCTGGCAAGCTAAAGTCAAGGTGCTGAAAACCTTTCCTTTGTAATAATAATTTCAGTCGATCATTACGGTACTCCCTATCGAATCAATATGGACAGCTATTAACTTACTTTTGATCCCAAAAAATTTTGTATCACCATCATATCTGGGTGTCCTCCATTTAATTTACATCTCTAACTTCCAACAAGTTAATACTGTTGAGGAATATAATTGGACTTCAATAGTGGCATAATTAATCCTGATTTTCTTCTTTCTGTTCTCAGGTGTGGACAAAAGGATGAGGCAACCAGATGCCCGTAGACGACTATCTCTGGGGAGTAAGCCTGAACTCAGGAGGAAAGTCCTCAAAGATTCCAGCAGTGTGATGTCAACTTCTTTCAGACGGCGCTCTGTCAACGTCGAGCCGTCTGCGACTAAGAAGAAACCCGAAACAGAACGTAACTAGTCAATTGGGGCATTCGTTGTTAAGATGTTGTTTACTTATCCCTCGAAGTTCAACACTTGATAGTTTCTTCTTATTCTTTTCTAATCACTTTTGTTTACGATGATTGGGAAAATCCATCTTTCCTTCATTACTTGAATTGAACTGGAGACACGTTAAAGTACCGTTTCCTGAAAGGTACCGAACATCTAATACTTCAATATTAAGAGAGAGTACTCTAGTTTGTTAATATTTGATCTTGGATTGATTTGGGAATGAATGGAAGAAGTGACAACTCGATAGCGTATGCTATTTAACAAAGTTGCTACTCTTCATTTTCAATTAAATTCCTTTATTTCAGAAAAAAGAAGAAAAAAAACAGGTATAGAATTTTTGTTTGTTTGCGAATTTAGCACATTTTTTCCAACATGCTGTTTGTTCTCCAGTACTCGTATCTTTGAAATTCATTGAGATTAATATTGTCCTGTAACTGCGAGGCTGCCTATTTTCTACTCCGTAGCCCACAAATAACCTTCGGTTGAGTATAGTTGACGAAATATGTCATTTATCGACATTCATTACAGGATCACAGGACACTCATTAATCGAGAATCAATCAATCTTCTTTTTGAAATTACTTTTCCTTTTCATTAGCAAAACAAATGAAGACACTAGGTGTCCGGTCTAAAAGGTTGTTGGGGATCTAAATAATGAAAGTATACTAATGTGAGATGCAATTCGGCTTAACTTGTGACTTAGCTGGTCAGTAGGTCAATTACAATATTCTTGTGAGGGTGAGCAATCAAAATATTCGGCTGTAGCTCTTTTTATTGCATAAAATAATGACGATAATCAAAGTAATTTTGCCCGTCAAGGACCTCACCAGGGACATTTTGGATGGTGAACCATTGAATATAAATTAACATCGTTTTTACGTGACACCGTGTAGCAGTTAAGCAGCAGTTGGTTTATTTAAGCTTATTTGTAAATTATGTATTTAGTTGCCTTTATTGGATTTGTCGTCATATGAAGGTTTGGTCTAGTTCTTGTAGCTGCTATTGGATTTTGGTTCGGTCAATATTGAGTATAACATAGATCCTTCTACCCACAAGTGGTTTTATGACTAGCTGTGTCACTGATATCACGGGTGTGATTTCCATTAATGTAAAATAAAGTAACATTTTACGAGGGTTTCATCGTTTATCTGGTAATGCTGGTATTGTATTTTGATTCCTCACCATCACATAAAACTCCGACGTAACTGACCTATGACCACCAGCATATATTACAATTTTCTATTGTGTCTTACTTATGCACGTAATATCATAATACTACGTTCCATCACATTACGGATATTACCTGCAATGTAATCATGCGTGTACAATTATGCAAGTTAATCATGAACACCTTTCCATGTAAATCGGTTGATATAAGATATCTTTCACATGATCCCAACTCTTCGTTAAATAAAATCGTTGTAATAAAAACAAATTATTCGTGCTCGTGTTCAGTTTTGGACCTTTGTTATAAAGAGTTGATATTTTTAACTCAAGAAATACATTTTATATACAGTGACAATCTTTGCAGTTAGTTGGATTGTACTTGTATATGTCGACAAATTTTTCCCTTGTAGCCTTGCACCAAACTTAAGTTGAGTTTGCGTATTTTCCTGAGGAGATGGTTGGTTCTTAGAATTGATTTTTTTCATCTCTGTTATGTCGAGGAGTGATTTAGCTCTTTTTAAATGACTAGTTTCAACATTAAGAAAAGGCCGTCAAAATTATTATTAGGGTGGAGTTACAAATTTTGTTATAAGCGGTATTGTGTTTGTTGAAAGTTTTTATTAAAATTGTTAAAATTTCTTATCTTGGTAAAAAATGGTGACATTTATTTTCAAATCTACAATTCAGTTCATTTGTGCATTTTCACTTTATTGAAGTTGTTTCCTCAAAAGGTGGATTAGAAATTTAATCTTGGCTTATCGAATTTCCTCGCAATAATGATGAGTGGATATTGAGTTCAGAAACTGATGAGTAATATTTGAACCAGTAAGTTGGTTTTATCCTGAGTCGTGTTTAGGAATACTATTTTGATTTATTGGCATATTTCTAAATGCAGAATGTGTAATTGATCGATTATTAGCATTTATTGGTTTGATCTCTAGACTTTTTCATAGAAAGTCCCCATAATTCATTCCATTAATGTTTTGTGATGAACTGAATAAGATATTTTCCTGGATTTGAAATTGTGTTTATCTAAAGTTGTTCATTGATTAATAAAACAACATTAATGCTAGTATTTAAATTCCAGGAAATATCAAATTATTCATTGGAATAAAGCTTGATATGTCAGAAAACAAATTTAGATGCTTTTCGTCACATATATGCATAAAATTTTGCATTCATATTATCAGCTGTGAACTAACAGTGTCGGACAAGATTAGGATTCCTCTGATCAGATAAATGTAGGTATGTAAATCATATTTTTTATAATCATTAAGTAACCTCATAATTTTATTGTTAGATTCTAAAGCTGACAAACTAGGGTTTTGATGCCCCATTGAATTCAGGGATTAAGTCGAAGTGGGAAGGAAATGAAAATATATCAAGTGAAGTCCAATGAGAGTATAGTGCTTGCCGCTCTTGCTTTTGGATTAGTAGGGAATTCTAATGGAATAGTGAGTCAATTCTTGATTTTAGATTGGTAAATCCTCCTTGCCTCCACTGACCCTGTACTTGGTTAGCCAATTGGAACACCTTGTCGGTTTCTCTTATCTGCACTACTGTCAAGGTGTCTTTAGACACAAATTAATTAACAATATTATGTACAAATTCACCCCAATAACCTCTGGTGTACACAACATAATATGTTATATAATTGCAAAATGTATACCATATATATTCTGTCACCTACCACATTTTTTTCTTAAATTCACTGTTCACAGTAAGGTTGTTTTGATCGTATGATTTCAGTCTGAATCGTTCTCTTTTATGTTTCCCAATTTTCATGTAAATATTCACTCTGTAGCCAGATTTTATTTGAACCATAACGCTTCAATATATTTTGTGATAGACTAATTTTGAGATTTCCAACTCATTGGTTGATATAATGATTAATTGATCGTCAATGCGAACCTTGTTTCATTTCAATAGGTCTACTTTATTTACTTGTAACAGGAAATATTTCCCAACTTCCATTTTTTTCTCTCATCTTACTCTTTTGCTTTCTTCAATTTCAACCCATTAAACAGAAATATTGGGATTCTTGAGTGCTTACCATATTTTGTTGGAAATTAGCCCTCACCAAACCCAACAACATTCGTGCCTTTTTTAACCTCTGACTGTTGGTCTTATAATTTTAATGTTTTTCTTTTCAAGAGTTGTACATATTTACATGAATTGCAATCATGATGTAGAGTCGTAGGTGCTCATGGCTAAATACCTATTAATTTCAATATTATAATGCTTGGTGCGGATGTTGCTATTGTATTATGTTACCATGAATGAAAGTATCTTATTTATTCGCTTATTGATATTTTCTTTTTATTGTCGCCTTCATTTAATGAAGTTTCACTTACCTTCACAGTGACAATTTCTTTAAATTAATACGTTTCCTGTGGCATTTTTAATTTAAGTAAATTTCTTTTTGTTATTTGGTATGATTTGGAATTATAGTCCGCAGTTGGATATTGGTCATTTTCATTTTATCTCCATTGCCCGTGTATGCGTGCCACAAGAATATTCTTCTAATAATTGTGAAGGAATTAGCGAAGAGGGAACATCAGGCTGCCTACCTATTAACTTGTGGAGTGGGGAGAATCTGTACGGCACCGTTGAGATGATTGACTACTTGGGTTTTGTCGGTTTCCATAAGAGGCCAGTACTTTGTCAATAATAATGTCATCACCGTACCTGAGTGACAGTAACTTTGATCGATTAAGGTAAGTAATGACGGACTAGAATGATGAATATCCAGATTTTTTAATGAAGATTTCATTACTACTGACTGTGGGGTGAATGCCATCAGTTAACTTCATTATAATGAGTGCCCGCTTAGTGTAACTTTTGGACATGACTAAAAACTAAATTGTATGAAGATCCACCTATCGATGGCAACGGAGTTCCGTCTTTCATTAAAGGCTATGAATCAAAACATGCAAATGGAACCCGGCAGACCCCTTACACATGAATAAAGCAAAACGGAATGCTGTGTTGGACAAGCTTATTCATATTTATGGAAAACTAAAACTGGGAGCAAGTCGGGCTGATGTAAGACGAAAAATGAACAATTCGGGAAGATTTAAAGAAAGGATGAAGAAGAAAGAAATCAAGCACTGGGGGGCGATCAACCTTTTTCATGGATTTGCGAGCGTCTATTAAGAGGAATTTATCTTAACTGAAGAGGTTTTTAACTAGATAAAATGGTTTTACCTTAAGAAAAGACCATTGATAGTTTGATCGAAATGCAGTCAGATCAGGAAACGCACACTACTAGTACATCCCTATTTTGACGCAACTTTGGCGTTGTGTATCTGCAACCTCTCATTGAGCTGGCTGTGATCAAAATTTTACATAGGATCAAGATCATAAATAAAAATGAGCGTCTTACAATTTGATCCACTTTTCATGGTGAGTTATCATATATTGTCATCTATCGATAGTCACAGTCATGTAAATTATTTATATACAGGTACCAGAATGATATCCAAATGAAATAGCTGATCAATTGACACAGCTTTGGAGTATTGTGCCACGGTTTCGTTCGACTCTTGTCCTACAATTTATTTACCCATTGAGTTACCTATATAATTCTTGGGAATTCCTAGGTGATGTTCAGAACCAATTAGTTCAGACTCTGGTCCATTTTTAGCAAGGTGGTCAGCTTCCTTGTTGAATTCTATGACCCAGAGCAGCGTTATTTTGGTAGGTGAGGCAACTACAAGTCAGCTTTGAAGTAATTGAGAAGGGAGAATGATTTCTCAGTGGCACAATACCCCAATGCAGAGACAAGCCAAGTAGTTCCTAACCAGGTGAAAGAAATGCTTTATTGTTACTGAGGAGTGAAGACCTTTCTAAACTTGTAGGTCTCCTCAATGGTCACGTTCTCCCAGTGGCGTAACAGAGGGGGGGGGGGGGGGGGGAGCGAGGAGGGAAAATGCTGGAAATGGCTAGCGGGAACCGGCGATCTTGAGATTAAAACCACCCCGCAGGAAATGCGAGGGATGGTAAAATTAGGGCCATTTCATGACGAATTTTATTATTTAAATTCGTGATTAATGTTATTTATGCAACCTTACTTGGTACTTTCATAGACTGCGTATATCAAAGACCAAAACATTTGGAATATCAAGTTACCTAGAGCAATGAGCGTTGATTTTGGGCCTTTTAACATTCCCATGTTGGCGTTACTGCTTATCCCTGTCAACAATGTTTCAAAACCCACTCCCAAATAATACAAATGAGGGCTTTTTTTGTACAGAGCGGACCGAGTATGGCTGCAATATTATGCCAGCTAGCTGCAGTGTTGCCAAATGACTCCAACAAAACCCCTGCAGTGCTGAAAAAAAACCGAAATACCCCTAAAAAAAGGAAATTCCCCCCCTGAAAATGTATGAGTGAAAAGGAGGAACATAAGAACAAATAGATGGATTTAATAGATGCACATCGTTTTACCTCAGGCATGCTCAAAAAGTAGAAAAATTGACTAGGTACACCACAGCTCAAGTAACAAATTATTTTTTAAGAAACAGGAGTATTTGAAAAAACTACTTTTTACATTTTGCAACCCAAGCCCACCAGAATATCATTCATTGCTTCCACCTCCTCCTCCGGTTGCTTATTAACATTCCCCCTGTAGAGTGGAATACCCCTGAAAAACCCTCTCAACGTTCCCCCTGAATTTCCCCCTTCACAAAAAAAACCCTAATCTGGGAGGAAAACTCCCTAAAATTTGGCACCACATGTTAGCAAAATGGGCAAAGCTTTGTTAACCTTAACAAGGCTGGCTTTGTTGTGACAAGGGAGAAGGCAGAGTACATTTGTACTATGTGATTGTCCTGCTTCCAGCATTTTGGGAATTGTACCTAACACCCATTCACTTTGCCAAGGGAACACGTGAAAACCTCCTTCACCTAGTGAATGAAATGGTTAATAAAAAGGTTTTGAACAGAAATGGGATAGCATCACTATATCTTGGTGGTTTCAGTAAACGGAGTTTCTCCCATACTTGGAAAAAAATCATTAAGAACTACTCTGTATAATATTTCATTTAATGGAATTCTTCATTCAAAAGAAACAAATCACTAATAGATGTTAGAAAGGTATTTCATTAATTTCAAGGTTTCCACATCCAAGCACATACTGGCAATTATATAAGGGTAATGATGTACATACCAGCACTGTTTAATGGTTATATTTAAAACAGTAATTCGCATGATGAAATAGTAAACCTTAAGGTAACAGGTAATTTGCATAGTTTTGTTTACTCAAACGTCCGGAGTTTTATAGGGGTGAAGCACACAAATAGTCCTAACTATGGAGGTAATAGGTATGGACATGTTCATAACATATTAGTGACACTGAAGATTCAGTCTGATAGGAAAGGAATAAATCATGCTTGAAAAATACCTAGGTGTGAGATACCTGGTGGTGGGCAGAAATTTCAGTTTCGTTTTGCTTACAAGGTATACAGTTGCTTTGAGGTTCAATGCCATTCACACTTATGACAAGATTTGTTCAAGTATTGAACACATCATTCTTCTTAATTTTAACGTTGTTCCTAATTTTTGATGGAAAATATGATAAAACAAGTTTCTCCCAGTAAATGTAGAAACTTAATTAATGAAAACTAAAACGTTGAAAGTACAGGAAGTTATCTGAATTCAGCTAATTTTGAAGCACAATTTGGTAGCAGTTGTTGGAAATATTCCCGGTATCTCATTTGTATGCAAAGGATGTACACAACATGGCGAAGGCTGCCAGGTCCTAACCCCACTACAGTTGATCTATTATAATCTAACCTCCATAATGTTGTTGTTGTTGTTGCTGTCGATCCATTATCTAATCAAAAATCCTTATCAACGTGTAGACAAATGATAAACTGTCACAGAAAAAAATCAATAGTCAAAAAAATACATTTACAAAAACAAAACACTCTTCACTTCATCTCATTGGTATTAGGTACCTCTCACTTTTCCGGGAAAATTATCCTAGTTTTTGCTGTGTGGGTTTTCAAAAATTAAGCGTAGCATAATAAAAGAAAATAATCAATAATCATCAAGACTTTGGGGCCACGTTAATCGATACCCAGGAGCGTGAAGCTATGTTTTCGAAATTGCTGCTATATTTTTTTTAGATAAATCTGCATTGCGCAGGGCAGGGATTTTTAAGTAGGTAGGGTGCACAGAAATCAAGGCCAACTTTGAAATATATATTTAGCTACTTGGTGCTCCGTATATTTAGGTTAGAACCAGGGGGTCACTGAAGATTATCGGGGTTTTTCAGTCATCTCTGTTTATCTAAGATAGACGACCAGTTGCCGATCACTCGTTAATTGGTGCAGTGAACGTAGTCGGAGTGTCGCGGTTGGTTCTTCCTTCAAAAGATTCGATATTGTTTTCTTGGAAGCGAGTGAGAAGATTCGTCGAGGATACACGGAGTGCAAATTGGACCTTTTTTCACTTGGGTGTGCCAAGCAGTGATTTTTAATTATTTATTAATTAATTGGTTAAATCCTCGAATTTTATATTGGATATCTTTCGCGGGCTCCCTCGAATTACGAATATGAACGGAACCAGGTTGGTCAGATTGAAGGACGTGGTGATTGGGAGAGTGTGGCCGCATCGGGCCAGTTTATCTTCATCTCTCGTTGAACGAACTTCGCCAACCATGAGCACCGACGCTTGTGAAAAATGTCTCACCCTGGACAATATGAACCCTCATCTCAAAGCTATGGAATACGCAGTCCGAGGACCACTAGTCATTAGAGCTTCAGAAATTGAAAATGAGCTGAAAAAGGTGAGTTTAAATCTTAAATATGATTTATCAATGGCGACCAGATAAGTAAGAGTACCCACCCCTATTTTATTTATCTTGTTTACCTAGGAATTCCTGTTGACGTTCTCTAAGGTTTTCATTCTCTTTAAAGAATGTGTTAGTTCGGACGTGTGCTAGATAAATCAAACATGAACTCCACGAGTTTTAAATTGTAGATGCCCAAATATATTTACCTAACCGTGCATCTGAAGGTGGGTACTTGGAGGGGAGAAAACTTATTGTTTACAAGTCTATCAATAGTGAAGCTTTGTTTTCACGTTTGGGAGGTACAAATGCATTGCCGAAGTCAATATTTCTACTCGGATTTTACTTTTTAAATCATTCTGAAAAATTGTCGTATCGTGTGTGTCCGTTACTCCGTGTAACAAGCTCAATTCCTACAGTTACGGTATTGTACCGCGTATATGGTGTAGATGGTCCCCAATGAACTTCATCGCTGTCAACAAATTGGTAACATACATGTTACTAATGGGTCGATAGACCGAGAGACAGGCTACCACCCATTCAACCCGCCGAGTAGAAAATTGATTCATAAGGTTATAAATATTATGTAATTTCATTGTATTCCTGATTGAGAGTCGGATCGTGGGCGTCTGCCTGTCCGGACCGGTTGCCTTTCAAAATGGCGGACAACGCAATTGTCAAAAAATTGGCAGCAATTTAACCCAAAAGGTATACATTTGGTTCAGGGCGCATGCGAAGAAAATTCAATGCTGAGTCCGAATTTGCACGTCTGGCTAACCGATTCGGTGGCTTTTCAGTAACAGATGTCTTCCAAGATGAAAAATATATGCACTGTCTAGGCGTGTCCGCTTCTTCTGAACCCGCCCGTATTCAAGCTTTCCTTCTAGTTTACTTCTGAGCATTTACAAAAAAAGTTTATTATTAACAATAATATAAATATCCCAATAATAACTACAGCCATTCCTAAAATCCATGAATAATTGTTCAATGGACGATGTATACAAGTCCAAATGGGCACTCTTACATTATGTTATTGAAGTGAATTGTATAATAAATGGACCGCATAAATCCCCTAAAACAGCCTTTTTAAAAAGGAATGTTTTTGAAAATGTTTAAAAAATTGAAAGCTAATTAAAAGAAATTTTAATGTTTGAGAAAATCAATATAAATATTATTTATGACTGGGAATGGTGAGTACTGGTCTGATAAAGGATATGATCAATCACTTCATCTAGGTATTGGATTATCATTTAAAAAAAAACCTTTACAATAGACCATTGTTATGTTCAAATTTCCACTTGAACGAAAATCTTACGTTTATACGAAGTTGATAAACCCGATCTCACTGTTTACAAAAATATAAATAAATTATAATTACAATAATAAATGGATAAATAAAGACCCAATTCTACCATTTGACCATCTACGTCTTCATATCAGTATTGAATTATTAGAAACTGTAAAAAATGATGGTAGTTTAGTTTTGCTTCGGAGGTACCAAAAACACCACTGTTGAATAGACATAATACTCTGACACAAAAAGGTAACTCCTCAATTCCAGAGATTTACTACTTATCAACTAAAAACGAACCCGCTACTTTGGATACAGTAGCTCATTGGATGGTCCAAGCCCAGAAGAAAGCGTCAGAAAGTCAAATCATATTTAGCCGGGCAATCCAAAAGGTAAATAATGAAATGTTTAAATCTGTATCTCCGACTATTTTAACCGATTAATAGAACCTATGTAATTGACCATTTGTATTTTCTAATTTCCATTCTGTCTAGAGACCCTGTGAACACAAGTTGCATTCTGAGTTAATTTATTTGTGCTCGGATCATTGTCTCACGAACTGCTTCATTCAGGGGATTTATTTATCGTTCATGAGTGGTACATTTCTTATGTGACTGCATAATACATATTCCACAATGGTGTTTTTGGTACCTCAATATTTGCCATAAAGTGTTCCATTCTAAAATATTGTCTAAAAGTGAATTAAGAGTCTAAAAGAGTCTCGACACCTCTATTAATGTTGTTGCGTTTAACTCCGATTCCCGAATTTGGCGGGAGAGTCAACTGGGTTAAGAAATGTTGGCTGATATTGACTACAAATAACCCATTTCAGTCTCATTTTCTAGATTCCCCGGTGGTATTTTTATCTCAACGATGAATTCCTTACGTTCAAAGGGTCTCTTGTTCACTGAGAGAGTGAACATTTGAATAATAACTTCGACTAATATATAAAATATTATATTTACATATTGTATTGTATTGTATTGATTGATTGATTGATCTCCCATTTAACAATAAATTGTATTAGTTATTATTATGATACCGAAACGAACGTTAAAAAAAATCATGGTTTTCTGGCTTATTGTTACTGTAGAGATATTTATATTATCAATGCGATTAATAGTTAAAAATGGTATGCTGAGATGCTTATATCTTGAGAATTTTAAGAATTATTAAAAAAAACCCATGCGTTTCATTTACTGCCCCCCCCCCCCCCTCACGGGGCTGGTCAAAAGGTATCATTTTCATTTACCAGGGTAGATCATTTTCATCCCAAGCCTAGCAAACCTGAACTCACTGATCCTTAATCTGTGAGCCCTTTAAGCTTAACTAATTATAGGGGCCTTTGAAAAAATTGTAGATACATCGTCCCTGAACTTAAAGTTTAGACCTGTAAACCAGTTAATATGCCTTTCAAAAGAGGGATTTTGACCTTTTTCTGACCTTTCTGCTTAAAAAAAAAAAAAAAAAAAAAAAAAAAAAATCTGAATTCAGCGTAGTTATCTATAAATTAGGCCCAGAACGACTTAGTACTACATACGTGAGGATCAAGAGACTTGTAATCAGAGATCGGGATCTCCCCCGACCACTATCGAAAAAAGTAGAGGTCTACGATAACCTAATTCTCATATTTACTGCAAATGTCATCAAGATTGGCATGCAACACATTTTTTCAAACTTTCCTTGTCACCCGCAGTTTTTTCTTCTTATTCTTCTGTACGGACTAAGTCACGAAGTTATGGAAACCCATTTCAATAAAAACGGAGTAAAATAGAACGTTGTCTATATTTCGTGGAAATATAGACAACGTTCTATTTTACTCCGTTTTTATTATTCTTCCGTGTTAAGGGGTGAGAAGCGGTACAGGTAGAATGAATTATGCCTGTTTAGTTGGTAATCTGTATTATTGCTATAAAATATAATGAATATCCTAAATCAATCCTTCTAGTACCTGTAGACCTGTAGACTAGTAGCTGTGCTAACGTTGTGAAGAGTTGGAAAGTTGCCTAAGTCTAATGTGATAAGTAGCCACGAAGCGGCAAGCGGCCTTAAGAACGTGTAAGGGATGATTACCGAATCGCGGTTTGATAAACTTGTGAAAGTTTTTTTTTTTTTTTTTGAATGATACAAGTTTTCACCAATAGTATTTCTAGCGCAGAAGAAGCTATTACCAATTTTCTTCCTTTTTTTTCATCCGCTGTATGGTTTCCAATTGAGTTTGGAATCTAATTCCCAATGTATGCTATGCTAACTCTTTTTACAAGAAGTTTTTCAATTGTTGTCCAAGTGTGACAGGCCATTCGTTTGAGGATAACTTACTTTTCTGGTTGTTACATAAACGATTTTGGTATGTGAGATAATCTGTGGAGTGAGACTGATAAACTTATCTTGGCTGAGTATCTACATTTGAGGATCGGACATTGAACGATGATAATTTGGTTTTTAATCATTACATTTGTAATACGTACCTACAGACAAATAATGTTAACTACGGTTAGAAATGACATCATATGAAACTTGGAAACATTTAAAAAAGGAAGTAACGGTTTTTTCAAATCTTTTTTTATTGTTCTACATGTGCCCTCTTGCTTCCCTCACTCATCCAAAACCCCAGTGTAGATCACAGTGTACCACCATGTACTGATCAATTGTGTTGATACTGCTTGGAAAATAACACACCCAGAGAGGTCCCGTGCCGAATTTTAATGTGGCTTGAAATCGTTTCAAATGTTGCTGGTATTTTCCTATGCTTGATGGTAGTTTTATAACATGTATTGAAGTTTTCTAAAATTCTCTAAACACTGCTTCCATTTTCAGAATAATTGCTGTTAAAGCATATTTTCAACATTTCATCATGTATGTACTACAATTATTAGATTGATTCCTATTCAACCTGACCTTTCGGTTATCTGTACCACCACGTTAGGGAGACTGGGGAGCTGTATGGTATTCACTAAAATGAAATACTTATTTCTATATCAAACACTCATATTCCCTCCCAGAGAGGCCTATCAGTCAGGGAAAATTCGATAAGACAAACAATTCTGTGAAAACGAACAAAAGTCTTGGAATTTTACACGTACATGCACGTTACATAGCATTGTAGTTACCTACTCATAGAACAGAAAGTTTAAAATTCACGGGGGAAATAATAATTATTTCCTATTGATGATTAGTCAACGTTAAAATTGAAATTGGTGAATATTCCACAACTTTTGTATACTTACAAACCTATGTACCTATTACTGTAGTTATTTTATTGAATTACTAGTTTAAAGGCCCTGCTACGCAGGTTAAAAAGAAATAGGTGAATAACACAATGAGGGAGTATAAAAACAATACGCTAAGTCAAAAAATCGTATATTCCAAGTCCCCGAGGAGGGGAGCATGCCGTTTGCCCTGGGAGACGCTCCCTGGGGCCGCAAGGGGGCCCTCTCCCCTTCACTGGCGGTGTCGGGGGGTGAATTCCACCAGCCCAGCGTCACCACCCCCTGAAAAACAGATATACTCTGACAGTTTCATCTTATATATATATGATTTCGATCATTCGTAACAGTAAGTACTGGTTAAAGTCTAGGATTAAAATAACTCTTTCGTTATCTGTTGAGGTTGATATTTTGAATAACGGAGGAAAAGAAGAAAAAATACGATATTATTTTCATTTCAAGTTGTTAGACATACCTAATGTCCATGGTACCTAACTAACAATTTCTTCATAAATCATTTTATAATGCAATTGATACGTGTGATCAACCGTACCATGCAGCGGACGGTGCACTATGGGGCAAAATCAGAAAAAGCTGGGCGAAATGAAGCCGGTAAATGTGGAAAAATCGAAAGTGGAGTGACGTCTGAAAGTGTTTACTATGTTTTATTGACCTAATGGGGCAATGAAAAGTCTGTTTGCTAACTAACACTTGGTCAAACATGATGATCCCCGCCGATTATTTTTCCTATCTTGAAGGAAGGCGACAGTATTCGTCAGGCCATTACTTTCTCCGACATTCTTTGAAGAGTATTTTATCATATTTTCCAAGTACGGAGACCTTGGAGGCCAGTAACACATAATGATTTTTTTCGGACTCGCGATTTCTAGCCGCATAACCCATTCGGTAGTTTAAAATCAGAAAAGAGTTATCTGGTAAGCGAATGGTAACTAGGAGCTTTGAAAAACCATTATCCCTTACCGACCTCCATGGTCTCCATAGTTGATATGATATGATGAAACACTTACTCAGATAGCGGACAGTCCGAATCTCAACGACTTTGTTGTTTTTATTGACCTTTTAGGTCGATAAAACAAAGTAAATACTTTCAGATTTGTCATTCCAATTTCAATTTTCCTCATTTTAGGTCTGATTTAATGTACCTTGAGTCCTAAGTACCCGGATAATCTTGAATTGAAAGTAAGAGAGTCGAAAAATGAAGTTAGACTGGACTGGGCGTCGTGATGAGAAGTGCCTATTTATTTATAGCCGTTTACCAGGAACCGCGGGAAAATCAATTGAATAATTGAGGTCGGGAAGAAAAAGCGTACGCTATCACACGAACCTAGAAAGAGTGCAATATTCTGCTCTTGGTTGTATTTCCTTCTTAAAATCCATTACCTAGTATCTGTACACACCAATTTTGCTCCCTGGGAACGTTGGTAGTCTGACTGACTCCGGTGTAGAGACTTGATATCCCTTACAGGGTAGTCCACCTGTGAACGAATTTTGTGACGAAGGTTTTTCATAAATAAAAACGAATTTCCTAAATCCAAACAAATATGTGCCTATTAATTCTACTTCATTAATTCAAGAGATTAATCGGATTAATTCTACGTGTAGTTTTGCGTGAAGAATGCGAAAACTACTTAAGAACGCGTTGGCTCTTATGAACCATAATTATAATGGATTTTTATACCCTAGAAAGAGTGATAACAGTAACATTCTTTCCTCCCAAGGTGTTCACCTATAGAGAGCTTCTTTGGTCACGTCATTCATTGTGAATACATTAGTTTCCATTTCTTCCACTACCACATAAATGCATTAAGTGTATTCCTTGTTTCTTTCTAAAGAGGAGCTTGAACGAGACAAGTTAATCATGGCTTAGAAGCAGTGAAATTGTATTACAAGAATTATTAAAAATCTTATTTTCCCCTCGTCTGTGTTCAGAAATCATTTACAAAAACTGTTGAGATTGCGAAATTGGAGTTCTTGTCTCAAATGTAGAGCTCGCGCGCAAAAGTGCGCAGGCATGATTTCTTTAATCGTTATAAAAAATAATTACCCGTTGTTACAATAGTCTGTTTGTTTTAGAAAATACTATGAGATGTGGACCACCGTTGAAACATTCTAGGCAAAAATCTAATGTGAGGTTTCCCACTTTTTCCTTCTACCTGTTCAACTTTCTTAATGTAGTTGGTCTAAATGGAGTTCAATCATGGTTAGGATGCACTAGTGCTTCTAGTTTCCTTGGAATTTTAATTAAAGAGGTAATCATCTTAGTATATCATCATGATATACAATTAATAAATTTAATAATAATATTTTCAACTTTAGTAATTTATTTTGATCATTTTCACCCACAGTTTTGAATCTTTAATGCAGTTTTCTGTCTTTACGGAATTTCGTTAATATGCTCCTAACTAGTATTTGAGACTGAATGATATACGGCAGATATAGATTCCTTCGAGAAAGAGTAGGGGGAAGGGGGGGGGGGTTAAAGCTTAAATTTACGCTTTTTTAAGATTTACGTCTAAAACTGTGAAAAGAATACTCGACCAACGGTTCGCTGGATATATCAAGAGTTTCTCTGATCCGAAGAGCTGTCTAGCGTTGGTTGGCAAAAAGTAACTCAGCCTAGATGTAATTATTCAAGAAGTTTTGGCTGAGTTCGTAGGTTAGCACATAAAGGGAGGCAATTACGCGCTTGAAAACATTATGGGTACCCAATTATGAGCATGGTTTGAGCAGGGAAACTGGATTGTCGTCCGGAGTTATTTTAATTTTCTCCCGGATATTTTGGTAGAAACCGGATTGTTGCGGCCAAAACCTTGGCTCAAAATAGGCAGGAATTTGTTACACTTTCTGGACAGTAACTTCTATGTAGTTACTTCAAATTTTGTATGACTTGTTCGGTGTTAGAGAAAGATTGGCGCAAATTATCACCACGTTTCAGTTTTTACGCAAATTTACTACGGCAATATGAGAATGTATATAAAAAATGCATTGTATGTGATGATTTCACAAAATGATGTAGTTTTGCACGACGAGATGGTGATAAATGAATCGACCGGCGGTCCCACCCGCTTTCTATTTTTTATTTATAGATCTTGGGGGTCAGTCACTGAACTTTCATCACAATGAATGAGCTGAGAGGTCCCAAAGTAGAATCATCCTCAATTCCGTGAATCGACGGTTTCATGAATTGTACTCTTGCTTAAGATTTACTAAATTGCTTGATTACCTTCTTGAAAAAAAGTAGATGTGTCCTGAGGGATATGAATTTGTAACGCTGTTTTGTGTTAAGCACATGTAAAAGTGGGTTTCAACTCGAAAAAACGCCAGAAGGCTATTTTTTCGAACACTTCCCGTTGATTCTAGTTGTGCAATCATATATGTTCATGTATAAAAATGGCTTTTTAAAGCACAATTTCAATTTTTTCTTTACATTGACAACACTTTCTTACCCTATGGACCACTGCCACTTTCTACTGTTGAACCAGTTGGGAACACTGCAAATTTACGTACACAGGTTTCATATTTCTGTATTCGATCGCCCTTCTGAGCAGATCATGGTATATATTTTGAGTCCTGTAAATTACTCTAACTAAAAAAATCACCACAGAACAAGGATAATATTGTTGAAGTAGGTAGTATTTATTGATAATAATTATTAGTATCTATTTATTAACTACCTACCTCGTTCAGATTCTTCTACAAGTTTCAAACCAATTACCTGTTTGTCTGTTTCCAATTGCCAAGCCAATGTCTGTTTCCTATCTTTTATATGGTTAAAAATGTCCTACCCTCGGTTTCAAAATCTAGGTAGGTATGTACATATTAAGTTTTGAGTTCCTTCATAGTTCTTGTTAGTATGGGTGCCAACACTTTCAGTTGACTTTTCGGAATGTACAACAATTGACTGACAAATTGGGTGCTAACCGTCGACACCGGACGGGCTCATTAGTGCTACGTGCTACCAGGGAAAACATCATGGCGTCTCCACGAGATGATGCTAAGGTCACTAGTCAACTTCTGATCTCTGACCTTGAGAAACGCAACGGGCTTTAATGCAGTCAACTTATTATATTTATTATGTACTTCCTTTATTATATTTATTATGTACAACTTATTATATAGATTATGTACTTCCGAACCTACGGAAGTAGATATCGGTATTATGTTGTTTAATAGGGTGAGGATTTTTTTTTAAATTTCCATTTTGGTTTATTATTCAATAATAAACCATTGTAATCGCTCTTGAAAAAAAAAAATTCTAACCCCCCCTGAAAATTTCATGGTTTACGTTTCAAAGGGTGCAGAATCCGAATCTGCAATGAAAATGTTTCCGTCCGTCCGCCGTGCGCCGTACGCACGATTTCTCACAAACGGCTGAAGCAAAAAAGTTGAAATTTTCCGGAAAAATCAATATTTTATACATTATTTGAAATTAACTAGGCACTTGCTATTATTGGTATAAACAGCGGTCTTTCTGTTGAATTACATTAATGAATGTTGTGTACTGTTTACACTGCATTATTTCTACGAGTAGATTCTTTTTTCGTGGTATTGTTCTTTGTTATATTTTTGTTTGTCGTCGCACTTCAAAATAAAATATTGAGCTTGTTGCTGCAAGTATTCTCAAGTTTGTACCATTTTCAAGAAAACCGATGAAGTTCTTTGGATCTGTTCAATGTTGTTATAAACCTAATGGGCGTATGCGTGCCCTGGAAAACGTTCAAGGATAATCGAAGGCACGAAGCCCCAAATCAGAGTTAGTTACTCCTGCAGAGCACTCATTCATTCCTCAATGTCTTTAAACTCATTTCGTAAAATATTAAAAATGAAAAAAAAAATCTGATTGATAACGAAGTTTTCTATAACTTTGCAGGGAGCTCAGAAACCTTTCAGTGAGGTGATAAAGGCCAATATTGGGGATTGCCATGCCATGGGCCAGAAGCCTATCACCTTCATCCGTCAGGTCCTCGCTCTTGTGACGATGCCCGAGCTGTTAGAACACCCTATGTTCCCAGACGACGTCAAAGAACGAGCAAAAGTTATTCTAGCTGGCTGCAGAGGCGGCAGCGTTGGTAAGACTCCTCATTAATAGTTAGCACTTCCTTTGGTTATGGTGTAAAGATAAACTTAGTGCAGAGATATTTTTAGTAAAAATACTTCATACATTTGAATGTGGAAAAAAATTGGTGAAAGTCCTATGCGAAATGGAGCAGAAATCCACCTATTGCATTTGTTATCTCAATCTGTTCTCGAGACATGATTTTTTATAGGTTTCATCTAAGTTTTTTTCCCATAAAAACCCATGTTTTTCCTAAATAACACAAATTTTTCAACTTTTGGCCACATTTCTGGATTCAGCGTGAATTTCGTATACGTCTACTGCCCATTCGTAATCAAAAACTAACTACTATGGACCGTAATTGCAGTTTAAACATTGAAAATGTTTAAAAAAATAGGTTTCAGAAAATACTTGTACGTTAACTGAATTTCCGAAAAACCTGCAGGAAGCTGTCAAATTTCAGGAAACTTTCAAATTTAATCAGCTTTTTAATGGCATGGTCAACTGGACCTTATCGTTCATTTCTACTTACAACGTAACAACTACCAGTCGAGCAAGATAGATTGCGGCTTTATTGGTATAGCCATTATTTGTTCGTGTTATCTTAATTACGCTAGACACGAAAATTCTGTTGCAATTATTGACTACAGTTCTCAGCTACGCAGTCTAACATTTAATTCCACGTACATCATTGGTGTCTATAGAAGAACACCTACTATAGCGATTAATCGATTCATTGAAATTAAATACGTAAATAACAAAAATAATTGTTGTATTATCGGAAGCCTTTGGGATATCAATTATTGAATTATTTAATTTCACCCCGTGGAGCACAGTTATACCGAGAATTCTAGATCAGCTAGGGACCATATGATTTTTAACCCAAGTTCGGATGCGTGGGCCAGATCCGAATTTTTCTGTTTGTCAAACCTCATCCCTTTTGTGAGGTAGAAAATCAGTCCTGGGCTCCCGGATTAATATGAATCTAAACGTGACTTGCCCGTCTATTCATAAGCCTTTTCAGAATGTGCCCTACTAAAATGTAACTTTACGAAACTCCTTATTACCTTATGCTGTAGCTGAGGGTATTCATGAAGCAGCAATACAGGTAACTTTATTTGAGGAATTGGCTTTTACAGGGTCATACACCGATTCACCTGGTATCGAAGCTATTCGACGGCAAGTGGCTGAATATATTAGAGAAAGAGATGAAATACCCAGCGACTGGCAGGACATCATTCTGTCTGCTGGTGCATCTGATGGTATCAAGGTACAATTTAAAAGTATTTAATTTATTTTTTCCACTTGGATAAACTTATATGTATTATAACATTTGTGACATGCATGCTAATTGATAACAATTTACCGAGTAATTAATGTAACTAATAGTTTCATAGGCTATGATGATAACAGTTTGCAGTAAAAGAAGGGGAGGCGATTAGTTTTATTCGGCCAAATTGTTAGGCCAGATCAGCTGAGTTGTAGTCTCTGTGTATTGAGGACGACTCCTCTATGCAACATGAAGGAGAAAATAATTTCCTACTTATTATTCCATGTGGAGGTCAATGGTTTGTATGGCATCCACCCGGTAGGCCCTTTTGTGACCCAGGTTTCAAGGAGGGACCTATTAGTGGTCAATTGAGTAACCACAAGCTACACCCGTCTTACCTAACATAGACAGCTACTGAGTGTAATAGTTCGTGTTATTCTTTATGTGAGATTTGGGCCTGATCTGTCCATCCGCTGGACCCAACTTGAGCCCCTGTAAGGGGGAGATTTTCGTAACTATTGTTTACTTAATTCATCAAAATTAATATGTAATTCTGATAACCTAAAGTAGCTTTGTTTTTTCAGGCAGTTTTGAAGCTTCTAAAGGCTCGAGTTGACGGAAAAAGGGCTGGCATCATGATACCAATCCCACAATATCCTCTCTACTCTGCATCTATAACAGAGTTCAACCTTCATTCTGTAAGTTGTTTGTAAGTTTCTGTGATTTAGTTTCATCTGCTTAAATATGTTATGATCGTTTAGCTACACCGTTTGAGCTTAATGATTTGTTTGCCTCTCTTCATTTCATTTTTGTATGCTACTGTTGCTGATGGTTTAAAGTTCTGTGATTCTCAAAAAGTCTCTCTTTAAGTTAGATATCTATAGAATTTAGGGTTGAATGCCGTTGGTGAACAATGGTGCAATCTTTACAGGAACGAGCCAGTCATGTGAAATACCTATAGATTTCTCCACATGCTCAAACTTACGGTTTTGATTAAAAAATCGAGGAGTTAAATAATCAACAAGGAATTGTTGTCAGGCTTGAGAGGGATGGTGTATTAGTGCCCGTGAACATTATACTGTACCACCGTAGCCACAAGGAGATGGTAAACAATTATAAATATTTCAACAGAATTTTCAGACCTTTGGAAAATCTTGCCAACTGGACTCTCGATACCATCGAATCTCTTTAACTATAGTAGCTGCACTACCAAGTGCTCTTACGACTTGATACTCCTCTCCTTAGTCTGGAACTCTATCAAATTGAAGCTTATTGAAGAATACAAACATTGAACCAAAAACATTACACCATAAAAAAGTTGTAGAGCCACATCTATAGCAAATGTTTTCAATTTGGGCACAATCATCATTATTGAATATTGTTATTTTCACTAATATATACTCGTAGTGCGAAGTTTGGGAGCAAAGAAACTGTTTAAATCACCATTAGTGATCTTATTCCTATGCCAAAATGAAACATATTGGTAATTATTTATTTTTATAGTCTAGGTTTACTGATTAGCGATTTGGATGTTAGGTTGGATACTATCTGAATGAAGAGAAAAACTGGTCCTTGGACATGGATGAACTTGTTCGAGCTGTGAAAGAAGCTAAAGAGCACTGCGTCCCCAGAGGCATTGTCATCATCAACCCTGGCAACCCCACCGGCCAAGTTCTGACGAGGGAAAACATTGAAAACATAATCAAATTCGCTTGCGAGGAGAAACTGTTCATTTTCGCCGACGAGGTATAAACATCCATTTAAATTATGAAACCCATTGTTCTATTAACTGTACTTGTAGTACAATATGAGTACTTCTGGTCTCGACATCAAAATAGATTTTAAAAGAACAATTATAATCAGCCGTGCATACATGACCGTTTTCCGATTGATTATGAGTTTTTAATTGTAATTTTTTAAAGGATTTTTAGCACTATATGTTTAAAAAAAAAATAGATTAGGTACATTCTAATTCTTGACAAAGACTTTTCTAATTAATTATTTTTAGGTTACTAATAACTCAATTGGTAGGTATAGGATTTTGCCCATTTTCGCTGCTTTAATGGTTTTTGAACATGTTGGAGTTCATGAAGATTGGTATATTCTACTTTAATCAACTTTGTAGGTATATAACATATTTACTTTTTTCTTAAAGCTGTATTAATTAACCTGTGTTTATAATGTCAGTCAAATCTCTTTGTCAGTCTTTGTCATCCTCTGTAGTTGCGTTTAAAAGCTAGATGGGTACACAATTGCAGTCCTTGAAACTGAGGAAACATGGTTTTAACACCCAATTTCCCTTTAATATTTATTCTTGCTCTTTATTATTATTACTATTATTGCAGATTATTTACCACCCAAGAAGTTAGACTGTTGCTAAGTTAAGCAAAACTTGTTTTTCAACAACTCTCTGTTTCTCTATATTTATCCGATTTTATCACTTGTTTGTTTTCTAGGTTTATCAACACAATATTTACGCACCCAATAGTAAATTCCACTCTTTCAAGAAAGTAATGACTGAAATGGGAGCACCCTACTGTAACATGGAACTCGCCTCATTCATGTCGTGTTCAAAAGGTAGCTAATTATTGTGATGTTGTTTTAGCTCGACATAGTTACTTTTACCCGTTAAATTAATGTTGATTGTAAGAGCTTGCATTTCCTCTACCTAATATGGAATGGTAGGACTGATAAACGTGAGTCATCCTAACGAGAGTTGCAGTAAAACTGTCACTCACGAGGGTTGAATTTAAATGTTTACTTTGGTTATGTTGAAAATAAGACCGATCCTCTGGTTAGAAAAACTCAAAGTTAAAGCTATAACATTACATGAGTTTGAAACTTGAGACCTGAGCATTGAGGAAGATGAGAATGAAAGTTATCATGGAATCTGTAGAAAGCTGGTTTGTTGAGAGTTCTTCAACAAAATAAGTTTTTAATCACTAATTTTGCTTAAATTGCTCCTTATCAATCAATTGTCTTTTGAGTCTTCTTGTTTGTGATCAATGTGCTCTAACAACCCCCACGAACTAGAGGTATGTGCGTGATTAATAAAAAAATATTCTGAGGTAGAATCTCATCCAAGTGAGATATCATATTTTGGAATCGTTTCAATTCCAATTTCATCTTTGAAAGTTAGTGTTGCAGATTGGCAAACCACTCAACTATGCACAACTTCCATCTGTACATGACTGATTCAGTGTTTTTCTTCTTGAGGTTTGGGAGATATCTTTCTAAAAATATTATTCATGATTAAATTTTAATGAGTTGATGGCGGGGCTTGAAGATTATCTCAAGCCACTCTTTTTGAAGTAAACCCCCACTACAATGAAATCTTCAAAACCATCAAGTTCGTCGATGCTTGCCACATCTTCCTCACAACTATTTGCTTGGAGCAGGGAGAATTCGCATTATGTTACCACTACTTGTTCAGTGGTCTGGAGGTCTAGAATGATAAGTTCATCAATAAGAGAAATATATAATTTTCTAAAGCACAATGCCAAATGATGAGTAGGTTTTCTAGTTCCTGTGGTTGAGTAAGTCCATCCCTGAGCACCAGTGGTAACCCGGATGAGTAATCCATCCCTCGACGAGCACCAGTGGCCCAATATAACCTGAGTTTCATAGATACAATTCTCGGCCTCCAAGGATGCACGGACGTCTTCAAGTCTGGACAGTTACCCAATGCTGACCATCCAAACCCGCCTCCACAGAGCACACAATCCGGGCTCTGAAATATACCTATTCTGTGCAGGTGGCCTTGGAGATAGTCATGGCCTGTGGTTAGCCTAAAACAGGCTACAGCTACTTGTCGAGGAAGGTTATGTGGAATTCGTCCGTTTTGTATTGTCAGTGATTGCCACTTCCTACCTTCAGCCTCCCGCTGCTGCCTTACTTCCGAAGATTTCATAATACAGGTCTTAATAGCTCTTTTGGAAGTGTGGTACGTGATGCTATACCGGTCATGTATGGTAATGCCAAAAACCGCAAACCTACTCTCTAGTGGGAAATATTCGCGCTTTTCTTTTCTTCATTTCTTTTTTCGACCAGACCAGTAGATTAACTTCACTCGGAACTTGAAAGTCACACGCCTGGTCGTTTTTCCCTTTCCACTACTATCCCCACTAATTCATATGCAGAAATCTGTATACGTTGATAATTTATTGCTAATGGATCCGGTAATGAAGTGGGAATTTCCTTGCATATTTATTATTATATCTACTATATTCAAGTTTAATATTAGTAATTGGTAAATTTACTATTCCTACAGGGTATATGGGAGAATGTGGACTCAGAGGTGGGTTTGCAGAAGTTATCAATCTTGATCCCAATGTCAAAGCCATGCTGATGAAGTCTATCTCTGCGATGCTGTGCCCCACAGTTCTCGGACAGGTATGAAAACGCCAGACAATCATAGGGTCATCCAGACAATCATAGTCATAGGGACATTTAGCGCTAAAGGATGTAGAAATGTGCGGTTTTATCACAAAACGAGTACCATCGTGTCGCTTTATCATCCATTCACAAATTGTATACAACTTCGCGATTTACCCACAGTGTTCAATGTATTATGTCGTGAGTATGTGGGTTTTTGCTTTTTCATTTCCGAAACCACCTCTATCATATGGTGCAGCCGTGTCCAAGGACTCACGGTAGTCGCATTCTCCGTCATGATGCCGTTGCCTAGCGGATAGCAGGTGCATTGTCATCCAGCGGCTGGGATGTGGAGAAAGATTGATTATATCATATGCCAAGTGACCAGGGCAAGAACCCAGATATCGTTGCCACAAACCCCGATGGGTCTGCCATAATCCTGGATGTCCAAGTTGTCTGTGGCAGCATGGACATGGAGCAGACCTGGAGGGCTAAGAAAAGTAAATATGATTGGAACGACCTGCGGCAAGCGGTATCTGAGCTAAGAGGACTGGCGCCTAACAACATCTAGGTTATGGCAGCGTCATGGCGCGGAGTGTGGTATGGGAAAGTGCCATGGAGTTACTTGAGCTGGGCATCTCGTCAGGAGTACTTTGTGGTATCACCACCCGCGTCATCCAGTCCTCGTACTTAAATTGGTGGTCATTTTATGGGGGCACTTCCTTTCATCCCTCTCTCCTCCTCCCTCATCCTTGACTACCCAAATCCCAAGGGCTGGCGTCGGGTAAACCTGGGCGTCCTCCCCACTTTTCTTTTGTTTAGTTTTTTCTTTTTTATTTAATGGTGTGCCCCATCCGCCTTTGATGGGAGATTAAGAAAAAATTGGAAAGTTACCTATTTGTGCTGAATGTATTCTACTATTTATGAGACTGGAGAGGATTAGGTTCCTTCTAAAATAAAGTTTCATCAATTCTTCAGTCTTCAAACATCTAGTTTTGTCCTGTGGGTCGTTCGTTATGTTGCATCAGTTCACATGCCCTGGGCCCAATACAGATCTACTTCGAATCGGTTTATCATTGTGATATATTTTATTCGCTTGTCAACGATGTTCCCAGCTGGGCCTTTTCGTTCTTTCGAATCGAACCACCATAATCAGGATCCTTATATAATAGTGAAGATCCCTTTATAAAATGCATGGTTTTGAGATTTGTTGATTTTTTTGTAACTTGATCTGCAACAGTAATTTGGATTAATGGATTGGTATGAGTTGATCAGAGCCACCCGAATCTACATTTAAAAAAGAGGTTCTGAAGAATTTTATTTTTTCCAATATTCTATGGTATTCGATGTTGATAATTGATATTCATATTCAATGAATTAAATATCTAATTTATTTAATTGAACCTCTTTTAATCACATGCATTTTGTGACATTCTGTTTCACTTCACATTCACTTTCAGCTAATCTTTTGTCGCACTTGTATAGCTACAGGGTACACAGCCTGCATAGCTCAACCCTCTACGTAAAATTATATTGAATGGGGAAAACAATGTAGTTGTCATCTTGATAACACCGAAGAAGTAACGCTTTGAATCTTTATGTTTTCAGGCGGCTATGTACTGTGTAGTCAATCCTCCTAAGCCTGGTGAACCTTCCTACAAGCTCTACATGGAGGAGAGGTGCGGAGTTTTGGACTCTCTTAAAAAAAGAGCTAAGATGGTGGAAGAAACGTTCAACTCAATTCCTGGCTTCTCATGTCAAGTAGTACAGGGTGCTATGTATGCTTTCCCAAAAGTGAGACATTTAACAAAATAAATATTCCTTATTTTTTACCCTTATCACTTTGATGTGATTCATGTTTATATGTACATGAAATGTATCATTATTCATTTTAAGTATACATTTCACTATGTTTGAAGATGGAACTTCCGGCGAAAGCTATTGAAGCTGCAAAAGCCAAGAACCAAGATCCTTCGGCGTTCTACGCTTTTGAACTTCTGGAAACCACTGGCATCTGTATAGTTCCAGGATCTGGTTTTGGACAGAAAGCTGGAACGTACCACTTCAGGTAAAATTTCAAGTTTCTTTTGTTTGTATTCTTAATGAAACATGTAGTTTTTACACATATACATTACATGTATACGAGTATTAGTGATGATTTCATCAAACTTACTTTATTTATACTTCTCTATTCATTCCCGTTTTATTACCTATTAGCTTAGCGCCCTCTGAATAAGATGTGCGTTTATGATTCACGACTTCAATATTTCCACTAGTCAACATTCCTATCCCAATCTTCCATCAGGTTGAACGTTCTATTGCCTAAAATTTCTTCATTCTCTTATATCTTTCTTCTTAATTTATTTCAGAACCACCATTCTGCCACAGCCGGAAAAACTCAGAGCGATGCTGGATAAGTTTAGGAAATTCCACATGCAATTCCTCGAAAAGTATCAGTAAATTAATAGACGTTGAAAATGCCAGTAAAGACAACACTCATTTGTGACTGGGCAACGAAACAACTTTTTAAGCCCTTCATTATTGGTTCATTAGCACTTCATTAATTTATCCAATAAAAACGCGTTGCTCCATCGTGCTGTATTATTTTAACGATTATTGTGATATTGAATTATTATAACTAATAATTTTCACACCTAGGTAACCTTAAACGTAAAGTTCGATTTTGTTTTAGATGTATTGCATTTATTGGTTCAACCTATTTCTTCAGTACTGCCTATGAGACGATTTTTGTATATTACCAAAATTATGAAATCACCTAAGGATTTAGTTAAATATAGATTTATAAATAACGGAATAATTTTTTATTGACCTAACTTTTTCGAAAGAATAGTATAGTTATCAAGTGAAACAAAAATATTGAGTGCAACAGTTCAAATAAGAGTGATTCTCTGGTTCAGGGCTGATGTTATTAATACATTTTGTGGTCTCTTTTAATCCTCCTTTCAGGTTGTAATCCCGGTTTATGTTGTGCGATTTCATGAATTGAGGCATTGGGGTGGTTAGTTGCGTAAATCGATCCTTTGAGAAGTAATTGCGATGAGATGTTGATCAGAGTGCAGTACTGAAATTCTCACAGACTATGGAGCTCTGATTTATATTGTTTGCACCTCTATAATTGGAAGTTCACTGCTGATCTCCGTAGCCCTCAAGCAATCTTCCATACAGGTCGAATCAAATTTGATAGTGATACAGCCGGGTAAGTTTTGATTCAAGAGAAAGACCCAGATACCTATCTGGTTCGATCTGAGTTTGGAAAAGAATGTCGTTTAGTCTGACTCTCACTGGTTTGAGATAAGTAAAGGCGGCTGCTAGTGTGGATTTTATAGATATTCCTACACTATCCTTTTGCTACATCATGGACCTGTACCTTCAAGAAGTTGCTGTACGTTATTTTTTATTAAAGTACGAGGACTAGAAAGAGTAGCAACATCATCTGCAAACTGAGCTGTAATCGTGAGTTGTAACGTAATGACTACCTTTTCAATAACTTTCCACATTACACCGGTATCAGATTGCCATGATACAATACTTACACAGATAAGGGGATGGTGAAAATTTTGTCAGATATTTACTCCGAGTGTGATAGGAATTTTAAAACGTTTAAATTCAAAGAATCATCTCAGAATGGCATTCTCATTCCGAATTAAGGAATTTATTGTTATTGGCCATAGCTCCTAATTGAAGTAGAATTGGTGAGGGAGAGATTAAATATTGGCTTCTCCTTCCTTTGTTATTTGTATAATTGCTAAGTACTTTCGCCTCATCAGAGCTGCAATGTCAGTAACCCATCTTAGGTTTTATTTACATTGTCGATGGTTTTTTTCATATTAATACATACATAATAAAATGATATTAAATATATTATGACATAACATAACCTACATAGATGCAACCCAAGATGGGAATTCTGACATTTTAGCTCTGGTCAGGCCAAATAGTACTTGGCAATTTTACACATAACAAAGAAAGGAGAAGCCAATATCCCCCCTACTTCGATTAAGGAATTTTAATGCCAAGCTTCCATTACTTTGGGCTCCCCGGTGTAATGTTGATTGAAGTCCCTTTCCCATTACTTGGAATGAGGAAAAGTAATTGCACTGTCGTTGACTATTCCTTGTACTGGGAATGCCCATTACGATCCGTCAAAAGTAATTGGATGTTTAATGGGTCATGTGATTCCTTTTCTAACAAATCAGGATGTAGTGATCAATATTAGCAGTTGAAATCCACTTGCATATAGGAGGTACAAGAATAGAGCTACTACACCGCCCTTGGGGCTGTTCCTATTACTTACGAAGGAAATACCTTGCTGTCCCACACATGTCATTGAAGATATGTTTCGTGTGAGGTAGTCCAGAGTCAACCTGAAGCAGCTGTCAGGGAGATGTGATTTTATCTTGAAAAGCAACCTCTAGTGCCAAGGCGTATAGAAAGCTTTTTCCGTGTCCAAGACTGTACCCAGGTATGTTTCATATACGCGATAGCCCTTCAAGAAATTTCGAAAATAACAGGCAGGATTGTTGGAATTTTCATCTATAGTTTTCACCATCAGCATGGTTTTATTTTGTTTTGAAAGTTCGAAGTTTTTACAACAGAGTTGTATTTGGGTTAACAAATTATTTTGTGGAATAAGACAGAGGACATGGAGCCTTATCATCTACATCAACAACTAAAGCAGTAAGTACGGTAAAATAAGTACCGTAAACATGAACAACAATCAGCAGAAAAACTTCTGCCAAGTGGGTGTGGCACATAGCTTCCTCGTCAAAGAGAAGGAAGTGAACAGAAGCTGGGAATGAGCCAGAGTAGAAGTAGTGAAGACCAGGAGGAACCCTCACGAGGTTAAAAAGGGGACTGTTCCGAAGTAATGCCAAAAAGCAGTCCCGGGACAGTCCTAAAAGACGAGAGGAACGGTGTTTTTTAGTCGGTATGCCACGATGGAGATGGATCAGTCCAGTAATGGATTTTTCAACAACCTCTATTAAAAAAAAAAAAAAAAAAGCTTCTTTGTATCCATAACATGACTGTACAGATCATTGAAAATTATTATTGACTAAAGCTACATCAGTCCGAACAATCCCTTAAAATTTCATCGAAATCAGTCATGAACTCCCGGAGTTATGCGTGTAACAAGGAATTTCACGTTTGCGGAAGAAGTTACTATTGTGAGTCTCTATTGAAAATTTCATCGGTCAAGAACTGGATGCACGTAACAAGGATTTGAAACTACTGGTCATGAAACTATAGGGGACCATCTACACTTCAAACTGAACAATCCCTGAAAAGTTCATCGGAATTGGTCAAGAACTCCCGGAATTATGCGCGTAACAAGGATTTCACGTTTGCACATGCGCAGAGGCTACTATTGATCCGGGGGTCATGAAACCTATAGGGGACCATCTGCACCCCAACTCGCACAATCACTGAAAATTTCATCAAAATCGGTCTATAACTTCGTGTAGTTTTGCCCGTAACAAGGATTTGCTGACTGACAGACAGACAAAACAGACACACAGACAGACACGGAACCAAAATTGTTCAGAAAGGTCTACAACGCAAAATGCGAGTGGAATTTTTGATTTTGGAGACAAAAAAATTGTCACATTCCGAAAGTGAAAACAATGCTTCCGCTACCTTGGTAGACTCGGAAGCAAAACACATGTTTACTGTTACAATAAATTGGATCTTCTGACATTGCCGTATTGAGTACAGAATGGTTTCAAAGAAGGGGAGGATCAAAAACACAAGGATGGTTGATGGTTTTACTGAAGAATTATAAACATTCAAGTCTGAAGCTTTTTATTCCATATAATATCCAAGCTAGCTCTCACTTGAATACGTTATTCAACGTCATTTCTTGATTTGTTCCTATATCAAAATGTGGGAATGATAAAAAATGGATACCTCGTTGGTATAACACAATGTTCCAATCATTCTGTAAGATCACATCAAACTCGTAAGTTGATGTTCTGCTCAACTTTTGCCACAATTGACGTGACAAGAATCGTATATGTCGATTACGCAACTTTGAAGGGTTAATTTAGACAATTTTACCATTCAGTCAACATTTCCATGAATAATTCGTTTTGGCCCATAAAGTTACGACGTTGTATACAAATAAATAGAGCAGAAAAAGTAGGGTTTCCTGCCGATCTGAGTGTAAACATCCGGATGCACTACACAGTAGTCTCAATTGTTCTAATCCGTTGGTACCCAACACGCTTTCGCAGTTTTTCCATCCAGCTTCCAAGTTTCTTTGAAAGAATCTGATTTTTACTAGCAAGGTTGAGGTATATTCCAAGCACAACAAGTAATCCGGCCCAAACGTACCTGAAATTAGGAGAAAAAAGTGTGGCAATGCAAGAGGACAAGTTGTGCATACATAGAAAATATTTAAAATCATTTCAAGCTTTTTAGATTTTGATGACTCATAGCAACAGCTTAATTTCGTACAAGAATACGCTAGGTGTAGATACTTGACTTAAGCACTAAATCATTCGCAATGAAATTGTTTAAACCCATGTCAAGAAAACCGTAAAAGAAAAATCAAGAAAAAGTTTGTGGAAGAAACGTAGTCTATTTCCACAAAAATTAAAAGAGTTACAACGTTAAATCGATCTCGATTGTTCGATCATCATCAGCAATAGAACAATAACTGAATGTACATTCGAGAAAACAGTAGTTACATAGTTATATAACCAGTCATGCTATACAGGGTGTCCCAGGAGTTATGCACAATCTGACTCCTACGTGTTCTACAACTCATTTCCGACCAAAAATACCTCATAGCAATTTTTTACAGAGGCCTCGTTTCCGAGCTATTCGCTATTTAAGATTTCCCCTCCTTCAAGACCGGGGGGTCGTGCGGGTCATTGCATATCCTGGCCCCTGACCAAGACAATACCTCCTCCGTAGCTTTCCAAATTTTAGGTCTCTTTTAGTGATACAGGGTGTCCCAGGGCTTATGCGCAATCCGACTCCTACGTGTTCTACAGCTCATTTCCGACTGCGATGAGTTGTATTCATCTTCGAGACTTTTGGAAAAACCTTAATTTTAACAGAAAACACACGTTTTCTGCAGTTAAACACCATTTCCTTAACTAAAAATATTTTTAAGAACCAAAACGACTACACCGTTGGAAAGCTGACATTTTGGCGCACGTTTTACCAGGCCTGCACAGTTCTGCGTCAAGCATTCGTGGGGTTTCTAGGCGAGATGAAAAACAGGCGATTTTAAGATTTTGACAAAACTGCCATTTCACGCAGCAATCGCACATCTTCAATGCAATCTAAAAAAACATTTTCTGCATCAAATAGATAGAAAATTTAACGCTCTTTCCAACGGTGTCATCAAACTTGAGCTATCTCCACAATTGAGGGCGTTATGACAGTTTAATGACATAAGATCGAAAACACGAAAAAAATCTTACATCGCGAATAGCTCGGAAACGAGGCCTCTGGCAAAAAATTGCCGTAGAGGCATTTTTGGTCGGAAATGAGTTGGAGAACACGTAGGAGTCGGATTGTGCATAACTCCTGGGACATCCTGTATTACCACCGTTTCCCCGGATGTACATTAAGTTACTGTTCTGCTACTGATGATGATCTAACAGTCGAAATTTATTTAAGTTTAGTTGTAACTCGTAACTTTTAAGGTCTTTTAATATACTACGTTTCTTCTACAAACTGTTTTTTTCTCAATACCTTACATTATCGTCCAGTTAAGATTACATGTCTACTGTCTACTCTTATTGTTATGGTCAATTGTATGACGCACTGTATCGTGAAAGGTTTCGAGAAGAATATGAAAGATATGACGATAGAAACGGCCTTCCTACACGTCGTCACTGTAACGGCAGCAAGCGCTCCACATGTCCGAACCAGAGTAAGGACTACGTTGACACCCAAATAGCCACTGAGGGAGAAGAGAAACGCGTAGCCATATATGAGTGGTTTCTGCAAATGAAAAGAGAATGAATGTGCGTTGTCACAAAAGGGTATGAATATTTAATTTCAAAACCCATAAGAAATTTATCGAAGGTTGCGCTGTTCGTCACAATAAGTTATGTTAACTACAATTTTAAATAGAAAGAAGGAGTCTCAAATGTTTAACATAATTTCTACATCCCAGGACTGTAGACGTCCCTTCAAGCCCGATTTGTTTTCGTGATGTAATTGAATAAACTATAATGAATGAAAACTGCGATTGCAATTACAAACATAGAAAGACAGTTGTTTTTCACCAAAAACCCGTATTTCCTGTGTCAATACAACCTCCCAAATATCCGCCCAAGAAAACGTGTTTAATACGGCTTGGAAGACATTATAATTATCACATAATCTACATCAGCAAAAATTATCCCTCCTAATCTTCCCACATCGATGAGATCATCTTTCACATTCTTAAATTGATAATTTTCATTCCTACCTGATCCACTAATCCTCATACAAGGGAAACAGAAACTTAATGACTAATCATTACTTGAACTAACATACTTACATCTGCGCAGAATTCGAGTCCTCGCCACAAATCTCCCGTGAATAACATGATGCAGCTAAGGTAGAGAAGTCCGATCGAATAGGAATACAGAACGACTTCCGTGTTTAAAGCACCGTACGTTTTCATTGACTTTTCTTGAACGTTTCCAATGGCGGCATCACAGAACAATGCACCTGATATCATCGTCACCCCTGAAAATGGATACAAACCCATTCAATATTTTGTACAAATTGTAACGAAGAAAATGGTGATAAAACGACAGAGAAAAGTTATTGAAAATAATAAACCAGGATCATAAACCTGAACCTGTGAACTCTAAAGGTGTGTGTGGGGGTTTTTCGCCATATTCTATGAAAGAAAATTCGTCAACCTCTCCAATGGTTATTCTTAAAATTCAAAACTTTTCAGGTAGAAACTCCGTCTAGAAGGAATTAAATGAAAAAAAAAAAAAATCATGAATAAGAAAAAAAAAAAAAAATGAAAAAAAAAAGGAAAAAAAAAAAAAATTGTTCCCATAGGAATGGTTTTTCTAGCTGATCCATTCATCAAGGCTCATTTTAGCAAAAATAATTTAAATCCGTCACTAATTGGGGAAAGACATCACCATCGTTCCGTAGATTTTTTTCCCCCGAATTGAAGTTTATGGGAGGAATGGTAAATCATCGAACCCAATGAATCGAGTCCATTAAATCTATTACCAATTAATTTGAGGCATAATAAATATTAAAAAATAATCGGGTTTAGAGAAAAAACATCAATTATTCCGATTAATCGGAACCCACCCCTAAAATATAACCCCTAATAAACTACAACACACTAGCAGGAATGATTGATTTTTTTTTTCAAATCTAATTTATTTCAAGTTGGTGGGTCTGGGTCAATCTACTTCCGATGCGCTGTTGTACTGATATTTATGCTATTGTAACGTACCTGGAAATATAAAGGTGCAGGTGTTTAATTTAATTATGTTGATTTACTATCTAAGTAGGTTCGTACGTTATGCTGCCATACAATTAGAATATGTGTATTGAGTAGCGAGTTAGGTTTCCAAATGCTACCGTTAAAAAAAAGAAATTAATAACTGACCAGGTACACCAATTATATAAAAACAAATTAAGAGTAAACTTCTCTTCTCATAAATGGTTATCATCTCATATATATGTAAATGACATTTTAACTTACCTACCACACTGAAATTCGGGGATACTTGGCTGTCGGCCAGTGTAAAATAGGAGAGCCCAGCGCACATGAAGAATGCGGCGACGAAATCAATGGGTTTATATTTTTTCCTCTGTATCAGGATGGAACCAATCATGACAGGGATCAGTTTACAACACTTGAATATTACCTGCAATATAATGATAATCTTGAATGTATTCCCAGTATGAGGGTTTCTTACAAGAAAAATCTTAGTAAAATAATTTACAAAACATTAAAATTTGATATGAGCTAGCAACTATTTTATCACTTCCATGCAAGTATATTGTGCAGAATAAAGGCCACCTACTTTCACGAAAATAACTCACTAAAACTTGCCTGCATGGGATAGTTCAGATACGACAAGGACGAATTCGAGAAACCCATAGTTCCTAGCGTAAGTAACGCGAGAAGTGCGTAGGTTTTTATGGGAATCCTAAAATCAATACAGAGCATTTATTAGTTTTTTTTAAAAGTTTATTGATAAAATAAATCAAAGTAAAAGATTCTCTGTACATTACAAATAAACAATACGACATGGTTTTTCAAACCGTCTGTCGGGGGTGTCAACAGGTGTCAAAAAAAAAAAAAAAAAAAAAAAAAAAAAAAAAAAAAAAACTACTATGAAAAACAAAATACAATAAAAATAAATCAAAAATTAAACTCTTGAATCAACTCAGTGCGATATCGCCAGGCTATCCTGCAGAAGGCAACCAGTTGAGGCCATCCACCACCATCCAGCAACGCCACAGCCTCATTCCGAGACAGCTCGGGCTTACCAAAAATGCCAACTCCAAACTCCGCGAGTACTAGGCAAGTACAGAGAAAGTGATATACATCTTCCCTTTCATGAAAACTGCACAGTACACACTCCTCATTCTGGTCAGTGGCATATGGCTTTGCATTGAGGCGTTGCAGTTCTCCCTTCAGCTTGAAGATCCACCTCGCCGAGAAAATTTCTAGTACTTGCTCACCAACCAAACTCGCAGCCTTGTAGAGAGGGTCAACCTCCCTATAGAGCGTAAACCTCTCCGAATTCATGGCCCTCTGCCAGAACCCCTGCTTCTTTTGCTCCTTAAACTTTTCAAGGATTTCAGCTGCTTGAAGCTGAATGGATTCAAAGGACAGAGAATCCAAACCATCCACACCCAATCCAACGGCAAGGCGGCCAAGATGTGCGGCCCATGAAACCCTGTTTCTCATAACTTCCATCGCATCTATTTTAGGAAGACGTGTGTCTGGGAGATGAGCTACTTTCTTTAAGTATTTTAGATGGGCCTCAAGAGTATAAGCCGATATTGTGTCCACCCCTGTCTCCAGATGTAGAATGTAATTGGGAGAAAACCCCGGTAAGCGGAACAGCTTTCTTACATACATCAGCTGCACTCCCTCAGCCTTCGAATACTCCTGAAAACCCCAGCATGGTTAAGCATAGCACAGGATAGCCCGGATTGTAGCGTTAAACACCTCCGATTTTGCCTTTGCATTTATTAGTCCCAATAATATAATCAGTGGGAGGAGAAACAGTACATTTTCCATAAAATACTCACCTTCGTTTAGTAGATGATAATGTCCAAGTTTCGGCGTACGCCAGAATTGTGTACATTGTGAATTGCACAAGAGTGAGGTACCAACCGTAGGGCCTGAATCCCTCCTGGGTGAAAATGAGTTCCTGAGGAGAAAAAAAAAAAAAACTGTACAAAAAAGTAGCTGAAAATGGATTTCACTGGTAATATGGTACTTTTATTCAGTCCTCTCTCCTCTCTTTTAGGAAACGGAACAAGCACCAGGGTGAGACCCTATTAACTATTTTGTGAATTTAAAAAAAATATATAATAATAATGACTTTGTAAATGTGATATAACGAGTATGGTTGAATACGAACTGAATATAAGTATTAGTGCAGTAAAACTTAATGCTTACTTTCATGCCAATAGGCGAGTTTAATAATCTTATGGAAATAAAGCACAAGTCAGTTTTTATTTCCCTACAGCACAAGAATTTTCGGACTCATAGAACAAGTAAGTTGCCTAATGATGGAGCTTCTCATAATTAGCTGATAAGGTTTTCATTTTGGGCTGATAGGCCTACGTGGGATAATGATCAAGGCTCCGCCCTTCTTCATAATTTTGAATTTATTTGCGACTGGCTGACCCGTCCTTACGTCGTTGGGTTTTTTAAAAACATTTTTACAAACTCACAAACTTTACGTATTTGTAGTATTACTACATATCATCTCTCTAACCGTTTGTCCAAATCATATGGAATAAAAAGAAAAAGTCTTTTGTTTAAAACACTTGAGAATAAGTTTAAGGATTTTGATATGAATTCATAATAATTATGAATATTATCATTTTAATGAATATATTGAATATCATTATTATTGAATGATTAATAATCCTCATTATTGATATATCATTATTAATGAATGAATATTATCAACAATTATTGTTGATAATATGACCTACAAAAGTGACAAACCTCACGATTTGAAAAAACTAATTTTTTAATTTAAAAACGAGTTTATGTCACTTAAATACTTGGGAAACCTTTTTTTCCAACTTTCGTGGGCATTAAGATGTTGGAAAAAACTGGCTGAGGGTTAGAAAAAACATAAACTATAACATGTTAGTAAAATCAAAACACTGAAAACGGGAGATATTCGAGACGATATCTAACCACTAACTGGCAAACTCTTCTCAAAAAAAGAAATGTATCGTTAAGACGATTTTTTTTTTAAATTTCCGAATGTTAAGAAAAATTGTGGGTTCAAGTCTAGATATTTCCAATTATATGAAGACTCTTTTAAGTTTAAGGAAACGAATTCATCTTTGGAAAGTGAAGAATTCACTTTGACCATGAATACCAAGCGATTGAATACGAGATTTCTTTACCCACTGAACTTTCATCAGTAAGGAAAACCTTAACTTAATGAATATGAATATCCCCCTTATTTCCATCATTGGTGCTGATCTATAGTTTACTAGAAGGATTGATTTAGGTAATTTTTTATTTTTATTTTCGAGATGCGGAGCATAGCGAGCGTCGGGACCACCAAACTAAACACACATAATTCTACCTGTTTCCCGAGACTTCCTTCTATTATTTATTATTTTAATTACTGATTTCTAAGCAAAAGAACGAAGTTTTTATCTCAATCATATTGAGTCGCAACGGGTCTGCTTTTAAGGTTATCTAATGTTATCCATGTTTTGATAAGTATTTCCTTTCCGATTGAGGATTGCTGTTGCCATATGCTGATAGCTTCCGGCCACGGATCTATTCTTAAAATTCAGTATCTGGGGCTGAATAGTGTGACAAACCTTCTACAACGAATAAATAACATTTGCTAGTATAAATCTTCGATTTATCCTCATCGGTCCATACTTACTTCCGCCCTCTCAAATGTATTTTTCGCCCTCATCTATATATTTCAAATGTTAGGAGTGCTTGATGAATATACCTACCTAGAGTTAAAGGTACATAATTTTGAGATAAAAATCTACTTAATCTCCACAATAAGTAGGAAAGTAGGTAAATAGCGTCAGGTAAACAAAAATGATACGAAAATTAAATATTTGAATAACCAGGTTTAACGAAACAGCTGAGGTGGTTGGAGTAGGAATGAACGGAGTCCCGAAGGATGTTACCTGAAGGTATCCATAGATGACGTACAGGAAAAAAACTGCTGCACAACACACTACGAATTGAAAATTAGGACTAAGATTGGAAATGTTCACAAAGAGAACAGTCACTTCAGGCCGTCGTGGAGGCAACAATGATTCAGCTCCCCTTAGCTTTGATACATCGAGAATCGTCGCTCCGGGTGAGCCACGGTGGTAGTCCATTTGAAAACAGAAGCCAGAAGAAACGTTAACGTGAGATGCTGTGGCAACACTATCGTAACCTCCGACACTGTGGAGACTCGGAAGATGAGATCTTCCATGTTGGCAACATGAGATACCAACCAAGGGTTTGAAAGCTGCAGCTGGTAACATCCATGTGTGTAGGAATCATAAGGACCGTTCACTGTGGCGGGACTTTCAAAAGCAAAATAGCCGCACGCCGATCGTAGATGTTTTGAAGTTCCAGTTGAATTAAATTAGGGTATAATTTTATATGTATTCAATTATTATAGTAAGGATTGGAGAAATTGTAGCAGGAGGGATGTGAAACGTGGCGCAATACCTAAAATCTACAGAGGGTACCACGTCAAGGACTGCCAAACTTCAATCGATTTCCTAACTAATTTCCAACAAAAACGCCTCTTAGAAATTATAAGCACTAAAACTATCATAAAACCCTCAAATTACACAGTAAGTAATAATTTGAGGGTACCTTTGGAAAAAGCGTTGAACTTCCCATGTTCCTAGTGCCTAAAAAGAAGTTTTCCTAGGGTCAAGATAGGGAAAAAATCATCTTATTAACTGAATAGTGTAAAATCGGAAAAATCTCATACTTTTCATTAGGTTGTGAGGGTATTATTTCCGCATGGTTTTTCACCTAGGTATACATTAACGCCAACAACTCAGATCTCAGTTATCTAATAGTACAATCAATTTAAATTTTACACCATTGAGTTGGAAATAAGTACGATTGAATGCGGAAAACGAGGCTCCAAATATGAAAATCTAGGTTTGTCGTTCTTTGGGACTCTACCAGTTCCAAGGAATTAGAGGTGGAATAGTACTTTAATTTTCAACGCCGATTAGAATGGTTCCATCACTGTCAATATGTAGTAGCCTACAATCAGGTTTAGACTGCATCGAACTTCGTTGTTTATGTGGTACCTATTTATGTATCATACGAATTGTTAAATCACGCAGCTACTCATAAGCAAAAGGGATGGAAATGGAATAATAGACAATCCATTCAAGCGCTGCTCATACATGTTTTTTCATCTGATTTCGTTCGATCAAGTAATTTGGAAAATATATTTGAGATCTTTCAAATTTAGTTTGCGGGGGGGGGGGGGGGGTTTGATAAAACTTTATATCTTCACCAAATATTTCATTTTTTTCGATCCCAATTTTTGTCTATCAAACTTCTCTTGCGCAATAAACCACAAAATTCTGAAATCTATGTTGGGAGCCCTCCTTCCCAACGCTCATACCTACCAAAACTCTCAGCCAATATTCTTGGTGTTCTTCTGTTCGATTTAGAATTTGGTCTAGTTTAAAAAAATATTTATGAGTGTTTATAATTGTACTTGTAAGTGCGATCTTATAAAAAAACTGGACACGAGGATACATGCATACAATACATTCCTTACCAATATGATTTAAACATGATATTTGACTGTTGCTGGTGTTTGTAAAAGTACGTAGGTGTAATTAAGTAGGTATACAGGACCTATATCGATTTCTTATGGAACAATGATAGAGAGGATCCGTTGATCCGAATTTTTTCACAATAATAAATCCTTCCATAGTAAATATATAAAACATGTATATAGATACATATGTTTGTGTATGTGTGCTTTGTGGGAAGTAGCAACAAAGCAAGATTATTACGAGAGTGGGTGATAATATTTAATAGGTACATAAACTATAAAAACTTAATAAATAATGAGTTATCATGAGTTGTGTAAAATTATTCATAAATATAATTGCCGACAATACATCAATCAAACTGAATTAATATGGAAATTATTCCCTCTTTCTTAGACTCACCAATTATTTTTATTTCATAATTCTCCCATAAACGACCCCAACATTTGCTTTCGTATCAAAGGTATAATAGACGTTTCAAGCCCACACACACTTATAAGGCTACTGAAATTCGTCCCTATCGCAGTACGGAGATTCACCCCTTTTTCATACTTTCGAAATGAGGACACTCCAACAATGTGAACAAGTGATAACGGGGTATTCGGTAGAGGAATGTGAAGCTAAACAATAAGGCTCATTCCTCCGAGTCGTACTTTGGAAACAGCTCAAACCATTATTGAATTAACTACCTACCTTGGAAAAAGACAAAACCTTTGATGAAAATGTGAAAAAACAAACTTAAAACATTTTCTGATCATTTGTTTTCTATTAATTGGAAGGAACATGTGATTCCAGAGGAAAAGTAATTATTAGTCTTTGAACATATCGTAAATATGAAGGTCTTCAACATAAACTCCGGCACGCATTGTGCATTCTTTACAAACGGACTTACTTCTGTAGGAAGACGTGTCGCGGCCAGTACCGAAGAACTATTTTGTTTTCAGTTCAAGATAAGATCGCTCAAGATTGGGAATTTCTCCATTAACCTCAAACATTATAACGATCATAGCAAAGAGAGAATCTGTGCCGAGAGGCACGCTCTAATCGATTCCTAATAATACTATCATTTTGCCATCTACCAGTTCGGTCATCTTCACGTGGACGGATATTCCGGATGCCCGCTTTTCAAGGAGCTGATCCCTTTACATCTCTCGTGTTTCCAACCCTGTTTGTTGACAGTTAGTTCAGACCGGACGTATTTGCGCCGGCTTCCCCTGGTATATATAATGAGAGGAAACTCAGAATCTTCCTCCAGTTCCTACTGAACATGTTGACGGTGAGTGAAATAATTGTTTCTGTCTATGCGCCAACTTTTCCTCATAATATTTCAAAAATGTATAACATACATACACTATTATTAATCAAGTAGATAATATCTTTATTATACGAAGTGACTATCGAGACTTTAATCAACATCAAAAAAATGAATACCGGTTTGCTAGACTATTTACTACGTTTTGGTTCGCTATTGAAAATTAAAAAAAGTTGTTAACCCTCTTAAGATATGATGTATTACGTTTCAAGATGTGTAGAATCCAAAAATCGAGTTTAAAAAAGCTGCAAATTATTACACAGAGGTTTATTATTCCTGTATTACACAGCCCTTCCACCTAAATCACTGATCTATGTATTTTAACGTGGTCCTTGTATGTTATGTAAGCTCCGCACCTTCCGCCTCGATATCTTGTAATTGCGTGCAATTTCAATCAATCGTAAGGAATTATGGTTAAGGATTAAACATTAAAAAATCTAAATCTCAAAACTTTCGATGTAAGAGGGTAGTTTTTGTATGCTTAAGTTAGAAATTAGTTCCATGTATCGGATGAGACCACTCCGGTTGCGGTACAATCATCTGTGCGCTCATCATTTGGAAAACCTTATCTTCCGGTAACAACAATCGGTTAGGTAGACGGTCGAGGTGGAGAGCCGGCTGCACAGCCCGATCAACGGGAGGTCTGAGCTACAACTCGCGGCTGGGGGGGCGCATCGCATGAGCCCAACCGGACCGCTTTAAGTTCATCCATTCTCTCCCTAAGGGCTAAAGCTTTTGCAGGAAAAAATAACGTCAACACGAATGTGAATGTGCTTGGACTAAGTAAAAATCGCCCAGTATCTTGAAGGATCGCATCAGTTGATATCTCCAACGGGCTTTTGTGTTAAGAGTTCCTTCTAAAATTGAGTTTTTCAAGACTCAATACCTAACTTTGAGGTGTTTTATTTTAGTTGGTATACCTTGTACACTGTAAGCATTATTAATACTAGGTTACAAGTAGACATTCAATTTGTTTATAAAATAAGCCCGTGAGTAAAAAAATTTCGAAAAAAAGATCCTGAGTTTCTAGTACCTACAGTCTAATCATCCATGAAAAGATTCCAACTAACATGTTAAATGATATTTATGGTTTAAGGAATAACTAGTAATTTATGGTTTTTAGTAATATAAATATTGTTTGTTGCAGTTGGTATTTCTGAGCCTTGCTGCAATAGCGCAAGGGCAGTACCCTTATGCTCCAGCTGCACCTGCTGTTAGATATGCCCAACCTGTTCAGCCTGTTTTGGCTCAAACAGGTAGGCATCAAGCCACCCACTTCAGGTCTGGTATTATGTACTTAATTCAATCATGTACTTCATCCTTGTCTTTCGAGAGTACGTAGAATCGTATCAAATTTATTCTAAAATTTCGGGAAATTTTGAAGAATTGCTTTTCCACCAAACCTGTCTATTAAAAAGATTTATTATTGAGTGTCAAAAAAAAAAAAAAAAAATTATCATTAACAGTAACTAGATTAGCATCCAGAAGGTCACCTATATGTTTCATTTCCAAGAGATTAGCACGAAACCAGAGAGTAATTAATTAAAGGATTGTACAATTGACCGCTTTATTCACTGTCAAATAAATCCTGTAATTAATCTCAAGTCCATGCCATTTGCGTAGTATGTATCTGACCGTGTACCTGTATGTATCCATATTAGGTCAGGACCATATCCACCAGCAGAGGTTGAGGTGCGAGTGAGCCCATCGAGTGTAGGTCCCTACCCACCTGCACAGCCAGTACTCTTGGCTCCCGTTAGAACAGGGCCGTACCCTCCCCCAACACCTTTCATTGAAGGAGGAGATATATCACCGGTCGAACAGGACTCGCCCCGAACTGATCACACCACCTACAGCTTGCCATCCTTGTCAAGCCCTCAGCAGCTGCGGGGGCCAACACGAACCACAACGAGGCCTTCTCAACAGGAACAGTTCAGAAGTACTCCATCGTCGTATCCTAAACCTCCCAACCAGTCGGTTCCTCGACCTGACAAGTTCGTAAGTCCTGGATCAACAAACTCCCCTCCAAGTCCTGAACAGTTCCAAAGTGGTGGAGAAGTCTCGCCTGATGAACTTGAAATTCCTCCAAATTCACAGATCAAGTTGCAGGACAAGAGACTTCAATATTCTCATGGGTATGTTTCATATTGATTTGTAGATGGTTAACGTTTCACGTTATTCAGAGGTTCCTTTACTATATTTGCAGAAGATTCCCGTTGTTTGGAGGTGTAGAAAAAACTTCAAACATCCCTTTTGTTTTTGGGGATTAATCCAATTAGCACACTTTCTGACGCACGAAACGGACACTTATTTTGTTATTTCAAATGAAAACTGCTGCTTCTATCGATTTTTTTTTGAAATTGAAACTGTTGCGAAGGTTTCATTTTTTAAGAAATTCCGTATAAGGGGGTTCTCATTTGAAACAACAAAGTTAACGCGCATACGCGATACACGAAAGTGTGATAGTTGAATTCCTCTCAAAAAACGCTGCAAATTCTTTCACTAATAATGGAGATAAAAAGGGAGGATCATTAACTCACGGACGTCATGTATACGGGATCAATCGAGAGAAATCAATTAAAACATCTACAAATTACTATTCCTTTTATACGTGATCTTTAAAAAACCATCGAATCTGTGATTGTGCAACTTATTTGTAAATAATTATCCAGGTGCTTTGAAAATTCAATCCATTCATTAACTAACTAACTAACCAAACTTTTTATTATGGAAAAACAAAGCCTAAATCAACTATGTATAGGTACTCTACGTTATCAACAACAAAAATTCACCGCCGACTACGTTTGTGAAGACAAGAAGTTGCTGACTAATTTACGCGGTCATTTTCGTTTCATACCAATAATTTCAAGCCAGGTTGTTGCTTAATAATTTCAACCCACAAAGTAAATGAAACACCTGTCGAGGTATGAACTAGTTTTGCTGTCGCTCCAGACATAGTTCCATGCTTCAAGTTGTTTTTAGTAAAAAAAATTGTTTTTCCTCCCAATTATTTAATTTTTGTTTTTTGGAAAACCCTTATACGGTCCTAATTTTAGTTCATACAGCGATTGAAAGACCTCCTTACGTTTGGAATTCACTAGATGTTGTTGAAGGCTGCCATTTCCAACGGACACCTTAATGACCGTAGTGCTAATTGGCGGGATTTTTGTCAGTATAAAGTGTTTCTAACAAAGCAGTCAACATTCCACTGTTCCTAATTATATAATCCACGATATAATTCATTGACCTTCGAAGTCTTTTCTGCTTCACTGTAACCTCTGACTTTATCTTTTTGGTTTATTATTCAATAATAAACCATTGTAATCGCTCTTGAAAAAAAAAAAAAAAAAAAAAAAAAATTCTAACCCCCCTTGAAAATTTCATGGTTTACGTTTCAAAGGGTGTAGAATCCGAATCTGCAATAAAAAATTTTCCGTCCTTCCGCCGTATTTCTCCCGAACGGCTGGAGCAAAAAATCAGAAATTTTCAGGAAAAATCCATGTTGGTCCGACAACGCCCCAATTCTTTAGCCAGCTCTCTCACTTAATTTAAAGCGCCCTTTAAGGGTTGTCAAAGTTTCGTATAATCCCTAAAAACCTCAAAAAAGTCAAGGCGGCCTAAATTTGGACATTTTTGAAGAAATTTCCATGAGGAATCGAATGAGCCCCTCCCCAGGTCCATAGCTCAAACCATTCCCGATGTATGGCCCGATTTATGGTGACAACATTTGCATCCACATTCACTACATCACTAGGTTACTGCGATCAAAACTAAAACAACAGCGTTTTTTTTTATCGCAGTAACCTAGTGATGTAGTGAAAGTCGATACTGGAGTGAACTCCTAAAGGGTTTATGGCCGATACACGGGTTGAAGCATTCTGATATGCATGCTCTGTCTTACGAAATTTAAAATTTTCAAATAGAATATTTTTCCATTGTAATTGCTCTTGAAAAACGCTGCAAATTCTTTCATTGGGATTTATTATTCAATGATTCATGATTTGAATTTCTACTAAGCTTTGGAGTGTGCGTGTTTCACAGGTGATAGAGGGATTATTGAATTTCAGGAGATATGCATTGAATCGGTTCTCAACCAAAATACCTATTTGGATTGATCAGTTTATCATATTTGTGTGCCTCCTGAAATTCAATATTCGCTCTATCACCTGTGAAACACGCACACTCCAAAGCTTAGTAGAAATTCAAATCATGAATCATTGAATAATAAACCCCAGTGAAGGAATTTGCAGCGTTTTTCTCTAAGCGTTTACGTTGATAGCTCCTTATTAAATCAACGTAGCATAAAAAATATTTTCTGATCTCTATGGTAAAATATGTCAGAGGAAATTTTGTTATTGTGATTGTGGGTATTGACGTGTAGATGATTGAGTAGAAAAGTAGCAACAGTCTTATTGTGTTGTCGATTCCTTCATTTAGTATATAGAATTTCATACTTTACTATGTAGGTACCTCCGAAATGACTGTTTTTTTATTGTGGGTGTATGTGTAGGTACTCGTAGGTCACTTGAACACTATAAGGGGAACCGAATTCTCAATATATCATAAAACAATTAATAACAATGAAACACAAACGTTTTCCAGCCCCTAATTATTGAAATGCGATTGTTTTCCAGCGTCTTCTTTTATCCTTTGGTGATTTCCATCTACAACTATATAATTTACATTTTAGCGTGGATAAGAATTATGCGAAATGGCTGGAAGCACCTAATGCGTAACATATTATTATATAATGAATTAGGACTTTTCCCAAGCTCTGAACTTTTATTAGAATACACCACACCTCAACCCTAGTTACAAAAGGTTTAAAAGCCTCTATTCATAAATAATAATTATTTTTCCCAACGCAAAATGTAATATAGTAACACAAGACGTTTCCAAAACTGAACTTTTTTGTACACTCCTGGTAGGCTACTGAGGCAACTATTGTGTGACATGTTAGTAGGTATCTACATTTAATCATGTACCATTTTTCTCCTAAAACAATAGGTTCAGCGACGACAAAGGAACATCAGTGAGGGAGCAAGGAAGTTTGCTTTCGACAAACGATGGGTGGGAGTACGTTATCGCGAAAAAAGGGTCCTACTCGTACATCAGCCCTGAAGGAAAACCAATCAACGTCAACTACATTGCTGATCACAAAGGCTTCAGAGTTGTTCCCTGAAAATTTTACACTGATAAAGGGTGAGTGAAATATATATATCAGTTTGTTGAAAGTAGAGTATAGTTGCTTTCTCGTTTTTTTTTAAATATTGGCAGAAATGGGTCGTACTTATTATGATATCTCATTCCCATTTCCGTGACTTCTGTCCCTGTTAGACATCCTTCGAACTTGCTGCAGCACGCCTCAGGAAATCAATGCCTGGTGTTCCATTTATACATTGTTGCGTAAGAGCTCTTGTACTTGTTAAGCTTCAGATATCAGGTAAAACCAGGAATTCATTCATCCATTTTTGTTGTTCATCAGTTGCTATCTCATCAGATATGGGCTATGGATGGGACCATTTCTTGGATTGAATTTAGTTTTATAAAGCGATTTGAACGCTTGACGTAGTCAAAATCGTGGTCTTTAAAGGCCTCTGTATCAAGATAACACCGTAAATAAAAGTTGCCTCTCCCTTAGTGAATTTGAGGGTGAAATAGTTTTTCATAGCTCTCTAAGGATCATAGAAGAATAATTTTCTTTGAAACATGAAATTACGTAAATAAAAGCATGTACTTAGATATATAATCCTGGTTAAGTACCCTAGCCGAAGTTTAGTACCTCTCAGAACAGGGTAGGTGGCGTGAAATAAACAATTTTTTACCCACGGACTTCAATTCGATAACGAAAATTCAAGAAAAATACTTTGATCTTATTGACATCTTATCAATGAACTAATCGGTACTAAACTACATATAGTCTGTATATAATACTGAAGACTATACTGAACTATACTAAAGTATTAGATAGATGGTCCTAATACATAATTTCATGTCCAGCAAAGATAATGAATCACAAGAGGCGAAAATTAACTGGCCCTTACGAAAATTCCCAATGGTAAAATAACATGTAACGGTAGATGCGAGAAAGAATGGTAGGTACCTACATAATAAAGAGGATTAAAATATCATCAAAAGGCATTTCAAATCGCTGCTGTTCTCTGCGACGTATATCAGGGTTGGGGAACTTTGATAAATTATTGAGGCTTGACATAATAGACATTTTTAAAAAACCATACAAATGCATCTCCCTGTTTGTGAAGGAACTTCACTGTCACGATGAAATGGTTTTGCCTCTTGGATAAGGCCTGCATAAAACTTGGAGGACGTCGGTGTGATTTTGAGTTACATGTTCCTCGGTTTGTTTTTGGAGTTTCAACATTTCATAAAGACACCTAACATTGGAGCTGTTCGAAATGCAACGAAATTAAATTGCTGTTCAACCTATGACCCGTGTCTGTGCAAAGTAAGACCCCCACACTGGTACAAAAAGACATACTCTAATGAAAATCTGCACCGAAAATAGAAAAAAGTATCAAATGAGAATAATGTAAAGATTGGGACAAATTCCGATACCGTAGTTGCAGAAGATCGAGACTACTGCTACTGAATTCTGCATTTGACTACTCAAAAACATTTTTATCTCAAGGATTCAGCTACCACAATCTTGGAAATCTAGAGAATTTTGCCATGCTCGTAAGAATTGGCTGTCTAAGGAAAACCAGCAAAAATGTTCAAGGTATGCACCCTTCCTATACCATACAATATCGCAGTATTGGTATTTCAAGGCCTGAAAAACAAAAGTTATAGGGAAAGAGAGCTGAAAGAATCTTCCAATTTCTACTTAAAATAATGGGGAGATTCCATGAGTAGCTACATATAAATACAGATTATTACAGGGCAATTTTGTAGCAGGGCGATACTAGAAAACTTGAGCTTCCTCTGCAGGAGGTTCAACACTTTTACAGAATGCCTTGGGCTTCCTACCAAAAGGATAGTTGTGGACGTGCAGACCAGATTATCTGCTTAATGAATTGGTAAACAGGAGAGAAGGGATTTAGAAAATTCCAGCATAACTTACGAGTATTTTCCGAATTGAAGTACTGAGATTTTCGACACAGATGATTGTCAAAACGCTTTGTGCTGAGAAAAATATTAAATGCCTGACGAGAGACTCGGAGAAATTAATACTAATTTTCCTTTTCACCAAAAATCACAATTATCTAAAAAAATAAGATAAATAAATGAAAATAAAAACTTTTTTGAGCTCATTATTGCTCTACAAGTAATTTTGTATGGAGCTCATGCCAAATCATTAGTATAACGACATGGTAGTGTGCATAAGCATTCAATGTAAGAAAATTAGTGTAATAGAATAAGACGTTTATGAGAGCACAAGGTGTAATGAACTCGAATTCTTGAAAAGGAATTTCATTGCAATTATAACATCTGGTTTATTACCTAGTGATCGTTTTCCATAAAAATACTTAATCATTTACCAAGAAAGAAAGAATCCACTCCCTCCACTCGGGATATTGCGTAAATTCCTACGATTGAAAGAAAAAAGTTAATCGTTTCTGTATTTTACAGCTTTCAGCTCTGGGCTAAACATGAATAATTGGTATTTAGTCTTGGACAGTTCTGAATAGAACAAACAGCCGTTTCTCTTGTAGCTATGAGCCCTACATGTAAATATAAGCAATGCACGGGTAACCTAATTAATATAGGAATATTTTGTTTCAGGAGACTATGAATGGATTTCGTCCTGCATGGATAGCAAGAACTCAGTGTGTGGATCGGTTTCTTAATTGCTACAATTTCAAGTGAAGCTAAAGTTCGTCAGACCTTCTCGATTTCAAAATTTTGTGTTGACAAAATTTGAAATAAGGATTTCTTCTGCTTACGGATTCTTCTCAAGTTCAATATGCTTAGTCCTGATAGATTAAAGGTGCTTATGTCCATAAGGCTAGGTAATACAAATAACAGACCTAAAAACGAAGTTAACATTGCTGAAACTAATTGGTAATATGAAATCGAACTCCCTGATATTCCAGTAAGCTTTACTGATAGTTACCCCAAAGGTGTTAGTCATCGAAGCAAATGTGGTAGAAGGAGGGGTGATCAATCTATTCAAATGACTGAAAATAAGTAAATATGTAGTCATCATTGGTACTGTGTAGTCAATTATTGTGAAATAAATACAAAATAAATTATTTGCATTGCTTATTCCTTGTTACTAATGTGTTTCGCTTAGTATGTCCCCTTCTACAGTAGTGTCCCATTAATTAAAAATTTCCATTAATAAAGACTTTTTTCAAGTTAAAGATAATTTTTGAGTCTCATAAACTTTGTCATTCCATCCAGGTCTAGCTCAAAAATAACATAATGTCAATGTTAGTGAAGAAAAAAGAGAAGAAGTTCACAAGCACCAAATTAAGTCGCAGGTATTTTCTTATGCATTTGAAAATTATCATTAGACGAATTAATTGAACCATTTAACGACGTGGACATCTAATGAAAACAAACTTCACAAATAATTATTGCTCTTTTATTAAAAATAAAATTATTAGGATGGATAAAAGCGGGTCGAAACTGAACGACGCACAATGGTTCAAATTGCCGTTTTTGGGGGAAAAAGGTGATGAGTCAACATCATGGAAAAAACCACACGACTATTTCTGTGTGCTGAATACAAATATGACCACCGTTCTTCCGAAGAGGTTAGCTGTTTTGAAATAGCAATTTTTTCCATAAAATTGCATTAACTTTGATTAAAATCAGTAGAAAAAAGTGGATAAAAGTGTACTTGAAACTGGCAGGAGACGTTTCATACGTAATACTCCGACTGTCCCAAGCTCGAGTATGACTTAGGATGAATAGAATCAATTCACAAAAAAATCCGAGTTTTAGTTTACAAATGGATTGAAAACAGAATCAAGAATTTTTTGTGAAAAAAGATAATAATTCCATGCAGAACAAGTTCCATGTTTCATAATTTTTCAAATTCCAAAATTAAACTCCACCCATAATTTCGCAGTTTTACCCAAAATTGTTGGTTTTACAGCCCACACAAGTCAGTACAACACAGTTTAGATTGTCGCAAGGGTTGGGGACAATCAACTGATAATAGGATAAGAGTGTGTTTTGGTGATTCTAGCACACTCTAGCGGATGAGCAGACAACTATGTGTGCTCCTGTGTAAGCTCTCTGAAATTGTGTTCGCTTTATTTTATTCTTTGGACCTGGATCCAATCAACGCTGTGTTCCCCTCCCATTCTGGGCACAGATGGGGTTTCCCTCCTGGACAGTGAAACCCTAAACCCCCCCCCCCCCCTCCCACAAAACTAACAACTCCACCATCCTCTCACCCCTCCTGAGGCTCCTTTTGGCGTGTGGATTTGAAACTCTTCAGCTCGTCAATGAGGATTCATTTGGAAAATTTTGAGAACAGTATGATGATATTATTATTTTCAGGTATCTCCTACATTTTGGACTGGGGGTGCAGATGCGCCTGTGCTCCTGCCAGCATCCACCCCTGATCCTAAGTACACAAAATGGAATACAAATAGTTTTCGAGAGATTTTGTGCAACCGATATCAATAGATTATGTGGGTTCCCATCCCAAGGTTGTGCCAAAATGGGGATGTGTGAAGTACTCAAATGTGACACATATTTTAGTTTTTTACGCTCAATCACGTGGTAATGTCCGTTTCTTCATTTGACTGTATTTCAATCAAATTATCAACAAAATATACTTTTTTTAAAACCACAACAACACCAATCACGATTGAAACACAAATTACGATTGAATGAGCCAGTTTCATTAGGATCTGAATGTGTGCCCACGAGGTCAACTAATGCAACCTTTCTTTCTACTGGGAGTACTCTCCACTTTTAATGCTTTGAAGAATAACATTTACTGAGAGAAGATCCCTCATCCTGGACAGAGGTTTTAAAGTGGACAGAAAGGTTTCCTACTAAAAAATGAAGTTTTTCTTGGAAAAAAATTGAAACAAATAATTTTATAAATACCGGAGAAAAGGAAAAATACCAAAATTGGGTACGTTGACATCCGCATTTAGCCAAACTTTGGGAGAGCGAATCTTCGAGCTCTCACTGAGTGGTTGAGCGCAGTCAAAAAATCAGTTGAGCGGGAACATTTTCATGAAGTTTTAATATCCAAATAAAAATTATAAAATTGTTCCATTTGAAAAACCAAAGATGGCCTTGGTTGCGCAACTTTACACCCGGTGCAAGTCACTTGAATGGAAAATTATACGTAAACTCAATGTTGAAAAGCAGGTGATCATTTAAACACGATTAACATTCGAATATATTGTCATAACTTGACACTTTTCAACTGTTCAACATAGTTCTTAACCGTATGAATTCGCTTCTACCTGGGACACAAGGCATGTCTTCCACCATCCACACTGAGATGTGTAGCTGTGATGAAACTTGCTTGGTCGCTAGCAAGGAACACGATACTATCAGCGACTTCTTCTGGATTCCCTGGACGTCCTAAGGCGTGCGTCTCTTTTGATCTATTGAACAACGTGAAACATAGTGTTACGTTCTGGGTTTAAATCATGGTAAATGTATTTTATAAAGAAGGGGGACAGGTTGTCCGAGCGAGCTGGGGCGTCAGTCCTCTGGCTGTTTACTTTCAGTGGGAGTACTGATTGCCCTGGTTCGAATCCGGCTGGCACCAATGATTAGGGCCAAAATCCAATCAAGTGTTGTATACCTGTCCTGTCGTTAGACAGTTCAACTCTGATCTCGATATCACGTGAATCCAAAACGCTCCCAACACAGGGACGTGAGGCAATGGGAAGCCACGAGCGAAATCGTCAGACCTAGTTCCGATCCTCTCTGGAGGACGGCTGGCGACGTCCGCGACACCTCCGGGTAGTCGGACGAAAATCCAAGGTGAAATTCCTTGTTTACTTTACTTTTTTTTATTTTATAAAGATAATTGCTCTCACAATTTAACAAAATGTGATTAAATTCAGAAATAAAAGTTTAGATAAATCATTATATTGGAGGATAAATCTCTCAATATAATATGAAAATCAAAGTATCAATAAAATGCCCCGCACTTTTTGTTGACGTAAGGAGCCAAGTCAATAATGGTAACCTAATATTCATTTACGGTTAAGTTGCCAATAACTCAAGTTGGAAAAATGTAAGAAAAACATCACCAAGACTTAGAATACTAAAATCTGCAACTATCAGAAAAATTCTTGGAAATTTAGATTAAATGTTCAATACGATAGACTGCTATACCTATGGCAGAATGCTTTACTTTGAATAATTTTTGAATCTAAATAAATGGCAGGTACATTACCTTTCCAGGAATTTGGTGTAGGCAGCATCATCAAGTCCTCCTCTCTTCTGGAGTTCTGTGATGATAACTCCTGGATTCACACTGTTCACACGCACCTGCTTCGGCGCAAGTTCTAAGGCCACGCACCTTTCAAGACAAATTAATCACAGAAATTAGAGGCAATTACTGCTGTTGAATGGTTATGTGATCAACGAACATTGTGGTTCCTAATAATCCATAAAAATAATAAAGTCCGCTCTTTTACCATAAAATAATTTATGATGTACGTACTGCAATAGGTAGGGAAACACTTATAAAACTCTGCTCGGGGTGTTTGCCTAGAGCATGGGTTTCCAAACTAAGCGGGTTAATTGGAACGTGATGACTTCAAGGGAATCAAGAGTTTTGCCAGACAAATTATATCAATTTTTGGTTCAACGTTTCTATGCGAACAAACCTTTTCAAAAATGACACATGCCAAATCCAAATATCGAGCGATACTTTCAGAAGAACACTTAAAATATTTGCTTACGATTGGAACAACGAACTATGATCCTAAGTAGGAAGACATTGTAAACAAAAAACAATTGCACACATCACATTAGATCGGTTTTCCAAACATATTTTTTTGGATGTGAATAATTTTAAATAAATCAATACAGAATATATTTCTTATATACAAATAAGTTGTGTTTCCTATATTGGGCCTCATTTTTAATTTGTCAAATTCGTCTAGGAGTGCTTAAAAACCCCAATTTCAACTGTATGACTTGCAAAATTTTCCATTCCTGAAAATTCAACGGTTAAAATTTTTATTGAACAACGAAAAAGAAATCATGGAATTAAAAAAATATATTTAATCACTAAAAACTAATTTTTTGTTCCTATATTAGGCCTAATTTTGAAATTTTCAAACTCGTCTAGGAGTACTTTAAGAAACTGTTTTCAAGTGTCTAATTTTTAAAATTTTCCGGCGGAAGCCCCCGTACCCCCTTTAGCTGGGGGCCTAGCCCCCCCCCAGCCCCCCCTGTTGGCCCGCTCCACCACCTCCACATTATGATCGTGGCCCTTGGGGAAAATAGTTTGGAGACCCCTGGCCTAGACTATTCAGAACTGTTCGACGGAAGATCAGAGCTAGTTTTTTCCTAAAACTCATAAACGACTTGAACGATTTTGTTGAAACTCAAAAGAGTTACTATACACGATAAGAGAGTTCTTAAATTTGCAGTAGTCTCAAATCTACTCATTAGTCGTATACGATCTTTACCTATAAGCAATTCTGACGTTTGTTCCCATTAGTTGGAAGGTAATCTAAGCAGTGGTATCTTCGGAGAAGAGTCTGGCTTCTAAAGTACCCCTATACACTTTCACTTACGTAGGCAATGGAGAGAAAATAGTTTTAGCAATTTGAATTAGGAACACTTATCCAAATGTGTTTTGCTACCATTATCGCATATAGGTATGAAAGGAACAAAATTAATGGGCAGGCAGGGAAGAATTGCTATACAAGTGGCAATCATCATCAAGAACATGAAACGGAAAATTTTATCATGGTAATAATCACACATGTTGAAACAATTTCAATTGAAATTGAATAGTAAAGAATTATTCCTACCTGGTGAACTGGTCAACTGCAGACTTCGACATGTTGTATGCCAAAACCCCGGCAAACGACCTTAAACCATTGACGCTCGACACATTCACGATGTTTCCTTTGGTCTGAACGAGGTATGGAGTAGCCAACATGGTCAAATGATACATCGCCCGTACGTTGACATTAAACACTCTGTCGAACTGTTCTAGGCTGGTTGTTTCTATGGAACCCAACTCAACTACACCGGCGTTGTTCACCAAGATATCTAGCTTACTATATTTATCTATCGTTGCCTGAAGAATCTTTTTCGTATCTTCCTCGACCTCCAATGAACCAACAATGGTTAAATGTTCGTTTCCAGACACTTTCCTACACTCTTCGGCAACTTTCTTCAAATTTTCCGCTTTACGGCCAGTAAGACTTAGTAACGCACCAAGTTTGGCAAACTTGACAGCTGTTGCGGCACCTATACCAGAAGAGGCTCCAGTGATCAAGATGACCTTTCCAGTGAAATTCATCTCCTCTTAGTTTACTTTACCGGTTCTGTAAATAAAAGAAAATCACAAATACTATTGTATACATACATACAGGTAGATTTCCAACAACGAGGTCGGAATATAATCAACACCAGTTGGATGTTAAATTTGACACTGTGGGTTCGTCAATATGTACCTAACTTCTGAAGTAGAATGCTACTTATGGAAGACACAGGTAGATGACAAAATTTCACTGATGGGAATATATTTCAGTACACTAGACGGATAACAAGATATTGAATATCTTACATTGTCATTAAATTATTTACATTACATTAAACATCTTACATATTACAAATTTTGTATTCACTTATCTCTTAAAATTCTCAATGAATCATTGCATAAAAAAGGATTTAAAAACATTATTATTGCGTTGTTTGACAACAGTTATGAAGCAATTCATTATGGGTACCTACTAATTAGGTTCAACAAACTCGAGTCTGGAACTTTGCCATTATCTAGGAATTTCTGTTGTTAACGTATGCATGCATGAACCTAACAATGAAATTAAGCCATTTTCTAGCGTGGAAACCCTTAGAACTCCCCCTACAAATTTAACCAAAACAAACAGAATAATTTTGGCGTCTTGCTTCAGACAACGAATTTTACATTTGCCATGGGTAATATCCCTATTGGTGCGACTCTTGCCACATATTGTTAATAAATACTGAGACTTGTAATGCGGTTGTGGAAGAAATTAATAGTAGTGGTTTCTAGTATTCCTCAAATCAAGTCTTAACCGCAGAACAATCAGCAAACTTTGGCAGGATTAGAAGTAGAGTGTATGACACATTTGTGAAGTAATAGAGATGTGCTCATCGACGCTTTATTGGAGTTTATCATCATTTGGTCAAGATGCGTTCCATCTGAAGTGAATCTGAGATCCTAAACCTAGACACGTCTAACTGTGGTGCTATTTTTAAACGTGTGCTTTGCAATTCGACAATTACACCTTTGTGAATAGAATAGACTACAGTTCTTGAGTAGATCGGACGACTTTGAACTCGAAACTGTGTTGTTCTGTGTCTCAGGGGCTCCCTTGACAAGCAAGCCTCATCAGAGGGTCGTACCTAGTGACTGGTTATTTGGCCAGCTCTCTAGTTATACAGTTTCCTTGATTAGACATTCGGTCTCCCAGTCAAAAGCCACTATTGGGCATACATTAACTCATCGATGGTTAATAATGGAATCAATTTCAAAACAATAAACCTTACCTACCTGTCGTTCAGAAAACATTTTCAGTTCTCTCAAGGTCTGCATGGGGTCCAGCTCTAAGATCACGGTGCACCCACCATATTATTCAAACTACGACTAATATATGACAATGTGAGCTTCAGACCAAACCTATTAAATCCATGGTGACCTGATCTCAGTCTTTCCAGCAAACATCAAATCATATACCATCTGCCAGGAACGATAGTATGTGAGGTAATCACGTAATAATGTGACGTTAACCACTTGTGAGGTGGAACGACTGGTGGTTCACCTCACATAGACGCGCATTGAAAGATGACAACCGGTTTTTGGCATGTATAAGTACATACATCTAGTTTTGCAGTATGCTAGAAAAGGTAGTAGGTACGAACAAAACCGTGGTCATACCTAACTACTGGGCCGAACCGAAGTAACGTTAAGAAAAAGCTGACATGGATCTACTTGGTAGTTGTCTTACATTAAAGTACGAGTAATTTAGTTACCTAGACTCTTACTTTAAGTACACAAGGCGTAGTTAAGTGCTCTGCGTCGAAGACTCCTTATATCACGAATTCAATAGCACTATCGCATACTGTAAATTAGAAGCACAAGAACCAGATATATAAAATGTTGCGATTACCATCACCTACTCGGACAAGTTGGGGATGGGAATCGATCTTCGATAACGGTAATTTTTCATTATCGATTCGGAGCTACTTGTTTGTGGTCGATAGCAATTCAACGATATATCGATTTACATCAACTTTCTCGTTAGGAATAAACAAAATGAAACTGGCTATCAAAAAGTGAAAAAATTCATATCGTAAATGAAGGAAGGAGCAAAGAGCTACACCCGACTGTAGTGACGAATGGAAAGACCTCCCCGGTGTTTGTTGAATAAGGCAGAGATGATTGAATGATTCGTTCGAAAGATACTCTTCAGACACCTGCCCATCATATTGCGCCTTTTCAAAAGGTTCATAACGGCTCTTTCACTTGAAAAATATTTGAAAGAAAAGTCCGATAAAATATTCTATTAGGAGCTTACATGTAGGATTCACTGTCACTAAATTTTGCCATACCTAGTTGAAATTAAAAGGTACCTACCTCCTAAATAAAGAAGTGGCTTATCTATATCCGACCAAAATAATATTGAACTATGGTTAATTGGTCATTCGGGTTTATCTTTATAACATGATTACATCCAAAGGTTGCCCAATAAAGTTTATAAATGTAATATAATTCATAAAAGCGTTCGCATAAAATCTAAGGCGATCGATATTTCCGATTTACAAGTATCGAAAAATGAGGAACGATATTACGGCGCAATCGATATGGGCGGTCGATCATGGGCGGCAACATTTGTCCCTATCTTATCATGATAAGATAAGAACGTCGGTTTGTTATCGTGTTATCGGGTAGTTGAACAATCCCTCCGAATCCAACAGGTGGCAACCGTTCAAACGATAACGGATCCATAACGGGTCCCTGAACCGTTTTATTATATTCTTATATTCTTAGAACGGGTTTGAAGCGGTTCGGGATTTTCTGTCGAAACAGAGATACGGAGGTTCCGTACGCTTGAACAGTTTATGACGAAAATCCTGAATGTACCAGCCGAGAAAACGATTCCTATAGCAAAGGCAACAAAGTACTACTTTGAAAGTAGTGAAACGATAGTAAAAAAGGAAAGCAGCTGAAAATAGAGAAGAAGGAAGCCACTTCGGTTAATTACAAGAAGGGTGTTTCATAACAGCGTGCTTCAGAAATACTTGCTCCACAACACGTATTGAGGGGCGTTCGTCTGGATCTCGCCTGACCATAGTTATTTTTCATTCCGCAACACTGCGCTCACATCGTGAATTTAAATCAGCTGTTTCTGCTCATCCAGCCTCGCGATCGACCGCTTCTTTTTGAAGCCCGAGTGCGGAACAAAATATTTTGCGTAGCTCATTCTTCTGATGATAATCCATCGATTTTCTACATCAAAAATTTCGCTCCATCAAGGGGTTCCATTTGGGAGCCACTTTTGCCTACATTACCTGCTGATAGGGGTGGATATTTCTACCGTGTATATACAGGGTGTCCCAAGAGTTATGCACAATCCGACTCCTACGTGTTCTAAAACTCATTTCCAACCAAAAATACCACATGGCAATTTTTTGCCAGAGGCCTCGTTTCCGAGCTATTCGCGGTTTAAGTTTTTTTTCGTGTTTTCGATCTTAAGTCATAAAATCTGTCGTAACTCCCTCAATTTTGGAGATAGCTCAAATTTGATGACACCGTTGGAAAGAGCGTTAAATTTTTCATCTACTTGATATCAGAAAACTTTTTAAAAATTGCATTGAAGATGTGCGATTGCTGCGCGAAATGGCAGTTTGTCAAAATCTTGAAATCGCCTGTTTTTCATCTCGCCTAGAAACCCCATGATTGCTTGACGCAGAACTGTGCAGGCCTAGTAAAACGTGCGCCAAAATGTCAGCTTTCCAACGGTGTGGTCGTTTTGGTTTTAAAAAATATTTTTAGTTAAGGAAATGGAGTTTAACTGCAGAAAAACGTGTATTTTCTGTTAAAATTAAGGTTTTTCCAAAAGTCTTGAAGATGATTCAACTCATCGCAGTCGGAAATAAGTTTTAGAACACGTAGGAGTCGGATTGTGCATAAGTCCTGGGACACCCTGTATCACTAAAAAAGACCTAATGTTTGAAAATTGGGAAAGCTGCGGAGGAGGCATTGTCTTGGTCAGGGGCCAGGATATGCAATGACCCGCACGACCCCCAGGTCTTGAAGGTGGGGTTGCTTTTTGCGCCGTGTATTATCAACCCCAATCTGATTTGGCCGTAGCATTGGGTGTTGCCATGTTGATAATTTGTTGTTTCTGACCAAATTCAGTTTTAGTAAAATGTTTATTGACTCGAACATATTATCCAGCTGTTGGTCAATCGTAGGATATTGGGGTTTAAATCGAGTTCATACAAAGAGTTAGAGTTTGAACAAGATTGTTAAGATTAAAAAAAAAAAATTTTTTTTTTTTTAAATGAAAAATGAAAATTAAAAAAAATTAATTTTTGAATTTAATGAATGAAAACGTTCGTTTGTGATCAGCGTCTACGGCATTTCCAAGCTGTCCAGCCAAAGTCATGATAATCGAAGATCCGGGAGACAGCTATTGTTTGTGTTCATTAACGATTGATTGTGACGATTTGCTTTCAGTGGAGTAGCTATACCACAAGTCAGTATGTTGACCTGATTTTTGTGTACGGTTTTGCCAATGGTAATGCTTCTAAAGCAGCAAGGGAGTCACAATCCTCCTCTGTACAACCCACACCCTAGCGAACACGTCGGATAGTATGAGGAAAAAATATTGGTAGATAATATTATTTATGTCGCTGATCCTTCTTTATCTAGTGAACATTAGGTCTTTTTTAGTGATACAGGGTGTCCCAGGACTTTTGCACAATCCGACTCCTACGTGTTCTACAACTTATTTCCGACTGCGATGAGTTGCATTCATCTTCGAGACTTTTGGAAAAACCTTAATTTTAACAGAAAATACACGTTTTTCTGCAGTTAAACACCATTTCCTTAACTAAAAATATTTTTAAAAACCAAAACGATCCTTTCTCCACCTGGGGTCTAGTTGGCCCTCACCTATTGCTAGCCCGATCGCCTCACACTATCAGAGCTATGTTTCAAAAACTGCTCAAAAACGTGCCAGTACGTTGTTTTCGAGGTTTTTATTGACCAACGCAAAGTGGGGTCCCATTTTCAAGTAATTTTTTACGTCGAATCGATTGAAATTCAGATGGATTTTAAGGGTGAAAATGTGCATGAAAATGGGTATAAAATTCAACTGTTAAATCCCATTTTCAATTGTATCGTTTTGACGACTCAACAGTAAAAGTCGGAGTTGGGGCCTTGAAAAAAAACCCTTGCTAAACAATTTGCAACGTTTTCCAACTGGTTCTGGCTTCTGCATTTTTCACATTTCCTTCTAACTGTTTCAATTTTTTAAAACTATGACAAAAAATATATTTTCAAGAAACCAAAGATTGGTACACTAGGAAAAGCCTGAGAATTACTACTCAGATTTTTATAGTTCATTATTTCACACCTAACCCTTCTAAGTAAATCATTGGTCTATGTTTATTTGTGGTAGTCTGTGGTACATCTTTACTCGGTGCTTAAAAACGTCGAGTTTGTTTACTTGATGCCTTAAATAGAGCTCCAGTATAGTCCACCACCATTGAAACACTGGGAAACAAATTAGTCAGAAGGGTAATTCAGCTAATCAGTGTGTATCCACACCTTACAATTAACTTACAGATGTTCTAAAATGCGTTACAATGAGTTCGTTGTAAATATTTTATTCCTTAAGTGCTGAATCTTCTAGTCCCTCAGAACGTCACACAACCTGATATATGAAACTTGGGTAAAAAGATTACATTTTGGGGTACGTTGGTTAGTTATGAATAAATTCTCATCATCAATCCCAGTCAATCATAGGGGTGAAAGGGTGAATTTTAAAAATCTGAATATCGAAAACTGTCGAAATAACCCAATTGTGTCATGTTCGTTATTTATAGACGTGCCTTCAAAGAATGTAATAAGGCCACCCTTACCGCTTTACGTTCATTCGTTCTCTCTCCCGCAGGGCTAGAACTTTGACATAATAAAGAAGTGAAACAAGCATGCGAATGTGAATATGCTTGGGCACAGTCAAAATCTACTAGTATCATGTTCATCTCACAAATAGTGTACAATTGTGTAATAATTAATAACGTGTTTCTCTCTCCCTCCTATAATGTTACGACGTCTATAGGTTGTCTTTCTTGGTCTGTAAATGCGTCATAGTGTAGCAACGACCAACACCCCTTGGTAACATCAATAAACGTTTACAAAACGCTGTCATCTTCTTAGAGCTTAGTTATTACCAAACATTGGTCATGCCCTCATCAAGACTCGATAATGTACGTGTGCAGATAATAATTCTTCGTATCTGTCCATCATCGCGTCGAATTGATCATTAACTAAGGTATGCATTATTTTAATTGACTTCGGATTGTGTTAGCGGCTTGCCAAAAGAAAATTAATACAGTAAAATAGAACAATTCATTTGAAGGCCAATGGAGGTCAACGGAAGATTCCCATCTTAGGAAAATGTTTTTTACAGTTTGATCATTTACAACTTGTATGGTTATTTCCAAGTAATGCGTTTGTGAGCTAGTGGTTACCCACCAAAAAGATCAAAATCGCTCTAATACCTTTTTCTAGATCGGCATTGTGCGCTTACAATTTTGAAGAAATGACATTAGTAACTCACAAATGTTCACAATATCGTGTATGACAAAGGGCACCAATTTTTAAAAGGTTGTGGCTAAATGCCGGTGCAGTACCGTCCTCTAAAAGGCTATACGCCGGTACATGAGAAAATTCAATTTTTCTCATCTTTCTGCTCATCTCCTTTTTCTTGAATCAGATAGCAGATAGGAAGATAATGAAATCGCGTGTTGTGTTTATGTTGAATAGGCAAAGATCATCTCATTCTTCTTGAGTCAAACAGGAAGATAATGAAATTGCATGTTGTGTATCTGTTGAATCATAGGTGAGGAATGTAGTGCGATATAAGGTTCCGTTTTCTCCATGTATACAAGTTCAAAGTTACTCAAGACGTTAGGAACGGATTTTGTATAGTTTTCATTCACTGTTCACCCTGTACCGGCATATAGCCTTTTAGAGGTCGGTACTATACCGGCATTTAGCCTCAACCTTCTTAAAAAATGGTTCCAGTGGGGAGAGGCCTGCTTCATGGTTGTATTTTTAGCGGCTTCATTAGTGAGTTGATCGTTTCGCTGAAATAATTGTTTGAATATCAGAATACTATTGAAAAGAAGTTTTCTGCCATACAACTGAAAGTGAACTTCATATTGTAGCGTGGAATGCCCGCAATAGGGACAGATTTTAGAGGTTTTCCACTACTATCCTTCAGAAAAACTTGGTTTTCCCCACTTTGAACCCTCATTTTGCATTCTACAAAGTAACCAGGACATAATGACGTTGGAAAATCATTAAAAATGATTTTCCTTCGAATTTTTTTTTATTTTCAAAAAGTGTCCCGATTCCTAGATTGAGGGGTTTTTCTTCAAAAATCCATTTACATCATCCATTTCATCGATAGGGACAAGGTTTTTAAAAAAAAAAAAAAAATGTACAATTTTAACAAGAATCGTATATAATGTAATCTGAGATTCACGTTTACGAAAAAAAAGTGTAGGAACTCAGAATTGACCTGCCTAATTGATTCGCCACTGACCTGCCACCTCAGTGCACGCTCAATTTTTTCTTTTGGGTGCCTTACATATGGGCGTCGAACTTTTAAAGAGTCAGACGGCATGATTAATCTAGAAAATATGACATGGAAGGTAATTAGTTGTTTTGGGAAAATATTTGGTGACAAGGAAAATGATAAGATCGTGAATATTTGAATGCCCCTGTTGAGGCTCACAACAACGAAAAAGTGACTTTTCTGACAAATATCGTCATACAAGAACCTTTTTTAAACCTGGAAACGGTGTTTGTATCGTGAGATGCCTAGTAATCCAATAATAAATGCAGAAACTTACCCAAAACAAGTCGTACCCAAGTTCTAACAGAAGTTTTTGAGGGTAGCAAAGAACAACGATATTAACCGGTGAGCGTTACCTGGCAAGAAAAAGCAGCAAACGTTTCCACATCCTGTCCTTCTTTGAGGATCACTGGAAGACATACCGATGGGACGATTCCACGCAGAAAGCATAATTTTACCCAAATGGAATCCTAACCGTCGCTACTTGAATCTCGTTCTACCAATAACGTCCCTATTCAGGATCCAGTCCCTATTGCCGGTGTTCTTCGGTACTTGAAGTGTATTCTTTTTAAAACAATTCAAAACAAATGTAATATGAAATTTTACGAAAACTCGTTCATCCAGTAATGCTACATGACTGAAAGTTCCTAAATGTTGTCTGTAGGTACCAATCATTAACTTGGAGAACGCTAGAGCTAATCGCTTAGTGCAGCGGTTCTGGAACTTTATACTTCGACCCCCCCCCCCCCCCCCATTTAATCCTGCTGTAAACTGGGTACTTGAAAGCTTGTTATATATTATAAGTGATTAGCTTTTGATATTTAACAGTAATTCAGACAAAAATTAAGGATGGTACATCCTATACATACTCCAAGGGGGCAATGTGTTAAATCGTATTCAAACAATAAATTCAATACAAACGATGCAATTTATTTAGGTATCTTATCTCACTATAGTAGATAATTTTTATTTGTAATCCAAAGCAATTACAATAAAAAGTGCATCAGTGTGAAGGACTTTTTTCTGCTCATAGTTTTCTGTCTTAGCTCTGATAACGCTACTCAGAGCTCCTTGGTCACATCCAGTCTTAAGCGATATTCACCCTTCATGGTAGCTGGAGCAGAAAACCCAGTTTCACAAGAATAAGTGGTGGTGAATTGTGAAAAGTGAGAATTTTCAGTGCCTTTTCATTAAAAATTGGGTGTCCCTTTTTCTACACCTATGTAGAAGGATGTGAGGGAAATTCTTTAAAAGTAATTCCAAGCCGAGAGTGACCTGGGAGGTCAATAAGATTTTCTTTTCCCATAATGTTGAGGGAGCGCTCTTCGACTGAGGGTTTGAACTGGTTATGAACCCATTCTCTTGCACTTGTTGAAATTTTTAAAATAAAAAGTTTGTTCTATTATTTTGAAAGTAAATTTAATTGATTATTCAACCAAGCCCCCCCCCCCTCCCCACCCCCCTCAGTCTTCATTGGGCCCCTAAGTTAGAAAACCGTTGGCCTAGTGAACTACCCATCTGTGTATTTTGATGGGATATGTTCGTGAGAGATGCATACACTCTACTCCATAGCGCCATTTCAGGAACGTTATTAATTTAATTTTTATGAAAATTACTTAGGATTTGACTGACAGTTGCCGATTGAAGATTTGGTAATTTGGTTCTGGCTATGTCACACACGACGTACAATTCGTTGTGGGCCGAGGCGCAAATAGTTTTGGATGAAGCAACGAAGATTGATGTCGAACAACAATCTGCAAAACCAACCAAGGACAGGGACTACGCTCGCAGGTACAGAATAATGTTAAACATATTGATAGGTAATGCTTGCATAATCCGGTTTTTGTATGATCACACTTATGAGCAATCTGTTTATAAATCGTTTATTTGAAGAACAAGATGATAGTAACATAAATTAGAAATTGAAAAAACCCTCCATGCACCTTCTCACACAATGAAACTTGAAAATTTAATGAGTTCCGCAACTACCCCAAGTTAATAATTGAAAGAAAAAAATTAATAAAATAAAATAAAATAACAAGTCGGCTAAGATTTCTTGAGAGAACTTGCAGCGGTCGGCTAATTTTGCGTGCAAAGGGTCTAGTAAAGTATTGGTGTTAACACATGCCTTTATGACGAATTCATCCGGTCACTCGATAACCATAAAAATGTGTTCGGAAAATAGGTTCCCAAATGGTCTTCCGAAAATGGGTCCGAAAAGGGTCTTAGTTAAGTGAAAATGTACCTATACTGTTGGGGAATTGGGAGGAGCTCCTTTAGGACACTTGATACACTGCGATGATTTGGATTCTATGCATCTTGAAACAAAACCAACAAATTTTGATGTTGATCAGAATTTTTTTTTCGATCGATTACAAAGGTTCATTTTTGAAAATAATACTTCGATATTTTATGTATATCTTTAGCTCACTCTCACTTGACGTGACGACTTTGTTTTTTTTTCCTGCCAAAATCTAGGCTTCAGGGTGAGCGAGCTTATGAATGTACAGCACACCGCGTGGATTCATTCAGTTCCATGAAGTGACCTCTATTCAATTCAATTCATTTATTTGTAATGAGCCATCAGGCTGTTACAAGGAGAAAAAAATGAAGTGACCTCTGTGAATAACAATAAAAATGTAACTACTTTTTTTTGAAGTCTTGATTTTTCTCCTCGACACTTCTGCTCTTCAATTTTACCATTCAGAATTCTTCAAAATCGACGGGGAAATCAATCCCGACAGGAACTTTCCCTTAAAAATCAATCCCGATGCGGCTTTTGAGCCAAGTTTCGTATTACCTTTGGTCATGTAGTTTCGGAGAAAAGTGGACGGATGATTTTGAAATTCGACTTTTGGAATCTGCGTAACCTGAAAAATAAACCAGGAAACTGAGAGGGATGGTTAAATAAAAAATTTGCTGCCCAATGTCAACGGTTCATCTTTGAAAATTGAAACACGATGGAAAATAAACAATTTAAAAACAGATGAGTTTTATGTTTGTTATTTAAACTTGTCAGCCTCTCATGATTGTAAATCTGATTCAGGATTGTGGGAACTCTTTACCTTCAGTACATCAGGTGTGTCAACATGCTTGATCAATGCTATGACCAGATTGTCCAACCTCAAAAACGGATGCTCATCAGAAAACTTCTAGACGCCAGTATTGGGCGTATGCTTGAACTAAAGCATGAACTTGTTAATATTGACTTATCTGAGTACAGTTATTTTGACGATGTCATGGTTGAGCAGCAGATTCTTCCTCAAGAAGCTGAAATCAGGGTAAGTACGTACGTTTAAGATGGAAACATGTAATTTCAAACATTATGTCCATATTCCAGTTCATTTCATTACGCACTACCTTTCGTGTGGCAGTGAGTCAGTTACCTTTTTTTTTTTTTTTTTTTTTTTTTTTTAAAGGAAATACAACTTTATCTTGTCAGTACAAGTTTGTTAATATGTTCAACATAGACATTCCAATATAGAAACCTCAAATACCACTATTGAGGAGAAGAATCTCAGGCTATGGGTTATGGGTTCATGCACAATGTGATCCAAAAAGAGAGTTCGAAAATAGGTTCGCTACGATTTTCATAGATCTATGCAGTAAGATCATTTGTCGTTGTGGTGTGTTGGATTCACACCACTTCATGGTCAGGGCGAAACGCCATCAGAAACTTGCACCTAAACGAATCGGTTGCAATGACTTCGTCTGAACAAGGTCAGATGGGATGATACACTGGCTGCAGTTACCGACATTCAAAAAGTTTCTCGCTGTCATGGGAAATGGATGACAGTGTTAACATTTTATTTAAATGTTAAAACACTTTCGACGTTCTATAACAAAATTGTTGCGGATCTAATAGGTACGGTTTTTTTCGTCCTTCGAACACACTTCGGAAGGAACTAAAGCAACCGGTAGTGTTGAGTTCCCAACATGCTCGGTTTTGCCCAGAAACAACTCGTTTTTGGTATCCTTGCTTATTCATGTTTCACTTGTACCATTAATTTCCCAAAATCTAAACAAATTAAATAAACCCGCATCTAAAGTAACAGTAGAAATACGCAAAGAATCAAGAGTTGTCAGGTCAGTGAGCTCGTTATTATTTGTTAAATTCCATAAAAAGTACTAGGTTTTACACAGAGGCCCCTTGTTATTAGAGCATTATGGTAAGGCTACGAGTATTATCATAGACCACCGAACTAAATAGAACACAGACCTCCGTATAATATCCTGGTACTAAGGGGGGGCTATAGAAGAATTACGAAAAACATAATGGTAAGTTATTAAAAAAATATATATAATCACAGTTGAAACGACTGTTCATTAGGAATTTGTAATCCATTTATTTAAAAAAGATATTATCCTACCCCCTTCCATAATTAAATTTGAAAGTTTTAAAACATTTTTCCAAACTAGACCAAAATTCTTTACTGGTGAAAAAAGAGCAAGAAAATCGGCAGTAAAAGCTACCTACGAGCAGCACTCGAATGGATTGTCTTTCACCCCGTCTATTCCCCTCCGTACAAGAATTCAAAATTTCCTAGGTTTATCGCACATCTATACCAAAATTTGGGTCGAATAAAATAATAATTAAATAAAAAATCGATTAAATCATATGAAAATAGCGAAGGTATGACGAGTTATCGCTATAACCCCTCCATTCACTCGGTTTTAAAAAGAAATTTGTAACCGAAATGAGTTCCACAACTACTTAGAACAAGTTATTAATTGAACAGAAATGAATCAACGTAAATCGGCTGTAACATAGTGCATTTATAATAGTACCTAATCAAAATTACCACTTCCATTCACCTCCTTCCATAATTAAATTGGAAAGTTCTGAAATATTTATCCAAACTATGAGTACATCAAAATTCTTAATCGGACAAAATGAGCATCACAAAAATCGGTTAAGAATTGTAGCGTGTGTAGTTTGGACAAAACGCGTTTTTTGGGATAACCCACTCCAATTCATCGCCTCCTTCATGAAAACCGAAATTTCCGAGGCTTGCAGCACAACTACAGATTTGTATTCGGTTTTTTCCTTCTCATGTTTGGGTTATCCCGCACTCCGCTATCTTAAAAATGGAATAATAGACTGAAGTCTTGCACAGACTTTCAAACAAAACAAATTAGTTTATTTGACATAATTGTTCTAATTTTTTGTTGTATGTATACTTATGTGGACAAGGAACCAAGCCAATTCAGAATGGAACGAAAATTAGAAATAAAACTTGATTTAGAAAGTAGGTTAGCTACTAACTGAGTAGTCTCGGATGGAAGAAGTTTGACACTGATTTGAAATTCCTTCTGGCTTCCCTCTTTTGTTTTTCTTATTTTCTCATGCATAAGAACTATCCGTCGATAGAGACTATGTCAACATACTAAAAAAAATAAAATAAAAATAGGTTCCAACGTACTATCGGCGAGAGAGGGAGAAAGAGATAAAAGAGCGCCGGCAAACAATTGACAGAATTATGAGGGAGCTGGGATTCTACGAAGACGACGCTACGGGCATAATCATGACTGAAATGAAAGCCATACGGTATGCAATCATTTTTGAATTTTCTAATAGTAATAAAAGGCTAGGTACTTATGATGAACATTTTGACAATAACGGATAGAATAGGATAAAAACCTAATAATAAATATTCCAGTCATGTAATTAAATTCTAGTAATTAATACTTTTTCTTTTACAACAGTCTCCTACAAACACATGAACGAGCCCGTCAAGGCAGATTGAGAGCACAGTTTATGAAGGAAATTCGTTCGCTCAAAGATAAAATCAAATCCGAACCCAAGGAGGAAGAATTAGAAGAAGGCGCCAGGAAAGCAGCTCTGAAGATTCAAAAAATATGGCGGGGGTAAGTAGGAAATAACGTTTTTAGCTTCAAGCATATTCTATTGGTAGGTAACTTAATAATTTATTAAGGTAGAAAACAACCGGATTATTATGGTGATGGTGATCAGTGGCGTATATATGTAATATTTTCGGAGGGGGCCGAGAAAACGGGGGGTCTGGGGGTTATTCCTTACCCCCCCCCCCCCCCCCCAACTCATAGGGGGGTCCGGAAAGTTTTTCAAATCAGGTGTCGAAAATCACATGTTCAACTATTGTAGCATTAAAAAAACTGAATAGAAAAGTGGTTCTTTTCTCAGGGGAAAGCATCCCTAGTTTAGGCCTAAATAATATTCAGTTAATAACTTGGAAAGGTGTAGAAAAATACAGGATTGATACAAAGGTTCCTTTTTATCAACATTATTTTGGACAGAAAAATACAATATTAATTTATATTTTCCGAATTTCGGAGGGGTCCCGGGCCCCTTCGCCCCCCCCCTCCTTATATGCGCCCCTGATGGTGATTATTATTGATGCACTGAAATGATTTATGAATCCAAAAAATATATTTTCAGGTGTGAACCCCCGTTCAACCCTTTGCTTCTATTTAGAGCCTATCAACTAAAATTTAATCGAAAATCTCACTTTAGCAGTCTAATCGGCTCTCGATTTAACATTTTATCTCTTTGCTGTTCGCGGAATTTCCGAATTAGTTTTCCAGCTACAGGTTTCCTCGCGGCACTTCAAGGTTTGAGGGACGATCAGTAAACTATTGAACTTATAGGCGTATTTGCCAATAACTATGTAGTATTACTTCAATCATGATGTACTACAGTAAGTGCTATCTTAGTACATTGATGAACTATTTTGATCAGAGATCAACCTGTGATTTAGTCTTTAGCAGGATTAGTGGGAGGCTGTTTGAGTCATATGACTTAATTCCATCTGCTCTATCTTTCTTGGCTTTGCTTCCCCCTTCGTGCACCAAGTGTCTATATCGACGCACTGGTCAAGGCCTATGGATTCCATAGTATGGAAACAGTATTGCTCCTCTTCCTCAGACAGTAGTCTTTGTGTCACCCCGGTCTAAAGCTGATGCTTGGGGGCTTATGCTGAGTTATTGTCTATATTCTGCTGACCTTGACTTCATCAGATTGAAGACGTTGTGGTGCGACCCATCAAATCCAAACACTTGAAAACTCAGTTTATCGGATGAGTTTACTGTATCCCTGCACGATTTTATCCCACATGTTCTTCTAATGGGTAGAATTGCCTTAGGAGAGCGCTGGACCTCATGACAACTAACATTTTCCAGGAACATCAGCACCTTGGTGAGGTGTTCTTGGGATAATGTAGGTCTAACGGAGTAAAAATGGGAAACGGTATTGCGTAGGGAATCATAGTGGCTTCCCTGTGAACCAGACATATGGATGTATAAACTACTTACCTATACATTTGTTGTATTTGTATTGTTGTAGTGATCGGTTAGATATCCTACGATTCGTACTTTGTGTGATTATTAAAACAATTAAGAAAAAAGCTTTACCATAATACGCACTCTTCATGTGATTTGTGTCCATTTTCAATATCTACGCTTTAGTAGGTATGCTCACAAATGCAACTCAATAACATTTTATTTCTGTTCCAAGATATATAACCCGACGGAAAATTAGGAAACGTGTCGTGGAGGAGATGCTGCTGATTGGGATGTTGCCAGGCGCTTACACTTCGGTTGCCGAACGCACTCGTGCTGAAGAAGTAAAGGAAGACAGGCGAAAGCTCCAGGAAGTCAGGCAGATAGAATATGAATCAGCTTTAATCACCATCAGAGACGATGTTAGTCACCTACTAGATAAATATAAGAAGTAGGCTTAGGTTATTCTATTACTTTCGGTATTTATCACCATTCTGAAATAGACAATCGCTTCAGTAGAACTCTGGAGTGCTTGACGTCGACTCATTTCTAGTTCTCACTCGTTCACTACTACGTTTAAAGATCCATCAAATACACAACTATTGAAAGTAAATTATTTCACAAAAGTACTGGGGCAGTTTTATATAAAATTCCAAGAAAATAAACTTCCTTGACCCCCAGGATTTTCCAAAACTGTGAATTTATTAAGCATCACACATAACAGTCAAGTTCATTGATGAATTTTATCTCGTGGAAAAGCTGGTTACGGACATGGCTAACTATCAAAACATAACTGTAGTTATTTAATTTATAAACATTCAGAAATTTAAGAATCAGAACTCGAAATTCTCTCGAAGAACTCGAAGGAGAGTTTCTTCAATAAACTTGATGTTATTGCAAATATTCTCTAAGTGGAAACGGGAGGGGGGGGGGGGGTCCGTTGGTATCCATCCGTAGTAAAAACGTGATTGAGAAAAGAAAAAAAGTGATTGGTTCGTCTGTCTATTAATAACTAACGATATTGAAACTCAGATGAAGAAAAAATTGTCCATCTTTTGTTCTATTGAAGTTTAAAGAACCAGCTCCGTTGGATAACAAACCAACCGTTGAGTTGGCACTTGTAGTTGTGAACACTGGTACGTGGACTATCACTGATCAATTTGTAATGGATGAAACGAGTTCCTTAAATTTCGGTTCAGTAAATAAGGAAAATTTAATTGTTTTTGGTTGCAGAACCAAAAAAAAAGGGACCAGTAAAGCTCGCTTTCATTGAGTTTTATGTAGGATGAAGTCATTCTAGAAGTCAATTACAAGATCTGAAGATACACTGGTCATATGAACAATCCTGGAGGCCACTGTCTTCTCTAATCGATCTTTTTATGCCATCTAAATTATAATTACAATTCATGGAAGCGCCGAGATTAAATATTGTACCTACCGCAGGCTACGTCTATTAAACATGCATCAGCGATTTACGTAGAAAGTTATCAACTACAGAAATAATAAACCACTATGCGATAAATTGCAGCAATTTCTATTTGATTTTTGAAATCTTCCAACGTAAACCAACAACTTTTGAGGGGGTTAAAATCTTTTTTCTTGGTGAAGTACAAAAGTTTATTATTAAAAGTAATGAACCGAAATCGCCTATACAGGATGGTCCATCTAACATGAACACCCCTTTTATTTTCAATATAAACAGTATATTTGAAAAAAAAAAAAAAAAAACCTTTCCATTGATTTTTGACAAAGTTTCAACAAATTGTGTGCGCAATTTTACGCACTTGCGCAGCGTGCGCAGTCTACACTAACTTCCTCATTTCAAATGAGAACCCCTATTTTTTCCAGATTCGGATTTTACGCCAAATTTCATGAAAGAATATCCCCATACACGATCTTACTCCTCTAGATTATTTTTTGTGGGGATGTTTGAGGGATAAAGTTTACAATGTTTTGCGACCAATTGCAAACATTAATGAACTTTGTGAGAACAATTCGATTCCAAGGGAACATATCCAACCTGCTACTCGTCAATGGATAAAAAGAGCGGGGCCATGTGTGCAACAGGATGGTGGCCACTTTTAACCATTATTAAGATGGATATCTGGTTGATCTGGAAATAAATGAAATTTGGAAAGTTAAATGTAGTTTTCATTTGATATTTCTACCCTGATTGAAAAACGGACTTCTCCACATGATTCAGCGTTGAAAAATACTGGAGAGTCGTGTGCGGTATGTAGGGGTTCAGAGAAACTGTTTTTATCGCGCAAAATCAAGTCTGTGCACGTTTTCGAGAGCCTAATGGGGTTATTTTTTCTTGAAATTTGGCGTAGAATCCGAATCTGGAATAAAAAATAGGGGTTCTCATTTGAAATAAGGAAGTTAGTGTAAACTGCGCACACTGCGCACTTGCGCTAAAGTGCGCACACATAATTTGTTGAATCCTCGTCAAAAATCATTGGACACGTATTTTTTGATTTTCAAATTTACTGTTTGTATTGAAAATAAAAGGGGTGTTCACGTTAGGTGGACCACCCTGTTTAGTAAATTGTGACGATCGAATCAGCTGATTTAATTGTCAAGTTGTTGCGTTTTCAAGATTACGTTTTCAAATAGGGGTTTTCGTAACTTACGTTGTATATTTTCGGACATGTGATGAATAGGTAGGTGTTTTATTTTATTTATTTATTTGTTACATTAGTGGGTTTCAATGTCTATGTCGGTATACAGTATATTGCATCAATGTAGGTATTTTGATGTCAGCTTGAAGATTGAAGACCAGTCTTTTCGACATTTAGAAGTCAATTACAAGGTAAGCAGGCTCACCGCTCAGTTGAAGAGTCCCTGTTGCTAATTTGTTTCCCAAATAAAGCTCTTTTATGGCATCCAGAATTCAAGATATGTAGGCGCTAGGCGTCGAGTTCAGGTAACGTAACGTAGACAACGTATAATTTACACAGATATGTAATTCACGTTGAAGGGCTATTTAATACAGGAATACTAAACCTCTTGCGACCTATATGATTAATAAATTTTTAACTCCAAATTGTTATTCATAAAAATACCCAATTCACCATTGATTTCTATTTTCAAATTAGCTATTATCTGGTCGATTTAAATAATTTACCATACAACATAGATATGGTTTTGTACGGAATGAATTTAAACATTTGCGTAATAATGTTTTTATTAATCTTTTAATATCATCGATATAAATAATTTACCATACATTCACAAATGTTGCAGATAAAAAAGCGTCGAGGACCATCAATGATGGAGGAAATGGGAGACGAAGTCCGTGCCTGGTTCATGGGTTACAAGGTTAGTTCACACTATACTGCCGTTTAACTTAGCTTGAATTGGAAACGCTAAGTATTGCATAATTGGGAGTCATAGTAAACACAAATGCAGACAAAATATTATTTAAAATGTCCCTATTTGTACGCACAGTGTACTTATTGTTACCTCGATTTGCCTGCTTAGGACCAGACTGGAAAGTTTCCGGATTTGCCGACAGAAGAAGCTGGTGGCTCTGCGCTGATCTTCAGCCGCCAGGGTCAAGCTGAGAGCGAGAGGTCAAAATCTACCGCTCCCTCATCAAAAGAGAGCAGTCAGTATCACATCACCATCGGATACTAAAATTGTCATTGCTGTTTTGTGATACGTCCAGGGCGTGAGAGATAATGATAGGGTAGTATTGGACTGTCTTCTCCCAAATACATTCTAATGAATACAGCTCAGTGAAACAAATGCCGCTACCAATAAAAGGAAGCAATAGAAGATAAAATGTTTCCTATTTTCATTGTTGAACTTAGCTGTACTGACCACGAGTGATCTGCCATAAAACCATATGCAGTAGCGATGATTGTGGATGCAGATATTGTCTTTCTGTAACATATGCCATGGGATATTATATATTATCATACTAAAATGGCTAAAAATAGTAGGGAGTTACATCTGTTGGGGCAATTTAGTTTCACAAAAAAATGTTCTTGATGTATTCACTAGGATGAACATTGGAAATCATGTTATGATTTCCGAGATTGGATTGTGAAGCCATGGAATTAGGGGTAGATGGGGGATAGAGACTACACACCTCAAAAGAATTAAGGGGTCAGTGAATGAACTGATCACAGATTCCACATTGTTTTATATTGTGAAGCTTTTATTTACCTTCTAAGGACATTTTGAGAGGTGAGATCTTTTGAGAGAGAGAGAGAGAGAGAGAGAGAGAGAGAGAGAGAGAGAGAGAGAGAGAGAGAGAGAGAGAGAGAGAGAGAGACTGTTCGGAATAGGCTGCGAGAAAGTGGGTTATAGTCAGTCGAATTTCGAGCATTGTAGCTGAGACATTCCTGTTTTAGCCATTCTTGTGTTTTTACAGTAGCTGGTTCAGGTTGCACTTCAAAAGATTGTTTTCACCTCTCAAAATGTGTGTCTCAGTTCATTCACTGATCCCTTAATTCTTTTGAGGTGTGCATATACAGTAGGTAATTGTAACTTCTAGATATACAACTACACTACGATTAAAGTTTGTTAGTACAGTATTAGTAGTTTTCGTACACCGGCCTATAAATTGTTAGCAACTGAATAATTTCCGTAGAAAGAGGAGGGAAAGGAAAGAAAGGTGTCAAGGAGAAGGAGGAGGTGAAGAAACGACCAGAAGATGAGGAGGATCTCGGCTTTAAGATGTCTGGCTCAGCATTCTTGGCGGACCTGATGGTCGCTGGTGCTGAGTATGAAGAAAAGTGGAAGAACCTTGACGAATCTAAAAACCCAGCTCAAAACTACTACAGCGACATGATTAAAAAAGACAAAACTGCCGAAGTGGAGGCTGAACTGAGGAAGGTAAAATTAATAATAGGCTAGAAGAGATTATCACACCAAAATGTAAAAATAATGCACATAAATTACAATTTCAAAATATAGAAATATGCACAAGAACTCAAGAAGGAGAAAGGTATTTGTCAACTAAGACCTCGACAACTACATTAAGATCATGTTAATTATATTACGATCACCTTAGTTACCTAGGATCTCAAATATTGGGTACAAAAAGATTTGAGAAAATATACCTACCCAGTAAAAACATTTAAAGAAATGAACAAATACAAAAAGCATCGTGAAACTTAGTGACTGCCTTGATAAACATAATATTGAATGGTTATATCTCAAATCTGGAGCAATGTCAAATCATATGTATATATCAATATCTAGTTTTGTCCACTCTAGATACTGTAAAAAGAGCTCAATTTATTGTTCAGCACGTTAGTTAAAACAGAAGCTGGTATCAAAACTTGTAGCTCATGAAGCACTACACGGCGGATCATTGTTCATCCCATATCCGTAATGTTGGAAAGCCCTCGATTTCCCTCAAATCATCATGATACCATTCAAATATCAGCTTTCTAGAATGATTGGGATAGAAAATAGCCCCTCAGCTCACTCAGCTTTCAGAAGCTATGATTCAAATTTCAACTGAAAGTAAGGATGAGGAATGTCAGCATTTAAATTAGTGCAATGTTCTGTTTATGGACACGACTTAGAAATACACTAGTGGAATAACTGAAATTGAGTTAGATAAGATGAAACACCTACCTTCGCTTCACTTATACCAAAATGGTACTTATCAAACAAAATTCCACAACAATTATACCAGCTGCCGCGATTCTCACATGTTACAAGGCGATTTTTACTGACCGATCACGCTCACGTTCATATGTGCGTTTCCGCTCTTTTTTTGTCCAAGTTTTGGCCCATAGGGAGGCCGATGGATTTTGGTTTATTATTGAATAATAAACCATTGAAATCGCTCTTGAAAAAAAATTTTAACCCCCCCTGAAAATTTCATGGTTTAACTTTCAAAGGGTGTAGAATAAAAATCTGCAATAAAAACGCTGCAAATTCATTCACTGGGGTTTATTATTCAATTGGCTTGCGTTCATGATTTGAATTTATACTAAGCTTTGGAGTGTGCGTGTTTCACAGGTGATAGAGCGATTATTGAATTTCAGGAGGCACACAAATATGATCAACTGATCAATCCAAATTGGTATTTTACGGTTGAGAACCGTTCTCCCCGAGGACCAGAACTTTGGCAGAAAGAAGAACGTAAGCATGAGTGTAAACGTGAACAAACTCTTCATTTCATTATCGCATCAGCTGAAATGAGATGAAATTCGATAATCGCTCTTTCAGGGTGAAACACTCTTGATCTCAAAGCTTTAGAAATTCAAATCATGAATCATTGAATAATAACTCCAGTGGACAAGAATTAGCATGTTTTTTTTGACGGTACGTCTATCAATCAAAAAACGAAAACGATCGAGTTATTTCGAAAGCCAGTAGCTCCGGAGAAAAAGCGGATTTTTTGGTTTATTATTTTTGGCAAAGAGCCTTTGCAGTTGCCATGAAAAAAATGAGCCCCCTCAAAATGTGATGTTTTACTAGCGTTCGAAGCTTTCCTCCAAAACTACAGGAGATAATTTAATGAAACGTGGGTGAAAAATCACTTCAGGGTATGGTTTAAATGGACGGCATCGATAACAGTTTTTATGCTTTACGCTCACCCGTTGCTTTCCCCGAGGACTAGAACTTTGGCAGAAAGAAGAACGTAAACATGAGTGTAAATGTGAACGTGCTTAGACATAGTAACAAACGTTTTGCTGACATATAAATTTATCTCTTTTTATGGCTTGTAGAGTGGACAAGACAAGATATGGAGGCTCGAGGAGCCGAGTTTAGATAGTGTACCACTGACTTCATCTAATATACTTGGATCAGTGATTTACATAAAACGGTTTTTCTAATACAGAAATAATAAGGCTCTAAAGTACAAATCTTCACAGTTTTTATTCGGTTTTCGGGTCCTAGTTATCTTGGAACGCATAACAACAAATTTCCAGAGGGGTTAAACTACGTTTTCCTGGTCTATAACAAAGGTTTTTAAGGGTTTTTTTCACGAAACTATTGGATCAAAGTTAACGAAACTTGAATAAGAAAAAAACAAACAGAGTCTAGTAGGCCAGTCCCAGTCAATCCTATAAGATGAAACCGAAGGGCGGAAATATTTAAAAATTCGAAAGTCAACACAAATGTTAATAGGAGCCTGTTTGGAAATAGTAAAAACCGTCTAGTATCGTATGGGGATAGAATTATCCTCAAGACTTGTGATAGGTACATATTTGCTGAAAAGTGGAGCGTGTCTTATCTTATCTCGTTAAATCCATCCAAAGTCATGAAATACTCAGTATTTTGCACAAATGCAGGTATTTTTATATCTGCTTTTGTTTCGTTCATTGGGACTAATAAAGGTAGGTGTTCACGGAGTTATGTTCAAGACAAAATCGTCCAAGTGTCTTTGGGACTTATAGAAGTCAACTGCGAAGTATGAAGGCACAGTGATCAGTTGAAGGACCTGTTTAGCTAATCATGTTCCTAATAGATCTGCCATGCTGAAATATGAATGGGGCTCTTTTCAAAGCACTTAGAATGCGATCACAATATATGGTGGCGTATTAATATAATGAAGGTACTACAGACTGTGCCTAATATACACAAAATAGTGATTTACGTACCTAGAATGGTGATTCTATTAGAGAAATAACAAATTTATATTTTTTTTTTGTTTCATAGCTTGTTGATGAGCAACTTAGAGCCGAACTTGAAGCACTGCAAGCTGCCCTCGACCGGGACCGCGCTCGAAAAGGTAAAAAAGCCAAGAAAGCAGCTAAGAAAAAAGGAAGGAGAGGAGGGAAGAAGGGAAAGAAGAAGAAGGAAAAAGATCTCACCCCGGATCGAACTACTGAGTCCCTTTTCGAAGAATTGGTCACGAACGGAATCATCAAGAAATACCCCGAAGTGTCGATAACCAGTTTTCTTGGGGAGAAGTCCTACGCCAATCATGAGCTCAGGGTCAAAGGCCATGACCCGCCTCCTTCCCTGGGGGACATAAGGCAAGTAAGTATTATCTTTCTAAGGTCTTAGGTCAAGGACCGATACAAGGAAACCAGAATCGTTCTGATCCGAAATAAAGATCCTGAAAATGCCTCTTCTCCGTAGGCCCGTGCATGATTGTTAGTGTGAGACTATGGTCTGATTATCTATGAATTAACACTTACCACCTTTATGTGCTTGCTGCGGGTACGTATAGCATAGATGAATATAGGGTTTACAAGTTAATTAATTGGATTTCCAGAAAAGGGAATGTTAGTTATATTCGATGAGTTTATAAGGGATTGTTTGACTGTTTTGATTGTTTATGGGGTTCCTTTTTTCTTGACACTTCAACAGGCAGGATTCTAAGGGAAGCCACGGTGGCCATCCGCCGCTAAACCAATCTTACTTTGGCAGATCAGAGGGGAACTAACATTAACAATGACAATATCCCGGGAAGTAAAGTAGCGTCACAAGGGATACGGCAATGACAGCTTTATAACCCCTTTAGTGGATAAAAATACGCCAAAAATAAAAACCATAACGGCCTAAAAGTGCATGAACGTATATATATTACTGATCTACTATATACAATATTGCTAAATTGAGTGAAACTTTGACCAGAAACACACAAGTATATAACAGAGCGGGTATTTGAGGCCCGTCAATAGTGGTACATAAGGTCTAGGCCGCCCTTCAAAAAGTGGTAGATGGACTGATCACCGAACATTTTTGCATATAAAAACATCTCTACTAAACAAGGGGGGAGCGGGGAGTTGATGAGACCAGAGGCTAAACGATTGACCACTACCCAAGATGGTACACGAAAGGAATAACGCTGCACAGGTCTTAAGGAACCCTCGAAAACCAGTAACCTCATCATGGCAGACGGAGTCGACTTTATTTGCATGTAGGTGATTAGATCATTAATGAGCACGTTCAAAAACTCAATGGGGTTATCTCAAAAAGCCCGTCTTGTAAGAGCTGACTCACTACCATTAATACCGATATGACTTGATATCCACGTACAAATCATGGTTGTGCCCGAAATTGTGGTTTGTTGTAACAATAAACGGGGACTTTTTATTGGCGGATCATCGGAAATTCAAATGACACCATAAAGTAACTTTCTATGTAGTCACACCTGGTAAGCTCCTGAAGATGAATGCCCAATCGGAGGAAAGAAGAAGGAAATACCTTTAAAAAAATCGGCAGCCTACCATGAACAAAACAAGATCAGGGACTCTGGGAGCATGGCTTAATATGCTAAACTCAGTGGCTTAGGTACGTACCCCAATATGCATCTGAGAAGCCCCTTCCTTCACTACTCTGCCAAGCCACATGTAGGGAAGCCATTGAGGTAGTCGGTAAGGCCATAGTAGCCAGACGAATATCCTTTTGTAGTATTGGTTCTACTTTATGCAGGAGCTTCGTAGCTGCGCCATAATTTAATTATAAACTAGTGGTCCATAATGAATGCGTGATCGAACCAGTGCATAGGAACATACACCTGGACACCACAACTTCGGTTAGAAAGGGCCTTAAGCGTTTTTAAACTCCGCACATAGTCTGGCAAAAACACTCATTAGCCCGACTTCCATGCTCGTGGTCTATTGAATTCAGCTATAGCAGGTATTTCCTGTGATCAAACCGTGGTATTGAAGATGAAGAATACCATATCACAAGTAAAGTGTTCCTAGATCGACTAAACGATTTATGTTTCAGGTGATCCTAGAGTACTGTATAATGCCCCTGGGAAGCCCTCAAGTGCATAAGAATTCACCACTAGTGCGATCAGTGTTGATAGCTGGACCACAGGGAAGTGGAAAGAGGCTGCTTGTCAACGCCATCTGCACGGAAACCGGGGCAACACTATTTGACCTCTCACCGGCCAATATCGTCGGCAAGTATCCTGGCAAAAGTGGACTTGTCATGCTGCTTCATCTCGTGTCCAAAGTCTCCAGGTAGTCAAATAATAAGACGTTGAACAGGAAGTATTTGGAATTTTGTATACATTTTGTATCACTTCCTTAATCTACATTAACAACAACTAACTCTGCTGTACGGATTTTTTTTTTTAATTAGATGTTTGGAATCTACAACTTGGAAATCATAAACCATAATTTTGCAGGTTGTTACAACCGTCTGTCATATACATTGACTCCGCTGAGAAGACATTCATGAAGAAAGTTCCAAAAACTGATAAGACGGATCCAAAACGATTGAAGAAAGATTTGGCTAAACTTATAAAGGTGATAGGACCTGAAGATCAAGTAAGTTCACGTACCTATTGAGTTTTTCAAGCAGATTCCTAAAATGATTTTCAGTGTCGATTTTCAACAGCTCTTCGTAATTGTCTTTTTTTTCTTTTTTTTTTTTTGTTTTGTTTGAATGATTCTACCTAATCAAAGAATAGCAGGTAAGAGAGTCTATTATCGGTGCCAGATCAGATGGGAGAGCTCTTTGAGGAAGTCTCTTCAAATTTTCTTAGATGGCAGGGGTGCCCAAAGGGGGAGGGGGAGCTTTGACGCAGACTGCGTCATTGAAATTCTTGGGGGGGGGGGGGGTTCCAAAAAAATTTTGGTGGGGGTAAAGTTGATTGAAACAGTGTTCAACGTGACGACATGCAAAAATATATTACATCACTAGAAAGAAATTAAATAATGATGAAACTAGTAATTAATTTAAATATGGTTGTTTTTCTAACTGAAATGTATAAATGACACTGACAGTGCTCGAATTTTATCCGTTTTGTCCCCCCCACATAAATCTTCTTTTAGTCTTAGAGAAACCGAGGGGTGTATTTTCTACGTTTTTGTTTTTTTTGGGGGGGGGGGGGTGTCATGAAGCTTAGGGGGGCCCCCCCCCCCCCCCCCCCCCGCGTTAGGTGTACTGTTAGGTCTATTGTTGTTGTAAGCTACATCTTCTGAAAAAACCGAGGAGTTGAAGGGATCCAGGAGCATTAGGTCGTTGTTTTATCACTTCACCTGTGTCAGTTTTGATGTAGGAGTGAGTATCAAAACACCCGCTAGGGAATTCTTTCTTTTCATTCCTAAACAGGGTAAAATCAACTGACTGAGATATTCAGACATCAGAATATAGACAATTCCGAAGTAACACCATGAGTAAAATTTGTAGTCGAAAGACAATCTCTTCGAGATACACATGAGCACAGACCTGTAGAACCCTTGACTTTGACAGGAGAAAAATAACGTCATCGTCCTAGAATTTAGTAAATATCGTCTTGCAACGCTTTATTTCAACAGAAAAAACACAATTAAATGTGGATACGAAATCACACGACTAATCACAAGTGTGCTTCCAAGAACACGGAATTTGCAGAGTTTGGCTTCGTCACTCGGCCGGGCGTCTCACAGCGAGTTTTTTACAGTGTTGGTCCCAAAAATGTCATTTCCATCTCAGCTTGTGAATTAGCCGACCGTACCTCGCGCGGTGAACAACATCTATTGGACACTGACTTCAACCAGAAACATTAGGTTCTGTCTTCACTTGTGTCGGCTTGGAGGCAGGCATTTTTGGATCACATTGTTCCGAATGCATGAGGTGGTGATGTTGGTTAATTTCGTTCAGTATTCTACCTTAAAATCGATCCAGGAAAAACAAAACTGACGTCCAGAGCTCCGTGGATGCACTCCATTAAATGTAGTGCACTCATAACAGTAGTTGAAAATCTACGCTTAAAAAATCTGTGCTTAATCGTCTTGCAACCAAAGAAACACCTAAAATCACCTTGTTCCCAACATCGCAGATCGGTGGATAGGTTTCTACAAGCCGACATATTGATGTTGACGGCCAGTTTTTGAACGACTGAATCAAAGTAATTGTTGAGGGTACAATGTAAGGACGGCGCCAGGTTATACAGTACCCGCACGACCTCCCGGTCTTGATGGTACTGTAGCTCTAGCTCCTTCAAATTTATATTTCGACGATGATGATGGTGTATCACGCTCAGTATTGTGCTTTTGAAATCGACCAAGGAAAAAACTAAATAATTACCGGAAATCCTGAGCTTCTTGGTTGCACTCCTCGAAAAATACTAGTATATAGATTTAGCGGTCGTTTTCTACAATATAAAAGCTACATCTTCTGTAAGACCCAAGGAGTTGAAGGGATCCTGGAGCATTAGGTCATTCTTTTGGTCCTTCAAAGGCCTCCATTTGATGCCCGCCATTTTCGAATCACATTATTCCGAGCGCATGTAGGGGTAGGCAACAGGACAAAATGGTGTCCTGTATAATAATGATTCTCATGATTGCTCACAAAAAATCCCTCCCCCCCGCATAGTATATCCCTAACTATATCAACTAAAATAGTTGAACAGCAATAGGAGTTTTTATTCAAATTCGTTCAAGCAGTTCAAATACGAATGGTGGGAATATTGATATTTACGTTAAGTACCGGTTTTTAAATTTGAAAATCAATCAACCAGCTAGTTGGCGCATTTGCCCATTATGCACACCGTAAACTGTTTAATCCTTGAAATTCAGTCGAAACCGGAATAAAACAGTAGAAGTCATGATTGAACATAAAACTAGGGTTGGCTCATGTATGATGAAACTAATAGTCTCTCAGAATTTTGGGTAATAATCATGAGCTAAAGATCGGATGGGATCCCTACGACCAGTTTTTTCCGGCTCACTAAAGATATTGACGTTTTAGTCATTATGTCGATATATATTGATCAGTGATGTTCCGGCGATCTTGTTGACGACTTGGCCAGGAGAGCCTTATGAAGTCAACTCTTATCTGAGGAGAGAACCCGTGAAAAGAACAGTGTTCAGTCCTCGCCTCCACTTTCTTGAACTCTTACACAGGGTCAATTTCGCTACTTCAATACAAGATCAAACAATAACAATCATCACTGGTGCCTACGCCGTTCTTCCATTATGCCCTCCCTTCTCCAAGGAAAGCTGCGGCGCATCCATCATCGCCTCTCCACGTCCACTTCGATATCAACCTCTTATAAAATCCTGCGCCTCTCTTTGTAGATTGAAGGTCCCTGTATCCTTCCGTTTTTTATTCTGCGACGTCTTCATCTCTGGGTCCCTGCATCCTTGAAGAACACTCGTCCTTACCAGCTTGTTCACCGTTCCACCCTTTGGCTGGCGTTTCTGTAAGTACCAGCAAGCACTCCTTCCATCTCAATGTTGTTTCGAAGCCTCCATGCGCCACGTGCTCTCGGCTTGTGTCAGTTTCCTTATGGAAGAATATATTGTTTTCAGCTTCCACTGCATCGTGCGCTCTCACTCGCCCTTTTTGCTGCCTTGTTCGCTGTCTCTCAAATTCGGATAAACCATACCCTGACGAGGACCGAAGTTTGGTAATTTCCCAATCGCTGTGAGATACTCGCCCCCCGTCACGGTCAGAATATTATTTTCGGTCTTAAAAGCTTCCGAGCTACATTATAATTTCCATCTTACCAAACAGTTGACAGCAACTTCCTATATTTTCTTCGTTGAACAAAATTATAACTATAATATTAAGAAGTGAATTGTATATTATATTTCTTAAACAGTTAGGAGGAGCTCCATTAGGACCCCCTGTAAGCACATTGCTTTTTTCATTATTTTTACTTCGATAGGAAGTGATTTCTTTCTTTTTTTACGTTTTCCACGATTCTTAGCCACTTTTGTTGTTTTCGCTAATAAATTGAATAGATCACTTTATAAGGTGTTTGACCGCGAAAGTTGGTCACTTTTTTATTCAAAGTCGTACCTTTTCCACGTTCAAACAAGTGATTTAGATCCTGTCTATAATAATTTGCAGCGTTTTTAAATTCGATTTTCGGATTCTACCCATCTTGAAACTTGGAACAACAAATTTTAAAGGAAGTGACTTTTTTTCCTTAGTCGATCGGAAAGGCTGATTATTGAAAATAATAAACCAAAACCTGCGGGGTAACAATGGATGGTAGTGCACGTACGAGCTGACATTTTCTATTTTGTGGTGTGAATACACTATTCTGTTTTCTTGATCGTATAACATTATATTATCTGATACGATGACGCATTTGTAGGTAATAGTGATAGGGACCACGAGACTGCCTTGGGAATGTGATCAGAAGCTCCTGCAGCAAGCATACCACAAGATGATACTTATCCCCCGTCCAGACTATGCCTCACTTAGCCTAATCTGGACTGAACAACTCTTCCAGTATGCAGGTCTCAGTCGGCAATTCAACACCTCTTCTTTGGCTAGACTGTCTGATGGATACACAGTTGGGAGTATCCTCGCTGCGATTAAAGATGTAAGCTTGATCCTGTATTGTCATTATATTGATGAACAGTCTTCTCTTAGTACACTCATGAGGGAATGAGGAAAAACTCTCACATGGCCTAACACCCAGTTCCGTATTACTTCACTAGCAAATCACGTTTCGTATATTCGTCAAAAAAGAATCCGGGACTTTCTAATCAGTTTTAGTTGTGAAAGTTAATTCATCCTTCAAACGATCCTCCAACATTATTAACAAAGTATCCATAACACCGAATTTCTGAGAATCTGCATGGATTAGAAACGAGATCGGATTAGAAAGTACCCTATAATGTAGGTACATCTGGTTTTACAAACATTTATACTAGGAAATGTATTGAAATCTTGTACCAATTGTTATGAATCATCGATGGCTCCTTTTGTATCTGAGGTAGATTTATCTTTGATTACAAGTAAAAATAAGTAAAGGCCAATTAGTTAGCAATCAATTTATATGAGCAATGGGAAACAACTTAGTCTTTAAGGACCAACGATAATCTACTTTTAAGTAGATGAAATAAATTATTCAGTTAAAAGTGAAAGTGGGCAAGACGTCATATAGTAGGGAAAATGCAGAAAACGATGTTCAGTGAAAAAAAAGTTAATAAAACCATTGCGTCAATGGAAAGTCACAATGATTCTATTGCTGTGGTTCTTACGCACACAGGTCCTCACCTGCAAAAGGGTCTTGCAACTGCGCATGCACCAGCTTACTCATGCTGAAATCATTAATGTACTGTGCAAGAGGGAGCCCGTTTACAAAGAGGAAGAAGAGGAATTTCTCGCATGGTTCTCAAAAACACCCATTGGCCGAAGGAAGCAGAAAGCCCTTGAAATGGAAGCAGAAAGAATCAAAGAACTTGAGTCGGCTCAAGCTTGAAATAATCGTTCTGATATTTGTTCCTTATTCATGAAAATCCACGAAAAAATAACATTGCATCCAACCAATGTTCATGTATTGGTTTACATGTAAATACAATTTTTTATGTTGAGGTACAGTGGGTTTTGATGAATACATTGTTGCAAGAGTACTTTGTAGTTAACATTTAATAAGTGTTTAAGCCGTTCAATGAAGTAAGTTACACAGTTGGCATTAATTCTCTAACTACAGTGTTATAATTCAAACAAAGTTGTTAGGATGCCTTTCAAGATTTATCCTCGATATTAATTCCAACAGAGTTTAGCCCGACTCCGGTAAGTACCTAATTTCTGGTGATAGTGGTTCTTAGGATGTAACGAGAAAATAAAAAATTATCAAAACCTTTTTACAAGTTTATCCGTATTAAGGCACTTGAAGCGTTTGAACGATTGTGACGATCTTTCATCTGCATGACGCTTTCCCCTCCCTTTTAACAAAAAAATCAAAAACTTTCGATACATTAGGGTAGTTTTTTGTTGGGTTAAGATGGTTATGATGAATCGAATGAGACCACTAGCGTGATACAATCACCCGTTCGCTCACCACCGGAAAACCTCTTCTTCGGGTAATGAAAATCGGTCGACTCTGAAAAGGTAGACGGTCGAGCAGGTGAGAGGGGCTGCAGAGCCCATTCAACGAGAGGGGTGCGCTAGACCACGTGGCTGGCTACCGCTCAAGTATTTCCGAAAATTGATAATATTAATAACAATATAAATTACGTATCAACTAAGCACATAATTCCATGAAAGTGAAATTCGAATATTACGATAAAATTATAATTAACTAAGCAAATGATTGTGGTGTAAATATAGTGTTATAGATACTTCATAAAAATTAGAAGTAAGAACCAACTCTTGGCTGGGCCACGGTGTTGCACTATCCAGTTAGGTCATCGGTTATTTTTCAGTTGCAGAATGTAACTTGTAAAAGAAAAGATGTAAAACAACCCATCTATCCATCAATCTAATTCAGTCGCTGATTTTGGTTTATTATTCAACAATAAACCATTGTAATCGCTCTGAAAAAAAAATTCTAACCTCCCCTGAAAATTTCATGGTTTACGTTTCAAAGGGTATAGAATCCGAATCTGCAATAAAAATTTTTCCTTCCGTCCGCCGTACGCACGATTTCTCCAAAACGGCTGGAGCAAAAGATCTGAAATTCAATAATCGCTCTATCCTGTGAAACACGCACACTCCAAAGCTTAGTAGAAATTCAAATCATGAACGCAAGCCAATTGAATAATAAACCCCAGTGAAAGAATTTGCAGCGTTTTCCACAGAAGAATACACGGAATCTGTCTACTAAAAAAATCAGCGACTGAATTAGATTGATTCTTTCCAATACGCCTGGAAAATTAATTGTAGAAAACAGGTGCTTAGGGGTTTCACAGTGCGTTCATGAATATTTGAAATCAACGGCACATCCCTAAACAGTATACTATTCGAATGTGTTCTTATTCAGATTTATGTATACTCATTGTGATTTGACCCATAGGTCGGAGACAAGCTTGTATTGTTTTGAAAAAATTCGTGAGAAATAAACGTGAAAGTGACTCCTTTATAAAACGGGTTTTCTGTGTATGAAACTTCTACACAATCAAAAAACAATTGCTAATGCTTGCAGCTTCATAATAAATAACCATCGGTAATTGTGACTTCAAAGCTTCTCCTCTTTTATCCGGGTTGAAATGAAATTAATTAGTCTCCATCGCTCGGCCAACCTCGTCGAAAACGGCACTAAGGTAAATTTTAAAAGTTGTCACGAAATGAGAGTTCGCTTTTAGCGGCTGTGTCATAGTTACGAACGGCATAAGACAACTTGACACCACATACGTTTCACCATACCTAACCTATCACGCTGTTTCTGCTTGTTCTTCACCCCCACCCTTCAGTATAAAGATAACATATATATATATTTAAACAGACATATTCCATTATAGCAATATTGTCTCGAAACAATTCATGTTTGTCACTGATCGACCTAACCGTTGAAATCGATTCAACTATGTAACTCATTATTTTCGTAGAAATACAGACAATGTTCTATTTTACTCCGTTTTTATTGAAACGGGTTTCCACAACTTCGTCGCGAGTGACTTAGTCCGTATCTCATAACATTTCTGGCACGGGGATCCTAACCCCACCGATGCCTTGCTTTTCATAATTTTCACGTTGACCATTATCTGTGTAAACGAACAGAAGGAAATTGGACAGCATGTTTGTTTCCCCTGATCTTGGGAGTTTTCCGGGACAACCACTGGTCTGCCGAGTCGGAGAACTGGAAATTACTGATAGATTTCATGAGAAGAAAATTTAGATTGGAACTTTTACGGAGAAAAAAATGCTTCAAATTCTTTCGCTGGGGTTTATTATTCAATTGATTTCCGTTCATGATTTGAATTTCTACTAAGCTTTGGAGTGTGCATGTTTCACAGGTGATAGAGTGATAATTGCATTTCAGGAGGCACACAAATAATATTTGTTGCTCATCATATTATGATCAACTGAACTATCCAAATAGGTAATAAACCAAAATAACGCGAATGTTGGCACCATAAATCGGGCCATCCATCGGGAATGGTTTGACCTACGGACCTGGGGAGGGGCTCATTCTATTCCTCGTGGAGTGTTCTTGAAAAAAGAGTACAAATTTAGGCCGCATTGACTTTTTTGAGGTTTTTAGGGATTTTACAAAACTTTGACAACCCTTAAAGGGCACTTTAAATTAAGTGAGAGTGCTGGCTCAAGAATTGGGGTGTCGCCGGACCAACATGGATTTCTCCTGAAAATTTCAGCTTTTTTGCGTCAGCCGTTTGGGAGAAATCGCGCGTACGGCGGACGGACGGAAAATTTTCATTGCAGATTCGGATTCTACACCCTTTGAAATGTAAACCATGAAATTTTCAGGGGGGGGTTAGATTTTTTTTTTTTTTTCAAGAGCGATTACAATGGTTTATAATAAACAAAAATTAACAAGCTTTTGTTGTCTTGTTCATTTGTTGTGAAATCGTTTATGATATTTATTCAATCTCTTGTTGAAAGTCTATCGTTCAAGTGTCTAGCCTTCGTTTCTCTGATTTGTTTTCTCCTATAGAAATGATTTGTCCGGCGGTTATTCAAAACGTTAATTTAAATACTGTTCTTTTATTTTTTCTTGATCGACACTTTCGGCATTGCTTTATGTTTTTATGTACCTGCCGAGCTCATATATCACAATGTGATTTTTTGATATAAGTAGACCCAACCCTTAGTTCCCAGTTTATATTGAATTATATTGAGTACACTAAATTCCAATTCAATATCTCATCACCAACCTATTACCACGGTTGGAAACCATGTTTTTTTTATATTTTTTTTTTTTTAACTAAAAGGCAATTGAAATGAGTTGCATGTAATCCATAACAAATACTCTACTGTTAGTTGCTCACGAAGTGAGGCATTCCATGAGACGATGTCATTATTTTCTGACCTCTGAGTAAACTCAACGTCTTTGAAAATTCTGAAGGAGAAAGAACCAAAATATAGCTTCGTTATAAAATGTGTAGAAAGAATCTTGTAAGTTTTCTTAGCCAACTAACTGTAAGAACCCAACTATTCGCGTTCAAAATTTTAAGTTTATTGGCATAACTATTAGAATCTAACCAATTTTTCATGTAAATTACCTACTTTCTGTTGTTAGCATTAACAAAGGAGTATTGTGGAAAATATTCAACAAGACAGTACAACTTGTTATTTACGAAACTCTCCGGACGATGCTCCTTATTTTATTAGATATCTATCGTGGAATAGTCTGACGCTTAGCATATGGTGTAACTTCTTCAACATAAAGATAATTAGAAGTTAACTTAGAAGTATTGTAAGGTTTGATACACAACAAACCAGAAACCTAATTACTACGTTAGCTGTGAACCATTAAAATTTGAAATATTCTCACTAAATATAAGATAAGCCTTTTCGTTGTTGAATTTTTATAGTATTGGTACGTATTGATCTCCATAAGTGGTGCAAAGTTTATTTGGATGGAACTCAACAAATAACTGACAACCTGAATTAACAGTCTTAGTATAATGTACGTCGAGGTAGTGTATAGAAATTGGTATGGAAAACAACCCTGGAGTTCCACCGCATTGAAACGTCCTCTCTTTCATTGTCTTTTGGACACATTGAAAATGGTCATTGGCAGTACCAATTCCAATTTTCCGAAGATGTTGGAGGAGAAGGTGAGAGATGGTGAAAAGGTAAATGGAAATCTCTGCTGTGATTGTTCAACTGAAGAACCCCCGTTACTCTGTAATCCGTCACGATTGCAGATGATTTCACTTACTCCGTTTCAATACTCTTGGGGGACGATCAGAAAATTCATTTAGGTACTAGAAAAAAAACCTATCTAAAAGAAGAGCGATTTCCAGAATAGCACCATCGTTTCCTCCTATCAACCGTCGCCCCTTCCTTTCTCCACTCTCTCCTCTGTACTTCGGTCCATCCACTTTGTGTTTCATCCTCTGTTCTAACCTTCCTCCAGCACGCTCTCTCAATTCCTATTTCATCATCCAGTCCCTCACCCCATCCTTTGTCGCTTCTTCAAGTCCAATCGATTTCCAACCGTCCAATTAACTTGTATAATAGAATAATCCAAAGTCAACCTCGAATATCGAAAACTCCTTGGATCGCATTTACAAGTAAAATTCGATGGAAATATTCAGTGAACCCATCGTCTCCCTAGAACAATAATTGTGACCTTTCAATTAACATTTCAAACCGTTTTACCACAAATGATACAACCCCCCCCCCCCCCCCCATGTATAAAGTAACAATGTGAAGAAAATTTGGTTGACTGTTAGGGGAATTCAACTTTTTCAGTTTCCGACCAAAAAGTTCACCACTTATTTGAATGCTCAGCGTTCCCTTTTAGCTCTTCTGTGGAAGGTGGAAGGATCCTGTGCTAGGCAATTGAACGGTAAACTTTCAACAAGAGATTGAATAAATATCATAAACGATTTCACGACATTCATTCATGTTTCGTTCATGTTATAAAGACTGTAATTTCATTCCAACATTTCAATGGTTTTCTATAAAGCGGAGACAAATGGTGCAATTTCCCGGTTTTATTATTTCTAATAAGGAACCTTTGTAACTAACCCCCCCCCCCCCCAAGTTTAACCGGGCAACGGCATATCTGCACCCGAGCGACCCGAAAGTGAAAGGAGCAGGTCAACAAAAGTGTAGGTCTGCACCCGCCACGGACCTTCGCTCGCGATAGAACATTGTATATCTGCACCTGATCAAACATCATCTATTATCTGACGCCAGATATTCTTAATCTCGAAATGTCGTGTTACTGGCAGTTAGTAACCAGCAATGAGCGAACCCGAGAGCCGTTAGGTGCCGTGCGGAAGCAAACAGGGGGCCGATGTTTTATTCGTTAAAGGATTTAAATTTATTTTTTCAGAAAGAGCTAAAATCGGGTGAGAAAAGGTGGACGTGCGCTGTGCGGTGCAGTAAAAAGTGTAAATGTGCAGTGAAAACCTTGGGATGCAACGTTGTGGAAATTGTCGGAGTTCACAGTCACGAAGCTGAAGAAAATGGTGAAAACAAATGTTTGCTAAGGGCTTCTGTAAAGCGAAAAGCGGAAGCGGATATTTCGACTCGCCCTTCAAAAATAGTTCGATCAGCATTGATGGAATTTCCAGTTGACATTAACTGTGCAGATTTGGGAAATCTTCGTCGCATAGCCTATAACACTAAAAGGAAACATATTCCACAGTTACCCAAAAATATGAACGATGTTCACAATGCACTTCGGACGATTTCGACAATCACGAACAAAGGGGACGAATTCTTACTTCACATTGATGATGTTGCAAATTTTATTGTGTTTTCATGCCTTCCAAATCTTCAATGTTTGCTGAAATGTGACTACGTTTTCATGGATGGGACCTTCGACTACTGTCCTAAATTTTTTAAACAGATGTTTACCATCCATGGACGTTATAAAGGTATGTACATACCCTTGGTTTTTTGCATCCTTCCTTCAAAAGAAAAGGTGGTGTACCAAAAATGCCTTGAATTGGTTCGCACAAAATGTTATGAAATGTTAAAAATGTATTTGTCTCCCCCAGTGTGTGTTACTGATTTTGAAAAAGGGGTGATTAATGCATGCACAACAATTTGGCCCCAAGCTGAGATGATTGGATGCAAGTTCCACCTCGCCCAATCATGGTACCGCAAAATTCAAAACGTAGGGCTAGTTAGCCATTACGAAGACGGTGATACCATAGGACAGTGGCTGAAAACATCGTTTGGAATGCTTTATCTAAATCCTAATGAAGTGCAGGACGGTTTCTGTGAATGGGTGGTACACATGCCTAGAAATGCTGCTGACTTACAGTTACGCTACTTACATACACGACAACTATGTCAGTGACCATGCTGACTATCCACCTAAATTATGGGCAAGCAGAACATCGGATACAAATCGAACGACGAACGCAATTTGTAGAAACTATTTCCTTCAAAATGTGCCCAAAGTAGTACGTAATATTGTTACCTTATATTATTACTTTGATATTATTGAATATTGTTGAATTTGTTTCCGTTATAAAGTTATGTAATTATGTAATTAAGGTGTTTTTGGGGGCAGATCTACATAGTGGGTGCAGAAGTTCAAAATCAAACAGGTGCAGATCTACATAGTGGGTGCAGAAGTTCAAAATCAAACGGGTGCAGATTTACAAATTTTTTAGGGCCTGGGTGCAGATTTACAGGTGCCCGTTTAACCAACTCAAAAAAAATTTTTTTTGCATTCCAAAATGTGTAGAACTTGAAAATTGAATTTAAAACATCGACGTGTTTTCTAATTCAATATTGTCATTCTTCACACAGGTGGTTGGGTGAGGTTTCTATATCTTAACCCACGATATTTATCACCCACTTTGTTGTGGGTTACTACCTATAGGTGAGTAGAGGTGAAATATGACTACGTGACTACCTTCCCTTTCCCACACTGGTGTTTATATCTCATTAAGCCGGCCAAGTGAACGTAGGCACAGCCTCTCAACCCCCCCCCCCCTTGCCCCTTTACAGGCTCTGATCGATTCCCTTTATATGCGATCTTATCATCGAACCATCTGCTTCGTCAGCTCTCACCCTCCTGTGAGTCCAACAGCTCTTTGTCCCCACAACTCCCCGACAAGGAGGACCTTTGCCAATGTATTCTCCTCAGTCAAAACAAAAATATAGAGCGATCACAACAACGGCTCTCTCTTATCTGACCAATCGTACTAATGACTGCTTAAATACGTAGAGGTAAGTATTAGCAACGTGTGGCAAAAAAGAGGTAGGTATTAAAAGGAAATTCATCAATTCTTCGAAAAAGCAGTACCATTCAATATAAAGAATGATAGAATTCAAAATAAACAATTTTAATAGAATTTTATATTAAATAATTGTTATTGTAATGTTTATGGATATATCAGTAGGTAAACGTGCACGTTAGATTGGGCGATAATGATAATTGAAACGTTCTGACCGGGATTGTGCGTTGGTGGCGGAAGAGTTAGGAAAGCAGGTATCAAGCTTTGGATACGAGGTGAGTTGCTCTCTGTAGATGTGGAACTTCAGAAGGATTCGACGTCGTGAAATGGTTAAGAGAGAATGATCGTCTGCCTCAAAATTATCCTACAAATCAATTCAAAAGTGAGTTTCTTGTGGCTTTGTTCTTAGACTTGTTCATGTCAATTGCCAGAACTTACCAAATTGCAAGAAATTTGAGCTAGGAATGCTGAGAACTATTTATAGTTGAAACTATCTCGTAGAAAGGACGTCTCGTCAGGATACTGCGACCTGTCTCTTGAGATGAGCAGTTTGAAACTGATTCGCAAGAGCGTAGCTTTTCTTGGCACCGAAGTCCATCATGTTATCTATCTCTCCTTCTTAATCGCGCACCAAACACATAACTTATTCTGAAGAACTCTAACTTTGTTAAACAAAACTAAAATTACTATCTGAACAAGTACTTTGCATTTTCATACGTACCTATTCATTTATTTGAAAAGTGGAACTAATAACTAGCCCAAACTTATTTATTCGTCTTCAGTAATCCAGTGATTGAGGGCTTGTGTCTCAGGCCAATCAGGGGGCAAATCTCATTGGGTTGCCTTTAATTGAACAAACGCTGTACTGTATATACCGGAGAAGGGGCAGTTGATGGTAAACTGGGGCTAATTTTCACAGAGAAAAACCCGGAATTCATTGGAATTTCGGTTTCCCAAGTAATGAATTAGAAAAGAGTGGCTTTGACTGAACGAAGGGAATTTCCAAGTTGTGTGTTATGTGCGAGTACAGGATAAGGAGTTGGTTTAAGTGGTGAAAGTTGATGAAAAGCTGACCTGGCGATCGGAGGAGAAATGAAGAATGGCCGGTAACGATTCTCAAGCTACTTAGTATTGGAAAACTAACAAAGAACGAAAAATAAGGAGTTTTAACGGGGTTCAAAGCCCTGGTTTGAAAAGTCTCTTAGGGACTGAATTCTAGACATCGATCTTAGTCAATCGCAAAGGGTGAACTCAAAGGGATGATATTTCAAAAATCTGGATGTGGAAAACTTTCGAAAAAACACGAATGTTTTCATGTTCGTTATTGATAGACGTCCCTTAAATGAATCAAATGAACCCATCAGGGCCACTTCAAGTTCATCCATACTTTCTCTCTAAAGGGCTAAAACTTTGACAAAAAAAAGTATATCCAATACGAATATGAATGTGCTTGGACATGGAAGTAAAAACTGCCTAGTCTGTAAAAATCTGATATAATTGCAGTGAGATTTTATTTCAAGCGTTCATTTTGAAATGGAGTTTTCATAGTCACACGTGTGATTGCGGACAAGTGAAGCGTGGTTAGTTGTTTTATTACACCTATTTAAATTTCAGTTGTTATATTCATGAACAACTTCCTTATACAGTACGTCGTGCCATTATAGGTAGTTCGGTATCAGCTTTTTTTGTAAAAAGGGGTACCTAAGTAGAGGTTGCTGTTCATGGAATCATATTTACGCGAAGCATGAGTTACACAATAGCGTGATTTTTCCTGTCAATGTGAGTGTGTTCAATGCTTCATGTCAGTTCTTTTCGGTTCAGAAATTGTTGGGTAAATTTTAAGGCCTTTTATGGCACGTATCGTGTAAGGTGGATGGATAGTGTTGAATCTACGGACATTGAATTATAAAGTAATGAAGTTTGTCGGGAACAACGGCTCAATCACAATGGCTCATTATTGAAAGTGTATCAAAGTCCACAAAAAGGAGATTTTGTATACATTATTTCTCTATTCCGTATGCGCGGATTTTAATCTGTTGATAGTTTTCTAATGGTGGCTTGTTTAGTTGGATCAGAATGTTGGCTCTGCTAGGAAATCTTGGCTTACGTCCCCATTTCCTCAACATCATATATTCACACATCTGTGAGGGTTATTGGAGACGGTATTATCTCTCTCTGAACCAGCATCCTGTCTTTACCTTTGCTGGAGCAAGTTTGGTTTTAGGAGCTCAAGATAGAAGGTCACTCCTGCGGCAGCTTCTTGATTTTTTTATGCAGTACTTGTTCCATACCAAGACTCAGTTTGTATGCAGAGTTGGCAGCTGCGTCGCATGAATCGGTTTAGATGGCAAAGAACTTCAAAAATGATCTGAGTCGTTTATTTCAGCCCTTCTGGCACTGGGTCTACCGGTAGCTGTAGGAGAGCAGATACCATCACCACGTCTGTGGTGGTGAGACCCTGTAACCCAAAGCACAGCAGTTTCTACATCAGTATGCAGTTGCCTAGCAAATAGTAGAAGGTTATCCAAGGGCTGTGATGTGGAGTGATCGTACCATAATCTGAGGGACATCAGCAGGAAGAAAGAAATCATTGCCGTAAACATAAATATAAAGTAGTCCTGGTGGGCGAAGATGAAATCTCGTATGAAGTGTGAGCCGAAAAAACTAAAATGAAAGTCATGGCCATGATCATATCATGAGGCAAGATGTGATAAAGAAATTAAGCCCCAGAATTATTCAAGTTGGGGCTCTCGGGAGAAGTGCTTCTATATCGCCACCTTTGTTTTTGGGGTGTCTTACCTTAACCAGAGGTGATATTTTATGCCTAAGTTACCCTCCTCCTCCTCCGGTGAGAAGTTTGCAACATTCTCCCTTTCCTGATCGTTTGTAGCGTATATTGGGATTTAATTTGTTATATAACAAAGCGCTACTGAAAAATGGCAACTTTCAAAAACCCTCAATCTCCACGTTTTTTGGGATGCTGAATCCCACTTGATTTCAGTTTTTTTCCTGACACGACCACACAGTGGTATCAGCGATTTTTCGGTCTTTTACAAAAAGTTAAAAATCCCAAAAAGTCGTAAATGTGTAAATGACTCGGGGTCTAAAACCAGAAAGATGTGTGATTTATCCAAAAGACGGTTCAAAAACAGTTCATTCAAAATCAAAGTCACGTTCTTTGGTACATTTTACCCTCTACCGTAATTTGATTCCAACGAATTCTTATAGTTGGATAGTTTTTGCGTCGAATGAGGCCAACCGCAATTCTGTACTTTCCTTGACAAGGAAACTTTGATTTTTCCAAGCGTTTACCCATTTTAACCATATTCAAGAACACGAACAGCTGGAGCCGGCAGTACAACTTGATCGCATCAATACTTTTTTCCGCGGAATGTATAGGATTTGGAGGCCGTGTGCCACGCCCAACTGGCAGACGTTTTTAGTTCGTTATTGATGAACATCCCGCCCATGAATTGAATGAGCGCACTCGGGCCGCAATACACTCACCCGTTCGCTTTCCTTAAGGCTAGTCGCCCTCTGATTGCGGAAATCTGCGAACTTATACAATGTTGGAATTATCAGCTTTGGCTTATTATCGATAAAAGCGATTTAGAAGACAAAGACGACAAAAATGGATGAATCATGATTACGAAAAAAGAGAAGAATTTGGATTTTCGCATTTGTGGCGTGAACATAAACTAAATGTCAATCAACTCTTCTCCTATTTTGGAATGAAAAATAACTCTTTTTCTTCTTTTTCAACCTCTGTTTTGTACCTGCTTGTCAGGGAAATTCTGGCAGAATGGAATTCGTGCATGTTCATACGGAAATGGAATAAAGGAGTTAGCAGCTACCCGTTTCCAGTGAACGGAAGGGCTAAATGCTTGAACTTGGACAGTGTAAATGACGTCAACATGAATGTCTAAGCATAGCAAAAATCGACTGGTAAAATTTGAATGTGAGATTAGCTGCTATAATTGCAATAGAATTTCGTTTTTTAGAATTCCTTTTGACATTTAGTTTTTTATAACTTTTAATATGCATTTGTTGACAAGTGATTCTTAGGTAGGTGTATTTTATCTCTTTTCATTTAATTGGTTAAATTCGTGCATTTCAAAGTTTGTGTCGACATGCAGCATTGGAGGTTTTTTAGAGATTAGCTTTTATTACTTACTCAAGGACTGCTAAAGTTTATTCATGGAGTTGTGTGTATGATGAAGTCATTCTATCGTCTTTGGGACATTCAGAACTCAACTACAAGGTTTGGGGATACAAAACTCAGCTGAAGGGCCCTTGTGGCTAATTTATTTTCTGATGGTCTACGTTGCTAAAGTATGAATGGAGCTCTTTTTTAGTGATTGTAGATGACTACTACATAGTATCAAGGCACTGAGTTTAGATGACGCCCCTTGAATTGTTCTACCAGTGTTATATATTCTATATCTTTTAAGATTAAACAACGAAAAATTGTTTAATAATATATACATTCGTGTTATTGATTCGAGGAAGCTATGTGCCACACCCGAATTGGCAACCTTTTTTTGTTTCAGCATCTTGCTCGGTAGACGGGCCTAGAGAAGAGATTGCGTTGACCTAAATTACTGCTGTCGTAATGAGTCGACGGGGAACAAGGGGCTTAGAAGGCATGGGGATTTCTATAGAAAGAAACGAGGAGGTCTTGTACATGCGAAACCAGAGTGGTTCGTGGAATAAGACAGAACGAAATCGTAACAGCAGAAAGATAAATCTCGTGCGACTATTATCCTATTACCTACTGCCTACGTTTAGAGGGTTTCGGCACTATTAAAGATACCAGAAACATACAAGCATACAACCATACAACATCGTGATACAAACTTACATATGTATAATTATGTATATTGTCTTGCAATTTGTTTGCGGGGTTTAGTTGAGCAGTGAACCGTGTTGACGGTAGTAATTTGTCGGTTCAGAAGTACTGTGAATAAAGATATCCAGTTTGTCCAATTTTCTACTTCTATCACTAGGGAGCCGTACTGAGACATTACAGAAATTTATTTTTCAAAGGTTGATGGTCCGTTTTTTGAGGCCAGATTGTGGAAGTCTTCGACTTCCATGGTTTCCACAGCATAAGAATCATTGATTGTCAAACAACCTGCTGTTCCTACCATAAAAAAAAAAAACCTACGTCATGAACTGAAAGGTTTTTCTTTTGTGGGGCCAGCAATAAGAATACATTTCTCAAAAGACGTCGTAAAAGTGTCACTGAGAAATGGCTGGGTTCGGGAGATACAGTGACTTGGGGTCTTCGAAAACAATTATTGACCATGGTCTCACCCACTTCACCTTGTTCCAAACTAGCCAATCTTGACTCAACTGGTTCTATTTGCTTCTTTCTGAGCTTCTAAATCGGTATTTAAATCAATAACATTACTCAGTAGTTCTAATCGAAGTTGTGCAATTGCATCCGTTTTCTTGCAGATAAAATCCGTGAGATTGATTGATTGTATTTATTTAAACAAACAGGGAAGGATTAGGACCGTATGGTCCTCTCTTCCATCCTCCCTGTACAAATTACATATATATTCCTCGTACAATCAACTCAATTTATCATATATATAACAACTACTATAATAATAAAACACACAAACAATATTAGCACAACTTAATGTATTAGACCTTTTTAACGTAAATCCAGTTGATATTGTTGACAACGAAATAAATTAAAAATTTCTCCATCGCTTTCCTAGTATGATTATTTTACTTTTAGTTCTCCGTGTATATTTCTAATAGGTGTTTTTTATATTCATTCTTGAAACTATTAACCGACTTACCAAGATAAAAAAAATATGGGTTTGAATTGAAAAGTTTAATTGATTGCATGTGGAAGGATTTGCTGTAAAGAACTGTATTATGTTTTGGAATTTGTAGAAGTAAGGCAGCATTGCGTGTAGGGACGGAATGAACATCTTGTCGGAACTGATATTGATCAAAAAGGTATTTGGGCTTCTGAAACTTCAAAATTTTAAAAAGCATTGTGGCAATAGCAAGTTTTTTCCTTTCAGGGATCTTCAGCCAACCCAACTTCAAGTAGTATGGAGTCACATGAACATCTAGACGTAGCCTGAATACAAACCGTACAATGGAATTCATAGCTACTTGCAATGTGTCCATTTGCTCCGCCGTTAAATCACAGTAAGCCAATGGAGCATTTTCAAAGAACGGGACAAGTAAAGATTAAGCCAATTGAGCTCTGACATGCTGTGGGAAATCAATGGCCAACCTCCGCAGCTGGTAAAGGCTCCCATACAACTTCTTACATATGGCTGAGACCTGATCATTCCAATTCAAGTCGCTCATCACTAGGATACCTAACATTTTGAAATTTTTAACAGTCTCGAGTTCCGACTCTCCTACCTTGATTGAGTGAATTATGTTGGGATGAATTTTAGTCAATAACTTGATATTACCCAGAAACATAGCTTTACTCTTAACCGCGTTCAAAAATCATGCCGTGCTCGGAACACCAGTTGTCCAGGCATGCAAGGTCTGCATTCACTCTACTAACTGCGTCCTCCAATTCGTCCAATTTGCATGAATATATATTAAACGCCGTCGGCATATGAATATATATTGAACGAACAGTACGTAAATACATCTGGAATTGAATTAACAAAAATAGAAAAAATCAATCCGAGAGAGAGAGAGAGAGAGAGAGAGAGAGAGAGAGAGAGAGAAACATAAACATAATATGGCTACTAATCTTATTTGCTCAATCATTGAGGTTAAGACCATGAGCTCGCATTAATTCCAGTACCCAACGATGAGCACGTTCTGACAGTTGCATCAGCCTGTCGTTGGTGTTCGGGGAATCTCCTTAATCTTCGCTTCAAAGCATTCAATGAACGTAATGGTGGGGTCATGAGTTCTCGCATGTAGCTTTATTGGCAGAGCCCGATTGTGGTTGAGAGAGAATTCCATTTTACACGTATACCTTTCCTGTTAAGATGAATGGGAATTGGTGGGTACGTCTGGCTCCGTTTTTCCTCCAATCAGGACGCCATATCGCCTTGATTACTGAAACTTTCAACCGTATACTTACTGCTGGTTGGGTTCAGTGCAACTTCGGAGCACTTCTCTGTTCAAGGGTTTCCTGAAATCCCCATAATATTTCGATTTTTTATAAAAACCTTTTTTAGCGGATGTTCTACCCCTAAAAGGAAACCCCTTGCAAAATTTCAAGGTTCTAGTTCGAATGATAAGGAGTGTGCAATGATAAGTCACATATTTGGCAATTAAAAAAAAAAGAAAATTTCTTTATTAGTATTTAATACTATAGAGCATTTTGATCTATTTGTTACTAGGTATGAACTTACTTATCTAGCTGAGAATGGGAATGATGACAGCAAGGGAAACAACTAGGAAAACTGAAATTGAAGACTTGTTAGGGAAAAGGACCAAGCGGATCCTGAACTGTACAGTGATGCAAATCTGAAGCTTTGGTGCGGACTGGTCGATGGGGATCTGCCAGGTAGATGTAGTAACATCGTTAATGACTGGAAATTGTGCGCTAGCCGACTCGCTTGATGAGCTGTTTTCGCCAAATACAGATTGATGAGGAAAAGTGGTAATGGCAATTTCGCATCTGAAAGTCTCCCCGAGAGACAGAGGAAAAGTTAGTACCGCAAACGATCAGCTTCCTATTACATCGGTGTAGATGGTAACGCCATGTCAACAGAGGGAGGAAATAAATCATCTGGTCCACATGATAGCATCAGCTATTGAAAGAAACGGTGAAATAATAATTCTTCATTAGGTCTACCTAAATTCTAGTTTCTTGTTTCCGTGATTAACAGTTTAACCACAACATATTTGTACCGTAAAAAAATTAAATATCATTCTGAAAAGGTTTTAAAACTACCATTACTTACAAATAAAGAAAATTTTGAAATTTCAATTACAGGATAGTCTTCGTTCTAATCAAATAATTTTCTTTCAAATAATATAGTTTTTTTATGGTTATCAGAATACTTCAACCAGTGTATCGGCTATAAACCCTTTTAAGAGTTCACTCCAGTATCCACGTTCACTACATCACTAGGTTACTGCAATCAAAATAAAAACAATAATAAACCAAAATAACGCAAATGTTGGCACCATAAATCGGGCGGCCATACATCGGGAATGGTTTAAGCTACGGACATGGGGAAGGGCTCATTCGATTCCTCATGGAAAGTTCTTCAAAAAAAGTCCAAATTTAGGCCGCCTTGACTTTTTTTGAGGTTTTTAGGGATTTTACTAAACTTTGACAACCCTTAAAGGGCACTTTAAATTAAGTGAGAGTGCTGGCTAAAGAATTGGGGGCGTTGTCGGACCAATATTGATTTTTACTGAAAATTTCAGATTTTTTGCTCCAGCCGTTTGGGAGAAATCGTGCGTACGGCGTACGGCGGACGGACGGAAAAATTTTTATTGCAGATTTGGATTCTACACCCTTTGAAACGTAAACCATGAAATTTTCAGGGGGTGTTCAAAATTTTTTTTTTCAAGATCGATTACAATGGTTTATTATTGAATAATAAACCAAAATGGAAAGAATTTTTTTTTTAACAGGTTAACTTTGCGGATGTTTATACTCACTCAGCTCCATTAATCGATTCGGACTGTTTGATAACCCAAATTCCTCATTTATTTTACGAACGGTGAGCGCCAGCACAGCATCCCTTGGCCGATCGTTTACCTACGGTGAGAGATGTGCTGAAAACCGTTCTAAAATTAACTCTCGGACTCAAAGTTCTCTCGAAACATAGACCTCACATTTGAATTCCAATCTCAACTTTGTTTGATGGGGAGCAGTCTGAACATTCAACGAATAATGAAGGTAAGACGTTGAGTAGTTAAGCCCCCGGGGATTCTCTTTTCACGTGACCAATGGTCTTGTCCAGGATTTTGAAGCATCATGTGAAGCCAATACCATCTACCGAATTTGAAGTGGATATTATTTTAAGCAACTTTCTTTGTTGCTTTGTGGTCTATCTACAGGTAGCTAAAGGAAGGTAAGCGTTCACTTTCAGGGGTGGATTTGTTTTTCTGTGAAATCAAAATTTCGATTCGCGTTTTAGACCATTCTAATTTTAACGAAACTGATTTCTATTGTTTTCATCCAATTTTTACGATATTATGCTCCAGGTGGTTCTCGCTGAATTTCATCCCTAAAAGCTAGTTCTGACACAAGGGCTTAGTATTTTCAGAAAGCCCTTTTGTGCAGATCACTGAACTGCAGATAATTATCATTAATAATCATAATTATAATAATAACCAATAATAAACATAATAATCAATAATAATTATAATCATTAAACGGAGTGTGGTCATTATTTAAAACGCTGCCAATTCTTTCACTGGGGTTTATTATTCAATTGGCTTGCGTTCATGATTTGAATTTCTACTAAGATTTGGAGTGTGGGTGTTTCACAGGTGATAGAGCGATTATTGAATTTCAGGAGATATGCATAGAGCACGTAAATCTGTTCTCAACCAAAATACCTATTTGGATTGATCAGTTGATCATATTTGTGTGCCTCCTGAAATTCATCAATCGCTCTATCACCTGTAAACACGCACAATCCAAAGCTTAGTAGAAATTCAAATCATGAACGCAAGCCAATTGAATAATAAACCCCAGTGAAAGAATTTGCAGCGTTTCAGAAAGTTCTCCATTCTATCCACTTCTCAAGTTATGAATCTAGTATTCGTTAGGCAGTTAATTGGAGAGCAGTATTTTTCATTCCCGACTCATCTTGTTCATACAAGAACTATAAATGATTTGAGTGTTATTCATATCATCTACATACTATGTCCACAAAACTACATTTGCGAAAAACGGCTTCCAATCAGTTATCTTCAGAGTGAAAAGTTAAATTGTTTAATGGGGATCCAAAGAATAGCTATAAAACATTAGTTAATTTTTGGTTAATATTGAATGCTGAATAAAATCCTAAGAGGTAACTAGTTGTCACTTTTTTCTTTGCATTGTTTGTAAAATTCATCCCTTACGGCTTTCCTCCCATTTACGGAATTAATTTATGTTTCATTAGATAATGTTGATTCATGTTTATGAAATATTTATGTTTCTTTCGATTGCAAATGAATAAATTAGAAATCACACAGTCATCTCGTGATCTCCAATACACCTTAGAGTATTTTTTTCTGACTTGCACCGAGGTGTTAAGTAATTGCGTGTACCTATTAGGATACCATCAAAGAGAGTATGATTTATGAATCACCAGAAAAAAATTCGTTAAGCTATATATTAAGTTCGGACCTTCATGTCAAATCATTCCGTCACATTTGTTTAATGGGAAGCTCTCTTCCCACCCTGCCTACCCTTCATGCACGAATAAATCGGGAATGAACGAGGTCCGCCCGCCGTATTGACGGCACCTATAACACGAAATATTACATTAGACAACCATCAACTCCAAAACCTCAGGGAAAGAAACCTGACAGAAGCTTTATTCATTATAAAGAGTGTTTCATCATTATCAATCGGCTGTTTTGGTGGTTTCGACTGTAAGTCCTCCTCTTTCTCTACTGAACTTCGTTGTTGTGTGATCTAGTTAAATTTCATTAATTGTGTCCACAATCGTTTTGCGTTGAATGTGATAAGTAATACTTACCAACTTTATATTTAGATTTTTAGTTGATGTTCGAAGAAATAAAAAAAAAATGCAAAGGATAATTATTTCTTTATCAGATAACCCTTCAACGTACAAAACAAGCTGATATCTAAATGCCTACAATGGTGCAACATACTGCACATTTACGCTGACATTGAAATCCACCAATGGAACAACTGAAATTTAACGAGGTGCATTAAAACTCTTACCTATCCTTCATTTGCCCGCAAATATATAATGTATGCTATAAAAACGATTTCGATTTACAAAAGGGAAATGCCACTACAGTTAAATTAGATGGATTTTTAGGTACCTACAACTTACCAAGCGATCCTTACTATTTGCAGGATCGTTGTCATTCGCGTTGACGTTCTTTTTTTCTGTCAAGGTTCTAGCCCTTAGCGAGAGACAACGGATGAACGAAAAGCGGTCCGACGGGGCTCATTCATTATGTATATCAATAATGAACATTAAAGCATAGGCGAGGAGAACAAGGCAGCTTATTTACTGTGAGTCTCAAACGTTTCTTGAAATCGTGAAAGGTTTTACTCAGTGAAAGCAAAGATTCTTCAAGTATGTATTTTTTTTAGCGCACAGTAATTTTTATCTAGAGGGCATCGGCATTGTGTATCTCGTTCTTTATCAATCTTGCAGAAGTAAGGCTGGATGCATACATTCAGAGAGTGTATGTGGAGCCAACAAACTCTACCACGTAGCAAATTAATACATAAATGTTTTTTTATTTTGCATAATAGCCCTCGTATGAGGTTCATCGACTACCAGAACTGGATTACACAGACGAAGACAATGCTTCCTATCTACACTTAGAAAAGATACTCACGAAAAGAACAACTGAAATTTTTACGAAATAAGATCGAAACATGGATGTTCAGATGTATCTGAAATGGTTTTAGATCATGTAGAATTGTTCAGTATTTAGGTCATTACCTCTTGAAAACCACACTTGACTCGTATTCAAGGCCCACAGGTAACGGGACTGTACTCGCCGCTGTTGGCTACCTCATTGTCCGTTAATCCGGTTCCTATGTAATAATATTCAAAGCCTTTAATGGACTCCGAATTTCCCAAGCTGCTTTGCGCCGTTGGTTTTTCCCAAGCCATCCTTTCTGGCAAACGATCAGTCACCCTTAGTCTTCCCCCTAGCACCCTGGGGTTTCCTGGGGTAGTTGTAACCCCGTTCCTGATTGGTTTCTACTATCCCCCCTCTCTCTGCTCCCCGCGGTTCCCCACTCTAAATTTTCTTCACTTCCCCTCCAAACAAAATTTTCCCGTTTTTGGTTAACAAAGTCTGGAGTCAGTTCTCTTGTTAACTTGACTGACTTCGTATCATAGTTATCAAAGTGACTTCATTTTCCTAACTAAGTAGTGGAAAGCACATATTTGCGAAACCTCAATTTTACAGAAGCGCCCTAAGGTTTTATTCAACAACACCCTTTATTTATTTGATTGGTTCACTGTATCGACGAATACGATTTGAATTATCTATTTCCATACTCGTTCATTGAGCATGTACGCATTCATTTGAAATACAGCCTCCATCAGTTAACTGCACAACAGTTTATATCTTCCTGGGTTCACCTTAACAATAGACAAGAAAAAATTTTTTTTCCTCGACATGTTACTCAACAATTGATGCTTGGAACAGAGTAATGGCTAGTATATTTGTATCCTATCTATCTTGTTCCAAGGCTGTTGGCAGTTAATTTTTATAGTACCCACTCTCTAGTTCAAGAGAGTGGTCTCATTCGATTTATAGAACTAATTTCTATCTGAGTCAAATAACTAAACTACTGTTTGTTTTATGCCAGATTAATCCAGTAATTCAGATCGTTGAACACTTCGCTCTCATATTGATACGTGATTAGGTAGTTCCTCCTTAGATCACCCCTTTGAGGATGTGGGGGCTGGGAGGGGGCAACGTTACCAATACGAGGTACATTGAATATCGATAGACCACCACAAGCATTAGGACTCAAATAGTGAAATTACATTTAGGCAGGATGACAACCTCTACACATCGACAACGCTGCATTCGTTCAATAATTATTAGATTCAATAATAATATTTCACATCACACTAGACTTGATTCTTTACTACCATCGAGACTCCTAACACTACCAAAGTAGCAACGATTCCTACCACCCTACCTCACAGTTCTTTAAATTGGAGTGAAGTAGGTATAGTTAAAGGCAGCTAAGTCAGCACTTTTTGAACCAATACAAGGTTTTTGTAAGTTATTTATAGACTTACTATTGCAAAAATGCCCACACTGATAGCAATGATTTCCCATCTCAGTGGGTTCGAAAGACACATAAAAGAAGTCTTGAGTCAGGGTGAATACTCGTAACTTTAAACAGGCACTGCAAGTTTGTCTTACGATAAGACCCCTTTTCATACCAGTCAATGAATCTTCTTGAAGGATCTCCCTTTCGCATGAAAACAATGTCGTTGGTCAACGACAGTTGGTAAAACGCCACCGTTTGTACTGATAGATAGCCATGTTTCCTGCGAACCAACTTCTGTCGAACCCTCCTTCCACCGCCTTTTTGCTTCCTGTTCCAAGGCTTTGCCGTTTAGTAACTTTTCATTTACTATTTCACGACTTCCAGACAACTCTCGATTCCAGACAGACATTCCAGATATCATGATGTTTCATTTTCATCCTTCGTCTCCTACCTCCCCTTGTTGTCGTCACATTTCCACCTCCAGTGAGAGCCACCATCTATATTTTCACTCCAGTAGCGCCATGACCGTTGAGTGGTACATAGGAAGAAAAGTGCTCAGTGCCTAGTTTTGCAAACTAACGGAGATGAAATTGTGTGCTTCGATGATCAGTTAATTGAACAATCAGTGCTTCAGGAACATGCTGCCTCAATCAATTGAAACGACGGATGTTGAGTGAGTCATTAGTTCCTGATTCTTGAACGTTCACCCTTTAAAATCTTCTAATACCGTTTTCCTTCCTCTCTCATGTTAATGAACTTAAGCCTAATAGCATGCTGGAATTGAACAAGGTTGAAATGAGTGGAGAACGTATTTGTAGCACCCCCTCTCCCCCTGTAGAATATTCCCTATGTTGGATCCCACCAAATACGTGATTTTTTTACACAGTTAATCCACGTATTTATGCTAGGAGTAGATCATTTAATAGTACATTTTCACTGCAACCCCTTACACAAAATCTCAAAAATATTCTTTAAATTATTTAAAAGTGTTCTTCAGTAACAAAACTTCATTCGGGGAAAAGAAGAAAAAGAGAGAGTTAGAGAGAAGGAGAAAAGAGAGAGAAGAGAGAAAGAGAGAGAGAGAGAGAGAGAGAGAGAGAGAGAGAGAGAGAGAGAGAGAGAGAGAGAGAGAGAGAGAGAGAGAGCATTAACTACCAATATAAATCTAGCAAAATTTAGAGGCTCGTCTCTCTACTACTTTAGAGGAATAAAAAACAAAACAAAATATATAAAAATAAAAACATTGTACTTATATGTATTTATATATGGAATTAAAAAAATAGTAACATATTAATAATGAGAAAATATCCAATGAGACTGAGACCGGGTTATCGACGAGTAACATGGATGTCCCATACTTTTTTTCTTACTTTGTTCATACTTCATGCTCCCATTCTTTGTCCTTACTCCTTTATTGTAGTTTTAACTAATTAATAATACTTCAATAGTTTAATTCCCTCTTGACTCTGCTAACAGCATCAGCAGTCGTAGAATACCAAATCAATGTTTCGCGAGATCTCGGATCAGATATTTAGTGTCTACCTCTAAATCTTCGAAAACATTTACAAGCCTATTGGTTCCTGGTTTTGATGCACAAATCTGATTCTGCGCTCTTGACCTTCGAAAACGAGTAGAAAAAAACTATGAGACAATATACAAAACGTAGAATGAAAATTTAATGACTTTGTTTACTTCAAAGGTGGACGGCACTGTCCATTGGCAGTCCTCCTACTGGTGTCACTTGCGATCACCGGTGCACACGAACAACTCTTCCCAATATCTTCCTAACATCCTAGTGACAAAGGAATTTTAGTACTACACTGGGTGTTTTTAAACCTAAATGGAAATATAAATATCAATATGGTTGTGACTGTCCGGTAACGTCGAGGGTCTCATTAACTTTGAAACCTGGCAACCCTGACAATATGCTCAGTCCTTATAATGAGGGAAAATACCGCAGCAACGTAATTAAAGGATCCTTCGTCATGACGTGAGGAATGAAGCATTGAAGCATGAAGCATCTACGCCAGCGAGCAGGATCTCGGGAATGAGAATAATAATACATGGTGATTCAATACAGTTAACATTAAACATTCAGGAACTGGTTCCAAATTTAATTCACAAAGAGACCAAGAGAGCGGGATGGCGAAATTAACGGAAGAATACACACACATAGTAAATTAATTTGTCCCCACAATTGTATTACTGAAAGGCTCAACAAAGAATAGAGCACTCACGTTTGATGGAGCAGCAAACGTAAAGCGTAACTCGCATAGTGCAATGATGCTAATGGAAAACTATACTTATCACTACTGTCGAGTTTGATATTCGATTTTTGTTCCCGTGGATGAACATTCATTCATTGTTTTTCATAGTCAATTCAATCTTCTAAGGAGTAAAATATTCTTTTTTGAAATCACAACAAATACTAAAATTACCGAGGATTGATTCTTGTTTTGTTATTTTGTGGGAACCTAGGTGGCAAAACTTGTTTTTGCAATATTTCTGGTAATATAAATGGGTAAAAAGGGAGTACAAGCAAATGTAATAAATTATTTACATATATTATGTAGTTACAATTCTATTAGAAAGACGGCAAATCACTTAGCTATTACCACATGAAAATATTGCTGATAGTAAATAGCGAATGTAAGCACGTATATTGCACACGGTCATCATATTATTTTAAATCTTAAAAGAGAAATTCACTCACCATCAGGTCTGGTTATTATTGTGTTCAGGGTTCTGAAGTGGCTTGAAACGTTGGTCATGTAGACAGTTAGGTTACTATGTTCCTGGTAACTTTCCGAACGTTGTAAAAGCTGAACTTTCTCATTCTTTGGTAGGTTCGTTCGTCACTCCTTTCCGCAAAATAGTAATTTTCAAGTTTTTTTCTGCCTACACGTCCGCCAATGCAGCTTTTACTAAATAAATAGTACGATGAGTGGTATACAAAAAACGATTATAATTTGATTGAAACGCTGCAACCATTGCCTACTAGGGATCCGAATTGTTTCCCCACATTGGCTTTGGCTTCCGAGAGCCTCCTCGCCGTTACTTACCTACATGGGAATCCCTTGATTAGGAAAGCTGCTCCTCTACTCACATCCAAGTCAATCCCGAGATCATTGTCTGTACGAGCTAATAGAATTACCAACAACGAAGAAAATCTCGAATCCTATCTTTTAGGTCCACAAAACAAGCTGTAAGAAAGGTGCTATAAATTGATGTGTTACACTTCGGGTTTGCTAATTTGACATTGCGCGTCACTGAACGGGCTGAACGCGTCCATGAAAATCAAATGAGAGGTAAAATTTTCGAGCGTGGAATTCACACCTGAAATGAAAGTGAGGGTTCTCATTTGAAAATCATAGTTGGTGCGAGTTGCGTACATTTGCGCAAGTGTGCGATGATCACCGAGCAGATTTTTTAGATCCTTGGCAAGAACAAAAACATGCAGATTCAAAAAATAATTTTCTTAGGCCTTAAATAACCATTTTGCGAGGGAGGGGGGTAGGGGGAGGGGTTGGGAGTCCACCACTGAAGCTCGAATTTTCTTGACCTGTAAATTCAGTTGTGAAGCCTCTTAATTTTTGGCATATTTACTGTTAAACACACATTTCCAATGGGCATTCTGCTCAGTAACACATTTTTAGGAACGTGGGGTGTTTACTTATGTGACGTCAGTACTTTGACTTAGTAAGTTGCAAAGTTTATCCGGGAAGGCCTCATGGATGTAATCCTGATTGATGAAGCACAATAGATTGTGTCCGAGAACAGCGATGAGACAAAATTTCTCCAATATTTTAACCTTAGAGGAAAATTTCACTTGTTTGCAGATTGAAAGTCATCATGGGTAATATAAAACTTATGGAGCACACCATTTAATTTTCGGGCTACGAAGAAAAACGTGGTGTCTATTGGCACACGGTCAGTGGTAGCCTGGGTGTTGTTTCATGTAGTACGTGGGCTGCCACTCATCGGTCTTTTATTCATTTTCCCGGATAGTCTCTCTACAAGCTTGTTTTGTCGGCGTGAAAGAGAGGATTCGATATTTTCTTGGTGGTCGAGAAAGCGCAATCTTACGAGATCATATGATCTATGTTTTGGGGTGAAACTACTAGAAAAGGTAACACCAGGATCCGATAGCGGACAGCTCTACAAGTTAGAAATGTCACACAAGTGGGTGTAAAGGTGGTTCAAACTCTCGGCTCCAACATTAATTATTGAAAATAACAAACACGTTTTCCTAATAAGAGATCACAATTCCACGGATTCGAATTTGTAGTAAAAAAAGCGTGTTCCCATATGGAAAAACAAAATTTGGTGTGCGCCCTCTTGAGATGTCTCTAATAATGTTATTGACATCAATCAAGATACCGTTGTTAGTATAAATAAAAAGGTGTAGGAATAAAATTATGATATTCTAGCATTCTCCCAAAAGCCACTGCTTCTTCCAAATCGAATCACACTGTAACAGCTCTTGGAGATGAACAATGATTTGAATAAGAGGGTTACGGTTAGTCAAAAAATCTTGAAGGCCATTTACTTAATTAACTTGAAGTTTTTAAAAAAATGAAAGAAGTGAAGGGAACGACGACCTTTCAAAACACGTAATATCACCTCCCATGTTTCTTCCACCGACGTGAGTGGCCCTGAATTCACGGCGGTTTGATAAATTGCCTCATAAAATCAGACATTCCGCAGTTAGGTTCACCACCTGGTTGCAGGAGGCCGTATATCTCCAATATTTGCGGGGAAAGAAATAAAATCTCAGTCGTCAGAAAAATGACGCATGGTTAGCTCCGGTCGATCGGAAATCCTCCAACTAGACGTCCAGCGCTGCTTTGCTGGCTGATTTTCAAAAATCAAAGTTTCTAGTACGTACACCAAATAATTCGCTGCGGTATCTATTTATTCAAACTTCTTACCCAATTCGTTTTTTGTTATATACCATTGTTTATATAAATATAGATTCGGATAACACCCGAAGATCAATAATTGATCAACAATTATTGTTGATGCTGTGCCGGTTGGTTATGAAAAGCGTCATCGAAGAAATCAAGTAACCAATCTCACAACAACAACCTGTTGTATCATTCTCGTTTCTCTAAAAGTTTTGAAAAAGGCAATACGCCGAAATTTTAACTACACTCTTTCTTCTTTCTTCTTTATATGTCAAATTCGTAAATATCTGCATATAGTTCAGTAGAACCGTCGAGGAGAATTTCGTTTTTCACACATATTTATGAAGAAATCCCAAGATAACTATTGGATGGATATTCTCCAATGTTCCCAATTTCTCCTTCTTCCAGGTCTCCGGAATCCATAATTAAAGAACGCTGACACTTTGAAGAACTAGGTTTATTAATGGTGAACTGATATTATGACAGATGTAAAATATAGGGCGAACTCCCTCAAGACACTGCGACCAATATTGAGGGAACTTCAGGTGTATGGTAATGTGGGTCTGGGGGTGAACGTTACGGTTTAGAAGCGTAAATCAAGGAATTTGCTGAGGTGTTGAACAGTTTTTGTTCTTGTTCGATTACAAAGGTTCATTATTGACAATAATGAACGGAATCGGTTAATGCGCGTGAAAAGTAGAATTTCCTACGGTAATAGTTGAAGGTGCATAGGCACTATTCCTTATGAAATCGCCAACAATAAGTATGAAGTAGGTATGAGTCGAACATGGGCCACGTGTCCCCTTATATCGAGGCGTATCACGTAGCGGCTGGCCGTATCTTTGCGTTTATTCTTTCTTCCTCTCCTATATTCCTTTCTCGAGCTGCGGGGAGAAATCGCAACCCTCCAGCTCCAAGTCTAATAACGTTGTAGCCAAGGCGTAGAAGGTTGGTTGTGGGGTTGTTCCGTAGGTATCCCCGACGAGGAATGAAGAAAAATAAGAGAGGGAGACGCTACAACCGGGAGCCTCCACTTTACCATGTATTGTAGCAAATTGAGAAACTCTCCTTTCTTCCCTCACTCCCTTTCTTACCATTATTTTCTCTTTTATGCAACTCTGTTCCACGATTAAGAATTGTCGGGCCTCTACCCTCACACAAATTAGTTTTGGCATCAGTATATATGTAGGGATTTGGAATAGTGTGTGTACAAATCTTGTACATATGTATTAAGGACAGTGGGATCGTCAAAAACTTTCTGCGCAGTTGGGTGTGGCAAATCGATTTCTTCTATTCACGTCATTAATGTACATCAATAATATCAAAATATTCCACTAGCAGTCATGGGGTGACCTCAGATCTAGTTGTTAAAACTGGGATTAAAGCGCGATATGAAGCGCAAATGTACTGAAAAACTTATTAACACACAAAAGTACTGACTTTTACTCATAAATGATTCACCCCAACAACCAAAAGTACTTGTTAATGAAATTTTATTTTTGTTAAGACATTATTGCAGTAAACTGAATGTAGGAACTCGTAAAGGACGACAGTGTACCCATTGTTCCAGAAAAAGCAAAGGTTATTTTTGAAACATCAATACAAGTTCATAAAATTTAGAGAAATGGATAGTTACTTTACTCTTAATTAATTACTCTTTGTTACCTCTGGTCCACTTGAGTGTCTTATTGTTTTAAAACGATCGTCATCAACTGACACAAAGTCGATAAGGTGAGGAGAGGCGTGGAGATGTTGGGGAGGCTCTTGATGAAGAATTACTGAGTTGGAGGAGACTTGCTCTTTCCTGCTGGTATTCAAAAACTTAAAACATGACGTCGGCGGATTAACATGATGTCGCTCGTCAGAGGGTTAAACATCTGACAATTTAATCGGAATGGACGGAAACTGTAGCAGATTGGCTCATTTCATGGACTCGAGGCTTTCGCATGTAAAGCACTTACTAGTGATTCGTATATTTGAACTGAAATGTATATAGGATGAATAAACCGTTTTTATCCAACTACCTTAAAAATCTGAGCAAGATCAGACGACTGGTTCGTGAGCAAATAATGCTTGATGGATTTCTTGTTAGCGAATGTTGAGAATGAAATATGGAAGTGTGAGCAATGAAACTCGTAGGAGATCATATGATAATAGGATCCTACACTGTGTCATTGAACAGCCTAACTCACACATTTCCTAAACATTCCATAAAAATCGATTGAAAACTTTGGAAATGAGGTTTGTTCTAACACACAGCAACAAACTCAATTTAGATCATGAAAAGAAGGTGGTTCAGGATGTCCTAAAACGTTAAATGCTGGAGGAAATTTTGATTCGTTGGTGACGAAAAGTGTTACTAGAGTGAAAACGAACAGATTCCTTTAGTGAAAGCAAATGAGAGTACTATTAAGAAAACAGTACTATACTTCAAGAGAGATTCACAGCTTCTTGAAAATGAAGTTTAAATGTCCGATGTGGTAGACAACATTTTTGAAGCTTAACTGAAATAAAAACGGAGTAAGATAGAACGTAGTCTATATTTCCACGAAAGTAAAGAGTTACAATGTTAAATCGATTTCGAAGGTTAGGTCATCATCACCAACAAACTGATCAGTAACAGTTCATGTTTGTTACTGATGATGACCTAACCGTTGAAATCGATTTAACAGTGTAACTCTTTACTTTCGTGGAAATATAGACAACGTTCCATCTTACTCCGTTTTTATTTGAAATGGGTTTCCACAACTTCGTCGCGAATGACTTACCTAGTCCGTATCTTAACTGAAAATTATGTATTGAGCCATGGATGTGGCAACACCCTGGCTCAACTTTAAATAAACTCTGAAGGTTCGTTCCACAAAAGAGGATCACTAATTGATCATCCAGTTAATCCAGGTTTCTCACCGCTGTTTTTAGGAGGTAGCTTCAGGCTCAAGACTATCTCCCCTTTGACCCTTTGCCGCGAAAAGGGGTTGAAGATATTGGTTGATAGAATCAATTTCGATAAATTGAATAAGATCATCGGGTCACTGTACGATTCACCGTTCGCAGTCTAACAAATGTCAGAGTAGAGAAAAAGTTGTTAACACGATTAGGACTAACAAAGCGTTTTTCGAGCGATGGAGTACGCTATACTTTCTTTGATTCGCATCCAATATTGTAGGTAAGCTTTTCTTAATATTTTTGATTTTGATGAGCGGAATTTCATTAAATTGAAAGAATTATGATTTTCGCGATTTATCTCAGAGTTGCTTAACTCTCAATTGCCGAGGATTTTATTGTGGGCAGCACTTGAATGGCTTGGATAATGCCTACTTCATCCTCCCGCCGATGGCAAATTCAAAATCCCTAGGTCTGCTGCACGACTCGCTAAAGTTGGTGTTGGAAAAAAAAGTGCAAATAATTACAAAAAGGTTTATAATTTCTGTATCACGTATCCCTTTCACGTAAATCTATGTTTGTCAGACGCAGTTCTATCTTCCATTATTGATTAATTAAACTCGGGGCCTAGCGGTCCAATATCATGTAACTGTAATCTAGATTGCATAAAGAGAGATATAGATTTATATTTCAGCACGATGGACCGATTAGGAACGAGATTAGCCACAAGGAAACAGCTGATCACTGTGTCTCCATACCTTGTAATTGAATTCTAGATGTCTCACAGAGAGATGACTTAGTCTAAATATAACTTCGTGAATGACAACCGTTACCAGTTCCTTTGTACGTAACAAAACCTGATACCAAAATACCTACAACGCAATGCGCTGTACTTGGAAACGAAGTGGAAATCCACGAATAGAACATCGACATAAGTGTTAACGGCATTTTTTCTATAAAAGTTCTCCAAGGGCGAGTGAGGGGATGAACGTAAAGCGGTTTTGGTGGACTCATTCGATTCACTGAAGGGGCATCAAAACGAGCATTAAAACATTAGTGTTACGAAAGATTTCGATATTAACATTTTTAAAACTTCGGCCCTTTTATTTCGCCCAACAGGATTGACTGAAAGCGATTTAATCCCAGGTAGATCCAGATGTGATTTTTGACCCAGGTTTCATTAACTATGGTTTAGTTCTCTAAAAACCTCCGGACGGCAGACGTCTTGCGGCGGACAGACGGTTTTAAAAAAAAATCGAGTTTTGAATTCCATACGTAAGTAACTACGTTTACGGAGGGGTTGAAAATGATTTATTCTTGGTCGATTATGAACGTTCAGTAATTGAAAACAATTAACCAAAATGATCACATTAAAATGAGGCTTTGCGCGAGAATCATAAGGTATCAAACTTTAGTTTCTTTAGAATTATCCAATAGAACTTCAAAGAGAAATAATTTGAAATTTTCTGATGCATTCCCATTCCGTACATGAAGATGACTTGGGTTGTTCTGGATTTCGAAAATAATAACGGAGAGCACAGCTGAAAGAGAGGCGAATCAGAGAATCGGCCATTGAACAAACATAATGAGGTGGCAGTAGTGTTGTAGTCTGGTCTTGTGGCTAGATGTAGTAGAAGTGCATTATTCGTTCTGGAAGCAGATACAAAGCTAATCCAGTACTCAATGAAGGTATAAATTGCTTTGCAACACAAAGTCGGCCTATTTCCAGAGGATGACTAGTTCTAGAGGACTGAAAACTAAAACGTCGGAAATAATCACAGAGGTATATTGTTTCTCCGTGTATATTAGAATAAATTTTCTTCGTACACATCAATCACCTATGTTAACTAGTCGTAGTCAGTGATAAGTACACACACATAGAACTCGGCACTTCGCGTCTCCTTACATCTTCTTGTCCACTCTGCCACGATGCCCAGAGAAGACCGTTCATATTTCGGCACAAGGGCCTTCAACTGATCTCTTTACCTTGTACTTGAATTCTAGACGTCCAAAGAAAGTTGGATGACTTTGTCTTAAATATAGGTCAGCTAACACCAACCTTTACTGGCACTTTTGTATGAAACAGAAGCTGATACCAAAACAGAAGCTCATGAAGCGCTGCAAGCTGGACGACACACGCTAGGCTACCTCAACTGATTACGATCGCACTCCTTAGATTTCAGATGTCCTACGGAAGCTAGCATTCAACACAACAGGACAGAAAATAGCCATTAAAGTTGTTCTTGACGCACCAGATTATATTTCCCACAGGGGCAGATGGAAGTAAGGACATGGAATGTCGATACCTACCCTGGTGGAATATTCTGTATAATTGTACGACGTTGAAATGCATGAGTAGGGTTGATTTTCAGCAAACAACAAACCCCAGTTAAGCTGGAAGAGGTGGGAAAAATGAGGGAGCTTGCCGAAATGGCTCTTTCACCGGAGTGTTTTTCTGGCTTAAACTCCAGTCGAGAAAGTTGAGGATAAAACTGCCGAAATCCCGCTATTAACTTTGCTAATCTCGGTTATTTGCGGTTTCAATATGGCCGAGCAGCTTTCATTTGTTTAGTATTGAGTTCTGAATATTTAAACTGAATTCACAATAGTTGGCATTCGATATTTTTTTGTTGAAAGAGAATGAAAGAGAAATAGAGAATTTTGGGACAATGATATCCCGAGAAATAGTCACATGAAGATTCGGCAGATTCTGATTCTTAAAATCAATAGTTTTACGAGTCGAGCTCATTGACACCCGCCAGTTTTTCCCGTCGGACAAGTCATAGATGGCTTTTAGAATAAATTTTTAAGTAATAACTACAGATTGGCGAATAATACAATAGATAATAATAGATAAAGAACGAATAATAGATTTCACGTTGTAATAGGATGATGAAGAGGTATACTGCAACATTATTTCTACAAACCGACCTTCCTATTTCTTTTTTAGGCAGTTCCGTTTTTTTACTGCTTATTACGAAAATATTAATTTTATTTGTTGGCGAGCATTGTAAAGTAGGTGATATTCAGAGCTTTTGGTCAGGAGTTTGTCACTGCGTGTGACAACATGCTTCTGAAAATCGTTAGGTACCTATTTATTTATTTTACCCTTTAGAAATAATGCCGTATCACCAATCAATAAGTCGTAAATCACGTTAAATATCACTTTTAAATCGTTATTAATCTCATTTAATATCACGAAATCTGCAACAAAATAAGAGGCGAGGAAAAAGGAAAAGAAATATGGAAGCCGGAAAGGTGAGCTTGATTTTGACATTATCTGAGTAATGGTTAGGTTGTTTAGCCTTATTCATTACCCGAGAGCTTCGAATAGTCCAATTCTGATGAATTTTAGAGTGAAACTTTCAACGAAACTCCCTTAGGTAATCTTCAACATTTCACTTTGCTTCTAAACGAAATGTGCGTTGGTGAAAGATGACAGAAGTCTTTCAAGGTTTAACGTTCAATGTACTTCCAACGGAGATTAGCCAATCTCCGGTAACTAGTATTCTGGTGAAAGTGGTCCTAAACAACTAATATTCAACGAGGTCCAATAAAACACATATCTGCGCTTCAGTTGTCTTTAATTATACTACAGAAGACTTGAAAGCTCGATTTCAAAAGGAAGTATTGAACCGAAATTCCACTGCAATTATTTCAGCCGATCTGATCGTCACATGGGACAGCGGTCCGAGAGGGCTCATTTATTTCTTTTGAGGCAGGGGAAGGTGGGGTAATCAGAGACACGGTCAATAAGAGACATGAGGATTTTAAAATATTCCGCGAAGCTGTATTTGTCCAAAAAGTGCCTACAGAGGTCACCAGGGACTGATCTGATGTAAAATTTTAGTGGGTTAGGAAAATCCGCAAACAGATTCCGTGGTAACACCGAGTAATCTACGAAAACCCTTCATTTCAAAGTCAGGTTACGCGTGTCTCTTATTATCCGTCAAGGATCCGTCCGCCAAACAACCCGGCTTCTACGAACTGGTAAGTTTTTTCAGACTTTTCTTATGCACCTCCCTTCAGTATCCCTTTGCCGGATTCCTGTACGACCACTCCTTAATTATTTATTGCGATGTTTCTTATTGCCTCCAGCTGGTGAACAGCAGGGGCAATTGTAGACAGTTTGTCTCTTATTACCCCAGTCTCTATTAATATATAATTTGAATAGGAATTCTATATTTTTTTCTAAAGGTTGGTTGGGATTCCTTCTAAAGAGGACAACGTTTCATAATGTTTTTATTTTTCTCTATTTGGCAATGTCAAGTTTTTTCAAGTTTTTCAATGTTCAAAAGAGAATCAGACCTTCCTATGTCAATAATTCTCAGTAAAAAAATTGGGTTTATAATGTTGATAAGGTCCGAATTTTATTTTCAAAGACTGATCAGTAACATTATTTTTCTTACATTTATTTTGGAAGACTGATCTAGAGCTGTGACGTACTTTATGATGATAATATTATGAGATATAGCTTGTCCAAAGCAGTGACAAGTAGGAAGAAAAAACTGTGCTTTGTTCAACCTAGTTTGTTTCTTCGGAGTGCCCTTCAATTTTGAACGCTTTTTTGAACGTAAATTTGGTTTGTGCAGCGATGGGCTGTTCCCAGGACCTCAGAAATGAAATTTTTGAATGGCAGTTTTGGTGAAAATTTTTGAAAATTTGAAACTTTTTTCAGTGTTAACCTGGAAGCCTGAAACTTTTAGGGTATTAAGAGACAGGTTGCCACTTGTCTCATATTACGTTAGAACGTCTCTAGAAGTGTTTCTGACTTGCCCATTGAAGATTTTTACATCTGTCTCTTATTGACCCTAAGTGGGCAATAAGAGACAAAGGGCCCCCGAGAAAATTCGACTATTTTTCTCTCTTACCTGAATTTTGCTAAAAAACTCAAAAAAATCGTGGGGTTACTATTTTTTACGAAGTGCTTACACAAAAATTTGCGACCTTGAAAAGTGAAAGGTTCGGCCAGAAAAAATATTTTTGTCTCTTATTACCCTTTCGCGTCTCTAATTACCCCACCTTCCCCCACTTCTATCAATAATGAACCTAAGAACAGTGGAGTTATTTCGAAAGTTTCCGAAATTTAGATTATGTGATTGCAGTCCTTCGATTTCTCCATGTTATATTTATTTGTGAATTGAGACAACCACACGCAAAGAAAAGTACTATAATTGTGGTACCCGTGTATGAGTACTATAATCTTTTCCTGTTTGTTAAAGATCTCTCTAGAGAGGAAAACAGCGAAACCGTGGAGAACACACTACGCCGAGTTGAATGGAGCATATTATGTATAGTTCGAGCGAAATACTTTTCGCAGTGCTGCCGTCTTTGGTCTGTATATTTTTCGTTTGAGGAGAGCCGGATTTTCGACCCAAGTTTATAAATTTTCGTTCAATAGTATTGGAGAAAAGCTCTGAACTGCCGGATTTTCTAAGATCGAATCCCGGATTCTACTCCTCTCGAAATGTAGAATAACAAATTTTTAGAGGGATAACTTTTTCTTTTTTTGGTAAATTATAAAGGTTCATTACTGAAAATAATAAACCAAAATCGTAGCAACCGAGAAGACAAAATACACAACGATTTTTTAAAACAAATCCAGAGCGGATCTGGTATGGAATGAGGGGATGGCCAATACTTTGTATTTGTGTGGGAGCCAGTATTCCTAAGCATAGACACCTCTGTAACACATGATCAATTTGACACCAAAAGAAATCGGTCGACGAAAAACCCAGAACACATCGTCTTATTTCTTGATTATATCGAAAGAAAGAATACCTTATTTGGGATTCCTAACAGTTCACTGGACAAGCCGAGTATAGACATTTGAGCAACCTACTCTTTGTAAATCCTTCTTGTCATTCATATCCAATTCATTCAAAATTGACGAGAAAGAGTGAGAAAGAGGTTTCCTGACATACTTATATTTTTATCGGAAACGAATTTAAAACGTTGACTGGAAAAATAATGGTTTCACCCATTTACTAATATAGCATTGTTATGAATTGGAATTTCAAACTGTATTAACCTACCCTCACCTTTCATTCCTGTGAATTTTTATTTGAGAATCAACATTGGAAAAACCTGTGCCTCCAGATAATCGACTCTAGAACTTAATTTACGTTGTAGGCACTAAGTTTTCCCACAGGATGATCCTTTACGATGACATTTTACTTTCCTCTTCTCCTAATCTTACCTTTCATACGGTACCTTCATAGAAGATACCTTTATTGTAAATTTACACATAGGTACTTATCAGTAAGCTTCAAAATAAATTATGGACGGAGTGAAAGAAGATTACAACAGTGATTAAATACTGTGTGACAAATGGTATATTTATGTGGTATGGTGCATTTATTTATACACAGAAAATACTGAAATTTACAAAAATAATTCAAACCACGATTCTTTTCAAGTAATCGTGACTTCATGGATATCTTGTGTGCTGAAGTTGGAGTGCCCCCCCCCCCCCCCTAAACTTAGAACAACCTCCCCATGTAAGTTGGTAACCCCTTTCCAAAACAAAAATTTGAAGAATACTCGTAAGCACCCCTGACTTTATCTAAAACTAAAAGAAGATTTATGTAAGTATTGAAAACCATGCCGCCATGCCGGCGCCAAAATCACGGACAATATTCGAGCGCTGTCAATGTCATTTATACATTTTAATAAATTAATTACTAGGTTCATTATTATTTAAGTTTTAGTGATGTAATATATTTTTGAATGTCGTCACGTTAAACAGTGTTTCAATCAATTTTACCCCCCCCAAACATTTTTTTGGAACCCCCCCCCCCAAGAATTTCAATGACGCAGTCTGCGTCATGACCCCTCCCCCCCCCCCCTTTGGGAACCCCTGGCTTAAGAAAGAAATACTCGAGAGGCGAATAAAGATTCATTATGGATTGGAGTTATTGCTCATGATGTTTTTATTTAAACAAAATTGAGTTTTTCTGTTAATTTGTATTAACTTGAGAAGTGGATTCGCCCGCTATAGCTTGATGTATTCTACACCATTTAATTACAGTAACTGGGAGTTTAATTATGTGAAGATTGGTGTTCTTGCCTAGGCTTTCTATTGGAAAAACCTAGTTCATTACGATAAGAATGAAAATTGTCTCTGGTTTACATTAGGTACTGTTGTGATATCAGCCAAAGTTGTATCTTCCCATGACGCCAGCTTGGGTGTCCCTAAAACCAAAGTTGTTCCTGGTGTGTTCTGCAAAACCTCCCAGAGTTGCCCTTCTGTCGGGAGATGAGAAGAAATTCCTTTCCACTCTGTAACTGTCTGTTCGGAGTGGTCCGGTAATCGAGCGACCCCAGGTCACCGAAGTTTTGGGATCTTGATACCCGAGACCAAAATTGTGTCCGCGGTTATGCATGTTGTCTGCTGACAGTCCAGCGTGTCCGGTGAGTGCCCTGGTGCCGTCAGTTAGCAGTTTGCGTTCGTAGTTGATGTTCCCTCTCTCATAGCCACCAGCTCTTAATCCATTCACACCTAGTTTATCCCGATCTCCTGTAACGCATTAATTTTTGCACAACATTTATACGTATATGGACTCTTCTGACTAATCATTTCTGAAAGGTGTGTGCCAGTTCATTAACCAACCCAAAACTATACTATAATGAGTTGTAGACCGATTTTTATGGACTTTTCAGGGATTTTATGGTTCACCCCCTGAGGGTCTCTTATAAATTTCACATCGTAGATTCAATGGTAGGCGCATTGGTGGTTTCTTACACACTCGTGAATTTCAGTTATGTTGAGGTGCTGAGCTCAAAGGGACAGTGGAAGCATAAAGTCAAGAGATTCGGGTTGTGTAGGTAACGAAAAATACAAACCTAGTCGAAAATGTGTTTGACTTTTAATTAAAAAAAAAAAAGTTCATATTTCTGCCCTTCAATTTAAACCTCCGTGATTGATTGAAACCAATGCCAATTTTTTTCATAATTTATTGTTCTTTGTGAAATCAAAATTTCCAAAGTTCGTTGAACAACTAGATCAAAATTTTAATAATAATAATAAAAAAAAAACAAGAGTCACGAAGATCAGTAGAGAATACCAGAGAACCTCAATACCCCCCCCCCCCCCCTCCACCACAATGAAAACATCTATAATTTATCAGGTCACTTTAGCACTCGTATTGCGTTAAAACTTCCCCAAATCCAAATTTAAACGATTTAGCCAGAGGTAGACTGATGTAGAGGAGGCACACAAATATGATCTACTGATCAATCCAAATACGAGGTATTTTGGTTGAGAACAGATTTACGTGCTTTACGCAAATCTCCTGAAATTCAATAATCGCTCTATCAACTGTGAAACACGCACACTCCAAAGCTTAGTATAAATTCAAATCATGAACGCAAGCCAATTTAATAATAAACCCCAGTGAATGAATTTGCAGCGTTTTTTTTGCTTTGATTTTACATTTTAGAAACTTCAATATGGACATGAATACTCCAAGAAAAATACCACATAATAAAACCCACCTATACGTTCTTATTTCCGCTGAGCCTATCTAGTACTCGGTGACCTATCTATGACAGGTTGAAAATTGTTTCGAAAGTTTGATGTTTCACCATCACAAACATAAAACTTGAGTAATTAATGTGTACATCAACTGGAGTATATTTCTATGATTATTGGGAACAACTAGTTTCTAAGAACTTATGGATCTACCTGTTAGGCTTCCGCCAAGACGTTGAATGTCCTGACCGTTGACTCTTTGTTGTGCACCCTGAATCTCCCACTTTTGGCTTGTCACACTATCGAAGGCCAACAGGAGAAAAACGGCTACAAAGGAAACCTGCAAATCGAATTAAAATACATTTGTGCATCTCGAAATTATAATTCTTACGCGATATTATTAGGTATCTACAAAAATCTGAACATTTTATCCAGTTTTTGGAGTGCTTTCATTGGTCATCCGGCTGTCATTGAAGGAAAATGTTGACCTGAACGTCAAGTATGTCTTCATGATTAACTTGATAATTTGTAAGAAAAAAATCCGTACTCCCTCGAGAAGAGAGTTAATATTTCAGCGTTAGAGTGCATAGAAAGGTAATAAGTAAAAAGTTGTTGAGAGTTGATTGAATCTATCTACATTACTTTAGCGGTACAAAAGTCCCCGTAGGGTGTAATATCACTGAAAAAGGTATTCTCCAAACTATAGAACTATTGTTACGAAGAGTTCATGGTCGTAGATAATAACAATATAAATGATTAATTCTTAACAAAACGAAGTAATTAAACTACGATTATTTTGGATTAACAAAATTCTGTCAAGTTTGGTGTACAGGCATGATAAATCTATGGTTCACTGATGTGTTTTAAATAATTTTGAAAGATGTAAACCATATGATTTTTAAAAACAATTCAGATACAATGCTGAGAAACGTATCCGTCAACATCAACGCCTTCAAAAGGTGAGTCGACTTGCAGTTCAGGTAATTCGACTTTAGTTCGAGCTAATTCCATTGTGGAATAATGATACGGCCGAGATGGAGTGGTTATGAGATTAATGCCTTTCCCACTCATTTGAGCATGATTGGAAGATTTGTAAGTGATGAATAATGGTTGACGGATCTTTCGTGTTCAGGGAAGTGTATTGGTTTGTGAACAATGGAATTCATAGGGATTTCACGTACAAATTCTATACATTCTTTTCACAAATCAAATTGACATTTTAACAAATTAAAATAATTATTCACAAAACATACTAACCTATTTACAATTCAAAATAAACCTCTTTCAGTAATAAAAAACCGTTGAGGTTCAAAGAGAAGAGACTGAATACATTAAATACCTACGACAAAATCGGTCTTTAATAATAATAATTAAACGGTGTCAATTTTCCAATACAAAAAGTCGGTAGGTAGAGATCAATACAGACCCGAGTAAGTGCGTAGGTCTATCAAATCCCCCCCAACTGAATAAAGTAAACCAATGGGTGCTTATAGTTTAAACGTAAAAAGGTTAATTTGACTTGTGTACAGATCGTTTGAATGGTAAATCTTTATGAGAGACTAATGGATTTATCTATTTATTATTACAACTCTCCACATTTGAGCGAGATTGGACTGTTACAATTTGATGAAAGATGTTCGGTAGTTTCTAGATTCAAGCAGGCGCAGAGTGAAGGGATGATTTTGGTTTATTATTCAGTAATAAACCATTGTAATTGCTCTTGAAAAACAAAATTTTAACCCCCCTTTAAGGGTTGTCAAAGTTTTGTAAAATCCCTAAAAACCTCAAAAAAAGTCAAGGCGGCCTAAGTTTGGACTTTTGTTTGAAGGACTTTCCATGAGGAATCGAATGAGCCCTTCCACAGGTCCGTAGCTCAAACCATTCCCGACATATAGTTTATCATTGTTTTTGTTTTGATTGCACTAACCTAGTGATGTAGTAAACGTGGATACTGGAGTGAAGTCCTAAAAGGGTTTATAGCCGATACACGGGTTGAAGTATTCTGATAACCATAAAAAAACGCAGCAAATTCTTTCACTGAGGTTTATTATTCAATTGGCTTGCGTTCATGATTTGAATTTCTACTAAGCTTTGCTTAGCCTGCTCCGTCTTACGAAATTTAAAATTTTCAAATAGAAAAAAACGCTGCAAATTCTTTTACTGGGGTATATTATTCAATGATTCATGATTTGAATTTCGACTAAGCCTTGGAGTGTGCGTGTTTCACACGTCATAGAGTCATCACCTGTGAAACAGGGACACTCCAAAGCTTAGTAGAAATTCAAATCATGAACGCAAGCCAATTGAATAATAAACCCCAGTGAAATAATTTGCAGCGTTTTGGGAGTGAAATTCATAAACAAAATCCATGGAACATGTCCCCGTAGATATCAATGTCTTCAAATCGGCGGCACGTATTCCGATGCGATCTCGATGAATATATAGCGGGTACAATAATGATGCGATCGATTTGAAATTTATATTAGTTCATTAGACTGTTGTTTCCCGATTACTTTGCGAATTTGAACAAGATCAAATGACCAAAACCTGAGAAAATTATGATTGGAGGATATAGCTTTTGCGCACGGGAAGAGTGACATTTTTTGCCCAATGAATTTTAGACAGACGAACACTCACACAGATATACACGAAAAAAATGGCGCTAAACAAAAGTTGTTCGGAATGGCCTAAGGCCTAAAATGAGAGGAGAAATATAGATTTTGGAGAAAGAAGTTCAAATCCCAAATGTGGAAACAAAGCTTCCTCGGAACCATGGTAAAGTGCAAATTATATTGAGTTCATTACTCTAATTCGAATTTAATTACTTTTAGTACTTATAATCATGATAGACGAAAGGAATTTGTTTACTTACGTAGCTAACTGAGCGTGAGTTCATTGTTGGAAGATCAGCGAGCGACTGAAGTCTGAATACCGAACGCCGCGAGGCTGCGGGATTTATACCCAATTATCAGTGAAGATGTGATCCACAAGGGTCAGCAAGGTCGCGTCTGCGGATTTACCGTACAACACAGTTTCTTAAACTGCAGGCAATTCGAAAGAAACCAGTGATTACGGTTATCACGAGTAAAACAGATTTATTGTTTCTGTATTAGACAGCCCTCCTACGCCGATCCGTGGACTACAGACAATAATTATGCAACTCTAATTATTAGTGTACTCAGGGACTCTAATTACCCGCAACTGTGATGTGAACACTGACACAACGTGTAGTAAGCGCTTGATGGCTTAGTGATTGAGGATACATGTAGTGTGGCCAACACAATCAAGCCATGTGTAACTACGAGTATATGTGTTAGTTTTCTCTCCACAGTTTAAAATTTATTTGTTTATACTTGTTTTTCATTAATTTGTTTCATTTTTTTAATTGTAGCCTATCAGTATAAGTATCAGTTTGGAAAATAAAAGCTTGAGCTACTTTATCTCTATACTCTGAGATCTTTTAATTTTGATGACAATTAGAGGTATTTAGTATTGTTTACATAAATGCCATGTGTTAACGCTGGTTATACACATCCTGAATAACTGATTTATGGATTACATTACATCCTGCCAAGTGTTAGTCTCTCTACCTCTGCAGTCATGAACTTCTTCCCTTGAACAGTGTCACAGTATTTGAATTTTTTGAAGTAGAGATTTGATTACATTCTAACAAAAGCCAGGGGATCCCAAACTGTCGACAGGATAATTGAGTTTCCTCTATTTCCACCCTCAAAAAAATCATTCACTGCGAGATGAGAATCTGTTAATTTAAAAAACCTATTCTTACCAATTTCTCAATATTGTATTTTTACATTTCCTTATTAACGAGTGATTGCATTTTAATGATATTATTTACAATATTAAAGTACAAAATTTATCCTCCTTTCAACGGTTGACGGAAAAATATTATTTAAAATTAGAGAACCAACGTGTCGAGGAGTACCTAGCGGAGTAAAACCCCACACTTGAGGGCCGAGGGTAAGACTAACATACATCAACATGATCAATCGCGTTCAGCGTCTAGAAGATTGATGGAGCGGGTCAGTTGTTAAGCCTTACCGTTCCAGGGATGTTTCACAAAGATGAAGCTTTAGAAGGTCAACAGCCGACAAAAGAACACCTTCCAAGAGCTTTAACATGATTTCCACAGGGGTTAGCTACATTAAAAACTTATACGCACATAAGACTGAAGTTTGTTTACTCGCAAAACACCGCGATGATCAGATATTGTGTACCCAATAAGGTTTTTTGTTCTTACTGTATTCCCTACATGTGACGATGCTCTCCTCTAGTCCAAACAGACGTTCAAATAAATTCACATGGCTTTTTCCACATGTATTCCAGATTATTATATTTAAGCGGGTATTGGCTATACTATTGGGTAAATATGGAATACACGTACTGTTCAATTCTAATGACATGGTTAACAAAAAACAGCTTTCTCAATGTTTTCTTTGTGGTTCCCCATTCTCTCGATCACAGGAACCACGATATTTTGATTGGTGAAATTATTTCTATTACCCAAATCTGAAAGATGAAAATCTTATTTGAGTTTATTTTATTAGTAAATTTTTAATGCAAACGGAAAATTTCGATTGCCATGGTGCAAGATGTAGAATGATCCCAGTAAAATTAGTTGCTGTTTTTACAGTAAAAACTAAAAGGCCATATTTTTTATTTGACTTAGAAACTGTATTTTTTGGGCCGAAAACGTACGATTTTTCTGTGATGGAGCTCAAAATACTTTGATGTCTCGTTGTAAGGCGTCGGACCATTATTTGTAATTGCTACAAAATTGGTTTCGAGAATACATTTTTATTCTCACTTTTCAGAAGCAGATTTGGTAAATTACTTCTGTTAAAATCCTCTCGTTTCAACACCGATTATTTATATTCTTCCAGAAGAATAATTCCCACGTTAGAATAAATGTGGGTGCTGTAGGCTCAATTACCTATATCAAGCAACGAGCAACCTCTGTATGACAAAAATTAATTCCAGATGTATTAAGTATAAATTGTCTGAATTTCGAAAATTCAATTGTTTTTCTCAACTTCTGCGCCAGTTTTAATTGGTCCGGATTCAAATTATTTACAATCTAGTGTCCCTCAAGGTGCTATATCACCAATCCAGTTTGGCCGACGATTGCTATATACCTATTATTTATTGCTATACTAAAGCAGAGTGTAGATTTTCATGATTAAAATTAGGAAAGGGATTATAAAATGGCCATACTTGAAAAAATATAATGGATAAATATTATGCTTACTTTGTTTATAAAATTAGTCTAGAATCCCCGAACGGTCTTTTAGCTGTAGAAGAGTAGTTTATTATCATTTATTTCCAAATAGGAATAATTTAAGGAAGAATACAAAATGATCAGAACAAAAGAACAAAAAGGAAAATTCCATTCAATGACGTTGTCTCTTGGAGCAGAAGAGGTATTCGCAGGCTTTGAGGAAGTCAACGTATTTTATAGCGTCCCCGGTCCCGTAGCCCTTGACAATCGCATCGATCTCCCTGTTGCTCAGAGCTGAAACTCCGCACACTTTCGAGAGGATGATTTGAAAGTCTGCCTTGCTGATTTCATTGGAATTATTTTTGTTATATCCCTGTCAAAACATCAATAGTAGTTACTTTGACGATGATACTGGTGACGGAGAGTTAAGATAACAGTTACCTTAATAATAGTTACTATTATTAAATGTTTTTACGTACATATTATGTTGTAGGAGATACAATAAACCTCATTAAACGAAAACATTTATGGGGTTTTCAGACTTTGTCTAAATTGGAGACGTTTCAGTAATTAATCTACATAGTCAATTGTGTAATAATACAATAACTTACATTAAAAACTGCTGCCAAAGTGAGATTCACTTTGGAGCAGATCTTCTCCATAGCTTCGATAGCACATCTTTTTTCTTGAAAATTTAACGATTTTGGTTCAATAAATTCAGTTACTTTTGTGGTAGTCGTCCCATCTCCACCAGCTGCCGCCAATGAACATGGTGATTTCATGGGAGGAGGTGAAGTCGTGGTTTCGCAAGGTTTCATTTCGGGTACTTCCAGGTTTTGTTGGTGACCATTCATTTTTCTTATGAACTCTCCCCAACCTTTGACAGTAGAAAGCTCTCTATCACTGTAACACAGTCTTCCTTTCACAATAACATGATCAGGATGTCCTTTGGTTTTGATACCTTCAAATATGTTAACATCGTTATTGTGATGGTGTGATCTTGCTGAAACAACTTTTTCATATTTTCCATCCCACACAACTATATCCGCATCGGAACCCACTCCAAGGTAACCTTTTCTTGGGTACAAATTGAATATTTTAGCAGCATTGGTACTTGTAACTGCAACAAACTGCTGGGGAGACAAGACTCCACTCTCAACCCCGAACGTCCACACTATGGACATCCTATCTTCCAGGCCATTGACACCGTAGGGAATCAAGGTAAAGTTATCTTTACCAATTTCCTTTTGTGATTTATCAAACGTACAGTTTCCACTACCCACTGTTGCCAAATCACCCGCAGCAAGGCGCATCATAAGAGTTCCTGGAGTAGACGAAGTTGACCTGACAGGAGGGCAGGTGATGAGAGCTGCAGCCCTGTCGAAGTCCAACCCTGAAGAAAAACTCGTTCCTAAAGCCGCTACTATCGTTTCACCAATAAGCTTAGAGTTGCCTGCTTTTCTCCACAGTGAAATCATACTTGCTGCGGACTCACTCATCACTGGTGAAATGTATAACATGCTACCAGCATTTTCAGCAATAACGCAAGCTCTGTTAGTGGCTTCTGCTTCTATATTTTCCGATCTCGACATGGCATGACCCTCTGGTCCAACTATCCCGTTGCTCACTAAATCGGCAACAATTTCCTTTATAATTAATCCGTTTTCAGCATGAACCATCGGAATGCAGTTCAGCGACTTGCATATCTTGAACGCATTGTACAGTTCAGAATCGTTCATCATGTATTCACCAGCCATGAACATTTTAAAAGATGTCACACCATACTGAGACGCGAGAGTTTTCATATCCTGAACCACCTGCTGACTCCACCAAGTAATACCGACATGAGCAGAAAAGTCGCACACCGCCTTTTTGTCAGCGACATTTTTCCAATCCAAGAAAGCACCAAGTGGGCTTTCACCATGTTTTGGCAAAACGAGATCCATCACCGTAGTAGTGCCACCTGCAACTCCAGCTCTGGTTCCGTAGTAAAAATCGTCTTTCGGTTTAATACCACATGATTCCGCTTCTAAAAGAGTATTGGTGTCTATTCCGCCGGGAATCACGTATTTCCCTTTAGCATCAATAACTCCACATTGCTGAGGTTCGGCGATTTCGCGAGCAACTTCAACAATTTTGCCGTTCATCAGCAAAATGTCACCCATTAAAGTGCTATCAGCGTTGACAATAGTGCCGTTCTTGATGAGAAGAGGGTATCCATTAATCATAGTCGCAGAGGGTGTTTAGATTCTTTGAATAGGTACTTCAACACAAAACTAATTTCAGTATCAAACTGGTTTCTTTTAGGAACATTGAATAAGTCTCCCAGCAACTCTAAAACTCTTTGGTGTTGCATAAATTTAAAACCTGATGAAAAAAACAATGAAACTTGAGTATCATTATTACAAAAAATCTCTTTGACAGTACGTATGGTATTTTAAGATGCACCTATGAAGTTTAATTCAGGTCTACGGATGACTCTATTGCTCTTTGAAAACTGTTTATAAATAAAAAGTATTTGTAAAATGAATACTGGATATTGCTTCGCAACTTGTCGTGGTGTGAGAAAGCCACTGTAAAACCGTCACTCCTTTGCCTCACTTTTACTATAACTATATTTAACTACACCTCCCGCCTACACATACAACAAACACATAAAAATTATATTATTATATCAAAACTACATTGAAATAGGATCTCGTACTACGGTACATCTGAGTCTAAACATATCGATGAAACAGACACCCACCAATTGAAAAACGTTTGCCACGGTAGGTAAGGTAAATAAGAATGTCGACAGATCCGACCTAATGACTGTTCACAACCTAAGCCTTCAATAATCTAATGTAAGCTGTAAATTTAATGATTGATACAAGTATTTTACTTTATCAACCAATCATGCAATTTTTAAATATTATGACCATGATGAAATTGATGAGGGAAGATTAAATAGTCTTTCTCCCAACCTTCAAATTTGAGCAAGGTTGGACGGCTAGGGTATGAGAAAGTTATGTTCGACGGATTCAAGTACGCACTTGAGCAGAGTGAAAAATTTAATCTTTAGAGAACTATCTACAATGTAAACTGCAAATTTCAAGTGAATTTCATCAATATACAACCATACATAACACCATCATTGTCGGACAACTATGTTTAAGTTAATACGAAACTTTTCGCAAAGATTGAGGGGGCACAGCACTATCGATATTTATCTTAGCCGGTAGGTGTGCTCCACTTCCACATTGCGGCTGACAATCAGAACATCCGAGATGAGCAGACTCATCGGACAGCCCCTGTCACTCTGCTTATGATACAGACACTCCCGTCCCACGTCCCTTCCTCCGGACGGCGATGCACTTATTTATTTATTTTTTTGAAATACGGGCAATGCCCAATTACATATAAAGAAAAACAAACACATGCTGTCATGACACTGGGTGGATTTCGTGGATGAGAGAAGTAAAAATGGAGAAAAGAAATACAAATTAAAAAGGAAAAGAAAAAGAAAAGAAATTGAAACAGAATCACAGTTAAAATAAATCAACCTTATAGCACTTGGTGAAACAGCTGGTATTTAAAGCCTGAGGGGATTGGTTGCTGAATAAGTCGAGGGATGGGCTGAAGGCCAGGAGTTGATTAGCCAGCCGAGGGAGTCTGTTGATGGGTTGGTGACTTATGTAGTTTGTTGGAGAGAATGCTGATTTAAACAGAGGTGAGTGACGAGAGTGATATGCAGGTATGTTGAAGTTGAGTTCAGCTAGCAAAGTGGGGCAGTCAACGTGGCCAGTTACCAGGTTCCGGAGGAAGCACATATGCAATACATCCCGACGGGTCCCGAGGGCCACTAGGGCACAGCGCTTCGCCATTTCTTGGGGGCTATAGGTGTCGAATGGGACTCGCAACTTATACCCTACATAGCGGAGAAATCGTCGCTGCACCCTGTCCAGCTGTTCCTTATGAACCTGGTAGAGAGGGGACCATACCACGGAGCAGTACTCCATATGCACTAGTTCTCTTCTCGGTCTACTTCAACCGCATCATGGCGTAAAATGAGACACCCATGAATCCGTAGCACTGCTATACTATGTGATCCACGTCATTACCAGGACAGGCAAGATCCCACGACAACTTCAAAACACAGGAACTTAGAGTCGCGGGAAGGTCCCGAAATACCCCTTGAAACCCATTCTACCCATTGATATAGGGAATTCAGAGCACTGCTGGAGTTATTTTCCAAGCATTAATTCATGCTAAGCCGCAAAAAATGCAGCAGATGTGCTGGGGTTTGGAGCTTGTGTAGTCGACTGGTAAAATCAAAACAACTGCTGCCTGCAACAGAAACAACAAACAAAAAACGCATGTTAATTCAGAATGGTTTAAAACTCAAAAAATTAGAAGAAAATTTTGATTTGCAAAAAAATTGTATAGTTACCCGAACAATGCTTTTGCTGCCTGTAGATAGAATCGGAATCAATAATTGACCTAGACAAAAACTCCCTGTTCTTGTACTTGATTTGTCCAAAAGAGGATTTCATTGCAACTATTTTAATGGATTTGCACTAGTTTATGCAAGTGTTTTTTGTAATTCCTCATCTTTCCATATCCACATATGCGTTGCCATTCTTTATATATCAAAGTTCAAGAACTTAGGGCTAACGAATAAACCTGCATAGACCGGGTGGGCTCTTCTACTCTTAAAAACGATATAAATCAATGACTATGATTTGAAAAAAAATTTCACTCCTCGATATTTCCTTTTAGAGTTGGCAAAAAGTGAAGCCGGGATTACAGACATATCCTGAAACGAAAACCTACAAAATTTCGTGAACCAGAACTCAATAGCGATCGAAAGATCACTATAGAAGTAATTTTAGCTTGTGGGGTGATCAAACTGTCTTCCTCGGCTTCCCTCCGAAAGTAAGAATGAGAAAATAATCCATCAAGGATTTTCAGGTTGCTCAGATTCATTGTAAATTTTTGATTGATGATCAATTGAACTAATGGGGCGCATTTGTTGAGAAGTGAATCAGTAAATACTTGTTAAAACCCTTATTAGTCTCTCTGTTAATGTGAACGATCCGGTGTTCCCTTGTCCGATACAAAAATTTCAAAATGCATCCCCTCCCAAGTACGAAGAAAGCGAAATAGTTTGCCTTCCCTTTATCACGATTTGAGGTGTTGTGTTTAGTGTTCGAGAAGGGCGTTAAATTGAATCCCATTGAAAAGGTTTCGAAGGCTTCAAAACGTTCTTTTATTTCCTTTTCGCTTCGACTTAGAGCGAAAAAGGGAAACTCAATACAATAAATCCTCAAAGGGCGCTTTTCAGGTGAGTTTCCTATTCCTGGGGTTCTTTTTCGCATTGGAACTGATGTTCCTTCCGACGCAGCACAACAGGCATGAAGTTATACTGGTGGAAACCACAACCTGTATTGGTTAAGAACTGTCAATTTTGATTTGATTCATCTTCACTTAGCATTTTCTAAGGTAGATATGTGTAATGTATAGCAGTAGCATACGTACAAAATAAACTGTAATGCTACGAATCAAAAAACTGGCTAACCATCAAAATGCAAAAGCAAGTTTTTCAAAATGACAATTTAATTGCCGAAACGCTGACCACACCGACGCCCAAAGTACTGCAACAAACAAAAAACTTCCCGAAAATGGCCTTATTCGAACCAACAGAAAAAAACGCTGCAAATTCTTTCATTGGGGTTTATATCATTCAATTGGCTTGCGTTCATGATTTGAATTTCCACTAAGCTTTGGAGTGTGCGTGTTTCACAGGTGATAAAGCGATTATTGAATTTCAGGAGGCACACAAATATGATCAACTGATCAATCCAAATAGGTATTTTGGTTGAGAACAGATTTACGTGCTCCATGCATATCTCCTGAAATTCAATAATCGCTCTATCCTGTGAAACACGCACACTCCGAAGCTTAGTAGAAATTTAAATCATGAACGCAAGACAATTGAATAATAAACCCCAGTGAAAGAATTTGCAGCGTTTTTGTATTCACTCTCAGAAATCTCTAGAACAAATAGAAAGGAACCGGCAACTTCGGTAGTCATTTCGATGTCAAGAGGTCATTTTTTTCTGTAGAACTTGAACCTGATGCTGTTTGCCAAAGATGCTTTGTGATTCATGAACATATAGAAGACCTTTTTACTTCAAACACCCATTCATGTTCATGTTCACTTGCAAGACCCATCTAGAGCTCGAACTGATTTCACACAACGCTCGGGATGGTCATTCGAATCATTGAATTGGTTTTCATAAAATCAAACGAAACACTACATTATTAAACATTTAAAATTATTTCCTGAATCTGATTAGAAAAAATTCATGTTGTTCTCTTCGATAAAAATTGATTTAATAACATTGTTATTTTAGGCTAATTAATTTCCGGAAGTCCAAATGTTTTTCAGTTTGTAAAGAATGCATTTTTAGAAAAAGTGTTGATGCATGTTGGATTTAAATACATAAATTTAGCTTAGAATGATGATCAGGCATCTGAAATCACGATTACTACAAAGGGAAAAGATATTCAAGTTGAAAACATGTAATTTTTTTCATGGAAATTTTTTTTTCAATTATGGGGCCAAGGCTTTGTTTACAAAGCAGGTTATTTTAACCCATTGGAAGATAGAGTCAAAATCAGATAGCTAATGGGAGCCTTGAACGCGAAGTCAAAGAAGGGAATTCAGGGCCGCCGGTAAACAAAGATAACCTACGAATCATTTCTAATAACTGCAAATAAATTTTGTGGTGGAAATCATATAACCAGGGGGGCTATCCAACGATCCTAATAATTTTAGGTGTATGATGAGTATCAAATCAGGATTTTGTGTTTTTAAGCACTCTTCCATTCTCTTGCTTGCATAGAAGCTGGAAAGAAGCACTTTTCCCAGCGGGAAGGTTCGGTGTTAGTTTTCCACAACAACGGCGTTGTCCAAGACATTATTGCTCAATAAAGGAGCACTAGAAAATACTGTTCTACCCTCTCAAGCTCACGGGGACAGGACTGGAAATGGCCCGGGATATTCCTTCAGGTAGGTTCAGAAATGGCCCTGTTCTAGCAGTGGTGGTGATGTCGGAATCGTCAATAGTTTTTCCAGCTGTATCACAACGTACTCTACGAAGAACTCTTCAAAGGGTTTGTCCGAATTCCACGGATTTACACAGGTAATGGGGATCAAACCCCGATTACATTTCTGCGTAGACTCACACATACTACGTCATGCACGTGAGAATACGGCGGCCAACTGAAGCCAGAGTCTCTTTTTCTATTGGGAACTCCAGAATCGAAAACAGCATACAATTTTAAGCTGATCGGTTCATAGTTAATGGAGTTTATAGCAAAAATCAGAAAAAATGCTGATAACACATTTAAAGTGAAGCAGAACGCCACCAACCTCACCATTTTATTTCAATCTGTTCTCAAGTTATGATTTTTTAATTGTTTTTTGAGGAAACTACATTTTTCCCAAATGAAACCTACGTTATTTCACTTTAAAACAATATACAACAACGTTCGCCCACATTTTCGGGTGCAGCGTTAGGTTCGCTATACGTTCACCGCACATTCATAATAAGAAACGAACTACTTACTAAAGACCGTAACTTCGGTTCAAACATCCGAAAAAACTTGTTGACATCCTGAAAAACTTCCAGTTTGAAGGGGAAAAAACGTAGGCAATCTCGAAAATAGGAGTACCCAGTAGTTTATTCCTATCGGAGTCATCGAGAACCAGTGTAAAAAGATCATGGTTAAAAAATGGCAGTTAGCTGAACTCCCTCGAAAAAGGTTCTTTTCACCATTCACATCCATTTCACCTTTATGTCAATTGTATACCTCAAACCATGGCAATGAAAATGGGAACTTGGAAGAAGAAAACCTTCAACTCTTGTTAGGTTGAGAACGGGACATGATTTGTTCAATAGTAGTTTATTCTTATACCAATATGCGAATTCACAACTCAGTGAGGAATGCAGAATTTTGGAAGATGTAGAGCATACCCTGATGGAGTGTGGAATATGTGATCAAATCAGAACATTTTCCTAACTGCTGCAAGACCCGGGAACATCTGCAACATCTTTGTTGGAGAAAAAACCTACATGAAGCCGATTACGCTTTTGGAATGTTGTAAAAAACACATTTGATTTCCCTTTAAACATCAAATTTCTTATTTATTATTTTTTTCTACTATAATGTATTACGTAAAATGGTGCGCTTGGCGATATGGAAATACATCCACGCCAAAAATAAAGGGAAAAATAGAAAGTATTTTCAGAATCTTGAATTTTCTTTTTCAACGTTCAATGTTGAACTGCTTGCGGTCTTTTGGAGTTCGTTTTTTGATTATGAATGTTCACTAGACGTAAAGGAAATTAACACTCAACTCAAAAATGTGGTCCAATGTTGAAAATGTAGTCTTAAGGAGGAAGAACATGGGCTTTTAAGGAAAAATGGTTAAATTGGCTATCCCCAATCGTCCTTAAAATGTTCGCATGTCCTAAGCAAATGAGACTGGCCAGATTTCACGTTTGCGCTTGCAAAAATGCGTGGAAAGGGTCAAAAAAAGAACGGTTGGATAGAAGGAGATGAAGGGACATTAAGGAGGTTAAGATTAAGTTGAAAACAGTCGCTGTATTGCGTAGAGGAAACATAAACCTATACTTCCCCTCGTGATATAACGGCAAAGTGAAAACGTAAAATTGGATAATATGGTTGGCAATACGCCAAAGAACGATAAGCTCTAACTTGGATAAAATACTGGTAAGAAATATTATACCTATCGTGGAAAAGCCCCTGAGAAAAAACCTCCCCCTCCCCATTTTCAACTGACTTTTAAGAACTTGGCAGTAAAGCCTTCAGTTCGAACAGTACGAGTAATTAGCAAATTTTATCTCATTCAAATTCCAATGTTTCCAATCAAACCAGATGTATAACACTACAGTCATTTTGGATTTTATGTCTTGTATTTTGTGCAAAAATCTGGTAATTGTCGTATGAGTTTTCGTAATTCCCATTAGGGTTTCTTGTTTTTGTCTTATTACGTTTAATAAAAGTTGTTAAATATTACAAGTTCAAAAAGATGAGAGGGGACTAGGATCTTTGCATCACGTTATATAATCACTAAAGAGTAGAATTGACTGGCTGCAATATTAGAAAAAATCAAGATTGCGAAAGCTTTCATAATGAGAATATAGTTTGTTATTGATCGGGGGATGGCATCAATGAATTTGACGCCAGCGGCTTTTTGAGATGATGTTGTGTACAAAATACGTGGATGTATACATAAATGCGTGTATGATTAAAAGAGTACCCATTTCAGGGAGGAAATATTCTTTAATGAGATTTTAGATGGACCATTGTAGCAGACTCCTTCACTTTCCGTGTTCAGTGGATTCCTCACATTTGCTTGGCACGAACCGTACACTCTTTTCCTTACACAATACCTGCAAGACTGTATGCTGTTCCAAAATAAACCATTGAATCGTGAGCCTTAAAATGGTTAGAAGTTGAATCACGCGCGACACCTTCTGACGTCTGAATTTATATTTCATTTACCCGGAACGAGAGGGAGATGATGCGGGCTCCGCCTTCGTGGTCTTGACATTTCAATTTGTGCCGGGAGCATGAAAGGGTTGTTCTCCTTTACCTTCCTTAGAAATCTTCACTTAACTCTTTGGCCCGCCTTTACTTTTCTCGTGTCATATTCAAATAAGCCATTTGGTCAACATCACGTTTGAGATGTTTTGTTTCTTCAATTTGTTCGCAAATATAACTATTCGCAAATTTCGAGAGCGAAAGCTTCGATTAATCGTTATAACCCTAATTGGGATCTAATAAAAAATAGTCACAAAAATCGGTTAAGAATCCCAGGCGCGCGAGGCGTCGGCAAAACTTATCAAACACACGCTACAGACATACTCCTATAGTTTTGGTTTATTATTTTCAATAATAAACCTTTGTAATAGATCAAAAAAACAAATTTTAACCCCTCAAAATTTATTGTTCAATTTAAAGATCCGTAGAATCGGAAAATGTACAGTATATTACGGCATTTAGAATTTAGAAATCAGCTTTTATTTCAAATAAAGGGCCTAGTAAAGGTTGGCGTTCAAGGAGTCATATTTAGACAAACTCAGTCAACAGGCGTCACACTAAACGGCTAATGAAGCAATATTTATCACCGCCCACCCCCTTCAGCACTTGTTGTTTTACGTTAAACAATGAGAAGAATTCAAGAAATTAATAGAGTGGGGTAAAAGAACCCGCCTGACGGTCGTCGCGAGCTTTTCCCAAAAACTTCTGGAACTCCCGAATCCAACGGGAAAAGGCAATCGGTCAACCTTAAAAGGTACAATCAAACCGTTAAATATTGAAAAAATCGAGATTTCTAAATTTTTTTAAACTGAACACAATTACGCATATTATTAACTGATTATTTCATTAAATCAAAATACTGCATTTTTGATATGATATGCGAGGAAAGTAGATTTGTCTCAATCATTTAGTTGCAGCGGCTTCGTGACAATGACAGACATCAGTTCCGCATTTTTTTGAAGGCTCTTCGACTGTTGCAGGAACCGTAGCTACAGGGACTTCGCTCATCTTCTTGAATTCCCCGTTTTCCGCTGTTTCAATCGTCCCTGGAACAATTTTTTTCAAATTTTTTCGGACAAATTCAATCCCACCATAGGGATACAAGGCGTTTTTCTCGTGCACGAATTGCCTCCACTGTTGTAAAGGTTCAGGAGTTACGAGTCTCACACGAAAATTCAAGTAGCTGATTTTCCTGAAATTTATTAATTAATATGTTAAAGTAGGTAATCGTTGTTATTGCCGATTAATTATAGAAATTAACTCATCACTAGTCCTTTCGTCCACAACACGTCTCTGATGGTTTCTAGGCTCATTGTGCTAATAATAAATACTTTGGGTTAGAGGAGCGTGGTGAACTCGACATTGGAAACTAAACAAAAGCTTAATAAACGGCAAATACTTCCATTAATTTTGGATTTTTCTCGTAGATGAGTTCTGTATTTATGATTAGTACCTATAGAAATGATGGGGTGGACAAATTTAGATAGCAATAGATAATATGGGGGCATTATTTATAAGTTTTAGAAGCGACCTAATTTTCCTTTTCCTATATTTCAAAATGTATAGGACCCTTGTATTCGACAAGAATTTGGGATGTTTTTCCAAAAATTAAATTCGTGTAACCTAGATTCGTTATAGTAGGTACTACGTAATCTAACCTCAGAAAGCTCAATAAATATACGTCATGATTTTGCCCAGCCAATGAAAAACAGGAAGATTCGTTGAACTGAAATAACATTTAGTATTAAAATGCTCATTTGGGTGATTCAACCAGAAAGGTCGAATCTACCATTAAACTTTTCAGAAAAGCGAAAGTAACTACCGAATTCGGAAGAAAAATAGGGAACGTTCGTCCAACCTACTTGAAGTAAATTGTGCACCCACTCAAACATGACCAAGCTTAATTATTATAATAAAAGTAATTCAGAAATTGCCAAAATGAGAGTTTGGAGACGGAATGTAATCCCAGTACATTCGTTTGTTAATAGAATGACTTAGGGAAATTCGCTCGTACGGTCATGCTGCCTATTTTCTATTGTTCTACGTTTTTAGACAAGAAAATTACAAAACAGGTTCTGATTATTTGAGTACCATTTTAGTAAATACTGTAGGAAGTTTGTACATACTCACTTTACTGTTGGAATTTGAATGACTCGACCAATAGGCATAATGAAAGCACCTTGCGTCCTTTGGTAGACGTTGTCTAAAGTTCTTTTCATGTTCTCATCAAATTGTTCTTCTTCAGCCGTGCGCTCGAGCTCCTGAAGGTCCATCATTCCGAATTTGGGGATAAAGCAACACGATGGATCATAGTTGAAGTACTTTTCCGTTGACAAATCATCTTCACAAACAAAAGGAGAAGAACATGGTAGAACCTCAGTTAGGAGGTTGAAATTGATATATTATCGCTTTAGATAAAAAATATTGCTAATAAGATTTGTTTTGATCTTTTGAAATATTGCTGCAAGAACTGTTTTTTACAGTCGTAAAAGTAAAAATTGGGTTAAGGATGTTAGTATGGTACGAATTTCTCATCATACAAAATTTAATTGCTGAACTTACAAGGCAAACAACAGGGATAAAATTAGACACATCAATACTTGATGCAATTGATCTGCCGAACAGATACTCAATTAATAGATCTTCCAACTTATAGATCTTCAAAAGTTCAGCGGATCGAAGTATCTACTAAGGTTCAGTAGACAACTCCACAGGGTGCCCCAGGAGTTATGCACAATCCGACTCCTACGTGTTCTACAACTCATTTCCGACCAAAAATGTCTCGTAGCAATTTTTTGCCAGAGGCCTCGTTTCTGAGCTATTCGCGATTTAAGATTTTTTTCGTGTTTTCGATCTTATGTCATTAAAACTTTCATAACTCCCTCAATTTTGGAGATTGCTCAAATTTGATGACTCCATTGGAAAGAGTGTGAAATTTTCTATCTATTTGAGGTCAGAAACCTTTTTAAAAATTGCATTGAAGATGTGCGATTGCTACGCGAAATGGCCGTTTTGTCAAAATCTTGAAATCGCCTGTTTTTCATCTCGCCTAGAAACCCCATGAATGCTTGACGCAGAACTGTGCAGGCCTAGTAAAACGTGGCCCAAAATGTCAGCTTTCCAACGGCGTGGTCGTTTTGGTTTTTAAAAATATTTTTTGTTAAGGAAATGGAGTTTAACTGCAGAAAAACGTGTATTTTCTGTAAAAATTGAGGTTTTTCCAAAAGTCTTGAAGATGAATGCAACTCATTGCAGTCGGAAATAAGTTGTAGAACACGTAGGAGTCGAATTGTGCATAAGTCCTGGGACACCCTGTATCACCAAAAAAAGACTGAATGTTTGAAAATTGCGAGAGCTACGGAGGAGGCATTGTCTTGGTCAGGGGCCAGGATATGCAATGACCCGCACAACCCCCCGGTCTTGAAGGAGGGGTTGCTTTGTGCGCCGTGTATTGTCGACCCCAATCTGGTTCGGCCGCAGCATTGGGTGTTGCAATGTTGATAATTTGTTGTTTCTGACCAAAGTCAGTTTTAGTAAAATGTTTATTGACTCGAACATGTTATCCAGTTGTTGGAGAATGGTAAGATATTGGGGTTTAAATCGAGTTCATACAAAGAGTTACAGTTTAAACAAGATTGTTAAGGTTTAAATCAAAAAATAAGTATTTAAAAATGAAAAATTAAAATGAGTTTAATGAATGAAAACGTTCGTTTGTGATCAGCGTCTACGGCGTTTCCAAGCTGTCCAGCCAAAGTCAGGATAATCGAAGATCCGAGAGACAACTATTGTTTGTGTTCATTTACGATTGATTGCGATGATTTGCTTTCAGTTGAGAAGCTATACCATAACTGAGTATGTTGACATGATTTTTGTGTACGGTTTTACCAATGGTAATGCTTCTGAAGCAGCAAGGGAGTCACACTCCTCCTGCGTACAACTCATACTCTAGTGAACACGTCGGATAGTATGATTATAAGATATTGGTAGATATTATAGTTTATGTCACTGATCCTTCTTTATCTAGTAAACTATCTGTTTTTTGTCACTATGGTTTTGGTTATTACTACTAGCTATGTTCAACAGCTATAGCGCACCATGATGAACGGGAATATGCAATAGGGAAAACCTCGCTGAAGGAAATACAGCGAGGAAAGAGACGAAAGGAACGGGTTTATGTTGGTCATTAATGATATGGAAGACCTTTTTTCGTAGTTTAACAGATGCAGTTAAACACCATTTCCTTAACTAAAAATTTTTACAAACCATATGACTACACCGTTGGAAAGCTGACATTTTGGTCAAGCATTCATGGGGTTTCTAGACGATTTCAAGATTTTGACAAAACTGCCATTCCGCACATGTTCAATGCAATTTTAAAAACGTTTTCTGACATCAAATAGATAGAAAATTCAACGTTCTTTCCAACGGAGTCATCAAATTTGATCTATCTTCAAAATTGAGGGAGTAATGACAGTTTTAATGACACAAGATCGAAAACACGAGAAAAAAAAATCTTAAATCGCGAATAGCTCAGAAACGAGGCCTCTGGCAAAAAATTGCTACGAGACATTTTTGGTCGGAAATGAGTTGTAGAACACGTAGGAGTCGGATCGTGCATAACTCCTGTATATCATTTTACCATTATCTTGTTGATAAAGATTCTCATTCATTGTAAATCATGTACAGGTATGAAGTGTGTCATTCGTTCTTGAGGAGGTAAAGACGTTTCTGGAAGGGCGTGTACAAAAATAAAATATTTATTTTGCAACGACAACCTGTTTAATTACTTAGCTGTGAACAAAACCTAGATTATTAAATTTAAAAGCACCATAAAGAATAGTGGGAGAAGCCGCTTTTCCAAGGTTATGCAATTTCCAGGTAGTCCCCATCCGGTTTAGAGGGTCTAGGGCTAGAAGATGGATGCCATTGAGATGAATGAGGACGCTAATTACGTTCAACCCAGACCACCCATTTTCTCTTTTGGAAAGTTAACATTGGGGCGCTAGGAAGCTTAAGCTCCCCGTTCAGCTACACTGTACCGCAGCTTTGTTTTCTACGTTATTTCAGAAATCCAAAGGATGTCTGAAGACCCACAAAGATGAGTGCTAGACTTGGTTTAAAGGTTGAGTTTTCCTGTTGATGAATTAAAATCAATTGGTTTCTATTAACTTGAAAAATATGAAGAATTGACGTACGAACCTACACCAAAAGGAAGAGTTGTTCTACTGTGCTCATCACTGAGTTTTCCCAGTGTGGTATCTTGAAGGGCTTTCTTGAAAGAGGCCAAGTAGGGGTTGAATAACGATGTCTTGGCACCGGCTAACTTAGTAAGCTGTTTTCTTGCGCAAACTTCAGCACACCGCTTGCACTAAGGAAAGCGAATATTATTCATAAAAAAATGAAATGCGTAGACTAAAGAACTGTTGTACAAAAAATTGCTAATATTAGTAATTAACTAGAAAAATTGGTTTTATTTATCTGAAATCTGATGATTTGCTTGTATAATTTTTAAAATATAAATGAATGCGTTCACTACATTCAAATTCAAAAACTTCCGTTGCAAAGTTTATCTCGTTGAGTGAACATCTAGTTCCTTTTCAGTATATACTGTCTCTTCAATAGTATTTTTTCTCTTTTTCTATTGCCTAACCGGCTCTTTCCGGTTTGGCGTTTGGTAGTGCGTAGATATTGACGACCATTATCTTCAACAGTGGCTGTGCGATGTGTTTGCAAGATTCTTTCTCGCCCAAGAAGACAAAAAATTCTTCCGAATGTGAGATGCTCTATAATCCATCGTGCACTCGTTTGAAATCAATAGAAAATATAGGAAATCGAGGAAGGAGGTAAAAGATAGGTGGGAGTGTGACGGTTGCAGGAATGTCTCCAAGAACGTGACGGCTGACATTGAAAGCTCCGATGATGAAGAGATTATAGGGTCTGCTAATAATGCACCAAACGCTGTTTCGAGTGGACAGCAATGCGAAAAATCGCTAACTTGATTAACGATCTTTCTTAACAGGGGATGTTCGAGACTTGAAGATTTAATCAGTTTCATGAGTGCGAAGCTTAACAGGTTTGCGGACGAAATGACGGATCCTAACTCTACCGTAGCCCAGTTGCCAAAGTGGAAGAATAGTCTCGAGACTGATGTTGGTGAGCAACAGCATCGATTCGATTATCTGGGACGAGAGTTGGGAAGTTCCAACGTTAAGTTGCATGGTACTCCGGGGTCTGTTGATGAAGTCTGTGTTGAAGTTGTGGGAAAGTTTGCCATGGAAGTTGGTGTTGAATGTGGTTCAATATACGAAAACCATCAAAACTGTATACTCTACAAGCCTTTAGAAGATCCCCTTACTTCAACAAGTCAGATCGATTAGGGACCAAATTAGCCACAAGAGCCTTCAGCTGATCACTGGCCTGAGTACTTTGTGATTGAATTCTAGATATCCAAAGACACTTGGATGGCGTCTTCTTAAATATAGGTCCGTGAACACCAAACATTACTGGTCCCTTTCTTCGAAACAGAAGGTGATATCAAAACTTATAGCTCATGAAGATCTGCACGTCAGACAGTGGGTCATTCTGTATCCTCTAATAGGTATATGATTGGGGATGTGCCAATAATCTCGGCACCTTGATCAATCATATCTAAGGGGATTATATTTTAGGATTCATCATCAAAAATTCGAAATTTCAAAAACATTCGATGGAAGAGAGTAATTTTTTGTTCGATTTGGATAGGAATTAGTTCTGTTAATCAAATGAGGCTGCCAGGATTAATGTACGAACATGTTCGCTCCCCATTCGAAAAATAGAGAAACATTCCGAACCCGACGTGTGCTAAACAGTTAGTCAACAGTTTAGTTGTGGCGATGTACAGCTCTTAATGATTATTTTCCATATCAAACCTTTGTAATCAACAAAGAAACAAATTTTTTTACACCGCCGTAATTTGGTACACCGTCCAGTATCCGAAGCTTTTCTTCGAAACCGTTAGACGAAGAAAAAAGAGGAGGGTTATCTAATGCAAAAATAATAATTCTTCGAGCAATAATTTGTAGCGTTTTCAATTTATCTTCTCAAGTTTCAGGTGGATTTCTAACTGTTTCCATGAGTACCCAGGAAGCTGTATCCCTGGGTGTACTGGAGGGTTATTAAACAAAGGAATCATAAACCTTTGTGTAAAAATTTGAATTGTTATATGTAAATTACTTATGGTATGAGAAAGTCAGCTTGCTCACGTTCTCTACAGGTCGTTCTGGTAAAGGTGACGCCTCCATTTATTCAACTTTTAATTTTAACACTTTTCTGGACGTTCTTACAGTTGTTGGTAGGATTCGAAATATTATACCTGAACCACAAGTTTACACATCTACAAAAATACTCAGTCTGTATCAATGTTCAAGAGAATATCAACTTGTCAACCAAAAAACAATTGGTTGTCGAATAAATCTAAGGAGTGAACGAAATGCATGGGGAAAGATTCCTGTTGTCATTTTTTCAAATTGTAAGTTGTAAAGGTAATCCTTCGCACTCTTTTTTTTTTTTTTTTTTTTTTTTTTTTTTTAATAGAGAATTTGACCAACTGACAAACAAAGGTATTCAAAAGATAGGTGTTTTGTTTTCACAAAGTAGAACCCAACCCTCTCACATAAAATCAAGCTTTACTCTTGCTTTCCAAGTTTTAGAGATGCTGATCCGTTCCCATGTCCGACTCTGTCAATTTTTTTCACGCCCGAAACTGAATCAAGTTTCAGTACGATTCTGATTTCAGACAAAAAATTAAATTAAATATTATTAAATATTGTCCACAATTTCTTGCCATGGGATGAATTCAAACAAGAATGCGCTGGCAGTTTTCATAAAGTCGATTCCTTATGACATACCCACTGGATTTCTTTCTAACCAAGGAGATGGTTCGGCGTCGTTTTCAGAATGATGTCCTGAAAGATTTATGGTGACTGGTGGATGAATTAAGTGTTAACAGGAGCAAAAACGCAACTAGGTGGAATTTCATGAAATAACCATCAAATATTTAATAGAGTAGTACGGCTGCTACATCCAAGATTTTAAGAACAATGATAGCTCCAAGTGTTGACTTGATACAACGTTACACCCCGTTGGCGATAACAGGGTGGAACTGAGCCTCCGGCCAAGCCTTTATGCCTTCATAACGGTTTTATGGGGGTCAGTCCATGCGTTATTTCGGAAGTGATTACCCTCCCTAAAGTCATTTGATACCCTCTCTACCCTTTCACTCCCATTCGCTCTCCTGACCGAAGCCCAGAGGTAATGATTTTTTTGCTCAAATTACACAATGCGAACTGCTCAAACGAGCCACGAGCTCACAATTTAGTCCGTTGAATCTGGGAAATTTTTTAGTAACCAATAGATTTGATAATATAGTATGGATATAACATAAATCTTAACCCCTTTACAAGTAAATGGAGTCACAAGAAATGATAATTACTTGAGACGCGTTTGAAATCGTAGTAAAACAATACTAATTCTTGACGCTTGGTGCACACTGACGCCCCCAGTGTACAGATGCTCTTAATTCCTGAGCAAGAAGTACGAGTACAGTACGAACTCCATGGATGCTGAGACAGGAAAACTTGAATTTTATTCACTTCCTGGGTTCGAATCTGAAAAGGAACTTTTGATGTGATAGTGGGGGGGGGGGGGGGTGCCAGCAGAGAGAGCTATGAAGACCAAGAAGGGAAATGGTAGACGAAGGCTTTTTGGAACTCTTAATAATTAGTTATTCAAATTTTGATAATTTAAATGATTTAAAATTAAAAACTGGTAATCTATCCTGATCAGCAGATTTGCTGAGGTTTAGTGCTGATTTATTCAATATGCCAATGAAAAGAAATTTTAAATTTACTGTGTTGGAGAGTGCTGGGATGAAATGAAGGAATGTGGAGTAGTAGGTTCTCCTTGCCCGCCTCGGCTGTTCAGAAATCAAATTTCGGTTGTGTAGTGTGATTTAACGAATGTTTGCAAAACATCGTTAGCAGAAAATAATTTATGTCACCCATTCGACTGACTACCCCAAAGCAATTTCTGTCCTTTTAGCCAAGCAGATTTTATTATGAAATGTACTTTCTTTTGCCGCAGCAAATGAATTTGCTAAAGGCGCTGCTCTTTTTCCCTACCTACCGTGGTATCCAACGTTTTGCAAGAGTGGTCATATTTTGTTGCAATATAACATTAGGAACCACTCCAATCAAGTGTGTGAACTTTGTAGCCATTTAAGAAACTAAAATTAGCAAACACAACTCCGGAACGGAGCTCTGTAGGCGTAGTACAGTTTATTGCCACATGAAGAACCTGTCTGATTTGATAACTGAGCTTTGTTGTTAATTTTGTTCTTACTCCACTTAATGCAGATATTTGGTGCTTTGTCTCTCCGGGTGTGGTAGAGTATAATTGTAGGTACCACTTTCTTGACAGTACCAACAGAATTGATTAGACAAATATATTGCTGTACTCTGTGATGTGTACGAAGATCAACAAGTTAAGAAGATAAATTCCAATAAAAACAGTTATTTCGTATCGATTTCATTTTCCAATTGTAGAAACTATGATGAAAAAATGTTGTGCAATATGTCGCTCTTCAGGACAATATAACAAGTACGAACCTTTATTAATCGCTCCGTTTCAGAAGCGGTACACAAGCGAAAATAAGTTACTCCACCCTTCTGTCCATTCCCCATTAATTATCTCGTTTCGCTGCCCCGTTCCGAATCAAACGTTTTCAATTCCATTAAAAGACGCGAAGTGGGAAGTGACGGCGGTGCGGTGGGGAACCCAATCAACAAAAGTTTTCAGACCTATCTCGCGGGCTTGAGGGACCTGACAGCATTTAAAGCGTTTGGTTGGTTTGAATACCCCAACGCCCGTTCTGTTTCCGCTCATTGTTCTTGTGCGATTTACCTAGGAGGCTCGACAACAGAGTTTAAACAAACTGGAAACTATTCCAATTTAAACTCTCTTCTGACTATTAATGGAAAAGTCGTTTTAATATGATTTTTTAAAGAGTTGGTGTTGACTGATATTGGCTAAATGAAGATCGATCCTTCAACCTTTTCTGTTGTCTTCTTCGTCACAACCTACCAAATCAGTTTATGTTTTGCTGTTCTGGGTACCTATTGATTCATAATTCTTTTATACAGTGTTATCAAAATATTTCACATATAAAAATGCACTTAGAACGGCAGAAGTTTCTTTCTTTTTTTCAAGTTTTTATTCTTTTATTTCATTTTTATTTATTTTTAAGAACTCCAAAGTTGTTTATTCATTTTTTTCAAAACCATTAGAAAAATGCAAATACACTAGATTATAAAATCAGGGCGACACCAAATCCCGCAGGTAGGAACTTCATAATCTTTAATATTGCCTACATGCTCCTAGAGCCTTATCACTTCAGTCTTCAGGTCTGAAAGAAGACCGGAGGTCTTAGGGAAGGATTGTTGAATGGCAGGCTAATGTCTCATAACAGCGGCGTATAAGGGAGAGGTTCCATCACTGTTTGACAGAATTATTTGTCTGAACAGGATGCTTGTATGGGGCCTCGGGTAAAGAGATTAATGGAAGAAAGGGTGCTCATGGGAAAACGTTGGTGAAAAAACAAAAACAAAAAACAATACTATGTTGTAATTCATTAAGCACATTCTCTGTATCCATCTGCCGCAAGTACTGAAAAGCATACGTGGGTAGCTCTTTCTCTATTTCAATTGCAAAGGTGGGTCCCATAGAATGCCTCTAACAGAGGTAGGACCGAGCCACGCTTAAACCTGAAGGCTCTCGTACAACCGGCACACTGGTGGTCATTTACTGGGGCTGTAGAAGAGCAGTAGGGAAAGGACAATGATTAAGAAGATAGAGAGGATGCAAAGGCGTAATCAGGCATCTACCTAAGTTACCTCACTTGGCAACCTACTCCCCATCGTCGCTTCACACAAATTAACACTAATTTTCTTCTACAATGAACAACTGGAGATAGTTCCCACCATTAATTCTTGCAATACCTAACTAATAATTGGATTTGATCGATGTACTGCAAGAGACCAAAGGGTTTTTACCCCTTTTCTTCTTCTCGCACATCCGTGTACAATTGAAAGGTCATTTAGCTAGTTGAGAAGGGCATAAACATGATTGAAAAATTCAAAAATTGTTTACAAACAAATTATTATTTATTTAATTTTATTTGCCCTTTACATTTATAGACTACTAGAGGATTGGCCATTACCATGACCATTTTATTGTGATTTGTTTTTTGTGACAACTCCGACGAGCGATCGTGTACAAATGCCGAGCGCAGTTGTCATCGAGCGAAGTTTTTCTTTCCTTTACTGGAAGTGCAATTGCTGGTTGTGCAATTTGACAGCGGTCTGGTACCAGATTAAATAAAATGTAAACGCTGTACAAAAAATGTGTACAAAATGGTACGTGGAAAAATGGAATTTGAGGAAGTAAATGGAAAATATTTTGTTGTCCTAAATTCTTCGAAGCATTTTTGACGTTTTACAAAACAGGGTCAACAGGATGCCCTTTGTTTAACATAGCATTTACCATACTTTTGTTCATGATTGCTTCTGTCTGCATCGCTCATGTAAAATTATCGTTGACCTCAATAGAACCCCTGAGAGGATGGTAGATACCCCTGGCTGGAGGATGCTGGTAGCTAGGTCTTTTTTCTCTTCAATCCTTTTTCATGCTAGTGTTTCGTACAGAAATTTCCTTTCAAAAGTACTTGTTGCCTGAGATCGGACATACCTTCGTTTTTAAAAAAACGGACGACAAGGTCACCCATAATGTCGAGCGAGTTCATTTTTTTCCATTGCTGTACAACAAGCAGCATAATATGCTTTAAAACATATTATGTTTTATTCAACGTGCACAAGAAATGGATATACTCACAGATATTCCATTTGATGTATTACCGATGGATGTGTAGATGAAGTCATACACGCAACACCGCGTAATGACCATGGGTAATTGGGCACTTCCAATCTCCTTTTTTCCCCGGGGTGACTTTTCTGAGTTTGAGGGATTTAACGTGATTTGTCCGGAGTTCCCTTATCTTAGCAGTAACTCTCCTGCAGTAACTCAAGAAAACATTATTTCTCGAATGTTCCTCAATTAAACAATATTGCTCGACGTACGTGTTTCTCAACTTCATGTATGACCTCAAGATGTGTATTAAGATTCAGTCCATCATATTTTTCGTAACAGTACGCCCAACACTCAAGATGAAAATAGAGTGCATGACTGGCAATGCTTGGGTTGCTATCAAGTTACGTCGGACTATTTATCAACTTAAGGCTAAGAGCTTCCTTATCTGACTCCTGTTGGTGAATTATTCATTAAAGTCTAGAAACTTTTTTTTTGTTGGTAGTTTTCTCCTTGCAGAGATTCTTCCTCCTAGCTCTACGCTCTTGCAATGTGAACCACAAATACATACTCATTTGAACCATGAGTCCCGTCCACACAAATAAAATTTAGCATACTGTGCACCGTTTGCTATAACTGGCACAAGGCCGTCGACCTAAGAGACGGACTATCCTGAGATTAGTGAAGGCGTCAGTGAACCATATCAGTTGCGTTTCAGTTGTCATCGCGTCTCACGTACTCACCCCCAAAATAAAGTCGATTATATCTAGATCTAGATATCTATTTCTAGATACCTGGTCAAAAGAATTCTGAAATCCTCTTGAGAAACTGAAGTTCTCATTCCAATCCAACATTGTGTTGGAAGGAACGTTTGCGGTTATTTTTCGAGTCGCGGTACCTGTCGTTACTTTCAATGATGAGTCTCAATCGAGGATGCGCCCAACAAAGAGTTCGGTTGCACACTTCACCCCCAGTGTGTCTGACAAACCAAACAGAGGAACACCCATGTAAGCCATGCTTTATACGTTTATTCAATTAATCAACTTGGTGAATCGTTTAAGAATTAGCATCTTGAATAAACCAACTGTTTGTGAGGAACGGTTAACTTTTTTTTGGTCGGCTACGTAAATTTATTATTGAAATAACGACCTAAAAATGGTCTTTATCAAATAAATAATAAGTCCGAAACCTATAATGACGAATAATAAAGTTGTAACATTGGTGTGGTAAATACAAAGGTCACAGTTCTAGAAGGCGAATGAACTCAGCGGTCTCAGGTTTCTAGGTCAATCCCTGGTGATCCCAACTAACCCCCATTCAGCGTGTTGCGAAATGAGGCAATCATACCCTAGATGACGATACCACAGTTTTCTAGCGTCAGGGCCAGAGTTGTAATTGTTTTTTCCCACCTGTTCCACCAGAAGGGTGTAGAAGGTTTAAATATCTTAAAATGTGTACATATATTTGTTACAAAAAGAAGTGTTGTCAATCTGATACTGAATGAGCGACACTGTACGGCGGGTTGTAGTGGATTCCCTTAGGCATGGCGGTATACGGGTTTTTCGTTGGCTCAAGGCAGGATCGTCTTCCTCTCTGAAGCAGTGTAGCAGAAGTGTACGGTAGCCTGAGGTTTGATGGAGGCCAGTTAGTTTCCAATGAGCCCATCTCGTTGCTTTTTCCACTTTTCACTGATCGGACAGGAGAATTGAGGAGGCTGACTTAATCTGTCAGAACGTAACAAAAGCTGCTATCTAAGTAGCAACATTGGTTCACTACACTGAACATGGGCTAAAACATTGAAACAAATGAAAGGAACAACTGAAATTTAAAGAGATTAAATACAACGCCTAGCTTCGCATCATTTGTCCAAAATATAATATAACATCCTTGTTTTGGAATATAATTCGCAGATTTTAGGATCAAATCTCGTTTTGTTTCTTTGTTTTATTGGTAGGTTCTTAAGAAAAATCCTGTAGCATGTACGGTTTTGGAATTATTCGAGAAAAAATTCAAAATGTGCTTTTTCGGCCACGTGTTTAACGCTTAGCCCACTAATTTCAGTTCATTATTTCCATTAATTCCTTGTAGTCGACAAACTAGCTACGTTTGGTCCCGCCAGCTACACTACTAAGTCGTTTCAGGAGATCGTTTCTTCCTTTCTCAGATAGACAAACGAACATACATGACATATTTTTGTCTAATATGTGTATGTATTCAGGTTACTTTCTCCGGTCCTTTGCCCTGATGTGAAATTAATCATTTTTTCCCATCGACAAGAGGGAAAACTGATGACGTCGGTCGGTCGCGTCGAGTGGTATTTGTTGAAAGGGGTGGTCGTCAGGGGTTGCCGATCTCCCCCATATTACTCCCCTCTCTGGAATCATCCCCCCAGAACCACTCCCTCCCATTACAGATCGCCCCTCACGCCTTGAATTTCCCCCTCCCCTGCCCATATCACGAACGTTCCACAACCGCCCCTCCCGGGAGCCGAGGGCATGAGGACAAAGCTCACTCGGCCCTCGACGGGTAAGCAACCGCGCGGATCCTTTTTGCCTCCCATCGACGAGCCTAACGGACTTTCACGTTAGCAATAACTTAATATTCATTAGGCGGCTTTTTGTGCCCGCTTCTGCACCTCGACGGGGAAAGTCCATTACGGTAAGTACTGCAAAGTCCCTTTCAACAGTTTATGAATGCAATTTCGGTAATTGCATGAATATTACCACCTCTATACCCAATGAATACCACCTTGTTCAAAAATGGTTTTTGAATTTACATCTTGCGTAAAGCGACTCTAGAAACTTGAAAAAAATTAATTGGTTCAGATCTTCTAAACAAAAACGTTTAAAGGAAAACTGTCACTCTAAGGCTGTAAACAATTTTACAAAAATTAATTTAAAATTATACGGTTGGAGATTTATACTTTCACAACCACCCACTTCAATTGAGAGATACAGTTCACAAGTTATAGAATCAATCCAAAAATCTTTCAGATGTTTGAAAAAATCTAATAAATCATGAATCAATTGAACCAAATCTAGATTTTTGATATGTAGTACGCGTTAAATTTGTTTTGGAATACCACTCCACCTTAAAAGTTGATAATTACTTATTTGAAATAGATTTTTAGAAACAAGTTTAGTTGTTAACCGAGAAAAACACCTAATCATATCCTACACATTATTTGTCATCATGAATTCTAATCAAGTAAATAATTAGTAGGGCTATTCATGGATGAGTCATTACATCATAATGATACATCCATAAGTTTTCTTCAGCATTTGAAAGTTCTATCATTAATCTACATTAGCTATTCGGTGATATTTAAAAGTAGAATCATAATGTATACCTACGATAATTTTGAAAGGACGAAGGAAATCCAATCAAATTATCTTCTGGAACATCTTTTAATCTCGATCCAACTACGTATCCAAAATACGTTTCACAATGGATACCAAGTGAAGTTCTCATTTCGAAAACCTAGCATGCCAAATGGATTCCACTCTAAATTTAATACCTGCTGGGAATGTATAACTTCCTCATTTTCCACTCCGGGAAACTCGTTCGTCAGTCGATGTAAGCTCTTGATTTTCATTTAACGCCAGCTGAGTACTCTGCTTCGCCACGGACAATTATGCTAATTACACAGTAACTCAATGTTTCATTATTATATTTCATTTCCAAAATTCCCAAGAAACATTACTTGGAGATTACTGGAATGATATTATACTTTGGACAGGAGATAGTTGCATCCTTTGTGCAACGTAACATGACCAGCGAAATAGGTAGATATCTGGTCTACTTACAGTGAATGAGGTCTCGTAATGGCCACCATAACCGTCAGCCAATTTTTTTCTCGCTTTTCTGCTCTGGAAAAAGTTGACTGAGTATTACGGAGTTCTAAAGCCGGAAGAGGAAGAAAAACATGCACTAATCTCGTTAAATTGTAGTAAGCCTCCACACTAAAAGACAATTCAATCTTATCTACCAATTCCAAAATTTTCAGGTCATCAGACTATTCCTAAAACTGAATGCCGGGAAAAACTGTAGGTGCTAGTCTGTGGGTGTGAGTATGTGATCTTGTGTGTGATTAATAATGTTGACGCTGCTCAGCCTGCAATTATAAACCGATTTTCGTGATTCTCTTTTGCTCTATCCCGATTTTACTCTGCTTCTGCACCAAATCTCGGAAATTTTGAATTTCAAGATGGAAGAGAGGAACTAGAGGAGCTGAGGCCATGAGAACGTATTTGTCGAACATTGAAGCTACTCAGATTATGCTTTTCAACCGATTTTCTTGGTTCTCATTTTGTACCACAATTTAGAAGACTTTGCTTTTTTCAGGCTGGAGAGGGAATGGGGGAAGTGATGATACTAGCATTAGGGTATAATAGTGAAATTGAGAAAATAGTTTGTTTCCCCTAATTTCAAGGATTTCAGGATCCGATGATTCTATTTCAGATTTTATATCAGATCGTTCGTTGCGGTGAAAAGGGTATTTTAATTTCACTCCGTAAAGCCTTATCTATTTCGAAACTATAATTAAATTCTGAAAAATCAAATCCCATACCAAGCGGATGCTTATATCCTAAAAACCATGAACCTTTTAAATTTCAAGATTCTAGATAAAATGTTTCGCTCGGTTGCGAAGATACTGTACTATTGAGAAATTTGGCCTACCCCATATTGTCACAAGATGTCCGTTTCTTGGTTTGTTGATTGACCCCCTAATAAGGGTTATTATATTCCTATTTTTAGCCAGGTGAAAGTTGTACTGTGGAAATAGGGTTAAATTCTGTCCCGATCGGTCATCACGTTTGTAGAAAATATGAATTTACATTCAAAGTCGTTTTCTGGAAGTTGATTTCCTTTAAAATTGACGCTATGTATTTTCCAAGAGGGTATATGCTCATGAAGCACCGCAGAAGTTCCGTCGTGAACCGTTGAAAGGAGTTCTGCCTATAATTTTTTCGATCTTTCCGCTGGTATAGAATATTTGACGGAATCATTCTGTTCTTCAAAAGATTCTGGGAGCATCTCCTTCTTCTTAAGCTTGGCTGCAACGAGGACAAATATCTTTTTCAATCCTCACGTTCACTACAAATGCGATATCCCTGTTGCGGAATGAATATACTCGTATATTCATCACCACAGTGCGGTTAGATGAGTAAAATCACTTCATTATCCACGTTCAGTATGAACATCAAATGAACACTTTTGCTTCCAGGTCATAAAATCCTTTTAACTGCTACAACTGTCCGGCTACAAGTTCACGACCTTGGAAATTCAATTCCATCTTTTCTGCATTAATAACGGAGGAGAAAACTTCGGCAGTTCTCTACCGAAACAGCCTTTAAAAATCGAGCTTCCTAGTCTCAACTTTTTTAATATCCGTCATAAAGTTTGTGACACCAGATGTGGAAGTAAAATTTTTATTATGTAATTCTACTGAGGAAGAAACGTCTGTTTTGTTTGTTGATTCAAATACGCACAGCTGCGTGATTCGTTCATAAGGTTGAAAAATTGAACTTTCGATTTACTCCACTATCCACCAAATTTTCAAAATGATTTTAGCCAAACTGTATTTAGTTTAGTACAAATTGTATAATATTAACAATAAAATAATTTTAATTTATCCGCAGAGGGTAGAAAGCTGTGCATTGTTCAGGTTACGGATTAACTTGACGGGATCTTATTACTATTTATTCTCTCATTTACCTAGGGAACTTCAGGAAAACGTTTTGTGGGCCGTCAGGTTAGTTCTCAAACTTGAAAATTTCACAAGTTGAGTCGCGTAACTCGGTTTTCACCTTGTGGTGGAGAATGGGGAGTGCCATCATTCGGATCACCATTGAAAATTACATTAAATTTGATACTAGGCCCCTGTAACCATTATCCTATTAAGAGGAATCATATTCAGCTCTTGCTGAAATGATACTTTATTTGCTCTCTAAAACAACTTTCTTTTTTGGAATCCAAAGCGAAATTAAAAGTAAAGTACCTTTTAATTTTTTTAAGATTTGGAGGAAAAATAGTTTTAGCAGGGGAAATTTTCATCCTTTTTTAGAAAAAAACATAAATTAAGAAATTCTCAAGTTTAAAGTAGATAGTCTGCCATACTGTTGTACGCTACTAGTGTGCGGTTTTCTGAGCTCGTCAAGAGCTTATCTACGGGAAATTTAAGGCTTCTTAAATGGAATTCTTAGATTTGAGAATGCTTTCAAAATAAGGAAGTTACAGACACTCTTGGGAGATAAGGTTGGAAACAGGAAAAAATCTCAAATCATCATCGTTAATACAGAAAAAAAAGAATTCATCATTCAGAAAAGAAGCCTTTAAAAAGTCTGGGAGGCACCTCCTTTTAGAAATGACCAGGACATACGATTTGGAGGTTTGGTAGTTTAGTCATGGGACACTTGAGTAATTCTGTATGCATTTATTTTTTTGGTAACATTGCGCATGTGCAAAGTTGAAATTAACGAAACCCGAAACAAATAGATCCACTCTGATGGAATACGCAGGGATTAAGCCGGTTAGCTCTTCTTCGTCCTCTTTATACCTATCTTAGTTGATGGATTCCGTTTGATTTTGGTAGGTTTGAGCTTGCGCAAGCATGAATTACCGCTCTATTTATTTAGGGTTAACAATTATATACAACATAGACCCGATTGTCTCCAGTTTGAGCAAATACTCGGCGGCGGGTGAAAAAGTCATGAATATCGGAGGTCTTCTGCCTGCTCAAATCTGCTCGGATCGCGAATTAAATGAGACTAGTTAAAGGAGCCTTAACAGACCCACTAACACTCTGGCGTTACATTAAAATGATGAATCGATACTCGTCGCAACGAAGGGCGAAAATCCCCGGGGGATTTTCAGAGTCCAAACAAAAGTTATCTAATCGCGTAATGAACCAGATCATAAAGTTTCACTTTTCGGCGGGAGGTTCTACTCTCCCTACCACCTCGTTTCAGCCAACACTCGGCTCGTATCATATGCGAGAGTTCCCTCGAGTTATCGGGAACGGAACGCAGTTGGCGTCGGGTATTATTGATCACTGGGATCCCACCTGCGGTCTCTGGAATCCGTTGCGGACACATTCTATTAAAATCCTCGATCGAGACTCACCGATTGTCAGCTTCCAAAGCAAAGAATGTCTAACTTAATTTTTTGATTGTGAAGATGAAGGAGGGAGGCTATGAACGAGAGAAAACGAATTTGTTTATTCACGAGAAGTGCAATACACAACAGAACAAGAAAGAAATCGACAGGAGAACTTTGTGAGCCACGTCATATATAGCCATCGGACAACATCATAAGATGTTGGCAGTTGTAAGGGTGGTTCTCCACAGAAATGTCTTTCGGGAAATGTACGCGAGGCCCAGCACGAGTCGCTCTTTGTGGGTTGACTGCAGGAGGTTTGGGTTGACCCGGGTTGGCAATTCCGACTTGAGATGGGTTAGCTGGAGCGACAAGGAATTAGGTGGTGGAGAGTCGTTGGCTTTGTGGTCTAATAACGCCGGCTTCAGCCAGTCTTTTAACAGTGATTGCTACTTTGGAAATCTTTTCCGTTCGCGACAACACTCGATAAGGGCCGTCGTAGGTAGGTTGAAGTGGCTTCCGAGTAGCGTCGTGCCGAGCAGTAATTTCCTCAATCGGTCTACCTGGGAGATATGTCCATGAATGTGAGGAGGTATTTGAAAACCTGGGAAGTGGGCAGTGGTCGTACAATATTGATGTTACGTGAGTGAATATTGACTCAGCCAGTGGGGTTGGGAACCAATCGCACCGGATGAGTTGGCGCCACGTCTTGGATCCCTGACACTTGAATCATGTCTTGAGGAATGGCTAGCTGAATTGATACTGCATGAGCTGAACGATGCTGAAATCCCAGGATGAGACAGGCTAAAGAGTTAGTCGTAAATACCTCGGCAAAATTGCTCAGGAATGAATGGAGGGATCCTGAAGAGGTGTCACCCATCAGCTCCAGACCATTATTTAGAAAGATGTGTTGTAATCGAACCTCTTACTTTGTTGAGGATTTCATATGGCAGAGTTCATTGCTCGTGATCTGAGATGTGGCCATCCCCTGGAAGTGCACTGTAGAGGGGAGCTCGAAGGCTGATAGGTGGGAACAGGGAAGACGCAGGGTTGTAACGGATGTCCATAGTAAATTATCCAATAAAATCCAAGTGCCGGGGTTGCCAAGGAGATGCGTTCTAAGGACATTTCCGCGAAAGGATAGATCAGCTGAAATACTTTAACCCACGAAATGCTGCCAAGTCACAAGTGCTATGAGCGTTCAGCTGAGAAAAATTGTTTTAAGAAAAACCCAAATGGCTCCATCTGGCCATCTCGTTAAATACTACTGATACCTACATTTAAATACCTTTCGATAGGTAAGTGCTAAGTTTTTGGGAAACGAAAAATCTAGAGACGACTGAAAAATAGTCCAAGAACTGCTTAATTCATGTAAAACATTGGGATGCAATATGTCCTTAAAAAAACATTTCCTGCATAGTCACCTAGACTTTTTCGTCCCAAATTTGGGTGCAGTTTCGGACGAACATGGAGAACGATTCCACCAAGACATATCCAGAATGGAAAAAATATATACTGGCAACTGGAATGAGAAGATGTTGGCGGATTACTACTGGACACTGCTGCGGGAGACAGGAGGAAGAGTAGAAAAGAAAAAAACTACTCATTGACGATGTGTGCATATTGTTTGAGTTGTGTACTATCTAGTATTATACCTGATAGCATGCAGGATTTAATTACTTATATTTTACCGTTGAAAAGGAAAAAAATCTGTTATAATAGAAATAATTACTTTCAAGTACAATTTTTCATTTTTTTCAAGTTTCTCCTCTTTTTTCTCAAAATCAGAGGGTGGGCAAGACCATAGCACACGCTTATCAAGCTAAATACCTTGGGACCACCTTGAATGAAATAAAGAAGGCTGAGCTGGCGATAAAGTTCCGCAAAATGCACTGGTTGATGGACCGGCAATCAAAATTGTCGACCCATAATGAATTAACTCTGTCCAAGCAAGTCCTTATGCCAGTTTGGACTCATGGAGCGCAGCTGTGTGGCTACACGGCAGAAAGCAACCGTGACCTCATCCACAGGTTCCGAAACAACGTACTGCTCCACACGATGCTGTGTGGACGCATATCGGTACACCAGAAATATCCGACTACACAAAGAACTTCACATCCTCACCGTCAACGAAGTCATCAAAACCCAAGCCATAGCCCACCGCAAGCGGCTACAAGGGTATGTCAACGAAGAAGCTGTCCAGTTGCTCGATGTTGACGACCTACTCAGACTTTTCAAAAGAACGAAGCCTTAATATTTGTGGAAGTGAAAGTGGTCCCTGCGAAAACGTTTGGTGAACGTTAATAAAGTGTACCGGAGTCACGCCTTTTCACAACCCATAAGACATAGTGAATTACCTAAGTTTTGAATGAATACAAATTATTTTGTCAGAATGAAAATTGCTTGTAAATTAATATTTGGTGCAATCAATAATAATCAATTTGAGAAAACGCTGCCAATTCTTTCACTGGGGCTTATTATTCAATTGGCTTGCGTTCATGATTTGAATTTCTACTAAGCTTTGGAGTGTGCGTGTTCCACAGGTGGTAGAGCGATTATTGAATTTCAGGAGGCACACAAATATGATCAACTGATCAATCCAAATAGGTATTTTGGTCGAGAACAGATTTACGTGCTCTATGCATATCTCCTGAAATTCAATAATCGCTCTATCAGCTGTGAAACATGTACACTCCAAAGCTTAGTATAAATTCAAATCATGAACGCAAGCCAATTGAATAATAAACCCCAGTGAAAGAATTCGCGGCGTTTTTTTATTTTTTTTAATGATTATCAGAATGCTTCAACCAGTGTACCGGCAACAAACCTTTTAGGAGTTCACTCCAGTATCCACATTACTACATCACTACGTCCATAGGTTACTGATATCAACACAAAAACAATAATAAACCAAAATAACGTGAATGTTGGCACCATAAATCGGGCAATACATCGGGAATGGTTTGACCTACGGACCTGGGGAGGTGCTCATTCGATTCCTCGTGGAAAGTTCTTCAAAAAGAGTCCAAATTTAGGCCGCCTTGACTTTTTTTGAGGTTTTTAGGGATTTTACAAAACTTTGACAACCCTTAAAGGGCACTTTAAATTAAGTGAGAGAGCTGGCTCAAGAATTGGGGCGTCGCCGGACCAACATGGATTTTTCCTGAAAATTTCAGCTTTTTTGCTTCAGCCTTTTGGGAGAAATTGTGCGTACGGCGTACGGCGTTTTGTTCTGAGACGGTGAGATTTGACCACAAGCTGACATGGCAAGATTTAATGAATTGTTATTAATTCATTTTCCATACCCGCTCAAATTAAAGTTACGATCTTATGTGTTAAGCTTTCCAGCGTTTCCTAGTTCCGGCTAGTATTACCGGTTTGTGGGAATCGACTTTGATTTGATAATGAATCTTTCGTCAACTCGAATCTGGTGTAAGTACTTAATTTTTTGAAACTAGTGATTTCTCGTCGAGACGAGTTCGACTTACTAGCCTTACTAGGGACAAAGGTGATATTAAGGAGAACCCTCGTTTCTAGTGAATGATGAACCAAGAGCCAGATAAACACCATAGTAGATGAGGGAAGTGAATGTCATGAATGAATGTTCATGTGTTTACATAGGAGTCCTATGGTTAGCGGGAAAGTGGGTTTTCCGCATGTCAATGAACTTGTCCGTTATCGGGTTACAGGTTTCATACACCTTGTTTATTAGTAAAATAAAATAGAACGAGTTACTCAAGATTATGATAAATTCATAACAGGGACTTTTCAATTTCTCTTTCTTAAGGAGCACGACATAAATCAACGATGGAATTCTACTGCAGTGGCGCATTATTATTAAAAGCAATAACCTATCTTGTTTTATTGCAAACTATAGTAATCTTGTTTGTAGAAGCACCTTCCAATAAATAGAAGTAATATTAGGAAGCGGTGTTGCCTCCAAGCGCTTCATATCATAGGGTGCGGGAGTTACAACAGCGTGAACTCTCAGGCTCGGAAATGTTCGACTATCAATTCCCTGCCACCTCCACCCACAAGCGGTCCAAAGGAATCCGAGCAATACAGAATGTACACCTTCAACCCCACCATACAAAGGGGTGATAATGGATGCAGACACGGCACTCTGAACATACTTCCTGTTAAGTGCATCGATAATAATTGAACTAATATAATTAATTGAATGTCTGAGAGGTGGCATTTAGTGTATGCAGGCTCCTCCCATTAGGGACTTGAACTGATTGCGTTTGCATACTACGTTAATTTGACATTCTACGCACCGAAGGCAATGTTAACGTAGATATTCGACAGGGCTTAGCATAATGATAATCCATAATATATTATTATACAATCAACATAATCATAATTAATATTCATAACTATTGTAAGGTGTTAGAAAAATGATTTGAGTCATTTGTCAAACAATAATGTCATGAAAGGCATTGTACAAACGAAATACCGAAGTAGAAACTGCTAGATGTACGATTGTAAGGAGAGTCACGTTGACCTCGGTCACTGGGCGGACTGCCGCCATTGACCCCATAGGCAGATGGGAGGTGTAATAATAATAAAAGCCTTCAAATTGTATCCCCAACCACCATCTACCATGCAACATCTTGAGGAATTCTAATTGAAATAAGAAGTTAAAACATGAAGCAGACAAATTTTACTCGAGAATCCTGAAAAAATCAATATAAATGATAAAAGATCAAAAATTTAAAATCTTTTGTTTTTGGAAAGCAGAATATTATTTGGAATTTAGAGCAAAAGTTTTCACATCGATTATTATTTGAACAATTTTTTCCGTAAAATTTATAGTTAACTATAATATAGTTAAGTATAATATAGATATTAGTTCTATCTATCCCTACAAAGAACTCAAATCCCGACTCAATTTGAACCGTGTGCCCATGATAACCATCCCATATCCACTTATTCAGAAAACTCTTCTTGTTGGCAACGACAGCATACAAACGAGACGTTTTGAAGATGCGACTCGACGGTGGGTACACACAATAATCGCAAGCGCAATAGCTCAATTTCCATTTTGCATTGGGTATTAAACGGAGGCCGCGACGTATTAGATGTTAACATAGAGCCCACTAGTTCTTTACCGCTATAGTTTTATCACTGGTTTCGATCTATTTGTACAAATGATGTGTATGTTACTAAAACTATTCATTTATTATATTTGTTCCTCCTTATTTTTGAGATTTAAGCGTAGTATCAGCACGTCCAAACTAAACAAAACAGTGACCTCCGTGTAACACCTGAAACGAGTGCCAATCCTCATTTGGCAATTGTGTGGACCGACCGTCGAGTGACGATGCGTCCATTGGATTTCTCACCTGGTTAATGTGAATACTTGATGAGCGTAGTGGGCCCTTTTGTCCGTTTATGGATTCCATTAATCCCTCGTTTCAACTTGGGAATATAAATTCCTTCGGGTCGCCCTCGTGGAAAACGCCTTCACAGCTTATCGAATGAGCTCGTGACCCTTGGAACATTACCCTTCATCACAGATCACTTGTATGCACGCCACGGCACCTGGAAATTTGCAAGGTAATGGATAGTTAGTCACCGCTAAAGAGATTCTTGGGGATAGCGATTTCACCTTAAGGGTGGTGACTTCCACTTTGGAATTCATTATCCGGGTCATCAAGAGGGTTTCTCTCCAGATGGCCCCAGGTTACAACCATGTCATTTCCCTCGAGAAAATCGAGCGACCCTACGACCACTCTGCGATCACATTGTACGGTCATTTTTCATCAAGACTGAATGAAACTTCCAATTTATACTTGTCTCAATCTGAATTATTGAGAAATATTGTGAAACAGATCAATGATAAGTCCTTACATTTGACAGAAATGCCTTAGTATAATACGGAGCAATAAGGTTTATTTTCAAGGATTCTGAAGTATTTAGTAAGTATTATTTCAAGTGCAGTTTCAGCAAACTGACCAAAAATTAATAATTTACATGTAAGTACTGATTGTTCCTTGATGGTCTCATTTATTAATTTGCTATTACGTTTCCATTTAAATATTTACGTCTACGCGTAATTAATTTTCTTTTTTATTACTTCTTAACAAATGTAGATTTATTAAGAGATAATACTTGAAGTCCTCCTTTCCCTATGAATCTCCTAATTCATGGTTTATGATTTGATTTGAAAATGCCAGTTATCTGATCCGTTACTGCTAAGATGACATTCAATAATTAAATTAATTAATTGTTACAGAGGAAATTAAATTCAATAATTGAACTAAGCAATTATTACTTCTAATCAACAAAAATGCTTGGTGTGTGCATCACACCAGATTCCAATTTTTCTCCGAATCCTCATTAAATTCGGAATTTTAGAAAATAGAATTTTAGAAAATATCATAATTTTATAAAAAATATATAAATTTATAATATTAGAATTTGAATTTTTGAAGCAAAATACAATGAATCACATCCTTATTGTGAGCTTGCCAACTTGTCCCCCTGCCGTCATAAAGTATGTTCTTGGAAATGAGAATACACTTATTAACGAGTCTAGATTTGAAAGGTAATGTGTGTAACCAATTATACATTTTATCAAAATCTCTTCGATCTTTTTTGCACGATGCTCAAAACTAGAATCAGGGACAATGAAAATTCTCTCACGGTAGATTATTATTATCTGTTGTATAAAAGTAACTCAATCATTGGAACACCCAATTATCGAATTCAACGTTTAATATTAAAGGGAAGAAATCTCGAACTTACATGACTCAATTGTATATACCTACTGTCAGACCGACAATTTCAAATAATTTTGAAGGAGGAATAACAAATGATAAATTTTGATGGTTGTAAAAACTGTGGTTTTCTTTCCCCATTATCAGTATCTGTCGGTCTGATTTCATCCACACTTGGATATGAAAGGGTCGAAAAAGTAGTAGTTGTTGGATTGGAATAGCTATTAAGTAAGTCTTTCAAGACGATGCCGATTGAAGTAGACGTAGTGGAAACTGCGTGGCCCATTTCGATAGAATTTTCAGGAATAGTACAAGTTAGGTAAAGGATACGCCCACAGTTTGTTAGAACCTCGATTTTTCTTGATGTCTCGGGCAATTTCCTTTGATTTTATTCCCTTCAAAGTTGGAGGGACTTTGGGAAAATGTCTCGGGATGGTGAACTCTGAATTTTATTACGACTGGTTGTAGTAAAAAATGCTCATACACAAACCTGAAATTCATTGTTACAGTCAAAAATCCACGATTTGAAAACAATTCTATGAAATGATCAGTTAGCTCTCAGATGGTCATGTACACAACTTGGAAGATAAATACCGTTGAACTATGGTGTGGTCTGCCCGAGGTCATGCACGAATGATAGCCCCATTTTTGTATAGAATCATTTATGCCAATTCTTTACTGTTCTATTTTTCATCCGATCATCAGCGAAATAACTTGGAAAATGAAGCTATCGCAATAGCCCAAAATGTTAATATACAACTTTATTTTACCTAAGTATTATTTGAAGAAATTGCTACTGCTATGAACTAGTAATTCAAAATTCATGCCATTAAATATCATCAAATGCTTTACAAAAATCGGTTAAAACAATCTTTGTGAAAATTTGTCAATAAAGTAGAATACCATTTTGAAAATGTTCGTAATTTTACTTAAGTGTTCTGAATTGTGATCAACCGTTTCTTTTGCACCCAAAGATCCCAAATTTCAAAACAGTTCAACATAAAGTAAAATTCGCTCATAAGATCATGGGGCTGGTGTTGATCCTGTTAAATCGCTCTCAAGGTATTTCTGCGCGTTGAGGTTGAAATAGGAAGGAAGCTATGCCGCCAACTTGAAAGTGACAGACGTTCATCTCTCGAGCTGATTGCTTAGTTACTTTTTTGCTTAGTTATTTATTTGACCGTTTGGATTTTGTGAGAGAACTGATAAAGTAGATTAAATCAGATTAAAATCGCTGCAAATTCTTTCACTGGGGTTTATTAATCAATTGGCTTGCGTTCATGATTTGAATTTCTACTAAGCTTGGGAGTGTGCGTGTTTCACAGGTGATAGAGCGATTATCGAATTTCAGGAGATATGCATAGAGCACTTAAATCTGTTCTCAACCAAAATACCTATTTGGATTGATCAGTTGATCATATTTGTGTGCGTCCTGAAATTCAATAATCGCTCTATCACTTGTGAAACACGCACACTCCAAAGCTTGGTAGAAATTCAAAATTTGAATTTTTCGAATTCTCTCACTGGGGTTTATTATTCAATTGGCTTGCGTTCATGATTAAATCATGAACCCCAGTGAGAGAATTCGCAGCTTTTTTTGTATGGTTATCAGAATGCTTTAACCCGTGTATCGGCTACAAAGCCTTTTAGGAGTTCACTCCAGTATCCACATTACTACATCACTACGTCACTAGGTTACTGAAATCAACACAAAACCAATGATAAACCAAAATAACGCGTATGTTGGTACCACAAATCGGGAAGTCGATCGGGAATGGTTTGACCTACGGACCTGGGGAGGGGCTCATTCGATTCCTCGTGGAGTGTTCTTCAAAATGAGCACAAATCTAGGCCGCCTTGAATTTTTTTTTTTTGAGGTGTTTAGGGATTTCACAAAACTTTGACAACCCTTAAAGGGCACTTTAAATTAAGTGAGAGAGCTGGCTCAAGAATTGGGGCGTCGCTGGACCAATATGGATTTTTCCTCCAGCCTTTTTTGCTGAACGTTTTTGCTTCAGCCTTTTGGGAGAAATCGTGCGTACGGCGGACGGACGGAAAATTTTGTATTGCAGATTCGGATTCTACACCCTTTGAAACGTAAACCATGAAATTTTCAGAGGGGGTTAGATTTTTTTTTCAAGAGCGATTACAATGGTTTATTATTGAATAATAAACCAAAATCATGCTAATCCGTCATTTGAGCATCAATTTGTAGTTTAAAAAAAGGATGATGAATTAATTTAAACAAACGCGGTTTGCACGAAGAGGATAATTCTTTGAAATAACATTCGTGATCATTACTTTTATGTAACACAGCTAATATTAACCGCTTAACCGTTAATAACCGTCTTCTAACAGTTTGGATGTGACTCAAGACATATTAATTGTCGGTACCAATATCTACGTTCACAAAGAGTAACGACACCCGCACGGTAAAACCTCAAGTAAAAGTGAGCCACAGGTGGGACCGCAATGGAGATTCACAGTTCAAACAAAGTAGAAGCAGGCACCCTTAAATCCCCGTGGGAGCACATTAAAGCCCCTATGAACAAAGATCTAAAACCCTCCAGAATTTATGAGGAGAGACCCGCGTTCGGGGAAATATTCTCCTATCTGACCTACTTCGAGGTCAAAGGAGGTGTGAAGAACAGCCTTCTTCCAAAATTAGTGAATCTGCGGAACCATGAAGTTCACCGTACACGGATTTACTAGTTCCTTAGAAAGCAAAGAATTGTATGTTATCCGAATAGTATAGATTAAAATGTATTTGTATTAGAACTTTTGGTTCATTATTCAATAATAAACCATCGTAATCGCTCTTGAAAAAAAAAATTCTAACCCCCCCCCCCCCCCTGAAAATTTCATGGTTTACGTTTCAAAGGGTGTAGAATCTGAATCTGCAATAAAAATTTTTCCGTCCTTCCGCCGTACGCACGATTTCTCCCCAACGGCTGAACCAAAAAAGCTGAAATTTTCAGGAAAAATCCATGTTGGTCCAGCTCTCTCACTTAATTTAAAGTGCCCTTTAAGGGTTGTCAATGTTTTGTAAAATCCCTAAAAACCTCAAAACAAGTCAAGGCGGCCTAAACGTGTACTTATTTTTAAGAACATACCTCGAGGAATCGAATGAGCCCCTCCCCAGGTCCGTAGGTCAAACCATTCCCGATCCATGGCCCGATTTATGGTGCCAACATTGGAGTTATTTTGGTTTATTATTGTTTTTGTGTTGATATCAGTAACCTAGTGACGTAGTGATGTGGTAATATGGATTCTGGAGTGAACTCCTAAAAGGCTTTGTAGCCGATAAACGGGTTGAAGCATTCTGATAACGCATAAAAAACGCTGCAAATTCTTTCACCGGGCTTGCGTTCATGATTTGTATTTATACTAAGCTTTGGAGTGTGAGTGTTTCACAGGTGATAGAGCGATTATTGAATTTCAGGAGATGTGAATAGAGCACGTAAAGATTATATATTTGGATTGATCAGTTGATCATATTTGTGTGCCTCCTGAAATTCAATAATCGCTCTATCACCTGTGAAACACTCACACTGCAAAGCTTAGAAGAAATTTAAATCATGAACGCAAGCCAATTGAATAATAAACTCCAGTGAAAGAATTTGCAGCGTTTTTTTTATTGTTAATGATAATTAGAGGGAAGCAGTTTGGTTCAACCTACAAATCGAAAACGGAAAGCTGTCAAAATGCCACGGATTTTTTCGGAAGATATGTCCTTGAACGCTCCTCCCGCTTAAATCGAAAATGTACTCGTAGATTACTGAAAATATCGTTAGTGAATCTAACATTTCTTTAGAATGAATGCCAATAAATTACAGTGTTTCGTTATACCTAATGTGCCTAATTACAATATTTGGTTTATACTTTTTTTGTTCTTTTTTCTGGAAGGTAGTTCCTCTCTCTCCCCCTCTGTTCTCACTCTATCGCTCTCCCTCTGTCAGCTGGAGGCACGCAGGGGCCAAATTTATCAACCCCATTGCGTCCAAGACTACCTAAGGAAAGAATTATTTTCACTTTCTGGAGATGAAACAGGTTTTCGTTCCCCAGAGTCAATATTTTCACTCGCATTACTTTTCGGTTTCGGGTTTGATCGTCTGTCACTTTGTGTGTTCCTAATAACCAGCTCAACTTCGCCAGTTTCCATCCGATATCAATGACATTTTCAACAAATCAGCTAGTCATGCTGTTGATGGCTCATCGGTTTTATTGTTCACATAGTTCACATATCAACAACTCAATCTAAGCACGCACAGAGGTGAAATCTATTAAGCTTCATGCTCACGGCCTAGTCACCAGAACCAGATGAAAATCGGATGAATTGTCAAAATAACCATTTATTCGTTCCATAACAATTCCAACATGATTGCATGAGCTGCACAAGTTCAAACGTAAAGACGGGAATGCAAAGATTGTTGGACAAAGACGGATGGATTACCTCATATATGTGTCTTCTCACGATCATATCTTTAGTAGCTGCCCCTAATTGGCGAACTTCAAATCCTTCCAACTAGCATTAGTACTACAGTTTTTTATTTAATTTTAATGAATTCGAGCTCAGTCAAATTCGAAGGGTGGTCGGGAAATGTCACAAATACAACCCAGTTAGAACATATTGAAGATGCATATAACTGCCAACATAATTTAAATAATATAATGTTACTGACTTCCATATTGTTCGAAAACTTTACTTTCATGGCAGTTTTAATGAGTTTCGACTCGTGAGAACATTTTCAAAATCACTCAGCTACGGCAAGGAAAGAAATTAGCCATCTCCTCTCCTTAATAGGACTTTTTTCTTACAAGTTGGCGATAAGTCCTTTGCACGGAGGAGGGAATTAAAAAACTGGGAGAAAAAGAAAGAAGCGAAACTCATTACGATCCAATAACCGCAGTTTTGCATCAAGAGGGCCTGGTACTATCTTCCTCGTCTGCTATCTCATTAGTTCTCAAGTACCAGACCCCTTCCAAGAATAGTTTGAATCGCAAGTTTCTTTACTCCATAGTACAAAAGACAACGATTTTATTGAAAGCCCTTGTGTATATGTATCCGACCGATTAATTGATGAATCATACATCATCTTCAACCCAAATTTCTTAGGGAAAGTTCAAAAACAGAATAAATGAACCAAGGTGAAATATTAAAATATAAAATCCTTTCCGCTATGGAGTGATAGGATTTGACATATGATACCATAAACCGAGTAGATCATGATCAAATTACGTTTGTTTGTTGTTTCTTCGCAAAAAATTTTCTTAACAAATCTGATTATAACTTCCGTCATTTAACTGACGTACTTCTCGTTTACCAAATATTAAATTGGATCTGTGATTCCGTACCTAATTTTATTTATTTCATGTCTGATTTTGACTGAAAGCAATCTACATCAAAAATCGTTGAAAAATCTATTCTGGCATCCTCCAAATATAAAAATAGTGATCAGTTGATAGCATAACTTGAACTAGTTCAGTATTTCAAGCGTCCTTAGAGGCTCTACTCCTCTAAAACTCCCTCCCTCTCACCATTTAACATTTATTAAAGTAAATTTTACTAAAGAAGACAATTTATGACGGAATCATCCTCGTTAATGTACCGTTTAGAATGGTTCCATGGATGGTAAATTAATTTGGAACTGTGTTTGTATTTTGCACATACGTACCAGCAGTTCTCAAATAGAAATTGAAGAAGTGAGATGTTGACAGAGATGTGTTTGACGTGAAATAAATTTAGAGCTTTTCGATGGTTGGTAAACGATTTTTCTGGAATGGAGATTTAGGATTAGTTGTGCATGAAAACCACTAGGTTTTCCTAGATCAAAGTTACGCGATTTCGTAACACGAGCTATACGTGGTAAATATCATGTATATACTATTAAATAAATGGTTTGTAATTTTAGATAGACAAGTCTGATTACTAAAAAAATACAGTTAGGTCATCGAATGAAGTAGTATTGTGACGAAATAGTGGAATATTGTTCAATTTTGATTGTCTACTTTGTCATTTATGTATTGATATAGCTTTTCTTACATGCAATATCGAGAGATTGTTTCACCGAGCAACTCTACTCCTAAGACCCTAGGGAATACGAACCGTATGTTTTGTTGCGGATCGAAAAAAGAGTATACCAATTCCAATCTATCAGCTTTTCTCCGAAAAGCTTCTTCCACGCAATAGGGCGTCCGCCGTTCAAACATTTTCCCTGAAAATACCGTACTAAAGTAAACTTGGGCCGAAAATCACAAGCTGGGACTGAGTTATTGACATAATTTACGATGAACTTTAAATCGACCGTGATTGGCTTAATGCAGCCCTGGTTCACATGTAATAATGCGCCTACAATAAGTGAATTGTTTTTACCTTAATTTGAGTTGTTGAGTGGGTTGAGATCTACGAGGATTCCCATATTCAAATGATGGTTACCGAATACTTAATTAAAACAATCGATGAAAACACAGCGTTCAAGGTAAAGGTTTTCTTATCCTCTTTGTAAAGAAAAGTTGAAGAGAAGAAAAGAGGTCCCATAATAAATTCACTCCGAAATTTCATTAATGCTCTGAGTTTTATGTAAATGCGTAACAACAAAAACTCCACAAACTTCTCCAGGATTAAACTTTCATAAATCGATCTCTTATCAAGTTCAAAAGCGTATCCTACCTACACACTCAAACCTTCCAGAAAATATTGATAAATTCTTAACCTGTATAGTATTATATATTAAGTGTATTACGATTGGCTTAAATATTTTACTAAACTCCACACAAATAAGCAGATTAGTGTTTTTGAATTATTCAAAAACTTGTTAGAACAGCTCTATTTTTTATCTGAACAACCCATCAACCACTTTGGTTAGGTTGCCGTCAGGTCCAATGGGCCTGCAATCATCCTGGATGTCCAGTTTGTTACTGGGAGCTTGCAGACCTGGTGAATTTGCTTATTAGATGTCCTGGTCGAATGAAGTAAGTAAGTACGATAGGATTGACCTGAGCCAAGAAGTCTTTGATCTAAAGGGGTGACACCTAATAACAACACGGTTATGGCTCCGACCGTGTCGTGGCGCATGGACTTGCTACAGTTGAGCATCTCAAATGGAATGCTTCGCGGTAACACCACCCACATCCTTCGAGGCTATTTCCTCAATGAAGGGTCATTTCTTTTTACCTCCCCCAATATCCTCAACTTTCCAAATTCCAGAGGCAGGAGTCGGGTATATTTGGGCGTCCCCCAAGATCGTTGTAACAATCTTAATTCCTCCAGTTTTCATCGGATTTTGAAGACATTTTCAGGAAATGTGCTGGTTAGGATAATTAACTCCCCTGTGAGTTCCATTGCTCACCAATCAATATGCCACTCCGCCCATGAGCAAACGAGAAATCCACCATAATTTTCTCTCGTTGAAGTGTTTCGGTCGCAGTTTTTAATGCAGTCGGGGAAGAACAGTCTAATAATCTTGTATAAATGCTGATACAATCGTATCATCCTTCTATCCCTAATGTAATTAGCAGGAAAGACCTGCAATAAAAGTCGAATAAGCTGGAAAATGTTCCGCGGCAGTTCTGTCCCATTAATTAAATTTTATGCTCTACATCTTTCGGTGGTATCAAAAACATTTCTTAAGACCGATATGTTCATGTTACCTGGAGGAGGAAGAAAAGTGTCACACTCAACTTGGCAGAAGCCAACAAATTAAATTCATCCATAGATTTAGTCCGTGCGGTGATTTCGGTATCGAGACTGGCGTATTTAGGTTAAATTACACTATAAATTTAGAACTCAGTCTTGAAAAATCATCATTCACAGCGTAAACGTTCCTTCGTTGGAAATTTAGTCGAAATCCGAATGACACGTTTGAAGTCACGCTTGATAACTGGATTTATGCTTTCGCAATGAGACTGGTAGTCTCTATCTCGTGATTGAGATTGGTAGTTGTACAAAATTTTATATAATGATGATGAGCTGTACGAAGAATCCCCGATCATCTTGTAAGCTGTAGCTAATTTTTTTTCTACTCACGAAGTCACTGACATTTTGTACGGTGCCTGTAGGTAATTTATTGCAGATGTGTGAGCTAAAATTGATCTACAACCTTGAAAAACAAGGAATCTATTTTATTTATTATATTATAGAGCTAATTTCATTTGATTCGTTCATTCGATCATAAATTTCAATTATTCAGTCTTGAGGCTAAGCAGTACATCAATTTTCGATCGAACCTCCTGTCAACATCCTTCGATGGGAAACGCTAATTAAACGGAAACCGCTGTTCGGCAAAGCGAATTGGCTCCTTTGACGGCAACGAATGAGACCAAAACACGCATTTCGCACACCCTTGACTCGGGTGATCCTGAAGGTCCGTCGACGCTTAGTTCCCAGAAACTTGAGGGGTTAATTTCGACAGGTAATCTCGAAGTTTGTTCTCAAACCCTTTACCTTGTTCAAGCGCACAGGTTTAATAGAAACCCTCAACTGGTCGGTTCAACGTGATTTGAAGTTCCCTGGAACTTCTTGGTCTGTACGATAATTTCTGAATTTTTTCATAGCAAATATGGAAACAATAAACTGCCCAGCACATAAAAGTATTGAAAATATCGACATTTTAATACTGCTTCAAGGAAACGTGATTGCGTTTCAGAATATTGCTTCAGCTAATATTTTGTCAATAGTGATGTTTCGGTTGACGACCTGATTTGTCAAACCATGCCCACATATTTCTTAATTACTTCTTCCTCCCTCCTCTATCTTTTTGTTAGTCTATCGCTCTTTCCATGTCTAACTCGTTCCTTCTCTCTCTCCTTCCCTCCCACCATCCCACTCCATTTGCTTACCAAGATAAGTATCTTACAAAAAATAGTGAGAGTTATTGCACATTTATGCGAGAAGGTACATTATTTCTATATTCAGATACATAACCCTTCTATTCAGTTGGCTTGCAGTTGAAATTACTAAAACTATTACTAAAACTACATCGGTATTTGCCAATCAACGATTTGCTCCCATTTCCCTGATTAGCTGTGATCACTTCATGAATTTTGGGCATTTGCGATTCTATTATTACAGGAGCTACCGGCTCGTGATTTTGATAACATCGATCCACACCAGTTAGACACTTGAGATTGGGTTGATTTTGTTGTATTCTTGTATCTTGCATTAACGATCACTAAATACGTTCGTTCCACTTCAGGCATAGTAGATGCAACTATAGTCTGTTCCCGTGGAAGTAGGTAATGACAAAATGAAGGCGTGATTAAGGGAATGGGTTGAGTGGTGAGAGGAGTTATCTAAAACTGATTAAATAATCGTTATGTAATACTTAGTTCCCTTTTTCAGAATAAAATGGTGTCACCTGGATCATACCTTCATGTTGGGTCCAGTTTTTGTGATGCTGAGTGAACCTGCAGTTCGTGAAGTACATTTTCAAGTTTTAAGTGAGAACAATTTGTCGGAAAGCTCCTTCCCACGTGCACAAAGGGGTTGCCTAGCTGCCCTCATACCTACAACATATTGCTCAAAGGGAGAACCGCGGACCCACTGGCTGAGAAGATATTGGGACAGGTCATTGTGACTGAACCCCGGCCATTGTGTAACAGCCTGAGAAGACAGCATGGTTGTTAACCTTGTTGAGGGGATATTATTGAGCCTTTCCAGAGAGTTGCTCACTGGTCACAGGCTCAAATATTTTCAGGGTGAAACGCAAGGGTGCGAGGAGCCGTGAAGCTCATAACGAACGCGGTGAATCGGAGTGAAAGACACATGTAAAAATCACCACTGTAGAAAACATTTTAGGGATACTTCTCAAGAGATTACCCTATTTGTGAAATATTGTATTAAAACATAAAGTATGAGTGTTCTTGAACCACTGAAATCTGCTAATTGCGGAAACCCAGTCAATTGTCAATCAAACGTACAATTGTCGCCGTTGCAAAGACTTTTAGGAACCTGCAAAATGTGAATGTTTACTCCGAGTAACCAAACTATTCACCACAAAATGAAATGAATCAAATAACGTGGTTGCTACGCAAGAAGTAACTTCTATAATGTAAAATACGGGAAAAGGAAACGTACAAATGATTTTCTACGAATGATGGGTTCCTTCTTCAAGAGGAAAAGCTAGAAATTCCGCGAACGGCGACATGATTTAAAATTCTGAAATTATCATAATTATTTATATAGAGAAATCGCTGTACCAACGGGCTAAGGAATATTGTTTCTTAGCATACAGCTTTCGTGTGCAACCACAAAATTGACATAAACCCGTCATTTGACACCCAGTTCACTATAAAAACTTGCGAATCAGAGGGTAAATGCATTACCACGCGTTACATCCTGCTAATGAAGCGAGAGGTTGTCCAACCGTATTGATTAAAGACCTTGTTAAACATTATGAAAGCCAAGAGGTGGAAAAGGAAACCATGCAAGTGGCAACTGTTGATATTTAATTAAAAGGAGAGGTATGCGGTGTTTCTTTAATATCAGCCCACGTAGAATCTGATGGAAATTTATTATTAAAATCTCTTTCCGCTGATGGAAAACTGCGCTGTCGTTGAAGTTGATTTAATTTAAAAATGTGGGTATGGCGTCAATTTGCTCAATTAACTACCAAAGGTCAAAAGCCTCTTCCAGAAGAGTCGTAGAAAAGGAACAAGATCCTTTTCCAAATAGCCAGCAAACTTGCTGTTAAGACAACAGAGCATACATTTTTGCGGTTAATTCCTTGTATCCGTGCATAACTGTTCTATTCAACTATCCCAATATGAATAAATATCCAGCTAGACAGTGTAAATAAGTTAGCCCCTAGACACCCTTCATAAATTCCGTTGCTGAATAGAAGGGTTCTCAAACGTAAATTTATTTAATGAGATGCATAGTTGCCATGTAGGCCTAAATTCACCGAGAAATATGGGCTTGAACAAAAATGGTCTTAAGAAAATAGTTCGTAAAATCCATCATGATGAACCAATATAATTTATGAATCAATTTAAAATTTAATGTCAATTGCAAAAACCAGAGGCCAAAACCAATATACCCATCATTGTTCAAACTGTTTCAATTACTTGGTTGGGTTTAACGGTTTAGCTACTTCAAGGTCTGTAAAATGTCTTCGTCATCGGATAATTGTGGTAGGTACCGCAATTTTGTTTCGATTGCGTAATTCTTATGAATGAAAATTTGTTATTTGCAAAGTTACTAATGTGTTTTGTGGTAAGGTTGCTGTAATTACACGGCCTAACTATTTACTTGTCCTATAATTCATAGATCAACTTTTAGAAGGGAATTTGCCTCTGAACTCACTCAGCTGATGTGATCCCAGAAAGTTCACACTCTTCAAGTTCAGCAGTGAGGCTGCTTATAAATTTGATCCTTAGGTAATTTTTCGTCAAAATGTTTTGGAACAGGGAGCTATCAACAAAGCAGTAGACACTGAATTTTGTCAGTTGGTACAACAGTGGTGATGGCCGCGAAAGAGGGAGACCTTTATGGTTGGTTTATTGAGTATCTCAATCAAAATATTGAAAGAAACTTTCTTTTTACCTTCGAGATAAAAATAGTAAGAATTGAGAAGAAATTTAGGTGTATTTCTGTAATGCAGTGGTGATAAGAAGCAGAATTTGAATCAGAGCATTTTTCAAAATATTGAACACAATCTTGACTCCTTTCTCTTGAATTACTTAGACAGGAAGGAGTTACAGTATGAATAAATACCGATTGACGTGCGAAGACAATAAAATACACAGCGTGAAATAGTGTACCGCGTGAGTGTGTGGAACGTATCTGAATCAGATAGCAAGACAAGAAAACAACAAGACAATCAGAAAACAAACCCACTAATAAAACAGCTGAAATTTAACAAGATGAAATATAAACAAAGGCGAAAAGAATGCTTCCGCGTGTTCTCCTCGACTTGTTACCTAACTAAGTTGAAACTTGGTAGAGAGCAAATTGATGGTTCACTTTTCAAAATTTCAAAAATTGACTAAAACCAGGAGCTCCGCGCCTCGGAGGGCAAGCCCCCTGGACCCCCCGTTACCTCTGTTTCCACACTTTGGACGAAATTATTGAAACACAGAATGTGTTTTAGCCCACGCGTTTCAGATAATTTTGCTACTTTCCTCCTACTAAATCAAAATATTATATAATCACCGTGTCATAGCAAAATAACGCATAGGTTACACCAGTCCGTATCATCCCCTTAGTTCCGTATCATCGGTATCCATGTTGTTGTCCCAGATTTCGTTACGAAATTTCGTTGGAGTTTCAATTGTTGGTGGAAAATCGCTATTGAACGGTTTATTATGATGAACTATCTGTAGACTGATAATCGCTCCTGTAAAATTTAAAACTCTTTGATATGATTACTCACTACTTCTTATAGTTGCTGTGTAATTCGAGAATAACAGTTAGTTACTAGGTATATGATGTAGATAGTTTTCTATTTCGGTGAGCGTCTATTGTAACCAACATTACAACCAAGTGACAACAAAACAAGCGGCATTGTTTACTACATCTATTAATAACATGAATAAAATAAAATCACGACATAAATAACAACAACAAGTACGAAAGGCCTGCGTGATAAATCGAGTTCTTTCCAACAAACGGAGACCGATTTTCGTCCGTCAACAACTGAACAACTTTCATTTTCCTGGAAACGGCTTGGTTGGGTGACAACGATATCCATGTTGTCGTCCCATATTTCGTTATGAAATTTTGTTAGCTTTTCTGGCTAATACACTTTCTGTGTTAAAAGATGAAAGCCAGGGTTCGGCTCAAGAATTCTGTACTAATCCGGGATGGGCAAGCACAAGTTCAGATTCACATGCCTGTTGATGTTTTTTTTTCGGTTAACGACATTAATAAAATTCAGAGAAAGAATGGATAAACGTAGATCAATCAGTATGAGCTCATTGAAGGGATGGATGTCTATCAATAGGACAGATTGTTTTGGTTTGTTATTTCCAACAATGAACCTTTGTATCAAGCCGTCCCTCCGTTTAACGTCCGCCCAGTGCTTTTCTCCATGTATTCAGAAATGGTGGTTTTCATCCAATGTTTGGATTCTGCATATCTTGAAAACTAAACTTACAAAGTTTCAGGGGTGGAGAGGGGTTAACATTTTTTCTAGATCAAATACATCATCAAGAAAAATTAACCAAAAGATTCAAGGGTCATAAAACTTGACGTAAAAGTCAGTATCTGCTTGGATACTCAACATAATCAAGAGAAGAAATGTTCACGGGTAAAGAAGTCGGCTCATGACACACTCTCTACTCCACAAGCCTTCTGGGGATGCAAAGCCATCGATTTGACGTTTCAAGATTGGTTTCCTCTCCTACGCCCGCCTGTAAAGAGTTTTCGTCTGGAGGTTTTGTTAGCCAGATCCATCTGATTAGCTCTTTTCAAACCTTCCAATTCCATTTTCTTCTCTGTTTTTCACTTATCTACCTTTTCATTCCCTTTCAAAAGAAGATAGAACGAGATACTTTCTCTTGAAAAGTATCTCAATCGTGTTCTTCGAATGACTTAATACCCCTCCAGTCTTTATAAGCTTTTTCATCGCTTTGCCACGTCTTTCTTTTCACAACCTGTCCGCTCAGATCTCCAACATCAGCAGTAGGATTGATAATAACAAATTACCTTTTCTCTTTCCTCTCGACCAGTTCTTCTTTCTGATATTAGGTTGAGATTGGTCTGTCTAATTTATTTCAGAAGTCTCTTTCGATCGACTGATCAAAAGTTCCTTGTTCAATAATGGTGAATTCACCACACAGCTTCCGCGTTTCGTGTTGAATATTGTAGGCAAAACATAGGCAACTCACTTTAAAAATTCTGACAACCAATATGCTTCACAGTTGACCGCGTACAATTCCAAGTTATAAAATTTAAAATTATGATATTGGTAATTTTTTATCCTGAATCAGAGTATATGTACATTTTTTTCAATGAAGTATTATTGATAAATGAGAAATAGTGTTTTACAAAGGCTGTGTGGATCTTATACGAACAATTAACTATGCTTCAGTTGTCTTAGTGAACTGGAAAGCAATAAAATGCTTTTTGCAGTCCGCGAGAGACAATTAGTTTGTGGAGTAAAAGGGAATGTTTCGGATATAAGCTGGTATACTTCCGTAAATTCACACCTCCCGTTTATAGTGTGGAAAGGGAGGACTCACCGACACATTCTTTTGTATCCAATAAAGTGGGCGATTCACTAAAAGCATTCTCCAGTGAGCAATACTGACCTGTGGTAGGTAAGGATGGTGGGGGCAACTCTCATTATCCTGAAAACATTGCATGACTTGCTTGATCCAATTTGACTCTGAGGGACCCACCAGCCAGGAAACCCAAGAGATAAATGGCGAATCGATCAGCTCTCCGGTAGTGAGCGCGTTGAGCAATCACATTATCCACTGTGAGAGGAACGAATGGGTTTCAGCCGGCTGTAAGCCGACACCGGTGGATAATGTTAAGCCGGGCTAGGAGAAATTAGAGTAGTTCGATAAGACCTGTTTTTCCGATATTGGACTAAAAAGGGTGGTTTATTCGTTGCGCAGCAAACCATGCTGCATTGGCTTACTGTAACAATAGATTATTTTGCTTCCTATTTCACCTCTAGGAACCAGAAGCTTGCCGTAGATGAACTTTTTTTCCTCTAAAATAAAATTTCCAACCGCATTTTGAGTTTTAGACCATTTTGAACAACTTTCCTTTCTTGTCTCTGTTTTGTGTGTTTCTTTGACCCCTCAGATTCTTCTAACAAGCTTTATTGCCGTAATTTACACCAGACTTTGATGATATTTCCACAGAATGTGGGGTTAGGATATTTATGGTCTCCAATTAGTTTCATCGCTCACAAATCATTCAGTCTGAGCTAAAGCAAAATCATCTCAGGTTTTAGCGAACAAATTTGTACGATAGTCGGGGATGAACGGTCTAATAATAACGACCTGATAGTAATATTATCTTATCATAATGATATTATCTGATAATAGGATATTAAAATATAAATTTCAACAATAGTATCATGAGTAGCTGCTGGGCATGCGTGAACATGAAATTCCTGTTACAAGTCTAATTGCTACAGTTTTCACTAATTTATCATCAATAACGTTGGTGATATTTTCAGGGGAAACGAGCATATGGTTAGAATGATGACGAATGTTCACGAGTTACATTGCTTAAAAATCAATTCATCTATGTGCGCATGCTCAAACGCGAATACATCAACCATAATTTCATTACTTTCATCTCTTCCAATCTTCTCAAATTTCTGGGGAAGTCAGGGAAGAAGATCCAATAATCTCAAATAAAATCGGGTCCAACAATGTGGATCGTATCATTACTTTAACCCCTTCAGAATTAGCCCGACAGAACTGCAATACATGGAGACTCACCTTTTGATGGCGGCGATGTCCGGGGAGTATGTCCTGCGCTATTTCTGCTCTCTCTGACCGAAACAAGAACAGGTAGTTAACACGAATGTGAATGAGAACATGCTTGGTCATTGGTAGTTTCATCCAAGAATTACCATAAGGCATCCAAACTCATTGATAATTATAACAACAACTTCGGGCTTATAATGTAATGTGTATTTCATACATAATGTCTGCAATACAATCTGTATAGCATTCATGAGTAAATATATCTTCCTGTAGCCCTACGGAGCTTTACTCTGAAACTGCTGAACGAAGTCATTAACTTGGGTCATAAATCACATTTGAGGTCCAATTGGTACTGACTTTTGGGCACCGATCTCAGTCAATCCTGAAGGGTGAACTCGAAGGGCTCAGATTTCAAAAATCTGAATATTGAAAACTTCCGAAATAATGCTATTGTTTTTATGTTCGTTATTGTTAGACGTGCCTTCAATGAGTCGAATGAGTTCACCCGGACCGCTATGCGTTCATCCGTTCTCTCTTCCCAAGTGCTAGAACTTCGACAAAAAAAAAGGATGTCAGCACGAACATCAATTTGAGCGTGGTGGGATATGGTAAAAATCTCTTAGTATCATTTCAGGTTCGTATCAGCTGATACAATGTTGTTCCAGGAGTTCCTTTTGAAATAGAGTTTTGTAAGTCCTTATTGGGAGCTTTATTTCACTTGTTATTACCGGAACTACTATTTTACCAATTACGGTGTTTTCAGATATTGATGAAATTTTCCCTTCAAAATATAAGTTAGTTTCATCATCTTCCTTCCTCCTTTCAAATCAATGAATTGCTTAAACTCCCAGAGAAAATCAGCCCCTAGTATTCGATCTGTAGTTTTAACGACTATGAATTGCCATTGGAAAGTATGGCGAGGACCATAATAATGCTCTTCTTTTTCATCTGATAAAAATGTATTCCGGCGTAGTTAACAGCAAACAATTTGTTTTAATTTATTTGGGATCGAACGCTATTTTTAGAAGTAGAAGTGTGCCCACGTCAGCACCACTGTCGACTTGGAATCGAACTTCTGACTTCTTGTCAATAAAACATAATGTAAATTTGGAGCCCCTGTCATTAAACACGCCAGCTGAACTTCCTGCTACATCGACTGCTGTTCCGTGTTATTCGAAGAATTCCATTAACTAGCATAATGTACAACCGTCCTCTCCGGGTTGGTATAGGAGAAACATCATACATATTTGGCATTGTGCTCTGCCTAAATGTTTCTCCTCAATTCAGTGAAGGCACCCACGTTCCCGAACGATAATTTCTCATGTTGTATAGAGTCTTGTGATCTCATAAAATTCAGGTTCAACGTTCACTCGTACATCACAAAAACGTTAGAAAACGACGCAGACGTCTTGTGAAAACGGCGGTTGGGCTTTTTAAGCTCTCGACGACTCTCCAAACCTCATTAAAAAAAAGGAAAAAAAAAATATATATAATAATGGGAAAATCAAAGCAAAACTAAAACTTACTGTGGACTAACCGAAAACGAGGGGGTACCTTCATTGGATAGAGCAAAAGATAGACAATAATGGATAATTTTCAAAACTACCGCTAGGTGCATTACATATATTGCTGTCATTGATAGCCTAAGAGTCCTACAAACCATCGGATACAGAAAACTACGTTCACCGCTTTTGTTACAGCGGAAGTTCGGAATTCGTGAGGATCGAATCAGCTGATATAATTGCAATGGAATTTTGTTTTTAAGAGCTCCTTCTGATATCAAGTTTATCAAGACTTATGGTACATTTTGCTGACAAGAGAAGTATAGTTGGGTGCTTTATTTTACGTAGTTAAATTTCAGTTGTTCTATTCGTTATTTCCTCCTTCATGTCCATGTACGGTGTATTGCACAACTGTCGGTATTTTTATATCAGCTTTTGTTTCGTATAAAGGAACTAGTGAAGGTTAGTGTTCATGTAGTCATATTTATTATGCCGTGACTTACTACCTTTAGGATCTAGTAAATTACGATTGTGATCACCCGAAGGGCCCTCGTGGGTAATTTCATTCCTAATCAATGTATCGTTCTTAAATATAAACGGGGTTCTTTTAATGGCTGCTAACATACCGTTACTAGATAAGGAGGCACAAGGCACCGAGTTTAGATTTCGTTCCAGAGGCTAAGACTAATTCATGTAGATTGATAATTTAATACAGAAATCCCCCCCACCTCTTTGTAATAGTTTGCTGCGTTTCTCCCCTGTGATCATAATTGAGCTCTTCGACTAGAAACATCCTGTAATTCGTCAGTTCTCGGATGTTACCCAAATCCCTAGTTTTCCTGTAAAGAGTGTCAATATTTGAAAATTCAGCAGGTTTTAAATTTCCCCAGATGCGGTATTTAACCTCTCTGTGCTGGACACATCGCCAAGGAATGTCGTGTTGCTGCAGCCCTGAGATGCTCTGATAAATGTTAGACTTACTGCACTTACTTCCCTATCCACATCCCCACCAGTAGTAATCAACCGTTAGGATTTCGGACCTTGCTTTACGTACTGTTCTGATTTTTGACAGATCACTCTACCGCAGTTAGGCCAGTCCACCTTCCAGTGTCCGATGCAATCTGGAGTTCAGGTGTTGATGTACTGAATTTTGGACTTCTCCGGTCATGTATTGCAACCAGTTTTGAATATATTTCCTAATCAAAATTTTCATTTCTTTCGCCAATCTTCTCTTTGGAATCTGTCGTACACCTATCACACTGGTATTTGATTGGCTTTAGAGTGCAACTGTTGTTTTTCTTATTTAGTCACTCCTAAAGGAACACCATTATCATAAAATAAGGCTGTCATCTGCACTTCAATGAACGTTTACTGATCTGAGCTTCAAAAATTTATGGAATATTGTTAAATATATTTCAGGGGACATACTTCACATATTTGTTGTGAAGTGGTAAACTACTCTTCAGTGACTTTGATCATGGTAAACCATGTAGATACTCTATACGTAAGTTAAGCCTGGTGTTCTTTTTTCTTTGATGTTTTAAAGCGCTGTCAAAGGGCTCAAACAGCTTGCTAAGCTAAGTACACACACAACACTGTCACTTCATGGGATATATATTTTTCACATCTATCTGTTATCGACTGCATTAGACCACCTGTTGTGACGTCGGAATTACGAATATCACTCGCCCCGAAAAATATCGATCATGCCAATGTACAAATGGCCAAAATCATGAGTAACTTTTTTCTGAATTCGAGATTTTCATTCTCCAGTTTGTCGTGGCATTTGTGGTCCCGTATACGAATCGTAGCCTACTTAACCAACTGGTTTTCCGAAAAGCCTCGTTGTCAGCTTAATGTATGTTTAAAATCTTGATGTTTTTAAAGAACAGCTTACAACAAAAAACCATGTCGTTATTAAATACGATATATAAGTCCTTTTTTTTACAGAGCACTCTTCAGCGTTGAGATTCAATCGCTATTGGGAGATTGAGAAATGTCACATGTGCAGACATATGATACTTTTCCAACCAAAACACCTCAACATAATAATATTAAGTGGATATGCTATATTATAGGTTTTCAATTTTCCGCTACTTCTCTTTGCTCTTCTTTTCCCTTCATTCCCTCACCCTTCCTTCCTCTTCGCCCCAACATATTATAATCTGATGTTTGCCTGTTGAACATTTAATTCGAAATTGGATTTGAATGGAACATGACTTCCACTATTGAAACTGTCAGTCCTGTTCCCCGTCCGATTGTACAGTTGTTAGTTGAGTTAGATTTTCAGTCTTTTCCAGAGCAACTTCCTGGAAGTCACTTTTGCTTCCGAGTCTACCAAGGTAGCGGAAGCATTGTTTTCACTTTCGGAATGTGAAATTTTTTTGTCGCTAAAATCAAAAATTCCACTCGCATTTTGTGTTTTAGACCTTTCTGAACAATTTCGGTTCCGTGTCTGTCTGTGTGTCTGTCTGTCAGCAAATCCTTATTACGGGCAAAGCTACACGAAATTATAGTCCGATAATTTGATGAAATTTTCAGGGATTGTGCGGGTTGGGGTGTAGATGGTCCCCTATAGGTTTCATGACCCCCGGATCAATAGTAGCCTCTGCGCATCTGCAAACGTGAAATCCTTGCCACACGCATAACTCCGGGAGTTCTTGATCAATTTCGATGAACTTTTCAGGGATTGTTCGGACTGATGTAAAGATGGTCCTCGTTCGTAATAAAGAGAAAATAAAGTTTTAGCCTCGAGCTTGAAGTTTTTTCTTCACATTATACAGCCAGTGTGCGGAGGGATGACGGCAGTTGGGTACATTGCAACGACGCTGCAGTCAACCCAACATTATTTGATCCGTCATTGAACGATGCTTAAATTTTATTTTTAGAAATGTCAAAATAATTATTTATCACTTCAGTCATCTATCCATTCAGCGTCAATGTCAATTTTTATTATTAGGTATATTTTATAGTTTGTTCAATAGTTGAACATGCCTAAATTTATTTTCTCAAGTTATGCTCCTGCATAACAACAAATTCACCCTAATTCAATATTTACTTCGCCGAATTGAACGAAGTTCTTTAGTCAATAATAATTTTCAATGATCTATACATTCATGTTATGGATACGAGGAAGCTATGTGCCACACCCACTTGTTTTTTTATCTTTTATTGATACCCGCACTACACTTATGAGGTGCTTTCTCAATTTTGTTTTATTATTTTCAACAATGACAAATAATAAATGAACGTTCGAGACAAAAACCTTCCTCAACATTTGTTGTTTTACGTTTCAAGATAGTTAAGATCCGAAAATCGAAGACTTATATTCTTATTGTCCGCATTCTAGAGATTTTCTCTAAAACCACCGACTATTGACAAATCTTTAGATAACATTGGTGTTACTATGTTAGCAAATGTTAGACTTCCTGGAAATGAATCCCACCCCGATGACCCGCTTTAATCTCATCCGTTCATTCTCCTTAAGAGCTAGAACTTTGACAGAAAAAAGCTCCAGGCGTTCATTTCATCTTCATTCATCTTATCGTTTGAGCGAATTTTCCAAAATTATCTTATTACATTTATATTAATTTGAATAGAAATTTGGGCACTTTTGTGGGCAAAAATTCCTACTATGAATGTTATTGAGAAGAAATTTTTTCTAAACAATTTTTATCATTCAAACGAAATTTAGCATTTTGATCTATTTTTGTGTGCTAATTTTATTAAATTCAAGTAAAATTTTGACTCAAAATTCGAGCTTCAATTCGTAAATGACCTATTTTATGTTGATAAAGTTTTTTGAGTGACATTCTCTTGAAAAATATGAGTTTAAAGATTTTTCGTGATTTGTTTTGGTACAGTTTTTGAAATGTAACCAATTTAATGTACTCAAAAATTGTCTAACGAACTCATTTTTTCGTTTTGGATGCTTTTCGAGTTTTTGGCGAAAGAACTAAGTTTATAGCTCAATGCTACCGAGAGTTATCATCTAGAATGATTTATGTATATAAGCTTTGAAATCCAGGAATCATTTTAGAATACTTCATACGGGATTTCGATGACGAAATTATTCAAAAATTTATATTAACTATAACAATAACACTTTCACATCGCAATGGTTTCATTGTCTATGAAAATACGCTTGAAGAATGTTAACAGGAATGTGAAACAACGTGCTTGGATTCAACTGTACTCAAGAACTTGGAATAATTTGACAAGCACACTACAAAACGTTTTCTCGGAAATGGGAAGCTGGAAAAACTCACTGTAATCATTGTATTTAGGTGTGGTTTTTTTCTGTTTTCTACATTTCGTGTGGCTTAAAATTTACACGTCAATGCAATGGAACCTTATCTCTCTCCCCCTGTTGCTGCTGTGGTATTAACCCATCTTCTCCTCATCACCTTATTCAATACATCCAGGGTAACTCATTCTCATCATACGTTTAGTGAAATTTACTCCGTGAAAAGAACGTGACAGACTGATTATCTTTAACTGTATTTTAGATGTCGCAAAAGAGCTTCTTACCAAATTATATCCTCTTAGGCTGAATAGAAAATCGCTAAGCAGCAAGGGTCCCTCAACTGATCAGTGCGCTTCCACATTGTTTTCCATTTATAAGTTATTACTGAATCTCTTTAATTTACTTACTTTTTAATATTCGAAATCGAGATTTCACACGCTGGAATAGAAGTCGAATGTTATGAATCCAATCTCCAGGGAAAAACAGTATTAGGAGAGGGAAGAGAGGATTTAAAGAATAACTCAGATGGGTAAGGCGATTATGGCGCTTAGGGTTTTGACACAGTGTGACGCGGCGCTTGTGTGCACAAACGTTGATAAGATAATATTTTATCAGAAAACATTTCACTTCTTAATAGGTACCTACCTCTTTAGTTAGAGTCCTAGGCAACAAAATTAGTCGTATTATGTTGTATCTGTCTAATAAAAACGGAGTAAGATGGAACGTTGTCTATATTTCCACGAAAGTAAAGAGTTACACTGTTAGATTGATTTCGACGGTTAAGTCATCATCAGTAACAAACATGAACTGAAAGTACATCACAGAAAGCATATCTTATATAGGATCAAGTGAGAGGAGACTGAATCCTATTGGCTCAATGAAGTGAAAGGGGCGGGGAGGACCAACCGATGCCACTCAAGGCTTACAAAGTGAAACGTGCACAAATAGTATCATTATGGAGTATCGAGAGAAGAGATCATTTAAAAATAAAAAATAAAAAATAAAAAATAATAAAAATAAATAAATAAAAAAGTGTGTGTGTGTGTGTGTGTGTGTGTGTGTGTGTGTGTGTATGTGTATGTGCGTACCTCCAAGTAAAAATACTAATTTTGTTTAATTTTTCGTTCCCTTTTAATGGTATGCCTACTCCTCCTTTATGGGGAGATTACTAAAAAAAAATGTTCCAGTGTTTTTCAGATACTGATGACATTTTCGAAAAATGTCAGGGTAGCTTGTACATGGTCTTCCATCAGTTCTTTTCGTTTATAGAAAAAATTCAAATTTAAATTTATTTCCTTTCCATAGGCTTTTCCGCACATGTAACTGTACTGGAGGAGAAGCAAGACCTAAGCCAGACCAGATCAAAATTCGAAATCTTTTGACAAAGTGGTTCGAAACGGTGTTCCGAAAATTGTTACGGTTATATTGATAGTTTCTAATTCTACGTTGTGGAAATTTTAAACGGCTCGCTGTGGGTGTGTGGCTGTATATACATACATGGGAAACAACATGGGGATGCACTGATCAGTTGAGGGACCCTTGTTGCATAGCAAAATTATATTCAACCTAAGAGGATATAATTTGGTAAGAAGCTCTTTTGCGACATCCAAAATAAAGTTACAAGACATGATGGGGCTAATTTATTTTCTAATCTACTTACCGAGCAGAAATCTCATTCTCAATTGGACATCTACAGTAATGAAGCGCCGCGTTCGAACAATGTTCCTCGTACTAACCTAAAAAACCATAAATTTGTAAATAATGCAGCATTACTATTTAAGCATGGTCTATAGTCGATCAGAGATCTGGTGCATTCTCCTTCAAGTCAATAATAATAGTCAGATACTATGAACTATTTCAAATTTAGCTGTTAATTGAACGGTTCCGCGCGCTCCTGAAGAACAATACAATGACGTTGGGTACAGGACTGGGGTATATTGTGTCAAGGGGTTCGTTTACACAAGTGCCACCCTTGTTAATCCCCGTTGGGGATTACGAAGGGGATTATCGGGCTGAAGGCAGTCACGGTAATTAATTATTAAATGCATTCCAAGGGATCTGTTATCCACCTCGCCCGTCGTACCTTCAGTGCTGAACCCTCTGTTTCTGCATTACCTGTCTTAACCTATTGTCCACTGTAGTTCTCAAAAGCATCTCCGTGCTTTGTGGTTGCAGTTTTACCAGCGTTAGCTACATTAAAAGTCGTTTAGTGATTGTTCTTTGGTAAATGACAATCTTCAAACAAGTTATTCTCGAGTAGAGCCAACGTCCATGCGTAATGCACAATGCAAATTGGTAAGATTTTCGGTGAAGTCAAATTACATGAACTGGTTTTTACTGCTATGGTTATTCCAAACGCAGCTAAAAAAAATTGTTGATATCGATGAGCTACAGTTCATTGGCAGGTATGGAATGATCTTCTACATAATGTTGAGTAGTCGGAACACCCAATCATCCCTACCATTGAACTTTTGCCCACCGATTTAAAAAGTTTGACTGGTTGCTTTTAGAATAACTACAGCCTATTCCTAAGGCGCATCCCCCTTTCCCCGTTCAACGCGTGATGATCTGTTTTCTTGGACCCCCGACTTTCCTCGAACCAAGCAACAACACATTAGAACCGAGATCCGAAGAGCACCCGCTCTGATTGCTCTGACGAATTTCCCGGTAGGAGAGACCGACGAAACGTAATAAAGGAAACGTTGTGAGAAGTCAACGAAGAGAGACATACGAAAGAAGATCAAACCATTCATTAGAGTATATATATGTAGTTGGGAAATGTGATTTTGAGGGTGATGAGTAATTCAGAAATGAAAAAGAAGATGATCGAAAATACAACTTTTTTATTATTTTTGAAAAAACAAAAACCAAAATGATAAACAAAAATTTCCAACTTCTTTTTGCATGTGGTTTTATTGCGCAATTCACAGCAACTGTTCAAAATGCCTTCTGCCGTGTTGGAGGCTCACTCTTCATCTCCTTGGAACAACTGCACTGCGCAATTAATTTTGATTTCAGCTCATTTCGGCGAAAGATACATTAATTCGATAAATTGAGGCCTCCCTTATTAACTCATTTATTATTTTGGTTTTTGTTTTTTAGAGAAGAATAAAAAGGTTCATTTCTGAATCAACCATCGCTCTCCTCTCCCACTCCTTCTTCCTTCTGCTATTAATCATTCGAAGAGTTTTAGAAATCCGTTCATTCGATTCAGCGAGAAACATTACTTAATTATATCCCTGCGCCCTCTGGAATTTCATCCAACACTAGAGGCATTATCTCATACCGAAACGGTGATTTCGTTTAAGAAAGTCACGTTTTCCACGTTCAAACACCAATTTCCCAGTCAAAAATTGCTATAAAATATATCTTTATTGGACAGATAGATTATAGATGATAAAATGTGCATGTTTTACCGTAGAGTTCTTCCAGTAGATGATAGGGTGGTGAGACAACATTGAAAATTGTTTAAAAAGTAGGAGGTTGACATAAATTAAAGTTAAGGCTTAAAAAAAAAAAAAAACAAAAAAAAAAAAAATGTGCGACATGACTTTTAGAATGTTTTATGGAATGAAAAGTAAAGAAAATTTAACTTTCTTTCCGACAGTAAAATTAAAATTTAATTTATTTAGTTAATTAAGGGAGTTATTTCCATTACAGTGAAGAAAGGTCAGGGGACAGGTTGTCCGAACGAGCTGGGGCGTCAGTCCTCTAGCTGTTTACTCTCAGTGGGAGTACTGATTGCCCCGGTTCGAATCCGGCTGCCACCAATGATTAGGGCCAAAATCCTATCAAGTGTTGTATACCTGTCCTGTCGTTAGACAGTTCACCTCTGATCTCGATATCACGTGAATCCAAAACGCTCCCAACCCAGGGGAGTGAGGCAATGGGAAGCCACGAGCGAAATCGTCAGACCTAGTTCCGATCCTCTCTGGAGGACGGCTGGCGTCGTCCGCGACACCTCCGGGTAGTCGGAGGAAAATCCAAAGTGAAAAGAAGATTATTTACTGTAAGAAATCATTTTTCACGTAAAAGATAGTTACGAACAAAAAAACCCTCTACTGGGATTTGGGGGAAAATATAATTCAGAAGCGTTTTATTCAAAACCCGTTTATAAGGGCATTTTGCAGACTAGTGATTTCGTAATGTAGGTGTAAAAGATCCCACCTGTAGTCAAGCGTCCCCAATCTGAGGTAGATGAACCTCGTCATGTTCATGAAGTAGGATAGGAAAGCAGTATGATTGAGCAAAAGGGTGGAAAGAGTGAGAGGGGAAGCCAGCTAAACCCTCCTACCACGGATTCAGCCCAACGATTTCCGACGCTTTGATCGCTCGTTCGCGTGACCTGTTTATCACTCAGACGTCTGGCCAGGGCGTTAAAAAGCCCCCTCATCTCCCATCTTCTCCTACACCCTGTTCTACCGTCCCTTATTCTACTTCCTATCCAGACACTGTAGCTTCGTTTTTACCAATATTGTCTAGTCAATCGGTAACGGGGATACCCACCAGATTATTTCCGCTTTCAAGAAGAGCCCTCTCTTTTTTTTCATCATTCTATTCCGAAGAGATTTCCTCTTGTTGATATAATCGAAGATTTTCGAGTTGTGTTCTTCTCTTCACTGCTCGGACCGTTTGCCAATTAAATAGAAAAGCGACTGAAGTGAAATAGTTAACCCGCTACCACTTCGATTGCGGTGGATCAAGGCAGACGAATTAAACTACTCATAAAAACTGGATGAAATAGTAACGCATTTACCCCCACTCACACGAAATACGGATAAAGTTTAGCCTAAATTATAAGTAGCATTAAGGGAGCTTCTTCGGTAGGAGATGACCAACTAACGGAAAAATAATGAAAAATGTATTTATTATAGAAGGGTTGTTTGACAGACAATGAGCGAGGTTAAGGAATAAAATGTTCAGTTTTCTGAATAGTCACCGACAAACGAACTCAGAAATGATCAAATACAAGTAGATTGGTACAATTAGAGAGTATAAAACTGTTATAGAACAAAAGCAATCAGAAGATTATAAGTCTTATGCTGCCAGGTTTTCGTAACTCAAAGAATGTTCAGAGGCCCGGAGAAGGATTCCTTCCTTGTTCCCACTTGTGGGCAAACCAATCTATACCAGCGCTTTAGAACGCGTTACAATCCCCTGAATACAATCGACCCTATTATGAGTCACCCGGTTTTGATAGAGTTCCTTATGAGTTTTATAAATGTGCAAACAACAGGCTTCTTGAGCTCCTGGTTTCTATGTTTAACAGAATCTTTGAAAGGAGAGACCCTCCAGTGCTTTTAAGCGGGCTGTAATCTTCCCTCCTTACAAGAAAGGTGACCCAAGTGACGCCAACAGTTTTAGAGGAATACGCTTTTTGGGTGCTGTCATGAAATTACACGTTTGGGTTCTACTTGATAGATCAACTGAATGGATCAACATTAATGGCGTTGATTAACTCGGATTCCCGAATGTCTAAAACAGGAAGAGTGAACGAAAAACCCAAAATTTAGAATATATCATGTCAAAATGAACAATGAGTGATGTAAACCAGTGAAGTAGGTTCGAAAGCAATATTGGATATTACATGGTACAAATAATTACTCAATAACAGATACAGGTGGTGTTCATACTTTTCTTTATTGCTTTGAGGTCACTAACTGACGTTCTTATGAACTCGTGTTTACGACACCCCTCCCCGTTTGTGTGTTAATTCGTACTGTAGAGTACTTGTTCAATTGTCACCTGCCATGTAATTTCCAGCCTCTGTCAATATTTTTTTCCGGATGTTTTTTGGAAATCGGAATGGGTTCCTACAGCTTAATTTAGTCCCTACACCCCGTTCTGCAGTCTCGGAAAACAGATTTTTGATTGAAATTAACCTTATTTATTAATAGAAACACAATATGAAAAAAATATTTCGATACCTACATTACGAAGAGTGAAACATGTATCCTAGTCACAGGGAAGATACAATGATGGATGACCAGCCGTTAATACGACTCTTACTGGACACAGCTGGTTGATGTCACCAATTTATTGCCTTTCAATTAAATCGTTTCTTCGATTTCTATAGAATTTACCTGAAATGCTCTGGCTATTTGGATTTTAAGCTTAGAACACCCCAGTTAGAGAAATAGGAATACTAGCTGCTTGACTCCACTATGTAATTATATTTAGTTGATATTCTGACCAAATTAGTTATAAGGAAAATGTATCCACGCATACAAATAAACAAAAAACAGGAAGTGGAATTGTACATAGCTTCTTCGTATTGGCAACATGATTCGTATCAATGAAATGCTCATTCTCATGGTGTCATTAGGTGTCTTATTCTTGAAAGATATAGAGCTTAAGCTCATCAAAAAGATTCACAGCAAAAAAGGCTCTTGTTCCCGTAAACATCAACGCCTTCAAGTGAGTACCTTGAAAATCCCCGGCCCAAAATCTATAGCGTGTAATGCAATAGTACGACCGTTTAGAAATTGATATGAGATTACGAGACTCTTCTTCCCCAAATACACTCCAAATTTGAGGTCCAAGTGTGAGAAAATTATGCTTAATCAATCAATGAGCAACGGATGTCGTGATTAGTGAGCAATGAAACTCTTAGGAACCATCCACAGCCTAACCTTCACACTCCCCGAAAATATCATGAAAGTCGGATAAAACTGTGGAAACAATGCTTGTTTTAAGGATCTGCAGACACTCGGTCAGAACCAGACAGACAGATATGAGAATGGTGTAACTATTGAGTAAAACGCAAAATAATGAAAACTGGGAAGCATCCACCACTAACTCTTTCAGTACTTATCTCAGACATAGGTGAAGCGATAGCATCAATGAACAACTTGATTAATGTCATTTCCATCATCTAAAAGGTCTGCAAGACACTTGCTTGACAAAATTGGAATTTCACTGCTCTCGATCTATGTCTGAAAACGGTTTCATATGTCTCGTTCTTACAAAAACAAATACATTTAGAATGACAACGTCCCGGACAACTGTGTTGAAACCTCGAATATGCTAATATTCCGAACAGAGAGAGCGACAGGACCATCAATGCTGATGCCTTATTAAAAGGTGCAATACGCCCTCAATCGACCCGCATCTCCCAGCTACATCCGAAAGCCACCCCGCTAAAAGCTTCGAAGCTCTTTCATTTCAGGCTCAGGCTAATTCATTAATTAAATTCAGTATTCCGAGGTGCAAGAGAGCTTTTTCCTCAATCCTACTGAGTGGAGGAAGCTCAGTGGAGTTCGTTAATCCCTTTTCTTAATCACAGTGGAGCCGAAAGCAGATCGTTGACGTGCTCCAGCCTCCTGCCAGCTACCGAAAAAGAGACATTTCAGCTACAGTTCTGATGGACGGGAACTTTCCATCATATCTACTCATTATAGTTATAATTGAATGGAAAACGATTGTTTGGTTCAAAGATAAAAATGTATCTGTATCTCGCAATCTTCACTGATTCACATTGGACATTCCATCGAAAAGGCCGTTCCATACAACGAAAACTGGTTAACCTCATTTCTGAGAGAAACAATCGTTTTTTAATATTTCCTTCTTCTAAATAGAAAAAAAAAAGTCATTGAATACAGTAGAGGATCCTTCGACCTTATCACTGAGTTGCATATTACAAATGTAGATAACGTTGAGTACAACACTACATTTACACCCGTTCAACTTCCTTGCTGTTTCTGTAGGAACATTTTTATCTTATAATAAATTATTTCATCTAAGGGTGGAACTGAATTCAACAAGTGTTGAACCACGCAAGAAAGAGCGGAACGTTTTCAAGATGGGTGTGAAGAAAATAGCTCGTTTGTCGAACGACTACCGCCCGCCGTTCTTTTCGTTTCCCTCCTTAGTTGGACCATCAGACCGGGTTTCACAAAATTGAGTTCAAAGAACACAAAATATATGTCTGATACATCCACATAACTCTGTTTCCTCACAAAGAAAAGATTTGTAGGGGAATGGATTTTTCAAAATCAGTAGGTTAGTATTTCAAAAAGGCAAAACTTCTTGAATAGGTACTTGGGCCTAGAAGCAAATCAATTCTTCCCTCCCTCCCTCTGAAACTACATCTCGATTTTCAAAATATATTATTATGTATATAATATGCTCCATTAAAGCGAAGGCTTTTTCTAGGGACATGTTGGTTAACTTAGCTTACAGTTTGAAGAATGAAGCTGATCATTTATGTATGAACAAGAGAACGATAGGTAAAACGCAATCCTTCACAACTAACTAACGTCTCTCTAAATGATTCTAGATAGTTCTTTTTGATTTATTATTGAATAATAAACCATTGTAATCGGCTCTTGAAAAAAAATAATTCTAATGAAAATTTCATGGTTTACGTTTCTGCAAAAAATCTGAAATTTTCAGGAAAAATCCATGTTGTTCCGAAAACGCCCCAATTCTTGAGCCAGCTCTCTCACTTAATTTAAAATGCCCTTTAAGGGTTGTCAAAATTTTGAAAATTTCACTCTTGGTTTAGAATCCAAATCCGCAATAAAAATTTTCCGTCCGTCCGTCGTACCCCATACGCACGATTTCCCCCAAACGGCTTTAGCAAAAAATCTGAAATTTTCAGGAAAAATCCATGTTGTTCCGACAACGCCCCAATTCTTGAGCCAGCTGTCTCACTTAATTTAAAGTGCCCTTTAAGGGTTGTTAAAATTTTGTAAAATTACTAAAAACCTAAAAAAAAAAAAAAAGTCAAGGCGGCCTAAATTCGGACTCTTTTTGAAGAACTGTTCCATGAGGAATCGAATGAGCCTCTCCCCAGGTCTGTAGCTCAAACCATTCCCGATGTACATTTATTGCCAACATTTGCGTTTTTTGGTTTATTATTGTTTTTGTTTTTATCGCAGTAGTGATGTAGTGAATGTGGATACTGGAGTGAACTCCTTGATAGCATTTGTTGATAAATGCATTGATATGCAAACGTCTGCAAATTCTTTATTTTATTTTCAATTTTATTCATTTGGCTTGCGTTCATGATTTGAATTTCTACTAAGCTTTGGAGTGTGCATGTTTCACAGGTGATAGAGCGATTATTGAATTTCAGGAGGCACACAAATATGATCAACTGAACAATCCAAATAGGTATTTTGGTTGAGAACAGATTTACGTGCTCTATGCATATATCCTGAAATTCATTAATCGCTACATCACCTGTGAAATAGGTACACTCCAAAGCTTAGTGGAAATTCAAATCATGAATGCAAGCTAATTGAATAATAAACCCCAGTGAACGAATTTGCATCGTTTTTTTCTTTACCGATACGGTGGAGCTTTTCCATAGTGTGTCCTCAATCTCAGGTAACTTGCGAAAAATCAGGATCCTAAAATTGTATACATTTACTCGTAACTTTTGAAGAATGAGAGCGTCATTTAAATTTATTGTTTAAAAGTTGTATTAAAGTCTGAATTTTATTACAATATTGATTGCAGAGGTTCGTTATTGAAAATAATGAAAGTAACTGTAATTTCATTTTATTTATTCCATCCCTATCAATACAATATAATACAAACTTCAGATCGTGAAGTTTGTATTATATTTGTGTCGTATAGCTGTAACTCTAACTTGAACCACATATCTTATGTTGATGATAGCTCGAGGTAACAGTGTCGAACATCCAGCAGACAAGTAATCTCCTCAGTGCCCCTAAAATGTAAATTTTGGACTGAAGGTAGATGCATTATGTCGCTGAGAGGATATTCTTATTTCATATTCCGCTCAAGTCCCTCAACGCACTTTACTTGGGCTGCCCCGACGAGGCTTTCAATGACGGCGGAGTTTGCCAGGTAAACACTACCTTATGCCTACTAACTGTCTGAATAATGGAAACCCTGCTCAAAGCATTTTATTGACGAGTCTAGTTGGTAAAACATGATGGAAAGAAAGGAAAAAACATACCCAACATATATCAACTATAAGGATGACTATTAGATGATAGTCCATGATAGCTCTTGTACCCTTCAAAAGCAAACCTAATTAACGAAAGGTGATAAGAATACTACAGCCAAGGTTCTACCAGACTAACGTCCATATCATTCTTCCATATTCCATAGTCAATATTATTCAATTTTCGGTTTTTAGGTAATACTTTTACGAGTTTTGGGTTTAATCCTGACTAAGGTACTTTTGAATTCAAATATAAAATGGCCGACTTGTTTTCATTTTCATTTAAATTGTTATCTCTATGGGCTCTGCACATCACAATGACATCTTCTTTAACGAAAATACAGAATTGTTGAATTATAGCAATTGAAAATTGAATCACAAGGTATTTTTAGACAGAAAAACGTGAATGGTAACTAAAACGCTGCAAATTCTTTCACTGGGGTTTATTATTCAATTGGCTTGCTTTCATGATTTGAATTTGTAATAAGCTTTGGAGTGTGCGTGTTTCACAGGTGATAGAGTGATTATTGAATTTCAGGAGGTATGCATAGAGCACGTAAATCTCTTCTCAACCATACTACCTATTTGGATTGATCAGTTGATCATATTTGTGTGCCTCCTGAAATTCAATAATCGCTCTATCACTTGTGAAACACACACACTCCAAAGCTTAGTACAAATTCAAATCATGAACGCAAGCCAATTGAATAATAAACCCCAGTGAACGAATTTGCAGCGTTTTGTGTTACCAAACCAGGCGGTAAATTTTGCACGACGATTACGATTGCTTGGCCCGAAAGACACTCATCCAAGTGAATTTGGACAGGAATGCCCAGAATATACATCAAGTTCCTTAGAAGAAGAAGCAAAGGTAATCATTTCAGTCTGGTATCTGAATTTCGAGCTAATTTCCACTGCTTTTTATTTATCTATTTTTTATGGTTATCAGAATGCTTCAACCCATGTATCGGCTACAAAGCCTTTTAGGAGGTCACTCCAGTATCCACATTACTACATCACTAAGTCACTAGGTTACTGATGTCAACACAAGAACAATAATAAACCAAAATAACGCGAATGCTGGCACCATAAATCGGGCCATAGATCGGGAATGGTTTGACCTACGGACCTGGGGAGGGGCTCATTCGATTCCTCGTGGAGTGTTCTTCAAAAAGAGTACAAATTTAGGCCGCCTTGACTTTTTTTGAGGTTTTTAGGGATTTTACAAAACCCTTTGACAACCCTTAAAGGGCACTTTAAATTAAGAGTGAGCTGGCTCTAGAATTGGGGCGTCGTCGGACCAATATTGATTTTTCCTGAAAATTTCAGATCTTTTGCTTCAGCCGTTTGGGAGAAATCGTGCGTACGGCGGACGGACGGAAAAACTTTTATTGCAGATTCGGATTCTACACCTCTTGAAACGTAAACCATGAAATTTTCAGGGGGGTTAGAATTTTTTTTTCAATAGCGATTACAATGGTTTATCATTGAATAATAAACCTAAATCATATTCATACATTTAGATTGTTTTCGTGACAGTAACAGTTGTGTAGAATATAAATTGAAAATGATACAAATGGCAAATCTACATATTATTACTTAGGTACAGCCAAGTCTAATTTTTCCACTCTATAAAAGTGACAACTACATACGCAGTCAAGCTATAATGTCGTCTTCTCGATAGTAAGATGGAGACAGTTAGAATATAAGGTTGGTCAGAAGCGGAAGTTGGGAATTGGATATCGTCCCCATCAACCCCGTCGGGTCCGTTATGATTCTTGAAATCATGAATACCACAGATCTGGAGAGAACTTGGAGTGACAAGAAGCGTAAACTTATTATAGCAGACAAGATCTACGGCGGACAGTATCCGAAGGGACAAGAGTGACGGTCAATAACAGCCGTGTTGTAGCATTGAACGTGATAGTCTGTTTAAAGCCCCTTCCACATCCTTCCCCACTTAATTGAAGTCTAGAAAAAAACTTATCAGGAATGTTGCACAATGTTTTCCAGAAACTTATGACGATTGGTCTTATGATTTATCACTCATTTTGGGGAAAATATCAATACAATTTCATGGAAACCTTCCTTACTCATTTGATAATCTTTACTACGTCTCGGGGGTTATTTTCCATTAATTCATTTAATTTGCTTCTCTCTTCTGGGTGATTGCGGATGACTGTGACAATCATTGCTTTGTTTTAGGCACTGCTGGCTTAAATTTACAGTTACGCTCGCATTACTGTCATGAAGACATGAACGACTGGTCCCAGTCAAATCGCATCAATGAATCAATGCGTCTGGAATTAACACTCATTTAATTCCATTTAGCACTAACTGTAAGAGGAATTCGGAAGGTGCAGAGAATTATAGCAGAGTGAGCCTCAATGCAGGGGATTCTCGGCGATAACCGCATTTCCCTCCCGGTTTTGAATTACCGACCCAGTGACTCGGTTGAATTACCATCGGAAATTAGTTTCGGATTACCCCAAGTCACCGCGGACCCCATAGGATTTACCTGTGAACCACCCATCCTACCATCGTGACACTGAATTCATAGACGAGGACAAGCGATTCGAGTCGAAACATTCGTAAGCAATAGCCGAGAGCCGGAGGACTCTCCATGATAAGCGCCGACGCGTATAAGCGTCTAAACTGGGTGACATGACAGCTCGTCAAGGAGATTAGATTTTACTCAATCAACCAAGCACCGATGTAATCAATATTTCATTTACCTACATGTGAATAATTAACATTCATCTGACGTAGATCGTGTACTACCTAAAAAGTTTTCTCTTGCGAGTAAACGCCTATTTTGAACCCGTATCAATACCTAATAAACCTTTGTAATTGACAAAGAAAAACAAATAAACCTCCATCAAAGTGTTGGTTTACGTTCCAAGACGTCAAAACTTTCCTGTACTACTAAACGTTTAAACTTTTCTTACCAAACTTTTCTCCGATTTGGCAATTTGAGAAAGATCACAGATCACCGATCTACAATTATTTTATAGATTCTGTAGAACATTATCTAAATTTAACTAAAAAACGAAACCACCTACCGAGAAAAATTAAATCAAATATGAACAATTTACATGACAGTAATTGAAAAAGGTACATTATAATTTAAAATTTCGCAAAACGTCACCTGAAAATGGAAAGATCTAAGAAAACCCACTATACCTACCTATACCACCCACCTTACTTGTCCATTCCAATCTCTGGAGGATTTCCTATTATTATCGAAAGACGTTCCATTTTGTGTGGAATTCCCATTGGCGCGTGTTTTGTTTTTCCAGTTCTAGCTCTTAGAGAGAGTAAACTATTGAAACAACAGCAATTAGTCTGGGTTCATCCGATTCAATGCATCAATCCATCAGTACAAAGAGAAAAACACTGCTCTGATTCCTAAAGTTTTGAGATCTAAGTTTTCAAATATTTGAGCCTCTTAATTTTACTCTTCAGGAACAATAAAATTTGAACCGATTACTCCGTCCCAACTAGACTCCATACATGATGTATATATATTTTCTTTAAATTGTTTTTTCTGTAACAACAAACACTAGTAGAAACGAAAACACAGGAAAACAGAAACCGATCATGCTCCTCTTACATTACAGGTACTTAATTTGAAGGAAATTAATACCTAATATAACCCTCACTGTTCTGAGTGAAGTATTCCTGTTGTTCGTTTGTTCCTTGCGATTGTTTTCAGTTCAGTCTTCTGCTTCCGTAGTTTCGAAGTTATTTATGAGTGCTTAGGCCCCTTTACAACAAAGGAGAATTAACAGTTAACAGCGCCGAACAGAGTTTGCGAGCCCTAATAGCAACCATTCTCGAACATTCAAGAGCAATTCGCCATTCGTCGGTAACCGACGAATCATTAAAGGGTTTCGTGCTTGTTGCGCTTCCGGTGTAAATGGCATATTGGCGAAAGAAAGAAGAACGAAAGAAGAAGTGGTGGTGCGTTATTCATCAGTTTTCGAAGTAGGTACGTGTTGTGGTCTTTATTATTTTGTATTTTCGTTTTAACGCAGTTTTAAATCTAGTAAGGCAACAAGAAATTTCTCTGATTAATTTGGGGTATTATCATAAAAGATTGGGGAAATTTTTATAAAGCCATTTCCCCTCTGAGACAGCTAGCAGCTCTTTCCGTTTCTTTCTTTTTTACAGAAAAACTCCCCAATTTTTCTGTTCCTTCATTGGCGGCACATCTAGATTTCGGGTAGTAGAACAATTGACACTTCACAGATTGTAAAGTTAACAACTCGAAAAATTCATATGGACCTCCGAATTCCGATAATAAAACGAGTTCTCTGGACACAAGGAATAACGCATCCCCAAAGGCTCCTTTTTCTGCCTTTTTTGGCAGCGAAAATTCGCAATTCTTCATATTCCAGCGATTGCTTACGGGTCTTTAAGCGAAGATAACACTCTGAAACTCAAGAGATGATGTCCCCAGAAGGTAAAAAAACATATTTGCATCCAGTAACGCTGGATAAAATAGATGACAAATCCGAGTTTCAAGTGTTTTTTGGCGATCCTGGCTGAGTGTACCGGGAGGATGGCTTTAACTGAAATCACTCAAATAATTATTTTCTCTCAAGTCTATTTTTATACATTAACTTAACAAACATTCTTGAAGAGAACCACATTTTACTAAGACGTCGTTTTTCCGCTTAATTTTTATTCAGCTGAGGGAACATGTTTTACAAAAAGTGCGCTTCGGGTCTCTAGGGCGTGTAACAGAACAATTTCTTTAATGGAAGTAATGGAATGATATTCCTACCTCTCGAGTATTTTATACAGTATTTCCCAAACGACGTTAACCTCTTAGACCGGAGCTTGGGCTTGTAGGATACAGCGTTTTCCTTCTACTTCGAAGGCGGTTGGAAACCGCGGAACCACTTAGAGCGGGTTGCAATTAGTTGAGCGACAAGGAGAAGGTTATTTTCAGAGAATTCCCTGGCCATTAGACGAAGTCGGTGTATCATGCACACCGCTAACTCCTTCATTAGGAAAGTCATCTTCCTCAGTGCCGAAAGACTAAACACTAAACGTCTCGTCTCGGCTGTTTAGTAACTGTTTTAGAGATAATGTCATCCGTCCCATTTGAGCTCCGCTTAAGAAGTTAACAATTTATCACGTTTTTTGAACACCCCAAGGTGTAGGGGAAATGTGGGAGTTTCTCCACCAAAGCTGAATGCTGAGTTACATATTGTTCACGAAGAAAATGCTACAGGAAGATCGTAGGCTGCAATTTTAATTGTTCGAGTTTTATATAACTAGCAATCAGAGGTTTCCAGGATTTCAAGTAAAAATAAATATATTTTATCGATCTTTAGGATATGTTGATAATTAGTTTGCAATAATTGATTTTCTGTGAACTCCAGGATTTGTAATTTTCACCACAATATTAAATATAGATATTCGAATATGACTGCGAGTGTTATTTCTATTGTTGATGAAACTGGAATGACTGGAGGTAAAAGCTCAACCATTACTTGACTAAGAAAACCAGATAGAGAGAGAAAACCCCTTACAAAGTCCTGGGGTTTCTTTCTTACCCCAAAATTAATGCATGCAATAATTGGAAAACAACGAATAAGTAAAATTAAACAGAACAATAATATAATGCGTGAATATTCTAATATTCCATATAGAGCTATAATAATTAGAATTATTTGTGTCCGCCCATGCTCACATTTCACCATCGATTCAAATTCATTCACAATGCACTCACTTAAAATATTCCACAATTGTCCCGTGTTTATAAAATATTCAGATTTTGGGATGGATCTCATTTTGGTTTATTATTCAATAATAAACCATTGTAATCGCTCCTGAAAAAAAAATTCTAAGCCCCCTGAAAATTTCATGGATTAAGTTTCAAAGGGTGTAGAATCCGAATCTCCAATAAAAATGTTTCCTTCCGTCCGCCGTACGCACGATTTCTCCCAAACGGCTGGAGCAAAAAAGCTGAAATTTTCAGGAAAAATCAATGTTGGTCCGACGACGCCCCGATTCTTGAGCCAGCTCTCTCACTTAATTTAAAGTGCCCTTTAAGGGTTGTCAAAGTTTTGTGAAATCCCTAAAAACCTCAAAAAAAAGTCAAGGCGGCCTAAATTTGGACTCTTTTTAAAGAACTGTCTACGAGGAATCGAATGAGCCCCTTGCCAGGTCCGTAGGTCAAACCATTCCCGATGTATGGCCCGATTTATGGTGCCAACATTCGCGTTATTTTGGTTTATTATTGATTTTGTTTTGACATCAATAACCTCGTGATGTAGTTATGTAGTGACGTAGTAATGTGGATACTGGAGTGAACGCCTAAAAGGCTTTGTAGCCGATGTACGGGTTGAAGCATTCTGATACGCATGAAAAAAACGCTGCAAATTCTTTCAGTGGGGTTTATCATTCAATTGGCTTGCGTTCATGATTTGAATTTCTACTAAGCTTTGGAGTGTACCTATTTCACAGGTGATGTAGCGATTATTGAATTTCAGGAGATATGCATAGAGCACGTAAATCTGTTCTCAACCAAAATACCTATTTGGATTGTTCAGTTGATCATATTTGTGTGCCTCCTGAAATTCAATAATCACTCTATCACCTGTGAAACACGCACACTCCAAAGCTTAGTAGAAATTCAAATCATGAACCCAAGCCAATTGAATAATAATAACCCCAGTGAAAGAATTTGCAGCGTTTTTTACAACTTCTTGCCCAACCACGAAGACACCATACCATAGTAGAAAGTTCTGTTCTGGTGTGAAACCACGGTGCTGACTTGTTTTCAGAGGTAACCAAGTGTTTTAGTGGGGTATTTAGGTCACAATATTGGTGAAAGGTATGATCAGCTATTTGTAAGGGGGTAACCCGAAAATCCTGTTGGCTGGAGTTGGTCCGAGTTTACCCACCAACATTTCGACATTTGATTTCCCGATTTCAACTATACGTTCTACTTACAGAAGAATCAAGAATCTTCCTAGAATCAAGAAGTTGTTAGAGAAAACCGGTAAGAGACTTTGCTTAAGGGCGATTCGGAAACGTTTAAAAGAAAACCCAAGGATGAAGTGGTGTGCGAAATGGGATGGCTGAAGAGAGGTGATCAGTTCATGACGCTCCACCAACCCAACTCCACGACGATGTAACGAGTATGATTAGAAAGCAATGAAAACGAGGTTCATTTCAATGTAAATGGCGGCGCTCGACCCTCCTCGCTACCCCTCGCCCGTCGCACCGGTTCCCTGCTGCCATTCGCTGCCCTCGTCATTTAGCTGCCCCCGCACCCTTCAGCTTTAGCGTTTACCCTTTCAAAGAGCCAATGTTACGGTCTATAGGCTTCCCAGGACAGTAGTTAATCTCCAGAGAAATATATTTTACCCTAACGATGAATTTTTTTAAAGTAGATAATATAATAGCCTCGTTTACCAAACTCTATTTTTTTCCTTTATCCTATAGTCATGATTAATGAAGAAGGTTCATCGTGATAGCCCTTTCACTGGATCTTCAATATAAATACTTTGCTGTTCTTTAGAAGTAAAACAAATCCACGTTCTTCAAAATCTAACATTTTACTCGCATTTTGCGATTTAATCTTCAGTCGGATTGTCTGTAGGATAAAAATCCAACACCTTAATTATTCTATTTGGATATTAATGATATCTATGACATTTTCTGAATGGATCGAGGTTGTAGATGTCGTTAAACATGCCGTTTCTTTGGAATTAGTTATGTCATCTTAGTTTTGTGGAGCACTAAGTACCTCAATATTGTACTGAAATTTCTTTTTATACCCTGGATGCCCACGTTAGTCTACTTTAAGTGGATACAATTATATTATTGATTTCATTCAATTTCCACCTGCGATACGTGCTACAATGGGAATTTTCTATGTTGAATCTCGTTGTGATGAGGAATGATTGATATTTATTAAGTACGTCAACATGGAAAACTCCGACAAAAAAAATTGAATTTTAGTATGCTTAAGAACGCTATTCTGCGAGTGAGTCAATCATCACGTGTTACATTTTAAGATATTTTAAAGAAATTGACATTTCCTCATTTGCACCCCTTTTCCATAATCCGTAATTCATGAGATTGGTAATTTTCACAAAAATGTCTGATATGGGGCATGATCATCAAAATCTAATTTCTTGATTGAAAATCGGTTGAGTTTGAGGAATTTGAGTGCGAACAAACACATAAAATGTACATATGATGTCATAACATTACAAGCCGAGTTGAGTACCTCCCTCCTTTTCGTAATCCCCCTAAGTGAAAAAGCAATTAAGAAATGGAGATGAGTTACCATTTAACATTTTTTGACGCCTTGAGCAATTAAAAAGTAAACGCGGGTAAATTATCAAAAAACCTTAGTTATTTTCATGTAAGAAAGCCTTCTCCTCAGAACTGGTGTACGTTTATGAGACTTAGTCTAAGGTACATTTTCTGGACTTGCCGCCTTGATTCCTTCCAATTGTATTCATGATGCCTTAAAAATAACTCCATTTCATGTTCCAGAAATCAGCCACAGTAATCCCTTCAGATGATCAGTGCCTCTCCAGGCCACGTGATTGATTCTTTGAGTTTTAAATGAGCTCCATCTCAAATTTACGCCCCGTAGATCAATTAGGAAAGGTCTCGCTCAAACGAATAGTAGGCATCCCTACGAACCCAATTATAAATTTTGAGATAAAGCAAAGCACTAGTTTGAGTACACAACAAAAGTTAAAATAAACTCGATTTCTAAAACTCTTGAAAGGATAATGACGATGATGATGGTAATTATAGTAAATTAAAAGATCGCATCAGCTGATATAAAGATCGCACGATAAACTTTCACAATAGCTATGATCCAAAAATATTCCGAAGAACTTATTTCATGAAATTCATCAGGACTCGAGGGCATAAAAACTATCTCTCAGCTCTGAAACTTGATCAGTTTTTATGATTGCCACATGTAATTTATTGTTCTCGGTTGAGATTATTATTTGGCGACAATGATAAAGTATGTTGCCCAAACATAGAAAAAAATATGTTGACGTTATTTTTTTCAACTTTAGTGATAAAGAATGGATAAAACGTGTGTTCCTATTCTGTATTCTGAAATTGAATCTATCGATAAAAATGATATAAGCACTATTCCTTTTCCAAATGTACGTTATATATTCGTATTTATGGATCTTTATTTTCCTTATAAGCTGATGTGATAGAATGGCAGTGTATTCTTTCCATAAAAGCCTATTATAACTTTTGATTCCTTTGGACCCACTGGTAAAGTATAAGTGCCGTCTCATTTTATTTCATCAATTGTCTTAAGATACTTTACCTAATTAGAATTTACTTACGCCGCTTCATTTTGAGATTTTGTTTATCATGGATTTCTTTTGATGTTTTTGTGATGCACCTTTGAGAATAATAAAAATCCCTTCCCGCCCCCCTCAAATGCTTTTCATAATGCATCATAACTCCTCCTTAATCATGCGTCGAGGGTGCACAATTTCGTAGTTTCTCTCGGCAAACTCTCATTTCATGGTGGCAGGATGTTCCTTTGAAGAAACACCTCTGTTACTGAGCAAGACCTCCAACCTGAAACCACCAACAATTAGTTCGTCCCTCTGATTGCTCTTGTAAGTCCCCTTCAGTCACAACTTCTGAAAGCTCAAGTTTCTCCCTGCTTTGATTACCTTGTTCGACTTCGGTTAATTGCACTATACCGTTAATAGACTCACTTCAGTTTATTAGATCTTATTTTCCATTATCATCGTACGTATGAAAAAGGCGAAACAACCTCCTTCTGTAGTAATGTTTTTGACTCTCAGTTAGAAATCATTATTATTTTGCACTCTTCAACTAGATCATTAATTTAAGTTAAGTTTTCCATTAATCAACCTTTATTTACTTCCTAAATTCAATCTCCCCTTCTCAAAGTCTTCATATTTCTCCATGTTCAATTCAATCAAATCCAACCCACCTCTATTATTTAAATCCCTCCCTATGTATTCCTTCCTCTCAGTCTCTCTTCAAAAATGATGGTTTCTGTTTCCAGATATGAAGATTCAATAAATAAAAGATACACAGATTATAATCTTAATATATGGCAATAATTATTCATAAAAGTGAGTAGAATGTCTCTGAATTATGTATAACTGACTATTGACGGTATGGGGATACTTAGAATAATTTTCTTCCCCTTAAATATTGATATTTAACAGTTTTTCTGTACAATAGTGATCAAATTTTAAGTAATTTAACATAAATACAATTCGAAGAAGTAAGAAATATGTCCATATTATTTCCAAGCTGCATTACTGAACTTTTTTGAATATTATTAGCTGGGAGAAATTGTAAATGGTCCCCTTTAGGATACTTACTTAGATCCCTCCGCCAACACATTTCCCCCTAATCTGTAGCTCTCCTATCCACATAGCCATTTTCACAATTATGCAAATCTCCCTGTTGTATCCATCTGTCTAAGCGCCTTTGTGATTTCGTCTTACCATCCTTACCATGTAGAGTGAACTGTGTTTTTCCCTACAACACCACCTGTGTGCTTTGTCCCCAGTGGTCCGTGATCCAGACAGATACCAGGTCATCGCACTTTCGCCTGAAGTCTGATTTGCCTCGAAAATTCATTTCAATAATGAGTGAGTTTTTTTCCTTCCTTATACTTTCAGATTTTCCTTCGTAGAAGATTAGTGTCATGTGTTCTCAGATTTTTCTCTTACCTCCCTCTTCGATATTTTCTATAACTCACGTTTTTTTACTTTTACATCTATTCCTATCTTCTTACGTTGTCTGTTAGATTCAATGTTTAATGTAGTTTCCTCTTATTTCAATACTCCATCAATATCTTACCACAATGATTATGCATAGCTGCATTACCTCCTCTGTACTCAAATATACCGGTTTTATTTTGATTATTAATTCCACATAAAAGGAAAATTAAATGAGTTGTTTTATTTTAGTTGTTTGTGTCAGGATATCTCTGAAGCCAACAAATAGTTGAGTTTAATAGAAGTACAACGTGAATTAAAAAATTACCCCTGCAATGCGAAAAGAACAAATACCTAAGTAGGACGAATGTTGAGAGAGCAGACAAAAGCTGGTGCAGGACAAGGTGAAAAATTAAAAATAACTAGTTGGGAAGTTCTTAGGTAGTTTACGTGAAATTGGTTTCTTCTTCTATCTTCGGTACCTATTGCTAACTTTTAAAAGGATCATGCACCTGGTATGACCCGCACGAGATAAGATTTCCGTATTACATTCGATAAACGGAGAAGTGCTGGCATACCATGTATAAAATTTATTTTTAGCTCTTCATTGTAGACAATCAGGAAAGTTTGATTCGAGTATAAATGACATATAAAGTATGAAAAATTAGTCAAAGAATACTAGTAAAATCCATATAGTACACTCATACAGTAATTTTAAATTTTCATACAATATTAAACATGTTCGTAGATAATATACTAGAAATTGACCCGGCATATCAACGAAGACACACATGTATGAAAATACTGCGAGGGTAGGCAAAACCCGCACGACCGCTCGGTCATGCAAAGCAGTAGATATGCGCGCCGACATTGAAATTGCCCTGTACGGCGTACACGCCACAGTCCATGGAAAATTCCGTATTCGTCTCTAACAACAGTGGTTAGAGTAGAGTTACACAGCTGTCTTCCGTATTCTTCTAATCAACAGTGAATGGTATACTACTTTTTTTTTAAGCATTGAAATGGTAAACAGAGTGGTCTGCATTCGTTGTCGTTAGTTTGGTTTTGTTCAATAATAATTTTATTTGCTGCTGAAAAAATGTATTCCTCTACCTCAAGAAAGTAGGTAGGTACCTGATAACCTACTTTTAGCTGTTGGATTTTGACAACGATTTTGGCTGTTGGATTTATTTGCTAGATTGCACACTACCATTTTCTATTCCTCCCCATAATTAAATAAGTACTTGTTGGAAGTTGAGCTATTATACGCATTTCCAGTTGTTAGTGAGTTCCTAATTTCATTCAAATTTTTAATGTTTTATCGTTTTGCATTGTGATGTACATGGAGGTAGCATGGCCCTGCTTCTTTCGAATTTCCCAAAATGTTTGTTTATCTAAATTTGACTTAGTATGGGAGTTTTCATAAAATTGAACCTCTTCATTTGTCTGTTATTAGAAACAGCCATTGCTTCTGAGTATCAGTCATTTCCATTCCTAATTTCATTCTGCTCGATAATCTGGACAGTTTCTGGATTTCGCAGTACGGTTCAGGACTCTATTGCGCATCGGAAGGTGTCACGTGACTATTTTGTCTTTAATTTCTCGCCTGCGACAAAAAAATTAGTAATTATTTTACTTGTTTGACATTGGTAGGTGATGTGGCAACAATTATGCTTGGTCGCACGTTCGTCTACATGTAATCACAGTCATCAGCCGCTTTTTTGGTGTTCCGGTCTGCCGAGTAGACGGTGGGCCTTTTAAATTTCCATTGAAGTATAGAATTCCGTCCAACTTTACGAGTAGTGGACCATTTAGACTCTTCACGAGACATACTTGTCTCGTGTGAGTTTTCCTATTTTTTCACTCATGAATATCCTTGTATTATGTGAAGTGTAGATCGTATCTATCATTTGTACCTAGGAAGCGAAGCTAAGCTCCTTAACGTATTAAAAATTGAAGAATTAAGTTACAACGTTTCATATAAACTGATTTTTATTTCAAGTAGAGCTTTCAACTCGAAGGAAGTGAACATATGTGTGTGATACTTGTGAATGTATCATGGGAACCAATATCGTCGGCTGTTCATTGAAAATAATAGATTCCAACCATCTCACACCCCCTCAAGGTAGCTCGACGTCAGATCTTTTCACTTTTCCCACATAACTTGTATTTACAAGTATGCAGGAAAGGGATTACTACCTAGGGAGACCTAGGACTCTACAGAGACTAAATGTAATGGTAAATCTCCCCCACTAAAGTATCCGACAGAAGAAACCGTAGTGTTCATTTCATTGCCCCTCCGAAATACCGATTTCGAAACGATGGACACAAGCCAATAATTGTTTAAATGTTCTACGCATGGTGATAAGTATTGAAGGTGATAAAAAATGGACTTTTGAAGAGTTCCTTCCAATTCCACACTTTATCTTTCAAAAATATGGGTTCCTTAATAAAGTTCTGTTGAAATTTTGATGCTCTGAAGAAATTTTACTTACAACCTTCTCTGCTGAAAAACGGTGGTTATGGATCCTAAACCAATGCATTTACACGGGATGGAGGAATACCGATTAGATGAGTGATACCTTTCCCATTCGATCTCCGGCGTTGAATTAAAACTGGAGCCATTTTGTAAGGCATTTAGAATACAGTTAAAGGTGTAAGTAATGTAAGTTTAGATAATGTAGCACTGACTACGTCTTGTAAACGTGAGTGATATAAGTAGAAGGGTTCGCCAATCGACCGAAACGTTAGTGTAATAATTTTCAGAGTGTTTAGTCCAAATATTACAGCTATGAATGAGACGGTTACAGAATTATTTTCTAACAAATATCTTTTATGTAAGAGTGATGAAATCGAATGATTTTTTTAATAAGAGTTGCGAGGGGAACTTGAGTTTCTTTTTTGTTACACTGAAGATTCTCAACAGAGCCCTCATCAACTTTCAAACGACCAACAGAAGTTACCATTCAATTTTTAGGTTTCTAGGTTAAATAGGCATTTACAGTAGAGGTGGGTAGTGAGTGAGTGACCTTGTCTCAAAGTACTTCTCTCTCAAGTGAACTTGTCCCAAATGACCTGCGGAGGGAAGACCTGCAGTTCATCACAAGACGTTTGGGACAGCATGGATCCCCGCGGCCGACGTTTGAACTACTCAGACGGTCGCGAACTTCTCTTGGTGAAGTTCGAGACTTGCAGGTTGAAAGAGACCTGCTGTTCGCAGACGTTCGTTTCAAGCTATCTACTTGGAGACCTGCAGGTCTGCCAAAACGTTCTTCACAAAGTGACCTGCAGTTCACCCATCCGCCATTAGCTCGGGTTTCCTTCTAGTCAACGAAGGACTCCCCTCACTGCAGAGTCAATACCATTCAAATTTACTCAATACTGGTCGATACTATACTCATCGCACAGTCGATTACATTTAATAATAAATAAATATAAATAAATGACTAGGGAGGAGGAAAAGAGAACAGTAGATGACTGTCATTAACCGAATTCTGACGGATGACGAAGATAATAGAGGTTGACGGTCATGCCACGAGATAGCAATAGTGGTGGTGACTGTCTCAGAATGGAGACGACGAACTGCAGGTCGCATTCAATCACGGAGTGAACTGGTGAATAACCTGCAGGTCGTCTACTCCCTCAGGTGACCTGGGTTTACACACCTCTAATTTACAGTTCTTCGGACACAACAAAAACTGCCTTGTCTCGCATGAGGAATCAGCTGCTATAATTGCGGTGAAATTGTGTTTCGAGTTTCCTTCGAAGTCAAGTCATGTGTAATGTAATTGAGAAAAAATGAAGCCCACAAAGCTGAAATTTCAAGGGTAGTTTCTTTCAATAAACCTAGGGATTCATTTCGAATTTATACAGAAATATTTATGTTTAAGCTTGAGTTGATTTAAACAGGAACAGCTCTGGGGAACGTGACCTGAATACCGGAATCTCGCCTTCCGCCCTGTCTGGGTTTATTTCTCTTCTCTCTCCCTGGTTATGAAGATCGATATCTAGAGAATTGACGGGAAATTTTGTTTCTTCATTCGTAGGGTGCAACCAGTAACATGAAAAACGAAAGTTCCAGATAATACCGAGAACACAACATAGTTACACATTTTGCCGGATTTTAAAAAATTTCCACAGGATTGCTCATAAGATTGGTTTTATTGTCAATAATCATAAAACACAATTGGTGGATTTCATAATGAACTGAATTCGAATAATGAACATATGAACTGCTTGCAAACAGTTCAAAAATTATGTTCAGCACACAAAAAAGCTACCATCGATAGCAAGAAATTGTATTTGTTTTGTGATATTTTAAATTGTGCATAGTATTATAATTAGTGAAATTAAGAGCAGGGAAGATATACAGAATTCAGAAATAATATGGCGTTGAGAGATCATTTTGCAGCACTTGTCCGTTAGGAATGTACATTTCTATATACACATGAATGAGCTTAATGAGTCCATCGAGGTAATCCAATTGACGCCTCTTTACATGACTTTTACTTCGCAGTATAACACAGTACGTCTTCTGCTAGTGAACTCTACTAGAATCTTTACCGACCACGAGTTTACTATGAAAAGATCTGTATTTAGGCTAACCATTGAAATATTTTGCTGGCAACACCTCGATGGCACAGCAATGAACTTGACCTCATATTCTGGGTCTAGAATGACTTATTTACCTCATCACAAAAAAAGTAATTCATTTGGTTATTTTTATTTCTTTTATCTTCCTTTGGTGGCTATTATTTTATCTTCTATATTATGGGGGTGTTCGTACATGTAGGTAACATACCACGCAGTACGTTTAAAAAATATCTATAGACCAGTGACGTAAAACGACGAGTTTTCTAATAAAGAAAAAAATAACCTTTGTGTAATCATTTGAGCGTTTTTAACCTGCAAGCAATGTTCAATCGAAATAATAACGGTAATCATTAGTTACTGCCACTTGGAAAGCTGGGATTCCAACGAAACTTAGGCTAGCTGTTGGTGCAACATTTTGAGATCAACTTTCTCTTTGAAATGTTAAAAACCGTGATTTCCGGAATTTAAATTTTCGAATTCATTATACCATTAGTACAACCATTTATAAATTTTACATCTAGAAGTAGTGTCATAAATACTACAGAAAGGATACATGTGTGTGAGTTTATGGACATTTTTGAAAAGAATTGCTTGAACGTTCAACAGTAGTTGCTTATTTACAAAAACGTTGATAAAATCTTTCTGTAGGAAGTTTAAGAGTGCGTTCTCAGGGGAGACTCGTCCATTGTGCGGTATCCGCATAGCAAGTTATACTTAGCTTCATCCTCATGCATACTCAATTACTGACGTACAGAAGCGGGGCTTAGTAATAGAGAAATATACTCCCAACAAGCGGAGTTTGGTTCTAGGGAAATAGTCTCCCAAGTATTCTACAGCCGGAATGAGCCCAGAAAATACGACATTAATATGTGGAGGGGTTTCATCTTAGACTGCCTCTGGGCCAATCCCCAACAGCACAGGCGAATTTGCATCTCGTTGAACTCTGGCATTTCATTTAAAACTTTCAGAATCGAGGTCTATAAGGACACGAGCCATCCAAGTCACCCAGTCACTTACTTTTTCTTTACTCACCCTGGAAAAATACGTTATAACCCATCAGCGTAAAACTCCCCGACTACAACCGAAGCACCCCGGAATACTGAGCTGTGAAGAAAACGCTCCGTAGAATGAATAATAAATTACTTTTAAATTTGAATCCATCAGTTAACACCTCTTCCTTGGCAGAGAAAAAGTCTTGGGAAAACACACTTTTTTTCCGAACTGTAAGAGTGTAAAAGACATTTGGCGAGTCAAGGGACGGAGCTCAAGTCGTTTTTAAAGGAACCACAGGTGTAAGAGTTGTTTGCCTCAGAAATAAATTTTCGTCTCCTCAACCTCTCTCGTTACCCTTGCTTCTCCTTCACAAAGTGGCTTAACGCCCTCTTTTCTTTTTGATCCTTCTAGAAATGAAAAACATATTCACACACAAATATCCACATCTATATATACTTTTTCGCGTTGTAGAAACGGATGAGATTAAAGTTCTTGCGACAATATCCACGTAAAAATCATTATTACTGGTGATTTTGTATTATAAAACTCCTTTGTACAGCACATAAGTTGTGCATTTATGTCACAAATGAAAGTAACATAGGTGGAGTACAGCGAACTTTCTAAGAAATTGAAGCTACTAAAGATGCTACCATTTAGAATTTATGAATAAATTACTTTTTTCCCATGTTTCCTCTTTCTCATAAACCTTTTTTGCAACCTCTACATCCAAAAAGACCTCTTCCAGAATCAAAGCATTCTAAAAGTATTAAAACAAACATTTCAAGATAAAATTATTCTGAGAAATTAAGTATGAGTGCTGAAAAACGTGGTAGAGAGCCCCCATGGGCAGCAGTAAAAGTTTGTTTTTGTGGCATTCGGCAGCCAGGGTAGCGATTGGCTATTGTAGCGCTGGCATCGCCACCACAAAATTCGCAAATAAAATTAATGTATACATACTCAGCGGGCATTAAAAAAAATATATAAAAATTAAAAATCATTGTATGAAAAGTGTAATGTTATTTAGAAACAGCTTTTAGCGGATTTGTTTTTAGGAAGCTATGCCATGGCTCCAAAATTCCCAAAAGAATTTCAACAATTTTTCGCAGTATAATTGATAGTGGACACACTTAGTTTTTTTTACTTACAGAGTGCTCACATGACAACACAGTTCAGTAAATATGATATGCTCATTTAGGGAAATGCTGAACTTGTAGGAAATGAGTGGAACTTTTACATTTTCTATTTATTTCAAAAATTATATTGGACAACCATTGAGATGAGAGATAACGTTCAGTTATTTTAACTTGTATAATTTTGACTTATATACAAGACTGTAACGCTTCAACAAAATGTTTTTTCAGGCTTCAGAAAATAATTTTAATATCACTTTCAGTATGTAATCATTTACTAGCTGAAGCATACTGCTCAGTACTCATCTATTCATGTAGAAAAACCCAAATGCATTTTTTTTAAAGCCTTGCAATGCTTTTAAAGAAGAGAAACTGTGGGAACTAACAACTTTAGTGGGAGTAACTTACTTAATAATTTGGGTAATTTAAATGTTTAAGGTGAAACGCTTAAAAAACTGTTAGGAGTTAAGGTGATTCGTGTTACGGCCCTTTTATATGACGAAATTTAACAGTTACGCATCATCGAACGTGACTCCTACTGTTTGTCCTCCTCTCTCTTCCGCCACACCTCCTTGACCGCTGATTGACTTAACATATATATCACATTATACATGGTAACATAGTGCAATAATACAGGTGAGGAAGATGGAAGACCAATTAATTCGAACCATCCGGCATAGAATGGCAGCTCGTAGCCGAAGCGCAGCTGCTTTCCCGCCGCCCGCAAAAGGCACAATGGGGAGCGGATGGCGGAGCAGATCCCGGGAAAGCGCCTTTGTTTGTGCGCTTGAGGCCGCGACCCGCTAATTTGATTCCCTTCCAACGATACGTTAGACTCGCCCGCTTGAAGCGGGGTGACTGAAACTTAACGCATTGGCACCTCCACATGACACCACCTCAGCAAACACAAAACAATCATATCGATCAAATAATATTGTACGAACGAGCTTGCACAGTATCATACTGTTTACTCAAAAATCTTTTCACTATGCAGAACTAAAAACAAAAACAAATTACGAAGAAGAAATTAAAAATAACACTTTTTGAAAATTACTAGTTTATTGGCAAGCTAACTAAGTGTTAGCAGCCAATTTCAGCGAATTTATTTTCTTAGAGATGATGATGTCGAAAGAAACATTCGTTGTAATAAAACTCTCTCACCTGAAAAACAGACGATATCGTGTTTGTAAAAGAGCTCAAGTACCTGAACGAGGAGTAATTAATGGTGCCCACCCTTTCGAAAACGAGAACATCATCATTCGGGTTGCACATTTAGCTGGAGCTCATCTCCTACAGAACAATACTCCTTTGATCAACGAGGTTGTGCTCGTAATGAATGACGAGAGAGCGACAAATAGAAGGGACGTAATCATCGAAGTTGGTGTTGGAGTGCAAAGAGGGAGAACAGAAGGGATGTGGTCACGCTAGAATTATAGTATTGCCTCCTGGTGACGACCAGTCTGCTAGATGAAGTATCCTAGCATTAGTGCCTCAAGGTAGAGCCTGATATTGTGGATTTTCTATGTATCCGACATTCCATCCTTACCAGCATCTCCCTTATCGACGAACTTGTTAAGAGAATCAGAACAAGAACCTACATTTTACTCCTCTTTCGGGCATCACCTCTAACGCGAAACAATAAAAGCTTAATTCACCTGACCAGTATTTGTTTTGTACGGCAGGGTGGGGTCGAGTCAGCAGAATCCTAGTTTTTTGTTTGTTTATTGTATCAGAGCCCATTACAATAGTAATATATCTCAATGACAAATTAGGTTTTCGCTGTTAAAATTCACAAGTTAATACAAATAAATCTATAGAACGTAGCTGTAGACAAGCATGATAGATGGGATAATTAGGTACAAGTTTATAGGTATACACTATAGTTCAGTAAGTCTATGAGATTAAATCCAAAACGTGCCGGGGGCGCCTGAGCCGACGATTTGTTCTGGCGTCAAATCCTTCATTCGCGAGGCTGTTTGGGTGATTGCTGTTCCTTTCGACGAAAGAGTTGGTATGATGGATTAGACATTCCAAAGGGGAATCCAGAGCGAAATCCAGGTAAATTGTACTGTTTCTTACAAAGGGAGGGGTATGAATAATGTTCCTTTGTAAGGTGCGATTTTGGTTTTGCTCGATACGTCTGAATTGGGAGCGTGAACAGGTTCCCCAAATTGAAATAGCATATGTCCATATGGGCCGTATTAAAATCTTGTATATTACCATCTTATTTTGGATGGAAATATGCCGGCTATTCAATAAGGATTTCAGCTGGTACGTACGAGTTCTCAGTCTGGTCAGGAGTTGGGAAATATGCTCTTCAAACGTCAAGCGGCGGTCAAGAATGATGCCGAGGTACCTGTAGGACGTCGCAAATGGTATTACCTCATTGAGGTACAGCAAAGTGGGCCTATCAAATTTTAGGCGATAGGTATAAGAGACAATACGTGACTTTGTGGTATTTATCTTTAGCCTCCACACTGTACACCAATGACCAAGGGCCTCAAGGTGTAGTTGTAATCTACGCTCGGCAAAGATTGAGTTGTCGTCACAAACCGCATAGACCAAGTCATCGGCGTAAAGGCCCGAGAAGTCAGGCTCAGCTGGCAAGGGCATGTCATGGCAATATAGTGTGCACAAGTAAGTACACGGATTCAAACTCAACTCCTAGTTAAACGGATTCAAACTCAACTGAACCGTGCGCTTCCTATGATCACCGCTGGATCTTGGTTTGTAAGGAACGATGCAGTCCACAAAAGTGGAAGATGTGATAAGATCAACGATGACACGTATGCCCGATACCACCGCCTACACATTGCCCAAAACTTAATGATATGATGAACTCCTTCATCGTGAGATAGCTCATGACTCTCCCGACTTCTCAAAAATGAACGGACTAAATAAAATACCTAGGTAACTAAAACAATATTATAATAGTTAATGTAATACACAAAAAATGAAAATAAAAGACATGAAAAAATATAGCCTTTTATTCTTTTCTCCTCCTTTTATTTCATCTTTTACCAGGTGTATCCAAGTGAACAGAAATAGACAGGTAGAATATTATTCTACCTCCCTATATCTGTTCGCTCGGATATTGCTGCTAATCAGTGAATAAATTCCTTCAGAAGAATTCACAATATACATGCTTTATTGGAGTGAACTAAAACAGATTAAATATCGCTCCGTAACATTAGATGCAACATCTTACATTAAGGGAACCTCAGATCAAACGAGAACTGCCAAGGCTGCAGTATGAGAAAATATTGCAACCCCCCTAGGACCCTCTTACGACGAGGCGATTGTGAGATAGTAATCGGAAGCCCTGAGAGAGACGCTATCACGAGAAATCAAAAACCTCGCTCTCATCAGAACTCCTTTTCTACTTTGTTCACTATTAATACAACCTTTTTTTTTAAATGGAATGTGCAATGTATATTGCGTAGGTTACATAAATGTTGATATTTTTATACTTCCAGCTAATTAAAATTACCTTTACCTAAAAACTAATAACGAAGGGTGACACACATAAATTAAGGGGACCATTTCATTGATATTTGTCCCCATCAATCCAGCTTTCAATACTATAATTTTACTCTCTGCCATCATGGTGTGTGCAGATGGAACAGTCACTCTCTTTCTATTTTTAAGGACGTCCCTCTGAAGCAAGGCTTTGTCAATCTTGAGACGCATAGTAAAATTATGGGACAACCCAAGCACTAAAAAATGAAAATAAATTAATGAATAATAACTGTTTACAAATCCGTTGCAGACCATTTCCCACAAAATCCGTGAAACAAAAACTAAATGGTCTGTGTTTGTGCGACGAATCTAGCGCCGCTTCCCAGCCTGCAGTACTCAACCGATTTTCTTAATTCTTTTATTGTGCGATTCCAATTTTACTCACTTGAGCAGCAATCAAAACTCGGAATATCAAACAGAAAATACCAATGGTGCAGGTTGATTTTAGGCATCTGGCGGTCAAGTAAGGGTTGCCCACTCTTGAAAGCCGGAGAGGTGGCACATATTACGTTTTTTTACCGACTTGTGAATGGAGCTCTCCAATACCAATCGCTCCTCACTAAAGCTAACATAAACGTTCCTCCCTAAGGAACTCGCCAGACACTCGCCTTTCGCAACCCACAACTACCTTCTAAACCGACTGTTGTGCCGTTTGCCTCGTGAGGTCGATGCTTTCTTGGAGTCAAGTGACTGTGACATATTTAGAATCGCTTCCTACACCCTGAAGCGTCTGCTGGCTGAGATTTTCTATTAGTGATTTCTTCCTTTTTACATTCTTGCATTGTTACGTAGAAAGGATGTTTGAAATTAAACTTCTCGTTTCCGGCGTAATATTTTCGAATGTATTTAGAAAAAATAAGATGAATTGTATACCTTCATACAAATATAAAAGAATAAAAGAAAAGTAGGAGCTCCTATACAAAATACACCTACGAGTGCTATACGGAAAGTTTCTGATCGAAAATGCCTCTTAGCAATTTTTTTTAAACCTTCGGAAATGCGTTTTTTTTTTTTTTCAATTTTAAGATTTTTATCGTTTTTTCGACCTTACCGCATTAAAACGGCCGTATCTCCCACATTTTGCGTGCGATTTCAAATCTGAACCCCCCATTAGAAAGAGCGTTAAATTTCCTATCACCCTAATGGAGAATCAAATTTTTTGAGCTGGCAAAACGGTTAAAAAAATCAGCTTGAAAAGGACACATTGTCAAATCGTGGAAATCTCGACTTTTTTCAAACGCTTATGAGTCCCTGTAATAAGGCATGTGAATTTTAGCCTGTAGTCCTAAAAGATGCTCCAAAATGTAAGCTTTTCAGCGATATAACCAAATTTGAAATTCCGTGTAGTTTTCTGGGAGAAAATTGCTTTTCAAGTAAGAAAAACGTGGTTTTTGACTGGATACTCCGGTTTTTCACCTTGCTTTGATTCGTCTGGTAAAAAGTATTAAATCATTAATGAAGCATTGTATTAAATTGTACATTTTTACTGCAGATACTGTTCAAAATTCCAATTCAATTTAATGTTTATTAAATTTAATTTATTATCTCCGATGCAGATTTGTACACAAAGGAATCACAGTCCGCCGGGCTGTTCCAAAAAACCTCTGTGATAATTAGTTGCTTTTCGTTGTTCGCATCAGTACAATGCCTGTGACATTCACCAACGTGGAATGCTTGTGTATGGGTACACAAATGTAAATGCCCGTGAAGCTGTGAGGGAATATCAACGGCGATTCCCTTACAGACGGGTTCCCAATAAAAGGGTATTTCCTCAGGTACCTAAAGTATGATGTTTACGTGAATGCTGTGTCGTGTATCTGTCCGTTAATCACAATGCGGGTTTCGGTTCATCTGTATTTAGAAAAAAAGCAATGGTAAGTACAAAGGTTTTTTTTTTTTTTTTTGGAACAGCCCGGCGGACTGTGATTCCTTTGTGTACAAATCTGAATCGGAGATAATAAATTAAATTGAATAAACATTAAATTGAATTGGAATTTTGAACAGTATCTGCAGTAAAAAACACAATTCATTACAATAATAAGGAATCAACGAAAAACCGGAGTTTCAAAAACCACGTTTTTCTTACTTGAAAAGCAATTTTCTCCCAGAAAACTACACGGAATTTCAAATCTGGTTATATCGCTGGAAAGCTTACATTTTGGCGCATCTTTTAGGACTACAGGCTAAAATTCACATGCCTTATTACAGGGACTCATAAGCGTTTGAAAAAAGTCGAGATTTCCACGATTTGACAATGTGTCCTTTTCAAGCTGATTTTTTTAACCGTTTTGCCAGCTCAAAAAATTTGATTCTCCATTAGGGTGATAGGAAATTTAACGCTCTTTCCAATGGGGGGTTCAGATTTGAAATCGCACGCAAAATGTGGGAGATACGGCCGTTTTAATGCGGTAAGGTCGAAAAAACGATAAAAATCTTAAAATTAAAAAAAAAAACGCATTTCCAAGGGTTTAAAAAAAATTGCTAAGAGGCATTTTCGATCAGAAACTTTCCGTAGAATCTTCTCCTGGCCTATGACCGTCACGACCTGAAACACCCTGTATATTACTATGTGCCGAATTATTCGCCGTAGACGCAATATCTTGTGCCAATGAATTGGATCTAAAATATATAAAAATGGATTTCTCTGACCCGTTTGGTGTGACGAAGAGGTTGGGAGTGGAGAAGTACAACTTCGATGACGGTTGCCGAAGAAATGATGACGGAATTAGAGATGACAAAGGGGTTCCCAATGGTCAGCAGCAGCAAATAATCGCACAATTAAAACGCTGGGTTCACGTGGTTAATGGCGGCGGACAAGACGCCAACGTCGATGGGGTGAACATCAATGTGAATGTACTTACATCGATTTTTGATGATTGTAGAATCAATTATTATAGGATTCCTTTCCTTCGTCGAAGATCCGGTTATTCTACCACAAGGCCTCACGAGGAGGGGAAGGCGCTCCTCCAGAAAAGGCGAGGTGTGGAAAACCTAATGAAGTCGTTTCGAAGGAAAAGATAAAAACTGGGTGTATGGGTGAATCCTCATCGAGAAAACGCTGCAGACTAGATGGAGGTAGTAAATCTTGAGAGGGGAGTGTGAAAGGAGCTTGATCTTGTACCGGACTTGGACGGGGGGGACGGGTCAGAGATTAATAAACAAACTTAATTAACATAAACTGAACTTGTGGAGCTTAAACATGCATCCTTTTTTGTCTTATGTTTTATATTATTTTGTTGTACCAAAATCTTTTAGGTCACAAGGGGAGGGTTGTAGCTTTGCACTCTACTACCCACTTGTTTTTGGGACTTGTATAACAACCTCCCTACATTCGGATTTCCACAGCTTGTTACAGAGCCTTCATCACAAAAGCCGGCAGCTTCGCTGTCATCAGAGATAGATGACAATTGCCATTGTTGCTCTTCCTGCGGTCTTTCATCTCAACTTGATGACAGTTATATGGAAACCGAAAAAGTGAAATTTAATTCTCCGAACCGACGTTTATTTGAAGCCGTGTTGGCAAGTTTCCACGTATCATCACACATATCCGCCACGTATACTACAAAAAATATGTACAAGTGTCCGCGTCTAGGTGTTCAATTACTTTTTCCGGCTTCTTTTTCTCGCTGTCACCTGGTTAAGTGGTTTCTCTCCGCATTGATCGCATGGGTCAGGAGTGCAATTCTATTCCATTGAGTCTCCCTCTCACTGAGTTCTGGCACAGGAGCACTTTCGCCTTGAAAGCACTGAGTATTGCATTTTATTTTGTTGGTTTCAAGAGCGTTGAAACCTGAAGAAAAACCTCTGTCAAATTGAACGGGCAAAATAAATTCTCCACTAATTGTAATGTGGAACTATAAAAGTAGTTGGCGATAAAACCATCAAACGGTGTAATTGAATTGTCTATGTCACAAATTCATATCTGAATTCACAGTCCTAAATAAAGTAGCAGTACACACCAATGTGAATACCATCTAGAACACATGAAGAAATATATGAGCTAGCTCCTGTGATCAACAGTTCTAGAAAGTTCCCACAATGTGTATCCCACGTTGGTACTTAAATTTGGCCGTACCTTATCAATTTTAATTTAAAAATTTAATTAATTGCGTATATAAATCACCTATTTTTAGTACATCCAACATTTGAATGCTCCATGTCGGAATTCTCGGCAAATTTGACGTTTAACATCTTTAATTTCTCTTTTGTTCTAAAAGTTCATTTGGTCTGATTGTTTGACCCTCTTTGGGTCTATCAGTTTCAGTAACGAACTCATCCCTTCTTCTGGAGCGCCTAAACTTTTCGCGAAGCTTATTCCAATTCCAAGGAGGGTTATCGTCTGAATGACATAATTAAACAACCATTTAATCCAGAAACCACATCCACCAACATTTTCATAAAGAAAGTTTTATCATTTATTATTATTAATTTATATAGTCACAAAGAAATTTTATTATTTGAGGCATTTGCAATAGCCTAATTTACTTAGGAAATTCGCTATTGCGATTGAGTGTATGGATGCTTCAATCATGAAAAATCGGAGAAGTCAAGTCCAATAAATTTAAAACAAGTAAAACCTCAATTTCGGTACCTATAATAGAATTCAAGAATATGTTGCTATTCAAGTTTCTTCGTCGGACTTTGATTTAGCAGCTAATTTCCGAGGAAAACATTTCTTTTGATTTATTTTTAGAATCCACTTATCATGAAACAAGAATCAACAATTTTCTAGAGAGCGTAATTTTTGTCTCGATCACAGCGGTTTGTTATTGAAAATGATAGAACAGCATTTTTATCCTCTTTGTTATCGATGGAGTTCTTTGTTTTCCTCTATGGATCAGAACCTCCAACAAAATCTACGGTTTGTTCCAAGTCCCTCTCCAAGCAGAAACGATCCCTCTTCAAATCCAACCAGACTTTACATGTGCTCCATCCCAGTATCAACAAGCAGTCAGAATCAGAATACAGCTATTATTCGTGTTTTTCGACGGGTTATCGAACTAAACCGTGGCCTTATTCAATAAAAAGAAAATGAAAACCCCTTCCCCCTTCACTCTACTCTCGGAGCTTCATCCCACCGGTGATCCGCCATCCACGGTATTTTCTTTTCAACCTCGGGGAAATCCTCCCTAATGGAAGGCCCTCATTCTCGAACGCCTAAACGACGCTCACAGTTAAGTAAATCATACATCAGGCTGATTCGCTGAAAGCAATTTCTACCTGCTCGATATTACAAAATACTCAGCCGTTAATCTTCATATCGCTTTCTTCCCCATCCTCAGAGCAAAGCACAGTAAATTACTAAAAAATGTTTTTATTATTTACGTAGCACATTGATCTCTCACATAGATCCCTAAGTACCTATTATTCCAGCTAAAATTTCAATTTGTACAGCGTTTTATCCCAAATAAGAAAAAGTATCTCGTTAAATACTTGACTGAATGTTGATACCTTTTACTTCCGTTTCACGCTTTCGGAAATTCTCACTAGCTCAGCCGCTACACTTGTATGTGCCACAGTCCTCTGTTTCTTAGATGTTCATGAAATGAAGGCTCCAGAAGAAATGAACATGTATCCACCAAAAGAAAACGCTGCAAATTCTTTCACTGGGGTTTATCATTCAATTGGCTTGCGTTCATGATTAGAATTTATACTAAGCTTTGGAGTGTGCGTGTTTCACAGGTGATAGAGCGATTATTGAATTTCAGGAGACACACAAATGTGATCAACTGATCAATCCAAATAGGTATTTCGGTCGAGAACAGATTTACGTGCTCTATGCATATCTCCTGAAATTCAATAAACGCTCTATCACCTGAGAAACACGCACACTCCAAAGCTCAGTATAAATTCAAATCATGAACGCAAGCCAATTGAATAATAAACCCCAGTAAAAGAATTTGCAGGGTTTTTTTTTTTTTTTTTATTTTTTTTTTTTATTTTATTTTTTTTTTTTTGGTTATCAGAATGCTTCAACCCGTGTATCGGCTACAAAGCCTTTTAGGAGTTCACTCCAGTATCCACATTACTACATCACTACATCACTACGTCACTAGGTTACTGATATCAACACAAAAACAATAATAAACCAAAACAACGCGAATGTTGGCACCATAAATCGGGCCAAAGATCGAGAATGGTTTGACCTACGGACCTGGGGAAGGGCTCATTCGATTTCTCGTGGAGTGTTCTTCAAAAAGAGTACACATTTAGGCCGCCTTGACTTTTTTGAGGTTTTTAGGGATTTTAAAAAACTTTGACAACCCTTAAAGGGCACTTTAAATTAAGTGAGAGAGCTGGCTCAAGAATTGGGGCGTTATCGGACCAATATTGATTTTTCCTGAAAATTTGAGCTTTTTTGCTTCAGCCGTTCGGGAGAAATCGTGCGTACGGCGGACGGACGGATAAAATTTTATTGCAGATTCGGATTCTACACCCTTTGAAACGTAAACCATGAAATTTTCAGGGGGGGTTAGAATTTTTTTTCAAGAGCGATTACAATGGTTTATTATTGAATAATAAACCAAAACGATATATTCTATAGTTTTCCGAATCAGCATAGGAATACCCTGTCAGTTCATCATTATTCTTTATTAGTAAAAGTTTTCTTCTAAATGAAGTTAGATTTGATTAACCCCAATTATCACAACTTCATTTTGCTTTCTTCCAGAAAAACACTATTAGACGAAAAGGAATTAATTTGTAGCGTGAGATAATAAAAAAAAATTACCTACTTCATTAATTCATGAAGGATAAGCTGATCAATAGTTATTTACTCTGCTAAGATCATCACAGAAACATTAATAAATACACCTTGGTGTGACAGAAATGAGATATATCATTCACCCACGTTGCAGAACATCCTTATAAGCTCAACGGTTCTGGTTAGTACAGCGACAATTAATTGGAACTTGAATGGAGCTAACAGAGAGCAGGCACGCTTTCCCCCAAGAGAGAAGCTGAATTGAACTAAGTAGGAGGATGAAAACTCTTTTGTCCAAATCAAGCGACGAAGGTCCTCCGGTAATACCCTGCCAACTCCCTCAGGAATTTACTTGGCAATGGAGTTACTCTTCGTTTGTTGAGAACAATGGAATATTAATCTGTTTAGAGCCAAAAACAGTAGAGCTTGTTCTTGTTCTCGCACGTTCTCGGTCGGGTTCCGGTGCCTTTCCCGGGAATTGTGAAGGGCAACCGATGTCAAAATCCATTTTTTTCCTTGAATTCATTCTTACTTTTGAAAATACAGGGTGGATGGGGATCGGTGTGAAAATTTTTTTTGGGTAAAACTACATCAAAAATGGAGTAGAATGCCGCCAGAGTGGGGCTCCTATCTCAGTCCATTGAATAGTTATGATTTTTTTAGTGCTTTCACGGTCAACTCCGACCTCACGTCATGAAATCGAGTTTTCTGGAACACTAAAGCGTCCATTTTAATTTTAATATACATTTTCGGATTCAGCATTAAATTTCCTATAAGATAAACATAATTTCAACCTTATAAAATTTCGATAACTCTGTTCAAAATCGCAGTGAAAGGGAAAATTTGAAAAATCTGAAATTTGTCGATAAAATTCAAAACAGAGCCGACGTTCCAAAAATAGGCCAAGAAGTTGTCAAATCTCATAAAAACTTCCTCATTTCATGAGCTTTCCAACGGTATACTCAATTTCAGGATTACGACATTTTTTCTTTTAGAAATTAAGTTTCAAATACAAAAAAACCAAGGTGGGGGCGTCAATCTTGGTATGGAAGGGGTTGCAAGGAGTTGACTCACGTTCTCATTTCTCTCTGTTTCTTTATTCTTATTTTCTGTTAAAAAAACCTGCAACTTACTACAAACAAAAATGAATTTAGGTTTCCATTTACTAGAAAACGAAACATCCCGATCGGTTCCACCATTCTACTGGGAAGCAACACGTACAAAATGGAATCAGACATGAAATTTCTGGGAGTGATATTGGATAAAAACCTTACTTGGAAAAAACACATTGATAATGTGCTAAATAAAAGCGAAAAATATTACAACATACTCAAGTCTGTAACTAGTATGAGGTGGGGATCAGATCCTGAAATAGCACTGATATTCTTCCGAGCTACTATCCGATCAATTATAGATTACGGCAGCATCTTTTATGGACAAGCATGCAAAACGCATCTCGACAAAATATCTAGGTTGCAATATAAATGTGTGAGACGATGTCTTGGATTTCTGCCATCAACCCCCATAAATGTGTTACTAGCGGAATCTGGTGAACTTCCCTTGGAGCAACGTAGAATGATGTTGGCTGATCGTTATTTAACAAAACTAAAATCACTCGAAAGTCCTATTTTACAAGATATTGCATCATTGTCAGTCGAATACCTCACCAACGAAAGGTTGATTAGAAAAATAAATCCACCATTAGTAGAAAGCTTCATTGGTGAACACATTGACCAAACTGTGGTGGATTCTAACAGATTACCACCACGATTTCGGCTGACATTATCTGAGTTGATGGTTCCTCTCAGAGTATCATACTTTTTACCAATGAATCGAGAAGGAAGAGAGCTCAACGTTGCCTTCATGGAACACGCTCGATCGAGGTGGCCTGAGAGCAAGTGGATATTCACAGATGGTTCCAAGAGTGGCAACTTAGTTGGATGTGCATGTTATATGCCAAATGAAGGGATCGAAAGGATGTACAAGTTACCGCAAAATGCATCGAGTTATACAGCTGAAATTACAGCAATACTGCAGGCTGTGAAACACGTTACTCAGACGGGTCTGAGAAACGATAAATGGGTTATTTTCACGGACAGTATGAGTTGCCTGAAGATATTGAACGCGCCTAATCATAGACGAGCGGATAACCCTATATTGATTGACATCATGAAATGCACACGACATTGTTACAATAATAACATAGACCTGAATTTTGTATGGATCAAAGGTCACGCCGGTATAAAGCATAACCAGAAAGTGGATGAGTTGGCAAAGCGTGGGGCGTTGGGTGGAGAGATACTCAATATCTTCATCCCCTACACAGATTTATATCCACTAATTCGACATTTCTGGAAGGAAAAGTGGCGAAAGAACTACAAAAGCTCAGTAAAAGGGTTGTATTACTTGGCCCTACAACCTGAAGTTCCATCATCGCCGTGGTTCATAGGAAACAATGTATCTAAGTCATGGTGCAGAACTATCGTCAGGCTAAGATCCAGCCATGGTATATGTGATGAATATTTGAACCGTCTCAATTCTCGTGAATCATCTCTATGCCATCACTGCGAGTGTGCGACCGGATCAATGGAGCATCTCTTCATGGACTGTCCAGTATTTTATTGCGAACGAGATCAGATGTTTTCACAATTGTCCCAACTAACGACGCAGCCCTTTAATTTTCAACATCTACTATCATTGAATGACATTCGTGTATTCAAAGTCATGTACGATTATACAGTGCAGTGTAATTTTTATATTTGAATAGAATAAGGATAAAATTAAGTCCACAATACACTTGTAAATAATGTAATTTTATGAACTTGTGGCTAATGGAAAGTTCCAAAACGTTGTTACGAATGCATAACCTAGCTCGTTTTCGAATAGCTCTCACCTAGAGGTCCCCTGATCTCTACCCCACGGACTTCTTCGTTTGGGGATTTTTAATCAAAAAGTCTACAAAACGCAGGTGAACACAGAAGAAGATTTAAGGGGGTTGTAGCAGCAGCTCAAAAACTTCAGGAGAACTTAGCACTCTCAGTTACTGTGAGAGCTATTCGAAAACGAGCTAGGTTATGCATTCGTAACAGGGGACGTCAGTTCGAACAAATGTTAACCTAAATTCATTTTTGTTGTTGTAATTTGTAGGTTTTTTAAACAGAAAATAAGAATAAAGAAACAGAAAGAAATGAGAACGTGAGTCAACTCCTTGCACCCCCTTCCATACCAAGATTGACGCCCCCACCTTGGTTTTTTTGTATTTGAAACTTAATTTCTAAAAGAAAAAATGTCGTAATCCTGAAATTGAGTATACCGTTGGAAAGCTCATGAAATGAGGAAGTTTTTATGAGATTTGACAACTTCTTGGCCTATTTTTGGAACGTCGGCTCTGTTTTGAATTTTATCGACAAATTTCAGATTTTTCAAATTTTCCCTTTCACTGCGATTATGAACAGAGTTATCGAAATTTTATAAGGTTGAAATTATGTTTATCTTATAGGAAATTTAATGCTGAATCCGAAAATGTATCATAAGATTAAAATGGACGCTTTAGTGTTCCAGAAAACTCGATTTCATGACGTGAGGTCGGAGTTGACCGTGAAAGCACTAAAAAAATCATAACTATTCAATGGACTGAGATAGGACCCCCACTCTGGCGGCATTCTACTCCATTTTTGATGTAGTTTCACCCAAAAAAAATTTTCACACTGATCCCCATCCATCCTGTATAGAATAATCCCTAAATTACGTAGCTACAGTGAGATGAAATAGATTCTACCTGCGAATACACAGTTGTGTGTCTGTAAATCTTCGTAATAGGCTTAATTATTACCAATTTTATCAGTTTTTTTTTTTTTTTTTTTTTTTTTTTTAATGAAAAATTCAGAAAATGTAGATGGTTTTTTTCAATGTCATTGCTTGCAAATCGATACACCTTCTTCGCTTGGGCCAATTTAAAAACATCAATCATAATTTTGTTGACTAATCGTTCGATTTTACTCAAATTTGGACCGTAGGCGGGGAAGAACCGTTTTATCATCCAATAATAATGAACATGATAGTTAGCTGCTGGGGATGAGCGACTTCGAAAGCCAGGGAATAAGCATTGTTTATCCAGTTTTCACTCCAGTTCAATGAAATGTTTAGATAATAATATTAGCGAGATTGTATCAATATGCCAAGAGAAAATGACACTTGGTGGTTTTGGGCTTATGAAAAGCATTAAATTCTTATTGATAAAATTGTTAGGGACGAATGTTGGTCCGCAAATGACGATTCGTTCCAGTAATAGTTACAGCGCACGAGCTAACCTAAAATCCTTGTAAGTATTACTTTTACAGTTCTCATCCGATTGGAACATTTACGCTGAGGATGGCTCCTAATGAACTTCATCGTTACCAAGGGTCATTTTCTCATTACTTGATGAAATATCGTAATAAAAGGATCAGTTACAAAGGTTAATGGTAAGCTGATGAATTCTTTAATCTCCCGCCCGTTTATTGTTGTCAGAAATACATATCGGCCTTGGATGCTTACAAAACCCCGGTATATATTTCAGTGTTTAGGTTTCATCAAATTATAATTCAACAAATCATATAACATTTTTCGAACTCTGGGAGTATGAGTACTCCCAACCATCCCATATCAAAGCTCATTAAAAGAAACCTACGATAATTATTCACTAGGCTATGAACTAACTCTCCACTACTCCATCCATAAGTATCACAGTTTCTCTTTCCATAAATATAATTTCAGCTGGTTGGTCGTTTCAGGTTATTAAGGGATTTTTACTTAATTCACACCACTTCTCATTCACACTCACGTTGATTATTTCTCTCTTTGATTGTTCGTATTGAATGTCAGAAGAGCCTTTTTCACTTTTTTCATCATTAGACCATTATAAGCGTGTGGAATGAGCAAACTTTTTTTTCGAGCCATCAATTCATTGAGATCTAATTACTCGCATTGTATCAAAACATAGAGTTGGTTAAAGGGAAGTGTAAAATCTATGAACTTCATCATTATTCAATAGCTACTGATTTCGACCAAGCGCCAACATAAAATTTGTTGTTGAAGGTATAATTAATTTTTTTTTTTTTTTTTTTTTTCAATTTTGAAAATTATATACTCTTTTTTTTCCATACTCAATTCAAGCTGTTTGATTAAATTTTCGCAGAATATGAGTGGATCATTTCGGTCACCAATACGTCTAATATGAATAGATACTCATCCATACTCATTTATAGAGGAAGCTGAATTAACTACTACAGTCGGCGGGCTTTTAATTTCATCTTCAGGGGTTGTGGGACTACCGTACTAAGTATCTAACGTTCTATCAATTAACCTTCAACTTGTCAGTTCAGATTTTTGGCAGCGGGTAGTTTTTGCAAAGTAGGTTTTGTTGAATGGTCTGTTTTCACGTCAGCCACTATTTCAAAATACGAGTTTTTCATTTAGCCATTTGGTTATGTTACCAGTCACTCAGAAGAATTAATACTGAAATGGTGAACTTCTGTACCGATTTCTAGTGTTTTTCCACAACAGTTAGCGATATGGTATAATTCTCCTTACTGATTAAAATCAAATTGGTAAATTTTCCCAAAGTGAGACGGCACCATGATCTTGGGCTCTTATACAAACAAGGAAAGCAGGTATAATTTGAACATCAAACGAGCTACCAACTTCATCAATAATTTGGGAACTTTAGACGAAAACAGAGTGATGTGTCGGTTTTAGAAGCCCCCCTTTTTTTGTAGCACAAAATGATACGCGGGAAGAGCGGAATTCGACCTTTTACACAAGAAGTGAAAGGACCGGGACGGTGAGAGGGACTAGAGGAAAGCGTAGGACTGAAGAAGGGCGATAAGAGACCTTTTTGGAAGCAGGGAGGGCGTCGTAGGATCCCACTTGAGAAGGTTATTATTGTGTGGGCATCGTATTTTCTTTAAATATCGGGAACGGTGGCGGGAGTATGTAAAGGTACCGTCCCCCTTACTCAAATAAATATAACTTATCATCTCATCGAGAACAAACTTGAAAAAATAGGAATTTACTTAATGAAAGCAGAAGTTGATGAAGGAAGGAACATTTTAAAGTCGCATTAAATTATGAAATTTCCATTATTTTCTATTCAGTTATGCTTTTTATTATTTTAGTTGTTTCTTTGAAGGAATTCCTCCCCACGTCCATAGCTCAAACCATTCCCCATGTATCGCCCGATTTATGGTGCCAACATTTGCATCCACATTCATTACATCACTAGGTTACTGCAAACAAAAACAACTGCGTTTTTTTTTTTTTATTGCAGTAATCTAGTGATGTAGTGAAAGTGGATACTGGAGTGAACTCCTAAAAGGGTTTATAGGCGATACACGGGTTGAAGCATTCTAATATGCATGCTCCGTCATGCGAAATTTAAAATTTTCAAATAGAATGCTTTTCCATTGTAATCGCTCTTGAAAAAAAACGCTGCAAATTCTTTCACTGCGGTTTATTATTCAATGATTCATGATTTGAATTTCCACTAAGCTTTGGAGTGTGCGTGTTTCACAGGCGATAGAGCGATTATTGAATTTCAGGAGGCACACAAATATGATGAACTGATCAATCCAAATAGGTATTTTGGTCGAAAACAGATTTACGTGCTCTATGCATATCTCCTGAAATTCAATAATCGCTCTGTCACCTGTGAAACACGCACGCTCCAAAGCTTAGTAGAAATTCATATCATGAATCATTGAATAATAAACCCCAGTGAAAAAATTTGCAGCGTTTTTCCGATCGCTCATAAGTCCCTGTGATGCAGAGGTGAAATTTAGCCTCTATTAATAAAATATGCACCAGAATATTAGTTGTCCAGCGGTCTAATAAAATGGTGAGCTTTCCTTCTTTTCATAATTTAATCAGATTTTGAAATAGGATTATATAGATAAAATAAAAGCCTGGCAGATCGTTGAATAGCTTGCTAAATGGCAATGATGATACTGTTGAGTAACACAACTGTGATGACTGCCCACATTCTTTACAAAAAAGACTTGGTTGTTATTGAAAAGAGTCCATAAAATCCTTTTTCTCCTTGATCAGCTACATAATCAGTTTTTTATTTATGAAAAATGATAATGTTACAGGAAATTTACCGAGGATTTCAAAATTTATGTCAAAATTGGAAAAATGCAGAAAAGGACGAGAGACAATCGAGGGTTTTTTTATATAAGCAATAAAGCGTGGGTGTTTGGTGGTGAAAATAAAAAAAAACCAAATGGTAAAAAACCGGAGGTTTGAATGAAAATCGCTATGAAGAATATTTTGTTCCAAATTAAGTATAGGAACGATTCCTCATGTTTAGCATTGTGATCTTCAATACCCTGTATAGTTGAACTTCGATGTTTAGAAATATTTTAGGTGCATATTTATGTATTCGCTTTTGATAACTCCAAACTGGCTTTTGAGGCGTATGTGATTTAATTCATTCCATTAATTTGATCCAAGTAGGAGAATTATCTAATACAGAAATAGTAAATCTTTTTTCAGTTTCCACACACGCAAACATACATATTTTACTAAAAGAGACGCACGGAAAGACCTACAGACAGATACTAAACGAAAATCGTTAACGAAGTTCTGCAGCCATAAATTATTTCGGAACTTTAGATTTTATGAAAAAGTGAGTTCATCACATTGAAACTCATAAGAGACCCTTAAATTGTATCGAAATCAAATGAAATGAAGACCGTTACAGAATAGTCTAACACCCAACATTTGAGTGAAAATGTCGATTTTGGGGAAAATCAAGTTGATTGTTTGAAAGTGGAAACTCGGCTTCCTCCATATACCAATCGTAGTGTTGGTCAACATGAATCTTATGTACGGGTAACCAAGGAGGCACCAATTTCAATACGTGTAGTTTCCGAATTTGGTTCTTAAACGTCGTTGAATAAACCATCACCTTTCCACCAGTATAATTGTGTGCAATTTCATTGAAGACACAACACACACCTTGTTGGAGACACTGGTCAACAAGGGGCAAGGCCAACCCTACCATCACGACCTGGCGGTCTTGCGGGTCAGGTATAACCATTTCGCCGTCTTGTAGTGAGATAATCAGTATTCCGAGTCTACCAGTTGGATGTCAAAGGACTGTTTTCGCTCTCTGGCGATGAACTCACTTTTTCACTTGTGTCTTCAATGGAATATGTATGTTTGCGTGTGTGGAAACTAAAAAAAGATTTACTATCTCTGTATTAGTTTATTTATTATTCGGATTTATTATTCTTTCTTAACGCTGTTACCATGGTATTCAATGAATTTCTCTTCCATTTTCTTTACAGCGCTTAAAAATTTAATTAATCAATTTCTCATTTTAAATGTTTTTAATGAACATAGACCAGTGATCTGTATAGAATCCCAATCTAATACAGCAGTGAAAATTCCATGTTTCATAAAATGCAGCTGTTACACCCTAATCACATCTTCTTACACAAGTTATTCAGAATGGTTTCCCCCCTCAAAATTTTCAGTGTAAATGTTGATTTTCACACAAAACAATGTTGAGGTGCAATTTTTGTTGAAAATTAGTTTTTAGAGTGAATTAGTTGTAGAAGGTCTCGTCTGTTGAAGGTACCGAAGGTTTCTTGTTTAGGTTCAATTTGTTTTTTTCAACATCAAGGGTTTTTAGTTTAAAATTAGGTACCCTCCACGATCAGTCGTATAGACCCAACATCCTCAAATCTCTCAGGCTCCTTGGTAATAGAGTTGCACGTACACACAATTTTCTACGTTTTCAACGTATATCAGGTAAGAGGTTACAGATGAACTAATGTTGAAGATATCCGAACCAATTGAGGTAAACCATGTTACAAAATGATGAACCGGAATTAATTTGAACGCAACTTCGATATTTGTAGTCTTCCAAAATCATATTTGAGAAAAAATTACAGTAACTTTGAAACTACCTCGAATTTAACTAAGCAGGTAGCCATCTTTCCCGCAGAAGTTTTATAATGTAATACTCTTTCAAAGCGAAACAAGTTTAATTCAACTTGAAGCAACCCATCCGTTCGAACTCGTAGAAACACAAACTCAAGCACGGATAGACCGAACTGTTATTTCCCGGAAATGGAATGATAATCCAAAGGGTTATTAGAATTTCGAAGCGGTATCATTCCCCTGTAAAGGGATAAAATAAATCTGAATGCTGGTTTCAGAGAAGCGTATTGAGCTACAGCAGTATGAAGTGGTATCTATGACGGAGGATTCCACCTTGTTCTTGGTTATGGGATTTGTACTCCCACATTTTCAACTCCGATGATGTTTATGCTCTTTCAAGATATATTTGTACAGTAATGAACACATAGTAACAGAGAAATGTCTTTCCCGAGTGGTTTTCGTGTTGGTACCTTGTGTAGCAATATCTTTATATAACTTTCTTACAGTAACTTCGACATGAATGCATTTGTTTGAGACGAAACACGAAGGCAATAACATTTGCATAGGGCTTGATATGTATTGCCTGCTCAATTCTCGATAATGTCATCCGAATTCATCGAAAAGTGCAAAACATAAGCAACTTCGGCATTAAATGAGGGGTTTCCCTTTCACGGGTACCATAAGAGCCCGACATAGATGAACCGATAGGGAGTAGTTGACAAATGTACGTTCATCTCGTATGTACATAATAGGCACGGGAGAATTAAACGGGATTGAATTAAAAAAGAACCAGAGAGAATTGAATTCGGTCATGCTAATTCCCGTGTCTGATATCTGAACTGTAGTAGGTATGTTGGATGTCATACATAAGGGTGGGAGGTTGGCCTGCGAGCTGATCTACTCCACCAACCCAACTGTTTGGTAAAAACCTACCATTCACTGTTCCAGCGCCGTCGAGAGTTTTTCCCCCAACTATTTTCGAGTAAGCCTTTGTTGTAATAAAGCATGTTCTCGGATCGTACATGCCGATTCCATTGTCTCGTCCTATTTCTAAAACTGAACGTTGCAACCTCAAGGAGCGAGCAACGACAGCATGATCATTTCACCGAGTCACACTCCGGCAAAGGGTTGCGATTGAACTCTGGCAGAACCTTTGTGCCCCTATTGTTGTCAGGAAGTTTTCAATACCATTCTGCCCCCGGAGGTAGACTGATATTTCGATAAAATCGACGGCGCCGCGTCTAGTTATTGTTGCCAAAGGGCATGAGAGTGATTCCCTTGAATTTCTCTCTCATCTGAGACAGTCACACCTGAACCCACCTGTACTTACCTAACCATTTCTACTTTCTGCCGACCCCCACTTTTCACATAATGGAGAGCGAAGAGATTCGATGGCTTATATCTGACTCCTTAGATCTGTCAGAGAGGTGACACGCTTCCAGAATACATTGTAACTTGTAGGTTGAGTAAATTTCTTTTATCGCCTTCAGCTGTATCAAGATAATATTCTTCAGGTATTTTCAACGCAATTAGTCTAGTTGAATTTCGATAGATATAATTAATTCATATTAAATTGAAGATGTTAGTAGGTGTGGTGGTTGAAATGGGTTTTATTTAAATTAGAATAAACTTTTTTTTTCGAATTTTCAACACTTACAACAAATGTAACAATTTTTTTAACCACTGCTCCGTTAATGTCGATATACCTTTTTTGTTCGCCGCAGTACACTGTTAAGGCGTATTTCTCAAAAATTACATGCCGATGAAAGATTGTTCAGGGATCTCGGCAACACTTTTCGAAACATGGCGTTGACACAGATCAGTGAGATACTAATAAAAAGTTCTTCATTCACTAACAAACCAATGTAGATGGAGGTTTGGTATCTGTGTCTCAGTACATGAATTTTAAATGGTTAACTAATCAACAATTGAATAAAAATCGCAGGTTTGGATATAATTATTGCTACCTATATTAAATAAATGAACTTTTTTTCCTAAATGGTGAAATACTGCAACTGTGAGAAGCATTGTTTCCTGTTTCATTCCTTTTACCAAACAAAGATAGTGGGAGCACAATCTTGCGTGATCTACGCTTCTTTCAAGCTAACTCATCTGAGTTATTCGCAATTGACTACTCTAAAAATCTTTCCGCTAACCATTTGATCCTCAATAGCTATAAATGATTAATATGGACTGATCAAAGAGAGATGCTATTTTGGTTTATTATTCAATAATAAACGACTGTTATCGCTCAAGAAGAAACAAATTTTAACCCCCCTGAAAATTTCATGGTTTACTTTTCAAAGGGTGTGGAATCCAAATCGGCAATAAAAATTTGTCCGTCCTTCCGCCGTACTCCGTACACCGTACGCACGATTTCTCCCAAACGACTGGAAATTTTCAGGAAAAATCATTATTGGTCCGACAATAATGGTCTTGAGCCAGCTCTCTCACTTAATTTAAAGTGCCCTTTAAGGGTTGTCAAAGTTTTGTAAAATCCCTAAAAACCTCAAAAAAAGTCAAGGCGGCCTAAATTTGGACTTTTTTTGAAGAACATTCCACGAGGAATCGAATGAGCCCTCCCCAGGTCCGTAGCTCAAACTATTCCCGATGTATGGCCCGATTTATGGTGCCAACATTTGCGATATTTTGGTTTATTTTTGTTTTTGTTTTGATTGCAGTAACCTAGTGATGTAGTGAATGTGGATACAGGAGTGAACTCCTAAAAGGAGTTTGTAGCCGATACACGGGTTGAAGCATTCTGATAACCATAAAAAACGTTGCAAATTCTTTCACTGGGGTTTACTATTCAATTGGCTTGCGTTCATGATTTGAATTTCTACAAAGCTTTGGAGTGTGCGTGTTTCACAGGTGATAGAGCGATTATTGAATTTCAGGAGGCACACAAATATGATCAACTGATCAAGCCAAATAGGTATTTTGGTTGAGAACAGATTTACGTGCTCTCTGCATATCTACTGAAATTCAATAATCGCTCTATCATCTGTGAAACACGCACACTCCAAAGCTTAGTAGAAATTCAAATCATGTACGCAAACCAATTGAATAATAAGCCCCAGTTAAAGAATTTGTTGCGTTTTTCAATAGATTTCCTTGAATAACTAAATCTGTCAATACTTAACATTGATATCTTTCTTGTATTACTGATGAATTGTTAATAAATTAGGTTCTTAGAACTCGGATTTTGAAGGATATATAATTGATTTATGAAGAACTATTTTGAGTGTTCGTTTTTTAATTTATGAAGTTAATCAACTATGTATTTCTAAGTTTCACCTCAAATTGCTATTGCGTATTGTGTAATGAATTCAAACATGGCTGATAAATATTTTTGGTTAAATAGTTTATGATGTACATATCTACGAGTATGATCATTTTCGTAATTTATGGTGCAGCTAATGTGCTCATACCATTTTGTTTTACTCATTTGTGGCCAATTGGAGAGATCATAACACGATTCAAATATTAGCTACTATAAAGTCTTCTTCAAGGTTAAATTTCTCTCTCTTCTTTCCTTGAAATTGAATCGTCACCTCGTTCATCCTCATCCATTCTGCTTTCGCAAACAGGACATCTTCTCCATAGTTTTGAAATTGTCACATTCCAACTCCTTGAAGCAGAAGTTTTCTAACACAACTACAAACGACGGAATAAAACATGAAAAATGAATGTTCACTTTAACCTAAGATATACTTAAATTCAATGAAGTAGGTACAATCTTCAATATCGTATGCTGTTATCGGATATTCCGATCGCAAGAAAATTTCCAAACGCCAGGAGCAACAAATTATTTCCTTGCCTTTTAACTCACTTATTTCCTCGATAGCCCTTTGTGTAGCAGTCTCTCAAATTCAAATACGAGCAATTACAGCATTTCTTTTTCCTTTCCAACACGTTAAAAAAACACTGCTAATTAATTGGAGAGTTCTTCTCGTTTTCCGTTGCGCAACACTTTTTCAGCCAACAAAAATATGAAAAAGCTTAGACTGAGATGGAAAAATTCAAATACTGAGAAATACGTAAACATCAAGGAACAATGGAAAATAATGTCATTAAAAATGGTTGGATTGCTACGAGTAAGTTCTTACTCTCTCCTAACCTTATTATTATAAGTACGTTTGTATGAAACTTATCTAGAATTGTCAGTGGCTATTATATACCTGGAGCAGAATAGGATTGAGATAACAACTCATTACAAGCAAGGTAAAGAATGAGTTTGTCAGACAGCATTTTTTTAGCACGTTAAATTGGTCAAAGTTTAATAAAACCAACGGAAAAAATCAGTTTATGTGGCAAAAACTGCTAAAATACAACAAGTTATTATGTTTTATATTTATTTATTATTCGTTTTTTTTCATAATATTAAGTACTAAAAAAAAGTTAACCAAACATGACGCACATTTAGACATTCATGCCAAAATAAGCTAAAAATCTATAGGAATTCTTTAACAAATTCGTAATAATCCATAGATTTATCCATTGATCAGGAGATCCAAGCTTGAATGATGGGCCCTCGAACCAATTTAAACTCGATCATATCTCTTTTATATTCACTAACTATAAAATGGGATTCGAACTAATAAGGTCCACCCCGCAGTAGAGGGCAGTGCGCAAAAGAAAACCGTCGTTGACATGATTTTCCCCTTCGGTATCTTTTGTCGCTCCTTTTTGCTCTACAATTTTTTCCCCTCGCAACCACATCAATCCTTTTCAATTATATTATTTATAAATTGATGACTATAATAACGAAACCCATACGAAAGGCTCAATAAACAAAAAACCGAAGGTTGTGACCTACTGCACATGAGCAACCACACTGCCTCCTACAGAGGATGCTTCATGATTTATGTGCTGAGCTCAACTCCAGCTTTCATGTTCGGACCAATATCAGAGGCGAGACCAATTCAGAGCAGGAGTCGTTAATGTCAGCAGGAAAAAGTCCAAAGAAATTCTTGTCCCCTAAATCCTTGTAGTTTAATTTCTACATCTTTAAGCATTACGATATCTTTGAAGATAATTTCTAACATTTCAATTCCAATTCAACGATGAATTCATGATGCCAATACGAAGAAACTGTGTACCCCTTCCAACTTTGTAGACTTCTTCTTTCCTCTCTTCTTCTCGATATCAGGTAACAGCTGAACTAATAATAAATTTTGTTTCCAGGAAAAGGAGGGGGAGTCAAGAAGATGGATCAGGGATGACGTGCGAGGGAGAGAGAACTAGGCTGGTGGTTCTCGGCGGTTCGAGGGTCGGGAAGTCGGCCATCGTAAATAGGTTCCTGTACAACACGTACTCGGACAAGTACAGGACCACCGTCGAGGACCTGCACTCCCGCACGTTTACGCTCGGACAAATTTCCATTAAGGTATCAGTTTCGTGCCAGTAGATTGAAAAAATATATATAAATGTATAACTTATTATTTGGATTGAATTAACATGCCTGTATTATTCATGTGAGTATATTTTCTTATTTGTAAATTTTAATAAGTAGGCAAACAGAAATAAGTTAGGTGCGGATTAGGTCCATAAGATTAGGGTGGTTAGGAAAAAAGTTTTCAAATAATGCGTGTAAACCTGAAGGGGCATTAGCGCCTTTGCAAGAGGTGTCAAGTGAGGCACTGAAACAGGCACGATTTAAAACTACAACTACTGAATTAAACCAATACTACTTTGCTTGAAGCAGGCGGAAATAATTATTTCAAAAATTGAAACATCACAGTTCGCAGTAGATCCCTGCTTCTCTTAGTTACTTAAGCCTGGACTCTGTCTGGCAAAGATAAGGCATCAACCTACGGAGTGGTTTGTGCAGGACTCTGAGATCCCTCAAAAGTGGCTGATGGATAGATCACTCCCGCTTCTCTCACACACAACATCACGAGGTATTGCTCTAAGCAGGTGTGTATGAGTGAAGGGTACGGGCAGTCGCTATCCGACTGACCTTAATTCGGTCTCTTCATGGAAGTTGGGTCACAAAAGGCCCAACTGGGTAGGTGTTGTGAAGGATACCACATAGACCACGGACCTCACCTAGCCATTGATACATAGAAAGACAGACAGACATGAAACAATCTCCGAATGGTCAAAATCCTGAAATACATATACAAATTATTTGTTCATCTCCTGAAAGTAAAAGCAGTGGTTCCACAACCTATTGATTAGAGTAAACGAATATTCAGAACTCTATAGCATGATAGAGCTAATGTAAATTACGTCCAGGTGAAAAATAGATATATCCTCGGTGACAAGAAGAAAAAAGAAAGAATTCTCAAGAGAGAACAGCAGCAATCACAAGAGTAAAACAATTATTGTTATGAAACAGTAAATGAGAGAACAGCATGACTGTGTATCGGTTCACCCGTGCAATTTGCTTTCTGATGCAATGATGTTTTGGTGTTTTTGATATATATATATCATATATTATATATAATTGTATATATTTCTTTGCAATAACAGGTCGATAACATTGAAAATTGTCGGATTTATTTTATTACTTAACATTAAAACATCGGATGCATTTTATTTCCCACACTTATCCGTGCCCAACTACGAACAATGGATTCTTCACTTCTAAGTACCACGATTCTACTAAGTATTGTGTCCATAAATATGAATCACACATACTATATGAATCCCATACCCTTCCATTTGAATAACCATTCTAAACTATATGTTTCAAACTATCTAGGGTGATTGCAAACAACGACATTCAGCAGTTACGCTAATTTACATTCTGATTCACTATTATAAATACTGTCATGGGATAACATTGTTGTTCCTTCATAAAATGGTGGGTCTTATTAGTCACTCAACGCTTATTTAGCTGCATCTGCAACATCACCTGGTTGGTATTAGGTTCTCGTGCAACGTCCGACAATTACGGAATAACTATTCAGAAAACCACTGGAATGTGTTCGGCGGACGTTATTCGTCACCGTGGATCAAACTCGATTGGAGGAACTGAAATGCAATGGAGGTTGTTGTCAAAATGGAGCGAAAGGATAATCCCTTTCTAGGTGGATGAACGCTTTGAATCACTTGAAACACAGTGGTCGATTGTCCTGGAAGGATTTCGTGTAATTAAATCGAAATGCGATGATCCCTAACAATATGCTAATCATATTAAGGCAGTCCATAATAAAGTGTGTAGTTATTGTTTCATCTTCACCAACTTCTCGAAAAATGTTTGTTGACTCACTCTATCGTTTTGTGTCTCAACAATATACCTCGAAGTCATATTTTTCAGCTAAGACGGGTCTAATTCCAATGAAGACGTTCCTCACATTACTCTCAGTCTGGAGCTGAGTAATATGAACGCTGTCGTCGAAATGTAATAATCAAAAGGTTTCAGCTCTACTCTGTAATTTACTCACTTCAAATCAGGGAGAGTTCCTCGCAAATAATAATTATGCTTCGATAATGAATAACATTCAAGGGCTTGCATTCTGTTTAGCTCACGATTTCCACCGTTATAATTAATTTCCTTCCCTCTCAGTATTTTCCATTAATGACGTCAAAATGAAGCACCTCTACTGCTGGTTCACGGTATCTCAATTACTTTCACATTCAAAGGACATCTTGCCCCCCCCCCCCCCTCCCATTCCCCCCATAACTACAAATGTCTATTGCATTAATAATTAATATTGTGAATAGTGAACTAATTTTAACCTAAAAACAGTGAAAAAATCAATATTGGTTTGTTCTCCAATTATCTTCAAGATGAACTTTAACACATAACCTCGGTGCTTCTATACGCAGCATACCAAGGTTAATACTAACAGCTCACACAAAACATCTGCAAAACTAAACGAGGCACTTAGAGTATGGTTGCAGTTACTAAATAATGGAGATTTATATACAAATTTATAGATGTTTAATTAATAATATAGCAAATAAACAGTAAATTGAACAATTCTACTTGATTTTAAATTTATCGTCATGTTGCTGCACAAAAACTCCTATCACTCGATGCATACGTGCGCCTCTATTTTCCAAAACTTAGAACTCAGCTGAGCGGCAAAAGGTACAACATTGTCCAACAAAACTGCGGTAAAAATTCAGATTCAGTTTGTAAAATTAGACTCCTGCGTCATTCTCGGGAAACTAAGGAATTTTCATCGGAATCGCTAGGTACCACTTGTAATGTGTTGCTTAACTTGTGAAGCGAATATTTAAGCTAATTATTCGGTTGTATAAAACTCTCAAATCTAGAAACAGTATCATATTTAGGCGAGCATGATGTCACCAAAATAAAGCCACATTGGAAAAAAGGATAAGAACCCCCAAGTTCGGAAATCGCATACATAGCGTTGAACTTAACGAAACAAACAGATTTTTCGAAGGAACAGAAACGGAACTTTTAACTCTACATCGATTCCTAGAAGGGTTCATAAAATAGGGAGCAGGCACATATTTAAATTGGAAAATTTACAGATAGCTTCGTATACTATAGTAATTATATAGCAAAAAGTACAGTTGATAATATGATATGAGGTCGCTTCCCCCCAAAGCAAATCGGATCATCGAGTACGCTAGCATGCGAAGGCTATAATTGAAAGTTGACATACATTGTGTTTCCACGAGGGTTCCACGAAATTAATTATAACTACCTCTAATGAATATCTTTATAACTCGTAATGATGAACATCGTACATAATTTACTAATGAACCCGCGAGGTTCGTACCGACTCCCAAGTTATGATAATCATCGGGAGCTCCCATTAATGCGTCGACGCTAATGGTGAGCCAGGTTTGCTTTCGCAGTAGGTATCCTATTATTATGACCACAGGAAGCAGGTTATTGTTGTATAAGTTACTCAAAGCTCGATATGGAATTTCTGAAGGAGTTCAGCTCAGTAGTTATATAGTTTGTAGCTTTAGTTGTGATGGAACGTTGGTTCAATAAACAAGATTGAGAACAAACCTACGATGATAACAAATGATCATAACTATACGCGGTACTATCAATTAGTTAACTTTGACTTGAAGTTCCATGAATGCATTACTTGATGAAGTTTGACTACTTCATCTACATCTACTCTATCAAACCAAAACATACTTGCACCAAGTTATGTGATTTAAAGTGTGAGTTTTAGCGGACGCAAAACTGATATCACAATAGTTATTTCCGATATTGGCTGAGTGAAAAGACAAATTAATCATCAGTACTAGGCTGTTCTTCAAATACATAGATTCAACATTTTTTACATTTTTATTACATAATTATCGTGAACAATTATTTTAAATGTAATTATTTTCTATTCGAATATCTAGTTGTTCATGTAGATGCTGACCAACCTTAACAGCCCTTTTTTTCATTAATCAGCATTAATTTTAACGCAGTTTATTTCGTCTAAAAAAATACTGTGTACATTTACTTTGAACTTTCCTCCGAGGCAGGTAACAAGAATCGATTGTCATATCTCCAAGTTTCAGGAGAAGAATGACTTCAAATCTCAAATGCCACATAAACTTGATTGAACATTTGAAAGGGAATTGGAGTTATCGTCTTACATTGGATACCTTCGTGCAAATTTAAATCTGATTATTTGAAATTTGGGGAACTATCACAGACGATAGCTTTGGGTCGTTGACTACTCTGATGGTGAGTGTAAGTTGATCAGAACCTAGTCCCTATAAGCCCACTCTGTTATGCTAAATTCAGTTGTTTTGGCACCGTAAAGTATTTTTCATAATTTCAACAATCAAATTTTACAGCTTTTAGCATTCTGAAATGTGTTAGATTTTAGCCGTAGTTCTTTTTTTTTTTAATTTATTTCACTAGGTTGTACACTATTACAGTTTTTCAAAATTTATCTAAAAATGAAACAGTAGAAATAACCAAAGAAAGAAATTACAAGTAAACAGGCCGAAACCCGTAACGTGCTTCAAAAGTTGTGCTAAGATGTTAGTGTTGGGAAGTCGATTGCCACTCCAGTGTCGTCACATCGCCACGGTTAATTGTCAAAGATTTGGCATCCTCATAGGTATGTTCCAGAATTCCAAAAACCTTTTTTTTTAATAATGGCTTCGGCCTTTATTGACCATTAACCAACTATAACAAATTATAGTTCATTATGATAATATAGTGTTATGATTTACTATAGTTCATAATGTACATCATTGTCTTATATTATGGGTTGTATTCTATTCTAGACATCTAGGTTACAAACAAACAATAATAAACGAAAAAACTCGTTCGATATGCAAAAACTGCACGATACACTGCTGCATTTTCAGTTTGGATGATTGTAGTCAGGGAAAAAGGTTGCTCCAATTCTTGAATTATTACTTCGATGAGTGGTTGTCGCGGATGGTTTAGGGCACTACATGATAATAGGACGTGATTAATTGTCTCTTCTTCTTCCTGGCAGAAACGGCAGCTTTCCTCCACTTCAACTCCAATTTTCTTCAGGTATGACCTTGTATTCGCTGTTCCGCAGCGAATTCTTGACAAGGATTTGTAAAATTGTTTGGAATTCCAGTCAATTTTATAAAACCAGGGTTGGCGATGCGGCCTCGGAAACATGAAAACATATTGCTGGCCAGAGTGATAATTGGCGTATTTATCATCCCATTCTGAGTGAGCCTTGGCTTTGTGATATCGATTCAAGTCTGAGGGTGGAAATAGAGGCTCGATAGTCACATGTGGATCGTCTATTGTTCTCTTGGCAATCTGGTCTGCAATTTCATTTCCTCGGACTCCAATATGAGCCTTAACCCATACGAAGTAAATTAATTGGTTACTTTCTTTTAACTTTACCATTTCACTTAGCAGTTTTTTCTCCAATGGACCAATCCTTGAAGTTTTTTCTCCAAAACCTTGAAGTTTGTTAATGTATTTTTTTTTTTTTCACACAATATAATTTATTAGGAAAATCATACAAACATCTTCTCCATTCACCTCTCATATTATAGGAGGTTATGGACCTGTAACACGCGATAGGTACAATCTTGATTGAACAAACAGAAAATTTTGTTCCAATGACGGAAGTAATTTCATCAAAAGTCGCTCCTTCGGGACGCGAAAATTTCAGTACTTGGCGCATTCAGATCGAAGCTTCAATGACGAGAGCCGATCTGTGGGAGTATGTCGACGGATCCAAGGTGAAACCTGAAGACCCACCCGAAGCAAAACGGGATGGGGAAATCCGTGATAAGAAAGCCAGATCGGAGCTAATTATAACTGTGGAAACAAGTGAATTAAAGCAAATAAAAGATTGTAGAAAGGCTAAGGAAGTGTGGGAAAAAGTACACACAATATACGCCTCAAAGGGACCTGCTCGTACAGCCAGCTTACTCAAAAAACTAACACAATGTAGAATGAGCTCCATAATTTCATCATTTAATTAACAAGTTCATTACTCATTGCACATTTCACAAAGAGTTCATCAACAATTTTTTTGACATCGTGGACAAACTTCACGAATTAGACAAAGACATAAATGAAAAACTTCTTTCAACCTTACTGCTCAACAGCTTGCCGCACGACTTTGACAATTTCAGGTGTGCCATCGAAAGTAGAGATGAATTGCCTAAACCTGAGCTTCAGCGAATGAAAATAATCGAGGAAAGCGAAAGCGAATCTAGGATCGGGAAATCTCAGGAAGATGACAACGCTCTCATGTCCAAAAACAAATTCAAACAACAAAAAGATAAAAAATCTCGGAAAAAATGTACATAGTGCAAAAAGTTAGGGCATTTGGCAAATTATTGTTGGTGGTCTCAAAAACAACCGTAGTCGGCAAGTCTACAGTTGAAAGCTTTTGAACATGAAGGTATCAGGTATCCGTCCCCCAAAAGCTTAAGTCCCTTTTCCGGCTCTCTGGAACAATAGTTTAAATTCGTGAATGATGCTTGCATACACCAGTGATATAGAGGTACGTAAGGCGACGCTCCAAATGGCTTTGTCAGTCAACTATCCCTCGAACACACTGACCGCGCCATCGGACTTGAGTGATTCACCAAATGCAATAGGAATCACTAAACAGAGACTCGGTGCAAGGACAGATTATCCGAAGGGGAGAGGGTCGTGACACCTGGACGAGTTGAAGCTCGAGATAGTGTTTAGAGCAAACAATTATATTGGTGGATGGGAATTCGGAGTGAAAGGGGACCTACCTATCTTCCGGATGGGGCAATTCCATTCACTTTGCTTGGAACAGAGAGAAAATTGGTTAATATCTAGAACAATTCAAATCGTCAGAGCTCATTGTTCTGTGCTGCCCAAAATAAATTCTTTAGTACTATAATTCTTTAGTACCACAAACCATTATACTAGTTATAATGCGATGACATTGCAATAATTCATTACGACTAAAGTTATTTTCTGCTCTAACTACATAAAATCTCATATCTCTTGATTTCCGTCGAAAATTAACACTGCTTTCAAATACTTATTCAAATCAAAGATTGTAATAGAATTAATTTTTGGGACAAAAAATATTTAGATCAGAGTTTTTGTAACAAAAAGGATTGATTTAGGAAATAGCAATCATCCTGACCAGAAGTAGGACAACGTGCCTCAGGAGCGTGGTCAAAAAAGGAACATAGTCTGATTAAATAGGCACTTCAATCCCCATTAAATTTATTCGTGATTTTTCTTTTGATTACTTGGATCATTACCTTGAGATGTGCAGCGTACTTAAACAGAAAACGAGGGAATTCGGTTGCCAGCGTGGATAAAGATTTTCGTGGATTTTTTATGAACGAAAAGACACTACCATACTCCAGGAATGACCAACAATTCACGAACAGAGTGGGTCTTGCCCAGGTGGTCTCATATAAGTTCTTCATAGCTGAGAGATCAATGGGAGCCTCAGCGTAAAGGGAAAAAGCCAAAATTCTTTTAATAATCAAGAGTTGGAAATTGGCATTCTGGGTCTATATACGGTTGTGAGCGTCAAATAATTCTTCATTAGTTTTATTGTTTCTCGATCAAATGCAGTCAATGCTCATGTTCAAGGAAGTCGGTTTTGTACATTTCAATACCATGTGGGTTTAATGTGCGAAAGATAAAACAATTAGTGTTACTCAAAGTTTATTTTTGTTGTGTAACTTCGACGCAGAATATTTTCTTGCTAATAATCACTCAGTCTCAGTCCGAACTCCGAGCGGTGAACAACTCAGTGGTTACGATAGCGTCAACACAGTACGGCCTTCGAGACTTTGTTTTGTAAATATCGCTCGCGCGTTCACTGTCGAATTGGAGAATGGAGGTCAGCATTAACACCTAAAATTCAACCTTGGAATCTCAGGTAGCGTTAAAATATGCCCGTGAGGCCCTATCTAAGGATTGTATTAAACCTACAGATCAGATTCTTTTGAATGGCATTCATGCGTACAGGAAAACTCTAACCCATCTTTGTTGGCCGACGCGGAAATAGTAGATTTGATAAAGAAAAATCTGATGATCAGCGTAAAATTAGCTACACTGGAAGAGAGTCATGCATTTGATGATCAAAATGTGACTGATATCGAAGGTGAAGAGGAATACTGTACTGGTGAAGAACAGTTGCCCTACCACACGGGTACAGGCATTAAATTTGATCCATGCCCTCCCAAAAAATGTAAAAAAAATTCTTTAAATGAGGAGTTGCCTAGCAACAGAGAAAAGAAAAAGTTGCTAAGCCTCCCCCAATTACACTCGAGCCTTTAAATGACATTGATAGATTTCTCAAGCTCAAAGAAAGATTGAAAGAAATAGCACCTCAAGTGCCACTACCTTGAGTGGTGGTCATATAAAAATCAATGCTAAGGACACAGATGAGTACTGTATAATTTATAAATATCTAGAAAATATCAAATGACTCTATTTCACAAGGCCGTAGTCAGCAATGCTCAAAGGACTTCCCGGAGGCATTGATGAATCAATTGTTTTGGGTATTATTAAGGAAAAATAGCCAGAAATTGGTGTACAAAAAGTGGTTCAACAATCACAATGGCGTACCTAAAAAAGCAAAACTTGATATGTACATAGTGGAATTCAGGTTCCGATGTGATGAAAATCCACGAAATCACCAAGTTAAACAACTGCAAGGTGAAATTCGAAGCCGCTCAAGTGAGTAAAGTTGTACCACAATGTAAACGGTGTCAACAGTTCTAGCACACTTAAAATTACTGCAAAAAGCGACCTCGGTGCGTTAAATGCGGTAAAAATCACAGTAGTGCGGATTGCGTAAAGCCCAAATCGGAAGTCCCGACTTGTGCAAACTACGGCGGAGATCATACTGCTGACTAACGTCAGTGCCCTGTCGCCGTGGCTGCGAAGAAACTGTATGAAAATCTATCGAAGGTGGAAACAGTCACCTCGTTTATCCCAGTCAGACCTCGAAAAGTGCTCAACCGTCAGGAAATTTCTAGCAGTAATCAGAAGACCCGGGACGTAGGAGGGAACGCCAAGCAAAAAAGGTAATATTTACACCTAAAACCCCAATCCTAAGTAACAATCGACGCTTCGGTCATTAAAAAATATCATAGGCGCAGGTAGCAAAAACTGGCATCGCTCAGCCAGTAACGCAACAGCCAACTCAACCCGTGGAAAGTATGCTGCAGACCCTAGTCATTCAATTCAGACAAATGCAACAGCAAATACTCACCATGAGTCAGAAAATAGAGGCTTCAGAAAACAAACCAAAGACTAACCGTCCTTTGAATCAATCAAAATGAATAGTCTCAGAATCATGCATGGAAAGCAAGAGCTCAAGTTGATTCTGAATTTTAATAACATAGATATCTGCCTAATGTCAGAGACACATTTCACAAGAGAATCATACTTAAAAATGAACGCATACAAATGCTATCATGCTCTCCACCCTAGCAATAAAGCACGAGGAGGTTGTGCAGTATTGATTCGAGAGAATTTGAAACATCATGAATATGCAAAGCTTGAGACAGAAATGTTTCAGATATGTGCTATTACTATAAAGACAAGATCTTACGAAACTTCCGTAGCTAGTATTTACTGTCCCCCTAAGTACAGCATAGAACATGAAGAATATGCTAATGCATTCAAACTATTGGGAAATCGTTTTATCATTGGAGGGGAATTCAATGCGAAAAACACACTGGGGCTATCGAGTTACTACTGCGAAAGGACGAGAGCTGCCCTAATATATGGCCAGCCACAAAAGCGAAAAATATTCAACTGGGAAGCCAACATACTGGCCATTTGATTCATATAAAAAACCAGACCTAATTGACTTTTTTATTGTGAGACATATTACGGCAAATTTTGCGACTGTAGATGAATGTTTTGATCTTATCTCTGACCATTCACCCATCATTCTCACACTGAGTAAACATATCATTCACAAGCCGTACAACTCAGTCCTTGTCAACAAGAACACGGATTGAGATAAATTCAAAGTAGACATTAATCAGTACATCAACCTGAATGACGACCTTGGTTCTCCAGCTGAAGTTGATGGTGAACTTGAACAAATAATTTATAACATTCAAACAGTCGCATGGGAAAATACCCCTGAGGTTCTGAGAAAACTGAGAGGGTTGAATTACCCACGTGAAATTATCATAATGATCAAGAAAAAACGTAGAGCCAAACTCACAAGGCCAAATGGTACAAATACTCCAATGAACTTCGTGAGATGATGAAAGAGATTAAAGAGGAAACTCAGGAAGAATTCATCACTTCTCTTGCAAACAATGGGGACACTGATTACTCCTTGTGGCGGGCTACAAAGCATCTGAAGCGTTCAAGCACCACCTATCAAAGATGAAGCCAATGAGAAGTGGATAAAATCCAATCAAGAGAAAGCTGATGCATTTGCTGGTTACTTAGCCGATATTTTTTAGCCAAACCCTGGAAACCCGGAAGAAGAACCCCTGCAGGAGAATCCATCAACTGATCATGAAACAAACATTCCACCTGCAACTGTCAAGGAAGTTCAAAAAATCATCGTCACTGAGATCAACCCAAAAAAGGATTCTCGATATGATCTTATCATAGGAAAAATCCTAAAAAACCTTCCAAGGAAGGTGTTAGTAAAAATTACGAAAATAATTAATGTCGCAATCAAGCTTCGGTATGTACCTCAGCTATGAAAATTAGCCGTAATCACTATACAAAAACCTGGGAAGCCAGCTGAACAACTTAAGTCGTACCGACCAATATCTCTGCTTCCAGCGTTATCTAAATTATTTGAAAAACTTATCCACAAGCGATTGATTTCAGTTCTAGAAGAACGAAAACTCATACCTGAAAAGCACTCAACCATAGACCAGGTGCATCGGATTACAAGTGTCATTGAGCAGGCATAAGAAGGTAAGAAGGTGTGTTCTGCCATCTTTCTCGATGTAACGCAGGCATTTGACAAAGTCTGTCACGATGCGCTAAATTACAAACTCCGATGAATATTCCCAACAAAATATGCAGAATTATCACAATCCTATCCATCAGATCGATACTTCCGAGCAAAGCATGAATTAAGGTACTCCCGATGACAAAATCCGCACAGTGAAGAATTCAGTGAATCTCAATTGCAACAAATGGCACTTCTAACGTTCGAAACCATTACAGACATAGTTATGTACCTAAGCTTTACTATAACCAATCCATATTTAAATTTCAAAAATGTGTGTGTGTGTGTGTGCTAATAAGTTGTAACTTAATGCAATAAATTATTTTTTTTTAAATTAATCACTTGTTCATGTTTTCTGGTAGGTGGACATACTCGACACGTGCGGAGACCTACAATTTCCAGCAATGAGGCGACTAAGTATAGCCACAGCCCACGCTTTCCTACTCGTTTACTCCATCACCTCCGAAGAGAGTTTCAACGCTGTTCAGAGGCACGTAATTATGTAAATAATAATAATAAACTACAACTTAACCTGAATAACTTTATCGTTCTGCAAGCTCCCATTTGTCCTTCCTGTTAGGGAATGACGGAAGAATTTCACTTTTTCCTTATGGCATCCCTTTAACCTGTTGAATAAAAATGCATAACAAATTATTGTTTTGAAGTTGGGTTCGGTGTTACAGTTAAACTATTTCACAATTCCGTGCTACATACTTACCTTTTTCTCAGTATTCTTTTAAACTTTGCAGATGTTTTGAAGAAGTGAGGGAACAGCGCCCGGATTTCCAAGACATTCCGATCGTCGTCGCTGGAAATAAAGTCGATCTGGCGGACGTGAAGAGACAGGTTCAATTAGAAGATGTCAGTGAATGGTTGTACTGCACTCTCCCTAGACTAAGGTAAACTACATTCTGAAGCTAAATTATCTTTAAGAGAAAAATGGAAGTGTATAACATGACACATAGTCTCAAACCGAGAGAACGACTCCTCAAAGACAAGAGTGCAACAGTGGGAGAGCGATTCCAGCCTTCAGGTCTTGAAGCTGAATGCTTTGGAATTATTAGCTAACTCGGATAATTGAAATTAATCTTTCGTTTTTTAGGGGTTTATGTTTTGTTGCTGTGGCCGGGTTCTATAAAAAATTCAAGTCAAACTTTTCCGTGAGGCTTCTTAAATTTTCCATGCCTAAAGTTCTGCAAGCGGCAGTCCTGTCACACCCACCCTTATAACCACCGCCCGCAAGCCATGTGTTCAACCGTGACTGGTGCAGAGAAAAAGTGATGTTAGACTTCCCGAAACTTCGGTGGAACAGGGAAAGAATTTCAAAGTTCTTAAGATTTCGACCGTTTTACACGATAGACGACAATTTTTATTTTCGTCTATGGCCGAAATAATAGGCCTTCACTGAAGCGGCGGGGTGCTACAGCACACGATTCTTAAAAGGTTGTAACCCAATCCCAGACACTTTCAACTCGGTTTCGCTTTCAGGCTGGTGCCAGATGTCAAAATCAATGCTGTTTGTGAAGTCTAAGAACTCTGCCTGCTTTTCCTGTTGAAAAATTAATAATGGCAAGTACCCCACTCCACGTTAATCAACTTTGAGATAATGTATACGATAAGCTCTAGTAAATAATCTAAAAAAAGTTATCTTTCTTTTAAAATTTGTTATTGCTAGTTTCAAGATGCGTAGACCATAAAAATTGATTTAAAACGTGTAAATTGTCATCCTAAACTTTGTCATCTCTCTCAACCTAATATGATTAAAAATATATTATAATAATTGCATCTATGAACACAATGTTGTTGGCACCGTACACGTTATAGATGATGCCAACAAATTGAACTGGGTCGAATGAACAATGGGCCGAAATTAGTCCTGGAGGTACTCCTGAATGCTAAATTTGCTGAGCAAATCACAGTCGTATAGATGCTATTTAGGAAGTCCGTATGAAGGAAGGCAACATGAATCCAGGCAGTGCGGGACAACTCAAGTGTGACAAAAATAACAACATACAAACTGGTCACAGACTATTCCAAGACTGAGTCCGTGAAAACAAAACCACTTATAACATGAAACTCAGCGGGATTTGATGATGTTTTTCATTTGATTTCCATAACACTTCGTGGTTATAAAAGCACTAGGCAACATGATGGTGTGACCCTCGGCTAATGAGTTATTTTTAGTCAAATTTCAAAAACCTTGGTCCAGTTGATTTAAAAAAAAAAAAGTACGCCGGATTTGATGTCAGTTTTCAAATCTACATATCTTGAATAATGACATTTCATACATTCGGGGACTTCTCTTTAGCTAAGAAACAACAGTAACGAACAACAAAATGGCTATTATGAATACAAAAATAATTCAATTTGTGAAGGATTGCTTGTACGACCTCTCCCAATGGTACACGCGCAGTTAGGTCCTTCTCATCTCTAGCAAAAATAGATAGATAGGAAGGAGATATCCTATTCTTCGTATACATCAAACTCGACTCTTTGTGAAACACCCCACAAGATTTCGACAGTAACCTCAGAGGGGATGACTAAGAGCGAACGACATACACCATAAATTGCCATTTTAGACAACTCTATGAGTTGAGGAGCTTACTTTCAAAAAGGCACATATCCAAATCTGGGAGAAAACGTTTTTCTCTCAATTTTCTATCTCTGAATATGAGTTGAATCAGATCCCCCTATCATTTCCGAACAAAACAGAACACATCCACGTCAAAACCGGGGCTAAAGTTATGTGTTTGCATCAAAAGGTAACAAATCCGTCTCCTACATTTTTTCAGTGCCTTGCAATCGAAATGGCACATATCCTCCGAATTTTGTCAGGCGATAAGTCGTGGGTTTTCAAAAAGGCACATATCCAAAAAGAAGCATTGAGCCTTCGTCTTGACGTTGAATATTTACACAAGACTCGATAGATGGCAGGCATGACAAATGGAAATATGGAGTCAGGTAAAGTTTTCAATAAAACCTACAGAATGGAGAATGAATTCTTTCTTTTTCAAAAAGGCACAAATCCATGAGTTTTGATCAAAAGGGCACATTTCCAAAGTGAAAATGGATATACAGCCTCGTGTTTTGGAGAAAATTGATTCATATTCTGAGGCGTCTTTATCTGTGCCTTCTCACACATTACTCCAATGAGAAACTGCAGAAAAACATCTCCACTAATCTGCAAATCGTTTTTTTTTTTTTTTTTTTTTTTTCACTTCCTGAACATTTTGTCGGAATGGATATGTGCCTGTTTGAAAGTAAGCTCCTCAGTTGGTATAGCACATATAGGTATAGTACATATGGTATAGTACGTATGGATGAAGTCTCTCTCGGCTGTGCAGACCAAAAATTCAGCGACGAACATAGTTTCCCATCTGACCCATTTTCAAAACGGCTCGATTCAATTCTGCTCCGTCCACGACTATACTAAATGTTCCCAAATCCCTCCACAGCGAACTATCTGCTGGCCGCAGGCGAGGGATCCACCGACCGCGGGAACAATGTTAGGAACGGTCGAGAGCATTTTAATACCATTAGTGACTGATGGTCAGAGAGCTGAGGGGTTGGGGATAAACATTTAATATTGACGCTACGTCTACTTCGGGGAGTAATCGCATTTGCCGAGCGGAGCATTGGGAAAAAATCAAGGTAGGTATTTGTCGAAAAGCACGCTCGGTCGTTCATTTCAGTTCAATGTCGAATAGGTTTAAAAGTAACCCAGCTCTGCTCTGGACCCAGGCGTTACTCGAGGATGAGTCGCACGCCCGTTCAATTGTAAATGAGTTGGAACTTATATATGATAATGTATAAAACATACAAGAAACAGCTATCAATCAATAAGGAAAAATGTAATTTGAAAATTCAAATACATTTAGTATTTTACTGTTTCGCACCAGATAATTGGAAAAAGATAACTTCACATCATAAAAGCAAGTATTATAACTAACGGCATTCATTCACTCGTAGTATTTCAATGTTGAAAAAAATTGTTGGTTTATTTTTATCAATAACGAACCTTTGTAATCGACTAAGAAAAAAACATTTAACGTCCCCTCAAAATTTATTGGTTTGCGTTCCAAAATAATTAGATTTGTAAGATCGAACTTACAAAAAAACGCTGCAAATTCTTTCACTGGGGTTTATTATTCAATTGGCTTGAGTTCATGATTTGAATTTCTACTAAGCTTTGGAGTGTGCGTGTTTTACAGGATAGGGCGATTATTTAATTTCAGGAGATATGCATGGAGCACGTAAATCTGTTCTCGACCAAAATACCTATTTGGATTGATCAGTTGATCATATTTGTGTGCCTCCTGAAATTCAATAATCTCCCTATCCTGTGAAACACGCACACTCCAAAGCTTAGTAAAAATTCAAATCATGAACGCAAGCCAATTGAATAATAAACCCCAGTGAAAGAATTTGCAGCGTTTTTTTTATTGAACCTCAATACCCCCCCACAATAAAAACATCTATAACTTATCAAGTCATTTGGCACTCGTATTGCGTTAAAACTTCCCCAAATCCAAATTTAAACGATGTAGCCCAAGGTAGACAGATGTAGAGGGGGCACACAAATATCATCAACTGATCAATCTAAATAGGTGTTTTGGATGAGAACCGATTTACGTGGTCAGTGGATATCTCCTGAAATTCGATAATCGCTCTATCACCTGTAAAACACGCACACTCCGAAGCTTAGTACAGATTCAAATCACGAACACAAGCCAATTGAATAATAAACCCCAGTGAAAGAATACTTATTTACCCCAGTAATAATATTGAATAATAAACCCCAGTAATAATATTGAATAATATTTACCTATATATTATCAGAATGCTTCAACCCGTGTATCGGCTACTAACTACACTACAAGTATTCACATCGGCTATCACTCCAGTATCCACATTCACTACAACTCGACGCTATCGGCCGGACTACACTAGGTTACAAACAAACAATAATAAACGAAAAAAACGCAAATGTTGGCATAAATCGGGCCATGCATCGGGAATGGTTTGACCTACGGACGTGTGAAAGGGCTCATTCGATTATTAATGGTATGTTCTTCAAATAGGAAAATATTTAGGCCGATTCGACTAGTTTTGAGGTTTTCAGGGATTTTACAAAACTTTTACAGCCCTTAAAGGGCACTTTAAATTGAGTGAGGGAGCTGGCTTAAGAATTGGGGCGTCGTCGGACCAAGATGGATTTCTCCTGAAAATTTAAGATTTTTTGCTCCAGCCGTTTCGGAAAAATCGTACGGCGTACGGCGGACGGACGGAAAATTTTTTATTGCAGATTCGGATTCTACACCCTTTGAAACGTGCATTGAAAACCATGAAATTTTCAGGGGGGTTAGAATTTTTTTTTCCAGAGCGATTACAAACCAAAATCTATCCTTTTTCCATCATAAGTTTGCTTTTAAAACTATTGGACCAAAGTTTGCAAAATATGCCTCAAAAATAGTATATCGACCCGTAATGCAATCGTTTCATCTTGTTAAATCAATCCAGAGTGATTTTTTTTAGATTTGAAATAATAAAAAAAGGCATCGAAATCTAAGAACTTTCGAAGAATGAGGATAGTTTTTTAAAGTATGATTCGGATAGAAATTAGTCCCGTTAACTACCAATCCGTTCACCACCCATTTTAGAAAGGGAGAATTTGAGGGTTCTGTTTAACTTGTTTGTTGGCGGCTGCCAACAACCCTGAACATAACGGATACCATACGAATATACTATTTGATAATTTCCAGTACATAAACCTTTGTATTCGACTAACAAAGAAAAATTTAAGCTCCCCCCCCCCCCCTCCCCGAATTAGCTGGTTTCTCATTCCAGGAAGTAGATTCTAAAAAAGTAAATAGTATCAAACATCCGTCAATCTCCCGGAAACGGTTCCAAGTTTTTCTCCGAAATTTCGCTATCATCCATTTGCTTATTTTCTCCGAAAATATGAAAATATGGGGCTAAAGAAATTGTGCTAATCATATGTTTTCCGAGGATGTGTCCTGAATATTAACACTAATTTTAATATAATTACCGGCAGTCCATTGATCGGCGGAGAAGCACTACTTGATACAGAAATAGTGAACTATTGTATAATAATTTGCAGGGTTTTTATTTTCTATTACAAAAAAACAAGTTAAGAAGCACTTAGTTCAATAGATATGTTTGATAAAAGTTTGATTCTTTAATTAAATTACAGTTTTGTTACAAATTTTGTTCCCATATTAAGTATGTAAATAATTCATGATCACCTGTATACACGTTGAGTTGCTACGGTTTTGTATTAGTTTGTAACATGTGTATGAATTTTATGAATTCATTCAACAACATCCGAAATTTACTCTATCTGTCTAGCTTGAAGATAATTGGTTGGGATACATTAAATAAATCCATGAAAGAATATTAAAGAATAAGAAAGAAGAAGAATGCATTAATTCAATAATATGGTAAAAATTTATGAAACTGTTCTTATGCCAGATTCTCTGAATAACATCAGAGGATTTTGAGGGAAAAACTGTCTGTTTTTAGAACGTTTGCGAAAATGTAATCTTCGTTGAAAATGGACAATGTTTGTGATGTAGGAATTCACTGTATCAAGTGTTCGGAATCCGTTTTTATTCAGCGCAAGTTACTTGCACTTGTGTGCAGTGAGACATTTTTGTTAAACATAGAATTAAGCCACGTTTTTTTATGCTCTACATCTTTGCTTCGAATAAAAATTTCCGTACAAGTAATTTATTTTCCACCAAACGGATAGGAAATTTAACCTTCTGTACAACGGTGTCCTCAAATTTTATGTTACATAGTAATTTTTCCACTCAGTATATAAAGTATGATAGTCTTAGTTAAAACCAGTAACCCGTATAAAACAGCACACGTGCCGAATATCTGATACAATCTCCCAATGGGACCATTCACATTTCACCTAGCGGCCCTTTGGAATAGCGGAGGCAAAGTAATTTTGCTCCTTATAAAACTCCAATAAATCACGTGCCATAAATTCTCAAGGGAAAGAGCGATAAAAGTTTTTCTTAAATCTTGAGGAAGCCACGGTAGGAGTTTTCTGATAGAAAACCATCGTGCGGCTCTTACAGATTTCTCCTCGATACTCAGGTAATTCTTGCGTCCGTAAAGTTCTCATTGCATTTTAATTAGTATACACTTTGACCTTCCTTCGTATCATTTAAACATTATGTACTTTCCTTGAAATCGTCACTTTACGAATGTAAAGTAAATAACCGTTTCAGGTTGGGACTTCATATCCTACCTTAGCGTCATGGACGTCATCAGCTGTCCTCAAAAGGGATTATCAAAATTCGGTCTGATCATAACGCTTAATACTTATTGTCTCTCCCTCTTGAGTGGTGAGCGGTTCGCACCATAGAAGCCTGAGAATTACTAGGACGCCCGACCTTTATTTGCGCGGTCACCTTTCCAAATATCGACTGCGCTCCTCGACTCTGGTTGAGGTCGGTAGTCGAAAGATAAACGGTTCATTGTCACTTCTCATCCGTCATTAGCTATGACATGAGACAATTAGCTCATCATTAGGCAATATGGTATTGATACAAGACACTCTGTCTCTTTACGAGTGTATAACGTATAAAGCGAACCCAAAGTGAAACTCGATTTTAAAAAATTAAGAAAGAACTCTGACGAATCCTGACTGATGGACATTTATAATAAAAGACTATATTAAACTAAAACTTTATAATGCGTCTTACCCAGCTATTACATAAGCGTTGGAATTGTTATCAATACTGTTCACCTACTTCCAACGTATAGGGTATCGTCACATGTACTTTGTAAAGTCTAAAAAAGTGTATTTCTTTTTGTAGACGTACACCATCTATATTCAACCAAGAATTGTTTCTACCCTCACACAATAAGAGTCCGCTAGACGACAGAAGCCTTAAGATCTACGAAGTTCTGAATCGCAGTTCATCTACGAATATCTCGAAGCTAAGAAAGTATTTTGCGCCCAATATCATGTCTTTCCTTTAAGTATCAATCGCTAAAAAGGAGAACCGACTTCTTAAAAAATGTGCCCGAGCTACCCTTTGATGTTTTTTTTAAGTCAGTGTTCGATTACCAGTCCTGAAAGTCTGCGTGCCGCGAAATCTCTTTGTATTCAGCATATAGGGGGCACCACATCTCATACACTTCTACATTGCTCATAGATTCTGCCTTTGTGTGCCATGAAGCAAAACAGGACATACATAGCACTCCAGGGAGCAATACCATATGAAAATGAAATAGCATTGCCTTGTAGGTTGCCAGTAATTATTATCATTACGAATTATATGTTTCCATGACTACTTGTATATGCCACGTTAGAGTGGAAATGAATTAAAAAAACTCTTACTCTCTTGACATGTTACACGATCGTTCTTACACTTATTAGCGTTAATTACTTATTTTATGCAACATCACAAGCATATCCCAAAAGAACGCATTCATTCGAATAATCTGGTTTGTTCAATTCTAAAAAGATTTTCAAAATTCTATTCAAGGTCTCCGTTTTTCGCTAACGCGTGCTCCAACATATTCCAAGGTCTAAATTCACTTAAAATACATATTTCAAACTTATCCATGTCGTCTGATGATCAAACCATAAACTTAATTGTCGACTTTGAGAACAGTGTAGTCAGTGAGGATCGGAAACCTATTTGCGGAATAGAAAATTGTTTACTACAGCATGTTTGCAGAAACCATTTCGGGGACATGTTAAAACGTTTCAGGGGCTTCCGACTTGTTATTTTTAACCTTTTCCATAGACACACATACACACAGGGACCTTTTCCACAGAAACACATAATTGTTGATTTTGGGGAAAACGAGATGATTACTCGAAGGCGGAACACTGCTTTCTCCATGCACTAATACAACACGTTTAGAGATACTAGTCAATAAGGGGCCAGACCAACCCCACCCTCACGACCGAGCGGTCATGCGGGTCAGGTATAACCGTTCCGCCGTCTTGTTCTGAGATGACCAGAATTCTGAGTCCATTTGTTGGATGCGGAAGGACTGTTATCGCTCTCTAGTAATGAACTCACCTTTCAAATTTTCAATATGATTTAAGGTTTCAGAACTTTGTGAATTTCGCCCGTAGGCATGTCCGAGTGTTCTTTTAGTAAATGTTTACGTGTGAGTGGGAACTAAAAAAGAAGGTTTACTATTTCTGTATTTAATAGGTCTCCTACTAAGACCAAATTTATGGAATAAATAAAATAAAGGGGCAACTTTTGTTGCAAATTATTTGTTAGAGAAAATGAGCTGTTGAATCGATATCTTTCCTGTTGAAGGTACCTACCGAAGGTTTCTTGTATAGCCACGCATTGTTTTGTGTAACGTCGAGGGTTTTCAGTGTATATCAGGTGTAAGAAGTTAAGGATGAACTAATTTTGGAGGTATCCAAACCAATTGTGGTACTTCCCTTTTCAAAAACTTATTGAATGTTAGTAACTTATCAGACATGTTGCCCAACAGGACGGAAAAGTCCAAATTTACTCCGTGTTTGAAGTTGATATCTGGATACCTATGCGGGAAAAATCCCGGAATAATTTCAGAATCCCCCTATACAGATTTCGTTGAAAACATTTTTGAAATGTTTATTTTAAAATTGTTATATCCATAATAATAATAATAACTGCCTTCAGAAATTACCATGGAAAAGGACGGTTTCCCGAAGAGAATCCATTAATTATGGAACACCCTTTACGATATGAAAAATGGAATTTCGTTGACCAATATTGATTTGAGAGCTCCAGTTTTATCCAACTAAAGGAATTAAGGACCTTTGTACAGTTCTTATTGTCGCTGAGTAACAATCAGTAGTTCACATTTTACTGTGGATTGCTTATTAAGTACCTCTAATCATTTTATACCATTTTTAATTTTTTTTTTTTTTTTTTTCCTTTTCATGCTATCGAGCTTCGGAATTATTGATAAATCCTTCTTTAAACAAAAAATGTATAAGTAAACGAAAATGAACAAGCACAAGGACTTTTTGAAAATTCAAAACAAAATAAAGATGTAGGACACCAGACTGGAAATGGAGCGAAATCCAACAAACAGCACTTTTCCAATTCAATCACTAACGTAGATAGGTACGATTGTTCTAAGGTTCATTGAAGAAACCCACGATTTGTGACATTAAAATCCACATTCCTCTACTTGAATACTACTTTTATCAAAGTTTAATCACATTTTTGGATTTCTTCAATGTTCAGTGCATTTTCGTAGTCAAGTAAAAACTTCTGACGACCCTTATTGCCGTTGAAACTATCATTTTATCTCCGGGGTTTGTCGTTAGCGTTTTTAGAATTTATTAACCCTCAAACTGAAATGTGTCCATGAAATCCGTACGGAATAGCAAATTTAACCATATCACTAGAAAGCTGATGGAATTTTTTAATATTCCAGTGGTTTGGCACAATTACGTTTCTTTGGAAATGGGGTTAAAGTATTTTAGGAAACTTTTTTCTGTGTTGAACGTTTGCGGTGCAATTATTCTCCTTAGAAGTTAGTTTTTGATTATGAAACTGCAATGGACGTTTAGAAAATTTAACGCTGAATCCAAAAATATAGGTAAGAGTTTATAGAAGACATTTTGAAGCGAAGAAATGTCCGGTTTAATAGTTTAAAAAAGTGTCTTTCCTGAATAAACCATCAAAAATGGTATTATAAAAACAGATTGATATTGAAAAGGGCAGTATTCGGCATTTTGCTCCATTTTTGGTGTAGTTCTACCTGCAAACAATATTTAACACACCTGTTTAACACACACCTATTTAAATATTTCACATTCTCACAACATGCTAAATACCAAATTACTACTGCGAGATGAATGTACCATGTGGAAATTGTGAACGCTTTAAAACTAAACAACAGATTAACCACTTACAACATAATTGAAACTCCTACCAAATCAGTCAAAATTATTATTTTGCAACATTTCCTCGAATTCGCACATGAATCCATATTTTTAAATTCCATATGAATCTTGTTATATGTAAAAACTATAACGAACGGAACAAAGGCTGACCTCACAAATTTCCAGGTTTGTCCAATCCTATTTCGTTCGGGCCGTGGAAGAAAGGAGCTCTAGGGTTCTTCGGATGGGGTCGTTAATTGAATTCGACTTATAAAATGAAAAAGCGAAGGTTATCGGGGCTTCAAATTTAATTATGTTTTCAACTGCAAACTCAAAGCATAGGATACGTTTTTCATTATCGTTGAATGAAGAAAGGAACAGCCAGTTGACAGTTTTTCAATAATGAACCTCTAGAATCGGAAAAACAAAAAAAAAGTCAATAATGATAAAAGTTCTCAACACGGGTCACGAGCCCCAACCAAATTTTTGTAGCACATTTGTTAGGATTTGAGCAATTTGAAGTCCCTATCAACTGTTTATTCTAAGCTGAAAGATTTCTTCGTCTCTTGATGTAAAATCATAGACAAATGAATGGAGGCTTCCTACCATGATGTTGACAAATGCTTGCATACGAGTCTGCAACACATTGGGACATTTTCATGTGTGTTTTCTTATTTTATTTTATTTTTTTTTTTTTTTCTCACACGATATTCTCGCGTTTGTTCACTGATCGTTTTGAAGTTGAAGAAGTACGAAAATGGTTGAAACTAATAAACCAAAACAAATTGTCTTATTATTGGTATCGCGGGGGCAAGTTCTCGTGACGATACTACAGTATATTGATATTCATATTTCAAGGACTGTAGTTACCAACTATTGTTTATTGGTATCGCGTGAGCAAGTTTTCGTGACGATTTTTCAGTTTATGTGCCAAAGCAAAGACACGAAAATGTCAAAATCATGGAAATTTTGTTGTTCTACTTCAATAGAATATATGAATAAATTATGTGAATTTCTGTAGTATGGATTCAAGACATGTTCCTGACATGTTGTTTTTACATGAATAGGTCAAATGTTTCATTAATGAATGTGCACGGTGTTGCACTGTAACCTAATACAGATTGTAACTAAAGCCGTCATCTGGCGTGTCAAGGTATACAATTTTCTAAGGAATACGTTTATATTGGTCATAATATTTTAAATTCATGTTAGAAAACATTTTGGAAGATTAGTTGTAGTTTAAATTTATTTTTAAAGTAATAACCATGGGATGGATAAAAGCTAGATACGGCATTCTACTACAACGATATTCAAGCAATTTACGTTCGGCGACATGGCAACCTTGCATACTCGCTGAACATTTAATTAGAATCAAATAAAGGGTAAAATTTGCATGTCATATTGTGTGGAATCCGGTTCTGCGTTGGAAAATTTGGGTTGCCATTCACGAAAACAAAATTGGTGTCGATTGCTCAAATGTGTCGCTAGTGACAGGAGGAAATGTATTCATCCCCCACATTACGGATAAAATTATGCAGAATACCGTAGATCCGAGTCTTGTAGGTAGAAATGAAAATTTTTCAACCTTTCGATGTTTAAACCTAATAACTATTGTTTCAACTTTAAAATCGATGTTAAATTTTAAAGCTAAATGATATATGGTTGACGGAAACAAATAATAATTATGTCGTTCCGGGAAAATACTAGTTCGGTTCACATTTAGCAAAAATTTACATATGCAATTTTTTTCTTATTAATTTCACAACGAAAAAGGTGAACTCTGATCTGAAAAAAGTTATATTTTCTAACAATTCCTATTCTCGTCTTTATCACGAACGTTTTGATGTATTTTCCATTTCTGCTTACTTCTCGAACTCGATTTCTTTGGAAGTTTTCATGTTTCACTTGTTGATTTTTGACTTTTTGATAAAAATCTCCCCACTAAATCGAAATGGTTCAAGATTAAATGGATCAATAAACGTATACAGCTCAATTGACTGGGAATCTATCTCCCTGCTCCACCAATGCGGTTTTCTCCAACCCGTTTTGATGGTCATTGAGTTCAATGGGCTGACGCTAAAGGCAAAACCTGATTCCGTAACATCATTTCCCGTCGGAGCGTTTGAAGAATATTGTGTCGGACCCTTCCGATCAAATTTCATCGTTGAGTGATGCCACTGACATAATTGATTTATTCGCACCACTGCTCAGCAACCACAAATTTCTTCACCTACTTGTTCGACTCACTCTTTTTCATATACCAACAGCTGGTCCACCTCAGGATAAGCTTTAGTTCGTCAAAGTCATATGTAAGTTATAAATATCGAGTGATTACAGACATTTCCAGATAAACATAATAGTTTCTCTTTTTTTACTCGCCTTCATTCACTAAACTTTAATGAAAGTAAAGGTCTATCCAAAACCATCTTCAAGCTGGCGCAGTTGGTTGCAGTTGAGGGCCTGGGCATTATATATACTTATATTCCACATGATTCTTACTTTACGTTAGTTGGATGATCACCATTTATTTTAGTTTTAAAATACTTTCAACTGTGAAGTTTAAAAAATATTATTTAGAGACGGAAGCGAAGGCCCCGGTGGTTGAGAAAACGTTTTTTCCGCGCTGGGACTCGAAGCCCGAGGTCACAGCTGTCACCTCGCCGGGTTTTCCAGATAAAATTCGTAACCCCCACTGTTTATCTACTTTTTTCAACGGCTTAACTTTCTATGCGCCTCATTTCAATTCATTCCGTTATCGCATTCATGATCATTCATTATTGTGATGTTTAAAAAAATGTTTGCAACGGACAACCAATTCCGGGATTGGCTCTTTCGCAGCACTCTTTTGATCGTGGCCCAACAGATTAGCGCTTTCATACTCTTCCGCGAGTTCCATAACAGTTATGGCAATAGTAGCTCGTTCGAACTCACTAATTCTGTTATGCCATACAGTTCATAGGATCAAAAGGTTACAATAAGTGAAGAAGGTTCATACATTACTGATGCGTAAAACGAATCTGAGTATATCAAGCTTCTTTATTAAGATTATTTGCCGTAATAACCGTCGATCTTACTCTGGCTATTTACAGATTCTTATAAAATAACTCACACCATGCAAAAAAACATTATATTAAAAGGAAATGAAAAATTGTAATTAATTACCAAAGAAATTGTTCAAACCAGTTTGATAATTCCAGCGTTAGAACAATATACAGTTTTTTTAACATGGGATGTTGGTTAGTTTGGTGAGGATCGGCTGACGACTAGCCGTAATATCAATCATAATGATGGCGAAATCCTGCTCAAATGTCTGTAATTCATTCGTAGGATGTCAACCTGTTATATGGAGACTCCCTCCGGGACAATGAGAGACCAGCAAAGTGAGAGGCGCTATCCTGTTCAGCTGAGCGAGCTAAAATCTCTTCTATTCACAGCAGGACGTTGAAAACAGCAATTATGTTTTTCATTTCTCAGGGAGCAGGTGAAAGTAAAGACCACGAATGTCAATGCCTACAACGGTGCAATATAATGAACACGACGCAGAAATCCGCGAGTAAAACAACCGATATTCTACTAGGTAATATAAAACACCTGCCTACTCTTAATGTTTCCACAAGAATAATACATAACACTTGAAAAACTCGATTTCATCAGAAACTCTCAAAACCAAAATGCCACTACAATAATTGTAGTGGGAGTACAATAATTATGGAAAGGGTACAGGGGAAAAACCTTTAAGTCCATTTTTGGTCGGATTTGAGATAACACTGTAATCTAACGTATTTCGGCCCAAGCTTTCAAAAGATGCATCCATCGTATTCAAAAAACGTTCCCATCCTCATCATTCAACAGCTTGAAATAACAGTACAGGGGGAAAAATCGTTCAAGTCCTCGCGCGTGAGGGGAAGAAACATTGGAGTCCACATGACCTGACGGCATCGGGTCTCTCTTCCAGATAACAGGTGGGTAAGGTGTCGTATCAGTGATTCACGTTTTCAGTGTGTTGTTTGCTTGATTCATATCTGTTCTCAGTTTGGTGCCTATTAGCTCAGTATAGTGACAATGAGCAGCGATTTAGAGTCAAGTTCAGACCTACTGCATCAAAATGGTATTTAGATGAAACGCTGTGGAATTGAGTAGACTGACTCCTAAATACTCAGCAGCTTTACTGACTTATATTAAAGTTAGTTTGTAGGATTGGGTCTGGTGATGGGTAAACTTCTGTGCGGAATGATGTCTTGGTAAACTTCAATGAAATTGCTTCGTAGTGATGGAAAACACGAATTTCCTATAAATAACGTCGACGCAGTTGGTCGTCATGATTTAAAATACAAGTTATCACCAACTTTATTAATGTTGTAAAGAGTTTACTGACGGTACTGATGGTAAAGCCGCTGATTGAGTTGAACGGGGTACCTGGTGGAGGACTATCGGAATACACACTGAAACACACAAAAACATACCCACTACTCTGATGCCATTGTACACCTATTTCACTCCCACTGGAGCCTGGAAAATACAGATACCTACAACACCTCTAACAGTTCCTGACACATCCAGAATCCAGACAGTTTTATGAAAAACTACAGCCGGCTGATGAAGACCCTGATGAAAATGATGACGAGTACTTGGACGACCCACCCATTGACGCCGATGATTAAATTCCCGTGAAAAAAAAAAACGTTCAAGTCCATATGGTTGCAAAACAAAAAAGTTCTTCCACATTTGTTTTCATTTAAAAAAATTATATTTCATCGAAATTTGAACAATAAATGTTTACAAGAGCAGAAAGTGTTGATCAAATTTCTTTATTATCTTAACCTGATGAAATAGTAAAGTTTGTTTTTTGTTTCTTAAAGAATGATTAGGAATGGACACTGACGTTTTTTTCCTCTGTACCCTTCAGTTGGGATGAGTACAGTCATATACAGTGAGATATAATTATTATATTAGCTGATACCTTCTTTGCGTGATTTTAGGCGCTTTTTAATTTGTCCAAGCACGCATTTACATTCACATTCGTGTATCTGTACATTTTTCTATCAAAGTCCCTCCAAGGAGAACAAACGAAAGAACATAAAACGGTACGGATAAGGTTATTCGATTCTTTGAAGACACGTGTGTCAATAACAAAAATAAAAACAACGGCGTAAATTCGAAATTTTTCGGCATTCAGAGTTTTGAAATTTCAGTTTTTAGGATTTACTGAGATCTTGATTGAGAATTCAGTCCCAGCTAGAGTCCAAATGTGATTTTCGATTCCACACATCTTGAAACGTAAAACGGCAAACGTTGAGGGCGGTTTAAAAACAATTTTGGTTTCCTTGGTGAATTACAAGATTTATTACTGAAAATAAACAACTAATAAAAACCATATGGACACCCTAAAGCAACAGAACAGCCTAACAAAACATTGGAGAAAACTTCAAAACAACAAAGCTCCCATGTGAATCGGACACCCTCGGGCAGTCCAATTAGATTGGACTCAACTCCGAAAACCGCATTTATTTCCAATTATAAAAGTAATTGGACATTGCTAGTAAGTAATAAAATTTTGCTTTTTATTGGATGCCATTTTAATGCCAACTGATGACTGTCGGTTGTTGTTGGAAGAATAATGAGCCTGACGGCTTCCTCATAGTGTCTCACAATGAAGAAAGTGGGAGAAAGCGGCTTATTGCTCACCACTCGATCCCTCTCTCCAGTTCTGTGATCTTGTGTTTTGGTCAGTTTTATATTATCGTTACACCGTCCCTTCTGACTTAATTCTTACGTTTTGTTTTTGAAGTCACAACTTTCTGGCTGAAGTGCCTCACCCCATACCTGACTTCAAGGAAGTCTTCACTATTCATAAAAAGAAGGGCTTTAACGTGAAAGCCATACGACCAATAGAGGAAAATTGTAGAAAACTGGTAGGGAGAGATACGAGGAGAATAGCAAGAGGGAGCAAAAGAGAGAGTGTGTGTTTGTGAATGAGGAAGAGAAAAGAGTGAGCAGCGAGATAGGAGACGAGATAGAATAATATTTCCAAGTGAATGAAGTTTATTAATTCCACTGACGCACGGAAAGGGATCAGACTGGCCGGTCGGCTCTCAATTACTCCGTCCATGTTTCCCTCCTAGGACGTCCGATCATCCAATCATCTGAACTCCCTCTTGCTGTGTAAACTATCATCCAATCATACAACTCACCCCCCTTTCCCTCCCACCAACTCTTAGTCTATTCCGAATAGAAGCAATAATCTTGCCGATTGATCTCTGAGAGAAACTCGTAACTGTGTAAGAGATTTCTGCATTTCTTTCTCAACCCTTCGTTGAGAGAAAAAGGCATGCACCCCATTCCTTTGGGTATCCGACGTCGTAAAAGGCTTCCATTTTATGGCGTTCTTGTATCCCCAACTAAGTGCGGTTTCTTATATATATATTGGATAGCGCAACTATACCATTCCATCACGCTCCTTGTCACATATGACATTCACATTCCAAGGAAAACATGATCCTAGTTCGTTGCCTCATTTGAACTTGGGGTATGAGATTTTTGTGTTCCATGTGGAATTCACACTGTAGATCTCTCAATGGCCAATTTTTCCAAATCAAAAGGTGATGATTTACTAATGGATAGAGGCAATAGATTAAGTTTCTTTAAATGAGTCATTTCAATTCCTAGTTCATATTTATTAATTAGCTCTACAAGTTTGCCAAATTATTTGCCCTCAACTCAGTTTGAAAATTTTGACATGGATATGTCTTTTGGCGGGGGTCAAGGAATTTTTTGTGACCCTTTTTTTCTCCACACTAAATGCAACGCTCCAGCACTTGATCAGATTGACTAGTGGTAAGACTCCCATAGGTATTCATTTTTGTTCAACTCCCAAATTTTAATACAATTTTGAAAAATCTAATTTTTTAAAGTACCACATTTTTTTCATGGATTTAATAGGGGTTACTTGCTCTCATTGAATATTAAAGAAACCATTGACGAATTTATTAAATTGGTGGAGTTGGTGAGTGAGGGGTGAAAAAAAATGAATCATGCAGAAGATCTTTTTACAAGCGCGTTATAAGTCGGACAAATTCATAAATTTTTTCGAGTTATTCTCCAATTTGAGTGAACAGTGAAAACGCTGCAAATTCTTTCACTGGGGTTTATTATTCAATGATTCATGTTTGAATTTCTACTAAGCTTTGGAGTGTGCGTGTTTCACAGGCGAAAGAGCGATTATTGAATTTCAGGAGATATGCATAAAGCACTTAAATCGGTTCTCAACCAAAATACCTATTTGGATTGATCAGTTGATCATAATTGTGTGCCTCCACAAATTCAATAATCGCTCTATCACCTGTGAAACATGCACACTCCAAAGCTCAAATTCAAATCATGAATAATTGAATAATAAACCCCAGTAAAAGAATTTGCAGCGTTTTTTTCAAGAGCAATTACAATGGAAAAATATTCTATTTGAAAATTTTAAATTTCGTAAGACGGAGCATGCATATCAGAATGCTTCAACCCATGTATCGGCTATAAACCCTTTTAGGAGTTCACTCCAGTATCCACATTTACTACATCACTAAGTTACTGCAATCAAAACAAAAACAAAAACCTGTTGTTTTTGTTTTGATCGCAGTAACCTAGTGATGTAATGAATGTGGATGCAAATTTGGCACCATAAATCGTGCCATACATCGGGAATGGTTTGAGCTACGGACCTGGGGAGGGGCTCATTCGATTCCTCATGGAAAGTTCATCAAAAAAAGTCCAAGTTTAGGCCGCCTTGACTTTTTTTAGGTTTTTAGGGATTTTACAAAACTTTGACAACCATTAAAGGGCACTTGACATTAAGTGAGGGAGCTGGCTCAAGAATTGGGGCGTTGTCGGACCAACATGGATTTTTCCTGAAAATTTCAGATTTTTTGCTCCAGCCGTTTGGGAGAAATCTTGCGCACAGCATACGGCGTACGGCGGACGGACGGAAATATGTTCATTGCAGATTTGGATTCTACACCCTTAAAACGTGAAAACCCGTGAAACGTAAACCATGAAATTTTCAGGGGGGGGTTAAAAATTGTTTTTTTCAAGAGCGATAAATAGAGCTCGCATGTGAAGAGAAGGCGATGTGGAAACTTGAGTAATCCTTGATATTTGACCTCAAGTCCTTTGGGCACCATGTAAATTGTAAGAACGGTTCATCTTCAATTCCTGATTTAATGATTCAGAAGTCATTGTACTATTCGCTGAAAACCTTTCCTCCTTTTTGACGTATCTTGTCCTTCTTTCCTGAACTATCTCGGTTTTCTTCATGTTTCTCTTCTCTATCCTTAACAGTTAGTTAGAATACCAATATAAAAGAGCTGCAATAGCTTGACGCTAACATAGGAATGAGGCTCGACAGCGTTCCACCAGTTTTGCTACCGAGTTCATCAAGTTTCTATCGCTGCTCTCTTTAAAGGCTTTAGCAGTTAAGGTGTTTTTTCCGTCCTGTAGAAGCTTTCTCCTATTAATCTCATCTACAAAGATTGTGATCGTTCTTCCGTTGAGCATTGCCTTTCTGATTGTTCTCATTCTACCTATTCACAAACCGTTCAAGAAAGTTGTATTCGATTCGACATCACATTTTTTGCCGTTGCCGGTACGTCTGGAAAAAGTCCAGATTAGATTTTTGAAGTTTTGGGCACATAGGAAGGGGGTTCGCCACATACTGAGATTGGTTATGAGCAGCTGAGGTAGTTGAGTGAACTGTTGTTGTGGATACGAGGCGCCAATGGATTGATGCCACTTGCCTTCCTAAATTATTCAGTATGACCGTGGATCGCCCGTCCGTTCTGTTTGCCGTGTAGGTTCCTTCACCAAGCGACCAATTACTAGTAACCACTGCTACTAATTACCCCTTAAATATCCCGACCTTATGAGGAGAAATGGTAATTATTTTCCTCCAGTTTATAAACTAACAAAAATGATTAAAAACAAGTACTGGATGTATGATTTGAATCCTATGAAATTTCGTTTCGTTGTTCATTCAATTTGACTTGATGCTTCCTCTAACTTTTGATAAGATTCTTGAGATCACAAAATAATAATACGCGCAGCACATTAAGCATGAGAATGTTTTAAATACTATCTAGAAGACTAAAAAGACGTGATTATACAATGTATAATATACATTCATGGGTTGCCAACTGCCTAAGCTGTATCATCTACCTACTGCAATTACTTTCCAAATATGAATGGAAAGGATGAACAGGACCAGTTGTAGACTGATTCAATTTTCGCTGAGTTATAGTTTATTTCTATGATAACCATTTGAGGAGCATAATCATAGGGACCCTAACAATAGAAACCGATCCGCAGGAGGAACCTCGCATTTCTTTAAATTTGGGAATCGTTATTATTTAATTATTTGTTCTATTAAATCCATTTATATTGTACTCCAAGGCAACACTCAACAGTACTCAATACTCAACTTTCAAAAAACTTATTAATACATTTTGCTTCCGCGTCTACCAAGGTAGCGGAAGCATTGTTTTCACTTTCGGAATGTAAAAATTTTGTTGTCTCCAAAATCAAAAATTCCACTCGCATTTTGCGTTTTAGGCCTTTCTGAACAATTTTGGTTCCGTGTCTGTCTGTGTGTCTGTCTGTCAGCAAATCCTTGTTATGGGCAAAACTACACAAAGTTATAGTCCGATTTTGATGAAATTTTCAGGGATTGTGCGGGTTGGGGTGTAAATGGTCCCCTATGAGTTTCATGACCCCCGGATTAATAGTAGCCTCTGCGCATGCGCAAACGTGAAATCCTTGTTACGCGCATAACTCCGGGAGTTCTTGACCAATTTCGATGAAATTTTCAGGATTGTTCGGTTTGATGTGTAATGGTCCCCTATGAGTTTCATGACCCCCGGATCAATAATAGCCTCTGCGCATGCGCAAACGTGAAATCCTTGCCACAAGCATAACTCCGCGAGTTCTTAATTGATAATAGTCAATAATAATTTTCAATGATCTATACAGTCATGTTACGGATACGAGGAAGCTATGTGCCACACCCACTTGGCAGACGTTTTTGAAATTTGAAGACTAATTAATCTTTCAGGCGGGACATCATCTTGAATACTTTTTATTGCGTTCACCAGCAACTAATTGATTTTTTTGTGTACTATATTTTAGCATTGTTAATTTGTTTACTCTTGCGGAGGGAAACCTAGTAGTTGGGTTATTGAATAGTGACCGCTATTGAGAAAGGGATAAGTCAGTCAGTCTTTTATTTGCGTTGTTGCGTTCATTTTCTTTATCCTCAATTATATTTCGTTTCAATTACATTCTATCTATTATTGCAATAGATTGGGTCACTTTTTAAACCTCGCTTCAAGCAATGTTGGAGCAGGAGGAATATGGTGATTCCCATTCGGACCGTTTTGTCGAGCGTAACAGACCAAGTGTCATTTAGATAACTCGGTTGGTAAACGAGGAGTAAAGAGAAAAAAAATCCATGCTCGGGATCAACAAAGGGAAGCACAAAGGGAGAAAGGAGTTGGGAATCGAGTTTGAATAAAATCGCTTAACCCTGTAGAGCCAAATGCCGGTCGCCCGGGACGATGGGTCGAACAGGATTGGAATCCTGGGCCATCTTCTCGTATTGGAGCCCTTTCCCACCGTTGAGGTCATAGTATTGGATCCCAAGACCGCAGGAGAGTGAATAAAAAGCAGACGAGCCGCGAGAGTTTTCTTTGCACAAAATGAGGGGACGTATTTTCCAACAAGGGATCAGAATATCTGTAGTCCACTTCCCCATATTCTCTGACAATGCTGTGTTTATTAAATTAACTAATTTTCAACAAGATTCTTTCTTGTATTTACCTGTAATTTTCTGTCAACCATTTATGTATTGAACATTCACATAGGAATGCGTTCGTTTATTCACATTCAAATAAAAACGCTGCAAATTCTTTCACTGGGGTTTATTATTCAATTGGCTTGCATTCATGATTTGAATTTATACTAATCTTTGGAGTGTGCGTGTTTCACAGGTTATAGAGCGATTATTGAATTTCTGGAGGCACACGAATATGATCAACTGATCAATCCAAATAGGTATTTTGGTTGAGAACAGATTCACGTGCTCTATGCATATCTCCTGAAATTCAATAATCGCTCTATCACCTGTGAAACCCCACACTCCAAAGCTTAGTAGAAATCCAAATTATGAACGCAAGCCAATTGAATAATAAACCCCAGTGAAAGAATTTGCAGCGTTTCATGCATATCAGAATGCTTCAACCCGTGTATCGGCTACAAAGCCTCTTAGGAGTTCACTCCAGTATCCACATTACTACATCACTAGGTAACTGCTATCAAAACAAAAACAATAATAAACCAAAATAACGCAAATGTTGGCACCAAAAATCGGGCCATACATCGGGAATGGTTTGACCTACGGACCTGGGAAGGGGCTCATTCGATTCCTCGTGGAAAGTTCTTCAAAAATAGTCCAAATTTAGGCCGCCTTGACTTTTTTGAGGTTTTTAGGGATTTTACAAAACTTTGACAACCCTTAAAGGGCACTTTAAATTAAGTGAGAGAGCTGGCTCAAGAATTGGGGCGTCGTCGGACTAACATGGATTTTTCCTGAAAATTTCAGCTTTTTTGCTTCAGCCGTTTGGGAGAAATCGTGCGTACGGCGTACGACATACGGCGGACGGACGGAGAAATTTTTATTGCAGATTCGGATTTCTACACCCTTTGAAACGTAAACCATGAAATCTTCAGGTGGGGTTAGAATTTTAGAACAAAGGACAGTGAACAAGTTGAAAAGCTACTTGGAGTAGCTGTGGTACGAAGCCAGAATTAAATTGATGGTTGGAGTGGATTTAATATACTCGGATACAGTTATGCTACGCCAAACCTGCAAAATACCGGTCTTGAAGGAGTTTTCATTTCAATTACGTAGTTTTCTATTCGGATAAAGCTGGGGAGAAAATCCAGCACATTATTACACATCCACAGATTATTTGAATATATATTCTCTTGTATAGTCTCCAGAGTGTCCTAAGTAAATGTTCAGCATCTTTTCTCTCATTACCTGAACGTTTCATCCTGGTAGGTGACTTCTAGAGGAATTTCTGCTATTGCGATTTCCCAGTGATCATATTTCCAAGTGATTGGAAATTTTTGGTATATTGTTATTATCAATAACAAATTTTTGTTATCGACCAAGAAAGAAAATTGTAACCCCTCCCCAAAATTGGAATTATTTTTCCATTATTATTATTATCATTTTTCATATTTATTTATTTTTTTTTTTTTAATCTTTTTTTTTTGGAATTATAAGGCTGTGCACATGCTAAATGAGAAATCAAAGCAACACTCAAATGTCTATATACCACCGCGGTATCTAACATTTTCAGGGATTACGAGAAGGGTAGAGGGCAATAGAGTTTTCATGGTAGAAGGGATATTTAATATTGAAATAATATACCATTATGAATTTCTTACTAATTTATTTACCAACAAATCTCTTCATTTTGGGGATTTAAAACATGAGGTTTGTTGGAATTTTGACTCAAAAAATTCTACTTCGATATTAAACCCGGTAGGCGAATACTTGAACCTGTAAATTAGATTCTAAAGGAACAATGGAAAAGTTTAGCACCTGGCAACACCCTATGTAAACAATAATCTCACACTCCTCTCCCATGGTGTCCCCCGTAATGTCGAAAGGGGTCGACCCTTTTCTCAACTGATGTTAGCCCTATAAAATAGATTATACTGAGCCGAGAGATAGCCACTGTAAGTTCTTGATTGTAGCCCTATAGCTCCGTTTTTTGTCTTTTTGAGTGAGTGGGAACCACCGTAACAGTAAACCAATTAGTAACCGAATGTTACAACGCTGAAAATTCTTTCACTGTATGCGATGATTGAATTTCAGGAGATATGCATAGAGCACGTAAATCTGTTCTCAACCAAAATACCTATCTGGATTGTTCAGTTGATCATATTTGTGTGCCTCCTGAAATTCAATAATCACTCTATCACCTGTGAAACACACACACTCCAAAGATTAGTAGAAATTCAAATCATGAACGCATGCCAATTGAATAATAAACCCTAGGGAAAGAATTCGCAGCGTTTCATGCGTATCAGAATGCTTCAACCCGTGTATCGGACACAAAGCCTTTTAGGAGTTCACTCCAGTGTCCACATTACTACATCACTACATCACTACGTCACTAAATTACTGCGATGAAACATAAAGAATAATAAACCAAAAAACGCAAATGTTGTCACCATAAATCGGGCCGTATATCGGGAATGGTTTCAGCTACGAACCTGGAAAAGGACTCATTCAATTCCTCATGGAAATTTCTTCAAAAAGAGTCCAAATTTAGGCCGCCTTGACTTTTTTTGAGGTTTTCAGGAATTTTACAAAACTTTGACAATCCTTAAAGGCACTTTAAATTAAGTGAGAGTGCTGGCTAAAGAATTGGGGCGTTGTCGGACCAATATTGATTTTTGCTGAAAATTTCAGCTTTTTTGCTTCAGCCGTTTGGGAGAAATGCGTATGGCGTACGGCGGACGGACGGAAAATTTTTTATTGCAGATTCGGATTCTACGCCCTTTGAAACGTAAACCATGAAATTTTCAGGGGGGGGGGGGGGGTTAGGACTTTTTTTTTTTTTTTTTCAAGAGCGATTACAATGGTTTATTTCTTAATAATAAACCAAAAATCAGTCAGACAAAGAACTTTTTACTGATCTCACATTCGGTTTCACTAACGCACAGAATGTAAACAACATGTTCTGCAGTTTTTTCCTAGTTTAATCTATACAAAAAGGCTATAGCCTATATTATTGACATTATATATTAATAATAATTAAACGTAGTTTGTGGGACATCATCTGAATTTAGCGCTTCACGTTGTAATCGTATACTAGTTGGTTTAACAACAGCCCCAGTTACATATCAGGATTGTAGGTCGATTAAAAAAAAAAAACCTTGGATGCAAGGGTTCTTCAGCTGGTCAGTACACATTCTTATCTTGAACGTGTATTCTATTGGTCCCATTTCAAATTTCTTCATTTTAAATCTAATAGGAAAGATTTCACGTAACGAAATTTTCTTACTGATTTTGAATTTTTGGGTTGATCAGGTAAAAGGATGACTTCGTCTAAATTTATCTGTTTATAAATCCCGCTGTGCCCATCAAAAGTCTGATCAAAAGCCACTGTATAAAAAATGTCATGGTAAACTCGATTTCTTGAAAATATATAACAAACTGGAGGAACAGGGTATGAAAGAGCGTCTTTGCTGTTAGAAAACATATCTATTCATAGGTCTGAATTAGCTAGAATAAAACAGCGGAGGAATGGTTGAAATAGATCGTTGACCTATAATTATTGAAACTAGACATCCACCGGCCAAAAACCAATGAAATAAAACGGCGCTTAATTTATTAACTGCAATTATATCAGTTGAATCTTCAATTGGTCGGTGATCTTTGTTGGAGGGCTTTCTGTTACAAGAATAACAACACTTTAACGTTTTACTTTGGACAATCCATCCTATTTAGTAAACAATAAATAGTATTTACTACTACCGCTATGTTATTTTAAAAATTTATTCAAAATATTTCAATGTCAGATGAATATTGTACATTATTTGGTATGGTTATGATGAAGCTGCGTGTAGCACATCATTTGGCTGACTTTTTTCCGTGCTTCATGAATTTACAGAGTCTACTCTTGTAGAACGGTGAAAATTATGTGTTATCATTATTGTGAATAATAAACTTGAATAACTGCATGAGCCTTCTTCTCTCGAGACACATGAGTAGTTGAAGAATATTGAATGCCGAAGATCAGAAAAGGTTGTTATCGGAGGCACCAATAACCTAACAAGACATCCAGCGAGGTCTAACGCAACTCGATGCCGAATAAGATCATTAGCAGACTTCCCCCACAGCTCTTCCAAGGGCGGGTTACAAAAGCACCCGAGAGTCGTCAAAGGTTAACACAACTAACGCCCTTAGCGTTTCGGCTCAAATTATGCTGCAATATGAAAGGAATAGGATAAAATCCTTAATAATATAATCCTAATAATATTATATTATAATGTAAAGTAAATGTAGATACTATACTCGTATAAGAACGTACACGATATGATACATGATATGAATATCAAAAGGAAACCGTTTTCAAACAGTTCTGAAAAGAACTTCTGTATAGATGATTCTGACAGCTGATGTTAAGAATACTTCACTAAACAGTTTGTAATAACACTATTTTGGTGTAATGAACCTATGAAATCGAACGAAAACAATGTGTTTAATCTCAATCTCAATGAAAATGAGTCAACAAAAATAAATTTTAAAAATTGAACAAGAGACTGATTTATATATAATCATTGAATCTAATAATTAGTCTAATCATTAAACCTAAAATTTTCGGTTGAAATAACTTTATTCCTCCAATATGGACGTAGTAAAAACATCTAGGTACCACGGAATTTTAGGTAACAAGAGTTATGATAAAATAAAAATACTCTTTGGGCACATTCCACTCGTAATATTTCAAAACATGTGCAAAAATGGCTGAAAGCTATTAAATCATTGTTCGTGTCTGAATTTTACTAATAGAAATTGTATCAAATATGAATAGGGCATCTAATGATTTTGCACGAAATTACGCTCAATACATGAAGTTTTCTTCAATAAGCTAAAACCAGTTTGCTCGGTAAGCTGAATGTGCTCTAGAAAAACTCCGATTCCCATAAAACATCATTTATAATTTCTTTTCACTCATAGGGTTCAATCCGTTATCAACTTCAGAGCGTGGTATTCAGTTCGACCTTTGATTATTTAAATTATTTTTGTTGATTATAATAGTGTTGTTTAATACTGGCGAACCCAATTACAAAAGAAGAATATAGAAAAATACAATCAATAATTAAAGCTTGTAAAATAAAAAATAGCAAAAAAAAGAAAATTGTCAAAAGCGAATACAAAAACCATTACGGTGGTACACAAACAGCTAAAACTAACAAATACTAAAACATTGCTTTTTGTCGATATAGGAAAATGCTTTATTGTAGAAAGAGTGCAAATGTCAACTCGGGATATGTCTGGAATAGGTAGTTGGTAAGATTCAGGATAGAGGTCGGCATTTCTTGTAATTTATAGGCGAAAAGCCGAATAGAGTACTTCCCTCCTTTTTGAAATCAGTGAAAACCGTGTTCTGGTACAGATAATATTCGAAAATTCTCTCGTGATCGTGTTCCAAGGCTGGGACTTCATTAATTTTCCGGATTCTGAATAACTCTATGTAAGAAGAGCAATAACGGTAATTATCAATTGTTGGAAAAATCATGAAGTAACGAAATTGGGGATTTCATATATAGATGTGATGAAGTTGAGAACCCAGCAAATGGGAACGCTTGTGGAAAAACGGTGCGTTAACCATCGAAATTACGCCCCCCGGCAGCTCGTCAACAGTCGGACCGCTAGCCTGAGGGTAAACAGAGGTTCTATGAGGTGAAGAATTTTTCATCTTGGTTTGAACTTCACGTAGCTCCTTTTAATCATTTTTCGTCGAGGAGGTTTCACGTTATTATATTGACGTAACACAGAGTGCTGTTTCGATTTGAATTTCGAAATAGTTTCACTGAAGTTTCGAAAATTTTGGGAGTTTGTAGGAAGTAGGGGAATCTTGAACGGTTCATTATTTCGAGTTACAATAACCAGTCAAAAAAGTCTATACATAATAGTAAAATGATAAGTTCTCTTCACAATATTATTCTATTAAATACGCAAAATACTAAGATCATGTGTCCACTGTTATCAATACGTTGGTTTGTCTTCTTTCACTCACCAATTGAATGCACAGTCGCCGTTTTATCCAATAAAACTTCTTCCTTCGGGATCCATCCTTAAAAGGAATTTATGATATTTGACGTATGTACCCAACAACTATAAAAAACAAAAATTTAATCAACTCTTTCACTCTACAAACAGTTGAGAAAAAAGTTGTTCTGTTCAGATTTTGTAAAATATCCACAGAGAACCACGCTCGCGGTTATGTGGGATTAGAACCTACTAAACCCACCTGTTCCTACTTTGCTCTACTCGAGACTTTTCAGTATATTATTTTGGGACAGATATTAAGGATACTTCTTTACAACCCCCTTTCTACTGGTACATGTTCTCCATTTGTCTCGTTCTTTCTAGCGCGAAATTGATTTGTTGAGGAACCTAGCGGTATGCATTTATCATGTGGACCAGTTCAAACGTCACACCAACAACAATTTCTGATATTATGCTATCTCAGTATGTATATTGAGATGATACATATAGCTAAATGTTTCCTGTATTTACTAGGTGCACAAGGAAAATGTATCCCGTGCATCATTATCTACTTCCTGACACTTTGGACGAGTTTAAACATTAATGTTCCAATGTTTATCCTGTGCGAGGTGTAGGCAATTCCTGCCTTGAAGGGAACTGTGAAAAAGAAGTTTAGTTTTTTTCATTGTTGATGAGAGGAGTCTAAGATGAGATACTCCATCCATACCCAACTATCTGAACTCGAAGAACACCGTTGCTTGGGATGGAGCACATTTTGTTGCCAATTATGAGGCCTAGGAAACTATTTAGAGCTGCCGACACTGCTGTTTCTGAAAAGGTTTCTTGATTATTGTCTACTTTGGGTGTGATAGTTTCTCTTCGTATCTACCATTCATAGTTCACAACATGTGAGAACGAATGAGGAGCAATCGCATAAATGGTACGAGGATTTTCATTACAGAGGAACTTTGAATTTTTCTTGTAATTATTTTCTCACATGATTCCCCAGCATTCGCCAGCCTAGTTGCATATCTCATCACAATACAAAGAGGTTTTATTTTTTTATCTAGATCAAACATTGAAAATGTAAGTAGATCCAACCAAAGGATTTTACTACTTCGACTATCGCCGTTCGATTTTGTTTTGGAACCGTTGAACATTGTTAAGCCCCATTCCATCCTTTAATCAACAACCGCAGTTTTCCAACAGAACGGGGAATAAAACATCCTTCTCCCATCCTTTTGAAAAATAAATAAAAGTCTCCTTTTAGCCCCTTAAGAAACCTTTTAAGAACATCTGAAGGCAAAAACTCTGAAGAGGGAGAAACCAACAGAAAAGATGAACTGAGAAACAGAGCTTCAGCGATAATTGAGGTAAAAGCAAGTTTTTTAAAACGTTTTAAACGATAACAACGCTCGAGAACAAAAAGGGAAGGGAAAAAAAACAGTTCGGCTGCGTAGCGGTTACAGAGTTATTATCTGCAGAGATTTGAAAGTCTTGGGCTACCCCTCTGGGCTGTAAGAATGAATGAAAAAAACGGCCCACTGATATTGTCTGTGCATGTCTACTGGTCAGTATTACTCAACTGAGTAATGAGAACTATCAACACTGATGGAAATTCATTTCTAATTATGTTGGTTTGGGAACTTCAGGAATACAACTTGAAGTTATCATGAGGAACTGAATTTTTTAACCTTTCTCTACTACGGTCCGTCGGATCCGACCCAAGTGAAATTTGTTTTTCCTGTCAAGATCAACATAGACTGCGCTTGAAGCTGTCGCTCAAGGGCACCTCCCACCCAGTTGATTGGAAGCTGTTGGCTTGTTCACACCGATGAGGTACGTACCATTCTTCGCCTATCCCCCCTTTGGTCGGATTCGACCCAACCACAGTAGATTCGAATGTCCTGTGCAAATGGAATGTCAACAATGAGCCATATCCAAACACGACCCGCTCGACGATTCTCAAAATTTAGCCTATGCATTGGCTTATCCGTGGATGGAGAAAAGATTCGCTAACGAACGTCTTCCGAGGAATCTAAGAGGGATGATAGGTGAACAGCTGGGCAAGAGGCTTGAGAGACCTGCAGCATCTAGCGATGGCACGACAAAAATAGAGACATTGCGACTTTTGCGTCAGCGACAGAAAAGGGAGCTCATATTGTACTTACTGTGATAGATCAATGTGTAGGGAAGTTTTGATTTGCACTGAGTGTTCCTCGACCAAAGATGAGGAAAGTTTGTGATACTTTACAAAATATGTGATTATTTTCTCGTCAATTTGTTAAGTTTGTGGTTGATTATATTCTTGTCATTTCGTTTCATTTTATATTTTCAATTTTTATGGAGTTTAAGTAATGTTTGTTTTCTTAACAGAACTACGATATTTTTTGAGTCTGAAACTATGACTGAATAAGCAGAACTGAGTAAAAAACGAAAGAGCTTATGAGCTGTGAAATACGTATAATCATACATTTTATTGAAAAGCTTGTTTGTATTTTTTTATCTTCTTCATTTGGAGAGCCATTCACATACATTTTCTAGAGGTTTCATGCGTGTTTTGGCAACAGTGATTGATAAAAAGGAGGTTGGTCGGATCCGACCCAACAGTGGTGCATGTGTGACCTTGAACCACCGTGGTAGAGAAGAGTTAATTCTATAGTATAACTATTTTACATGATTTTGTCCTAGTTTTGTTCATTTTATATAGTTTTCGTACCTCATTTTAATTGAACTTGAGCACATTTTCAAAATATTCTTCTTCAAGGTTGGTACAGTTTGTGTACACTTTATAAAAGTATCGTTCCGCTACAAATAATATATTGTTTTTAGTTGTGGAGGGACGGGAGGGCAGACTAGTTTTGTACTTACTACATCGTGGATCCTTCCATACTCAATTTTACCATTTAGGGTTGATCAAGAGTGATGAGGCAGATTTAGGATTAACAAGACCCCATACGTAATTTGTGACTCTACTTACATGAATAATGGCCCATTAGTTTCGGAAATATTACAATCTGTACCATGAGCTCCCATTTTACATCTATTATTAGTGTGAATTTAGTGTTAATAAATTCTAAAGTCACATACCATACCCATCAGAGAACAGTAAGTTTTTGACAGATTAGATTTAAATTATCTTATCTTAAGCGGTTGCTTGCAGCAACAAGCTTTCCGCCATAAGTAGTCCAGGCAATGAAGCTCAAAAAAGCGCTCCGGACATGGCCGGATCCCGGCTAATGTCTTCAAAAGTTCTTCATTCGACCTAGCATTTGAGCATACTAAATCCATACAGTATATACTGAACTTGCTACACCCGGCCCTAGAAGGCAATTTTTTATTTAAAAAACACTGCAAATTCTTTCACTGGGGTTTATTATTCAATGATTCATGATTTGAATTTCTACTAAGCTTTGGAGTGTGCTTGTTTCACAGTTGATCGAGTTATTTTTGAATTTCAGGAGATATGCACAGAGCACGTAAATCGGTTCTCAACCAAAATACCTGTTTGGATTGATCAGTTGATCATTTGTGTGAGCCTCCTGGAATTCAATAATCGCTCTATCACCTGTGAAACACGAACACTCCAAAGCTTAGTAGAAATTCAAATCATAACCCCAGTGAAAGAATTTGCACCGTTTTCTGTAGACTATTCATGAAATCTCTCATTTACAATTTTAAAATTTACTCCAAGTATCCCACGAATTGCAATTTTCTTCAAATAATAAAGTTGTCGCACATAAGTAGTATGCACCTCTAATCGTCGAAGCGTTATAGATACTACCTTTCACCTGAAAAGGCTGCTCGTAACTCCACGAAACACGAAAACTCTGGGAAAATCTATTTGGGGCATCTGTTGGATTGTTTGCTCTAGGGGGAATAGGAGTTGAAAACCTTATCTTATCAGAGGCCCATTGACCTCGCTCTGGGAAGTCTGGACTGGTTTTAAGAGCAATTATTCTGGTTCAATCTCCGTTAGAAGAGATTACCGCGGTCTTCCTTTTCCTCCATCGAGTGCCTACCTTTCCCCTATCGTATTTGCCGAAATGAGGCAAAAAAAAACTCTCGATCCACAAATAACTCGTTGAAATCGATACTTGATTCCCACGATAATTGGGAGAAACGATTGTTCGCCTATTCATCTTAAGATGAATGCTTAAGCATAGTGAACCTACTCATCCAAATAGAAAGGATGAGCTCACATAAAAGCACATTTTGAGAACATAAATCAACAAAGATTTCTCAAAATTTGACACAAGGGAGAAGGGAGGTTACAAAACGAGGTCTCATCCGATTCATGAAGTGATATTATATATCAATAACAAAGAAAAGCTCAATTAGTACTTGGCGAGTTTTTAAGATAAATTATTTTTCAATATTTCAACTCTTCCATTCAACTCTTTAAAATTGATGGAAAAAGTTTTTGAAACCTCAGTCACAACTAAACCTCGTACTGGATTTTTGATCCAAGTTTCAATAACTTAACTACCCTGAAATCAGGGATTAGTGGCTTTGCTGCCTAGTTTAAAGTTAGAAACTGTTTTTAGTGATCGCACCATTAATGGAATACAACTTTATTAAGTTGATTTTGCTTCCGAGTCTACTAAGGTAGCGGAAGCATTGTTTTCACTTTCGGAATGTGAAATTTTTTTTGTCTCCAAAATCAAAACTTCCACTCGCATTTTGCGTTTGAGACCTTTCTGAACAATTTTTTCCGTGTCTGTCTGTGTGTCTGGCTGTCTGTGTGACTGTCTGTCTGTCTGTCAGCAAATCCTTGTTACGAGCAAAACTACACGAAGTTATAGTCCAATTTTGATGAAATTTTCAGGGATTGTGCGGGTTGGGGTGTAGATCGTCCCCTATGAGTTTCATGAACCCCGGGTCAATAGTAGCCTCTGCGCATGCGCAAACGTGAAATCCTTGTTACGCGCATAACTCCGGGAGTTCTTGACCAATTTCTATGAAATTTTTAGGGATTGTTCAGTTTGATGTTTAGATGGTCCCCTATGAGTTTCATGACCCCCGGATCAATAGTAGCCTCTGCACATGCGCAAACGTGAAATACTTGCCACTAGCATAACTCCGGGAGTTCTTGACCGATTTCGATGAAATTTTCAGGGATTGTTCGGACTTATTAGGTATATTTTATAGTTTGTTCACTAGTTGAACATGCCTACCTTTATTTTCTCAAGTTACATAACAATAAACTTAACATAAAATTGCAAAACAATAAATTTACCGTAATTCAATATTTACTTCGCCTAATTGAACGAAGTTCTTTAGTCAATAATAAATTTCAATGATCTATACAGTCATGTTATGGATACGAGGAAGCTATGTGCCACACCCACTTGGCAGACGTTTTTAGATTCATTTATATCGGATTTTTTTTGTTAATGTTCCGTGCTGTCATTTCAGTTTAGCTCCAACAATAGAAAAATGTTTTTCTTTCGTTCCTCAAGAACCCTTCAAGTTTCAAGGAACGTGTGGCAAGGTATCGGGGAGATCATCAGCATTTTTTGTCTCTTACTTCACCGTGCTCGCGCCAAGAATGGGAGTAATCGCTGTTTTTCATCTATGGTGGTTACTAGAGTGGTATTTCATGAAGTAGTGTTCTCGTAATGGATCCCTAAAGCAACCCCTAACTTCCAAATAAAAAGAAAAATTATATACAGCCAACATTACTTTTTGCTTCCTCACTACCTAAGAGAAGGTAGAGAAGCTTCATGGTTCAACCTCAGTTTTCCTTAGGAACCGACACACTTGCTATTAGCGTTCCACAGCCTTTTGATCGATTTCGGTAAGGTGTCTGTTTGTGTTTGGAGCTGCGTTAATCCTTGATTGTAAGGCTTAGTTCCCATTTATGATCGTTTATAGATTCCATTACCAAAGAACCATTAACCAATCCCCAACGCTTGAAACTTCTACTTCTTTGATTCTTGCGTTCTAGAGGCCCGAATTCAGTCCTCATCACAATTCATTACTAAATGATGATCTTAAGTCTTCTAAGAAGGATACCTTTTCGAAATAGATACGATCTGAAAGTAATTTTACCCATTTTGGACGAACGAAAATGGTGCCAACTATTACACAAAGGTATTCGATCCATCCGAAGTCGATTTGTTATTCACAATCATATTGACAATTTACCTCTTTCCACCACCATTTTGCCCTTCAGAAGCGCAAACATGTTTTTGTATAATCCACGTGATATTCCGGATGGTAAAATTCACGACTAATTGAATTCAATTCCATTAAATCAATCGGAAATTGACCATGTTATTATGAAAGTTTCTGGTATTTCGATTTCAGCTAATTTTCTAAGAAAATAAAACTTTTTCAACGCTCCAAAATTGTTTAAAATAAAACATCAACTATTCTTCAGAATTTTTCAAGGGTTGAGTTTCTACGACAGGCCATATCCCAGAACGTATACTAGGACCACTATCTTGGCCAGCATTAGCTGTTCCGTACATCATTCATTGGGGCAATGAAAGGAACAGTTATTAATACACATACATAGTTTCACTCAAAGACCAGAGGTTTCTTTATTTGGGAAGTTACTGGATGGATTTCAATTTATTGCTTCCAAATCTACCCAAAGGGAGCGGAAGCTTCGTTTGCACTAATGAAGGAAAGCAATTTTTCCTTCAACATCTCTCCATTCGCATTTTGACTGGAGAGATGTTGAAGACTGCATTTGGACCTGACATGTCCACTTCAGTAAATTTTTCAGGAAACAATTTTATGGTCGTAAGAGTAATACATATTAAAATTTGAAGATCCAATTTTTTTCTATACTTCATTCCTGGTTACCACCCGTTAATATCGAGTGGTAGCAGATCTAGAGAAACTATTCAAAGTGATACATTTAATTAAATTTTTGATATAGCCGGTTTTGGCAAAAAACGTTCAGAAAAATCATTTTTATTGAAGACAGTAGCTTATTTGGAACATGAACGACATAATTTCTTTATAAAAAAACATTTCTTTGAAAGGTAGTGTTTATAAAGTATTGACGAACCTTGCTATGTAACATTAGAGAAAAAAAATTAGTTTAAAAACGCAGGAAAGTAACCATTTGTTGGAAAAACAGTCTTAAATCTAACTTTGGAATCCTTTGCTTGGAATAGGTAATCATAATTTCATCGTCATTTTCACTATAGTAGCGAAATTTCGTTAGTTACGTATCTTGAAAACAAGAATACTTACAAACTCCAGGGGTCTGAATTGTTGAAAAGACGTGCATAGCAAACCCTTTAAAAGTAGTCTATTTCCACAAAAATTAAAAGAGTTACGACGTTTAATTTATTTCGACGTTTAGGTAATCATCAGTAACAATAACTGAATGTACATTCGAGAAAACAATAGTTGCACAGGGACAGGTGAAAGGGCGCTTCAATCCCATTGGTCAAGAGGACCGGGGAACATTTAATCAAGTGGTTTCTGTAAAAGTGAAAGGAGATACAATCTATTGGTCGGGGAGCTAAAAGGGCAGTCGAACAATATAGGGACAAAAGATAAAGGTACTGTCGGAACCTTGTAACCCATGGTAATCAAAAGTTTTCTCACATCTTCCAGTTGTATATCATCAATATGATTAATTGCGGTTTTCTCTGGTTGTATTTGCCTGTGCACCAAATCAAAACGGTGCCCTTTCTTCAAAAGAGTATGACCACAGATCGGCTCGAAATAGGTAGGAGATATACCTACGCTTCCATTAGGGTTTACTATTATTATTTTGCCAAAGAAATGTTGAAGTTAGCTTTTTTTTTTGTAACACATACTGTTTGACCAAATCTTGGAAGTTGTACCATCAGAAATCCTTACTGAATATTTCACCTTCCCTACAGTTTCCGCAATCATGGTTCTGGGGAAAAAGTAACGTTTCGTGACGTCTCAACTGTTTCTCCACCAATCCAAAAGACCTATCTGCTGGCTCTGGGGAAAACAAAAGGTGCCTCTGATTGGCCGAGCTGGAAGTCAGGTTTTGACACAAAACTTTTTTTTATTGACATTAACATCAGTTATACAGCCATGTCATTAAATGTTAATTACAATTATATACATATATTCATGTATACACATGACACAAAACTTCAAATGGATATATCTGGTTTCGGCAGCGATCCTGACTTTTGTCATTAGTTTACGGAGGGATATGACAGGTTTTGGACTGAAAACGCTTTGCTTAGCTGTGGGAAACCATTTCAAGTACATTTCCCGCTTAAAATCTCATTTCTTGAAAAAAAACGGAAACAAACTCCTCAACTTTCGTTTCGTATCTGTATCTCCGCGTGTCCTCAGATTCCTGTTAAAAGTCTGATTCTTACAGTTTTCATCCAATTTTGATGAAATGTTCTTTGAATGTGTGGCTTAGGCTGTAGCTCGTGCCCTATGAGTCTCATTGTTCAGAAATCAATACATTAATCTGCGCATTCGCAAAATTGAAGCAAAGTAACCATACTTTTTTCAGTTCCTAGTGGACAGTAATTTTACGTTTGACGGAGCAAAACGTCTGACAACCTCCTATCAATGATGTAGTATCATTAGTAGTTACAGCGTGTGCGCGAACTTCTTGAAACAAGCAGGAATTTGCAAATTGGAATACAAATGGTCCCCTATGGGTTTCGTAGCTCAGAACTCAACCCATAGTCGGGAATACGTAAACGTAAATTAAACTTGGATAAAAAAATCTCATTTGGGGTCTAGTTGGGGCCGAATTTTCGGCATTGATCTCAGTCAATCCTAATGGGTGAAATCGAAGTGTTGAAATTTCGAAATGTGAATGTTGAAAACTCTCTAAATAATAATTTTTTATGTTCGCTCCTGATAGACTCGGACACCTTTAGCTTCATCCGTTCACCCTTCCCAAGGGCTATAACTTCGACAAAAAAAAAATAACGCCATCTCAAATGTGAATGCGGACGTGCTAGGACGTGGTAAAAGTACTAGTATCCTGTGAATAGCGAAACAGCTGATATAATTGTAACGGAATTTCATTTTGAACAGTTTTGCATCAAGTTTTTCCAGGCTTATCCTATAACATAACTCAAAACTTATATTAGAATTGTAGAAGTGTAGGTAGGCTATTATTTACCTGATTAAATGTAGTTGTTTTAGTCTTGAATTTCTACAAACTGCCAACATACAGTATATTGCACCATTGTAAAGCATTTTTGTCATCTTTGTTCCATACAAAGGGACTAATAAAGGTTGGTGTTCATGGAAGTAGTCTTTGGGACGTCTAGAAGTTAATGAAGGTAAGGACACCGCGTCGAAGAACCGTCAAGGTTAATTCCGTTCCTAATCGATCTACCGTGCTGAAATATATGGGGCTCTATAACAACTAGAATGCAATTACAAGATATGGAGGCGCAAGATGCCGAGATTAGATAATGTACCCCATACTATCTAACATACATAGATCAGTGATTTGCGTAGAAGGGTCATTTTAATACCTGCAGAAATATTAAACGACTTTGTAATAAATATCAGAGTTTTCAAATGGAAATACAAATCAATGACCTATTAATCTGATATAATAATTGTCAATGATGAATATATTAATCGTTAGATGGACGCAAGGAAATAATGCCTCGCACAATTTTAACATGGAACATGTTTTTAGCCGGGCCTATCTAGTAAAAAAGCGTTATACAGAAACCGTTATACAGAAAGTGTCACGAAATTGTTCTGATAGTTTTCACGTACAACCGAGCTGTTTCTAGGGAAATGAAAGTTGTTCAGTTTTCGACGGACGAAAATCGTTCTCCATTCGTTGGAAAGCTCTCGATTTATCACGCAGGCCTTGCGTACTTGTTGTTGGTATTTATGTCGTGATTTAATTTTATGTGTGTTATTATATAGATGTAGTAAACAATGCCGCTTGTTTTCTTATTGTCACTTGGTTGTCATGTTGGTTAGAGTAGACGCTCACCGGAATAGAAAAATACCTACATCATAATATGATTAATAACTTATATTATAAGTTACCATCGTGGGTAAACCGTTCAATTACAAATTTATTCTTCATCACATTTAGTTGATTATACAGAAAGGGTCACGAAATTATGGAACGAAACTGAACAAGTTGAAGCTAAAAACATGTTCCATGTATTGTGATGTTAGCCACTAAGGCTCAAAGCAGGTACGAGGCGCGGAGTTTTTTTTTTTTTTTTTTTTTTTTTTAACTGATTTTTCATCCCGTCAGTTTCGTTGATGTTAACCGGGTCGGATTGAATTTTGTTTCTTTGTTGCCGCTCAAATGTAAAACACTGAGATTTAATCAATTAAGCCCACCCTTCTCATTAATCCAAAGTTTAAAATGAATAAAGTCAACAACTCTATTGTTTGTTTCAGGACGAAGCTTCTCGAGTGTTCGGCCAAAGCAGGGACGAACGTTCAAGAGCTGTTCAAAAGTTTTGTGAGCCTTGCCAAAATCATGCCGACGTCTACTGATGAAACCCCCCTTAAAAGAAGGTACAGCGGGGATGCAAAAAGGTTCACATAAGACACCACTATGCACCTTAGTAGAAGTTGACTATTTTCTTCTTTCTTTTTTGAACTTGTTATGGTATGCTTTGCATTTAAGCCGTTGTGAAAAAAAAAGAATCTTGATTACAGATGTTTACCAATAATAAATATTATTGGTAGTTGAATAACTTGATAAGTATATATATGGAGTTGTGTTTTTGAAGGACATCTTTAGCTTTCAAATTTGTAGAGATGTCGTTACTCCTATATTACTGCTGGAACACATTTGATTTTTTTTTTTTTTAATCTTCCCTCAAAGACGGAGGCACGCCATTAAAATATAAAAAACGAAAAACTAATTTAAAAAAAAGTGGGGAGGACGCCCAGGTTTACCCGACGCCGGCCCTTGGGATATGGGAAGTTGAGGATGATGGAGGAGGAAGAGAGGGATGAAAGGAAGTGCCCCTATAAAAAGACCACCAGTTCAGGTAAGAGCCCCGGATGACGCGGGTGGTGATACCACGGAGTACTCCTGATGAGATGGCCAGCTCAAGTAACTCCGTGGCAAGTTTCCCGCACCACACCCCGCGCCATGACACGGTCGCAGCTGACCTTGATGTTGTTAGGCGCCACTCCTTTTAGCTCAGATATTGCTTGCCCCTGGTCATTTTTATCATACTTACTTATCTTAGCCCTCCAGGTCTGCTCCATGTCCACGCTGCCACTGACAACCTGGACATCCAGGATTATGGCAGACCCATCGGGCTTAATGGCAACGATATCCGGCTTCTTGCCCTGGTGATGATACAGTCTCTCTCTCTCTCTCAACATCCCAGCCGCTGGATGACAATGCACCTGCTATCTGCTTGGCTGTGCGATGTAGGGAACAAGATGGTTTTATGTGTTTCTTTGGTAGCAAGACGGTTAAGCACAGATTTTCAACTAGTGTTATAGATGGATTGCAACCACGGAGCTCTGGACGTCCGACATAAACTTCAATATATATACTCGTATTTTAAATAGCAGGAGCTACAGTACCATCAAGATTGGAAGGTCAGGAGGGTACTGTGTAACTAGTGCCGTCCTAATATTGGCTTAGAGAAAACTGTCTAGAGCACTGCGGTGTTGGCAACAAGATGGTTTTATGTGTTTATCTGGTTGGGAGACGATTTTTACTATATACGAGGACGTTGACGTTATTTTTATTCTGTCAAAGTCATAGGTTCTCGAGGTCGAGCTAGGAGATAAACGTAGAGCGATCGAAAAAGATATATCTTCCAACTGAAAATCACATTACTAGTGCTACTTCGGAATTTACTTTTCGTCATGTCTTGAGGATCTTAGTCAGTTGATTTCCCTGTTTTATATTGAAAGGAACTGATGACTATCCCTAGACTACAAGGGTGGGTTGTTTTCCACCGATACTTGCGTTTGGAATAATGTAATAGAAAATGCCTGCCTCCAAACTGACACATTTAAAGAACCAAAACAATGACCTAATGCTCCTAGATCCCTTCAACTCCTTGGTTCTTATAGAAGATGTAGCTTTTATATTGTAGGAAACGATCGTTAAATCTATACATTTTACAAGGGGTGCACCCAAGGAGCTCAGGATTTCCGGTAATTGTTTTGTTTTTCCCTTGGTCGATTTCAAAAGCACAATACTGAACGTCATACACCAACATCACCGTCTATAGGAATATATATTTGAAGGAGCAAGAGCTACAGTACCATCAAGACCGGAAGGTCGTGCGGGTACTGTATAATCTGGCGCCGTCCGTATATCGTACCCTCAACAATTATGTTGATTCAGTCGTTCGAAAACTGGCCGTCAACACCAATATGTCGGCTTGTAGAAACCTATCTACCTCAGCCAGTTGATTTCTCACTTTAGGACTGAAGAGAGCTGAAGACTAGCCCTACGCTACAAGGTCGGGTTGTTGGCCACCAATACATGCGTTCGGAACAATGTGATTCAAAAAGGCCTGTCTCCAAACTGACACATTTGAAGAACCCAAACAATGACCCAATGCTCCTGGATCCCTTCAACTCCTAGGATCTTACAGAAGATGTAGCTTTTGTTCCTTAGTAAATTACCGCTAAATCAATCGTTTTTACACGGAGGACACATGGGATGCTCAGGAGTTCAGGTTATTTATTTTTCAACCCCTTTTTCGATGTTAATGGTACATTATTGAACGTGATACACCAACATCATCGTCTAAATATATATTTGAAGGAGCAGGAGCTACAGTACCATCAAGACCAGGAGGTCGTGCGGGTACTGTATAATCTGGCGCCGTCTGTATATTGTACACCTAACAACAATTATAATTATTAATGATTTAAAAGTTAACACATTTTCAGAAGCGCAATAATTGCATATTTCATATGAAACTACCATCCAAACTGAAAATAAGTGAATCTTGGTGCGAACTCTGTCAAACTTGCTCTGAACTCCCGCAGCGTTACGGGTTGACGTCGAATTCCTATCCGTAGGATCTTTGTTTCCGGGACATCAGTTCCATTGAATCGGTAGGTAAGAGGATTACCACAGACCACACCTGACGTGTTACAACTTCAGTATATACGGTCAGTCGATCATGGTAAATCTCTCCTAGTTGTTGGTCTGCTAACACTCACATTTGTCAGGCCGTTATCTCTCAAAAATATGAAAAGATAGTGTCGCCGCCAGCTGGGCGATGGGTATGGGAGTAGCGGCGCGTGGTAGCGTGTCCATTTCGACCAAAAACAAAATTTCTTACAAATTTGTATGAGTGTGTGTATCGGCTGGTAGTGCAATCAAGCTCGTTTGGAATAATATAAAGTTTGAACTACAGTGCCTACGAATTTCATGGAAGTAGCGTCATTTAAGGGAGCTTCACTTTATTGGTAGGATGAATGAAACAAAATCAGTTCATGTTGACTTTACCAACCGCAAGCTTGACTACATTCCGGTCTATCTCAATGGCAAGACTATACCGGTCGCCAATGAGGCCAAGTATCTGGGTATGACCCTTGATGCTAAGTTGCGATGGAATACGCATGTCAAGAATAAAAAAGCAGAACTGGTCCTCAAGTTCAGAAAAATGTACTGGTTAATGGGTCGGCACTCAAAGATGTCAATCCAGAACAAATTAATGTTGTACAAACAAGTCCTCAAACCAGTCTGGACTTATGGAGTGCAGTTGTGGGGCTGTACTGCTCAAAGTAATCGCGATATTATACAGCGGTTTCAAAACAATGTACTTAAGTGTGCTGTTGATGAATACCGGTACACCCGAAATGTTCAACTTCACAAAGAACTTTGTATACCAACAGTAAATGAAGTAATCAGAATGCACGCTATAGCCCATCACAAGCGGCTACAACTACACGTCAGTGAAGAAGCTGTGCAGCTCCTCGACGTTGACGACCTATCCAGACGACTCAAGAGAAATAAGCCTCATGATCGGTGTACGTGAATTAAGGTGCTCGCGATAACAAAATCCGCACAGTGAAAAAAGAAATTCAGTGAATCTCAAGTGCAACAAATGACACTTCCAACATTCGAAACCATTATAGACTTAGTTATATACCTAAGCTTTACTATAACCAATCCATATTTAAATGTCAAAAATTTGTTGCTAATAAGTTGTAACTTGGTGCAATAAATCATTTAAAAAAAAATTTATTGGTGAAGCAAGAATTTTCAACGGTCTACAGTTTATAACGCGAATATTTTCGTAAGGAAACACCTATACAGAGATGTCTTGACCAGAGCAAAATTCTAGTCTTTAAATCTTGAAAACAGCCTGACGATTTCCTGTAATGTCGTTGACTCTGGAAAATAACGAAAATAGAATCAGCTCCTTAAATCAAAAGTCACTCAAATTTGAGCAAGTTGAAGTCATTTTATAATTGGAGATAATTTGTCAATCGTACGCCTTGATTTGTACATTAGCCACTTGCTCACAGAAGTAATTGATTTCATTTTTCCACTATGTTTGCGATTTAGGTCCAGCGCCTATGGGTCACGTAGGGGTGCAGGGGCCTCAGCCAGTGGTGGTTCCTCTTCTCCAAGCAGCAGCACACTTCAGGCCGCCAGCCCGAAACCCCGGAGCCGCTCGCTCATTCGCCGCTGCTCCAGGAAAACCAAAGCTCATTTGAACGAGACGAACGAATCTGACTGCATCATATCATAGTTGGTCCTCCAAACAAAACTGTGAATAATATACACCTTTCAATGTTACTTAACTCGATGGTAACACCTTAGTATGTGTTTTGATTCCGTTTTATTCCCGCTCTCAAGTACGTTAATCCATTATGTAAGAATGCGCTTACTTTTCCTAAAGTCATGCATGAACGGTAAACCGTTTATAAAATCGTATTCATAGCTTATGGGAAAAATAAAAGACGTAAGGTTAATCTACATTTTCACCTGTCCGAAGGACACATTCAACAGAAGACCTTTTTCTTTAAAATTAAAAATGGGTCGGTTATTTGAAGGGGAGCATCGTGTATAAAAGAGCCGGACGACACCTGTCCCCCCACTTTCGGTATCAGTCCGTTATCAAGAGGAAAAGATATTCGATTTTCCCTATTGCATAAGAAAAAGAGTTTGCTCAACCATTTTCCAGAAAAAAAAGAACAAACTAAAGTTGAAACAACAAGAATGAGAAACCATTACCTAAATATTTTGAAATTTTATTTTTACTACTAAATATTTTCATTTAAATTTTTCCCTTTAGTAAGAAGTTAGTAAAATAAAATTGTGTGCATGGACTGTTTTCAAAGAAATTCCATGGTTAATTCTACCTACGTCATTCAGAAGTCTTCTCCTGATTAACATACAAAACTAAACTGCAGCGAATATCCTCCCTAATCGACCTAGGACTTGAAGTTTGACCTCTTCTGCGTAAAGTACAAGGTTGCCGGTCAGGACTGTCTTCAACAGCTGTGCGGCACCTGAGGAGCGAGTAGTAAAAATGAAGCATTTGAAACAGTTGAAGTGAATAAAAAACACGAACCTGCTGACAGGAGCAATTAAAGGTTAGCTTTTTTTTAAATGGTGTTTCTGAGCTTGTTAGGGTTCAAATGAAGCTCATCCATAAACTTAGCAATGCATGGCTGCTCAGATTCATCAAATGTAGGTGGGGGATCCGTAGAATGAGCATTTCCGTCTGTCTAATCACTAGATTAGAACAGAGGAAGCTGGATAGTGTTTGAGAAATTTATTTTCTGTAATAGGTACACTTGAGTTGAACGCTACTTCAACGTGCGAGAAAAGCGAGGAAGCATTTTGGTCATTAGGATTAGATAACTGCGGAAAGGAAATAAATAATCCGAAGAAGTAAGAAACAATATCTTATAGTATGCTGACCTGTACCTATACAGGGTGGCTCTTCATGAACGAACCACTCTATTTATTTCCGTTGATTATGGAGAAATCAAAAAACTGGTTGAAGTAACCTCCCCTTATTTTTTTGCAAAGAATTTAACCATTGCATTTATGCGCATCGCGCATGTGCGCAAGAACTTTGTTGTTTCAAATGGAACCCTACAATTTTTATTGCACAATCGGATTCTACATCCAATTTTATGAACATTTTACTTCGACAACTTTTTTTTTACGCACCCAGGAGCGTCCAGAAGCGCCCAAATTTTGGCCACGCCTGAAACGAGGTGGTTTAAAGAAAAATCACCTTATCCTGGCTCTTGATCATTTTTGTTTTAGTCAAGTTCTTTGCAAAAAACAGGGGAGGTTACTTCGACAAGTTTTTTGATTTCTCCACAATCAACGGAAATAGAAAGGGTGGTTCGTTCATTAAGAGCCACCCTGTATTCATTGGATTGTCCCATGAATTGATCGGTGGAATGAATCGGCCATTGAGTTGAAATATTTTTATATACTATACCAAAATCTTGATTAAACAAAAAAATAATGACTTGATCGGTCGACAATTCAAGCGGTTGAAATGATTAGCTGTTACCACTTTTGTGGTAAACTCCTGTCAGCAAAAGCGAAATTTCCGAGGTTTCTTGCGCTAGACTAAAATTGAGGTCGAACGAATGAGAATCATGAGAATCGGTTGAGGATTTTACCCTGAGTAACGTGGACAAAATTTGAAAGGCTACCTTTCACCCCCTCCAACTTCTCTCTTCCTTCGTGAAATTCGAAGTTTATGGAGTTTGTTGCATAACTAGAGTGAAATTGGGATCGAATCAGAAAATCGGTTAGGAATTTCGGGCTGGGCTTCGTCGACAAAATTCGTACTCCTATTTTTCACGGATTCGGTCTTAGAATGGTCTGAATAGGATCTGTAATCAGTAATTTTTTTCACACGTTTGTTTTGTCCCACACCCTCCTGGATCAATTTTGATATTGATGAAGCCTTGCTTCAGAAGGACGTCTACAAACTATACAAAATTACTTTCTTCTGGAGGTTAATCGTGCATCAACAGCTTGTAAAATAAATGCTGTTAGTGTGATTAATATCATGAAAATTTGTTTTGTTTGTTGATTCGATCATTTCATAGGTACTTATATGTTTTATGCTAGTCAATGCAAAAGAAATGTACTACACTTTTGCGGCTCACTACGTATGTGATAAGTATAGTAAACAAACCGAGTTATTTTTTGAATAACGAGATTTGGAGTTTGTATCTACCATTTGTTCATAAACTACGAATTCTATAGCAAGCGGAAACTTGAAAATATATGATCTGATGTTGAGAATGCTAAAAACATTACATTCAACATTTAAAATTGAAGTATTTTAAAATTTATTGTTATTGTACCTATGGAATATCCAGCCAATCTTTGAATATTTAATCTCCTGGCATTGGCAGACAGTTTGAAAATCATTTTGTAGAAATGAAAGTTCCCACATTAACTGTAATAGGTACCTAATTATTATAGTTTTTCTATGAAATCTTTTTTTTTCTTTTCAATCATTTCTCTGGAAGAAAATGTTAAGTCAATTCGAGTTCTGCCCGAAAAATCTCAATTGAACATCAAACTATCTTAAATTTTGGAGTTGATCCTTCAGATGTTGTTAAAAATTTTCATTATTCGTATTAATTTATTTTAATCTTGAAATATTCAGCTAACTGCTTTCATCTGTGGTTCACACTATTTGACTTTCGAACGTGTCGATGAAATGTATTAATGTTTCAATGCTCTACGAGTTAAATTGGGTGCTGTGTAGATACCATCGTCAGATTTCCAACGGTTTCCCACCTGAACCATCTCTTTTTTCATACTATTGCGTGAAATACCGCTTGCTCATAAATCCTTTTCCTCTGAATAAAGGAACGGGTCTTGAGCGTATTTTTTTATAAAGCTGAAGAACCGACGATGTTTCATAAGCTGAAGCCAAACTCTTATCTCGAACCCCCTCCTGTCAGTCCTTGGAGTTGATAGGCATTCTAAAGCAACCTACATTATGTCTGGGGAGGTAGTACACACCTTCTTTCCCGGCACAAAACGTGGGTGCTTAAAGCTGCCTTTCCATGATCAAATGTACAACCGTCCTGAACCATTCGGGGGAAATTACTACGTATTTCAGTTACTAATCAAATGTATTTTGGGAGAGAAAATGTTTTTTCATGGATGATAAATAAATTTCATAAAAACAGCGGTTTTGGGTGTAACTGAAGCGTTATATTTTAAATTGAATTTTTCGAAGACCATGCGAGAACTGAAAGATTCTCAATTTACGTTGCATTACATTACAATATGAACCACTTCATAAATAAGAGAAACATCTATTTTGGAAATATACAATTAAACTTTTTGTGCTATTGCACCTTTTTATTATATCTTGTTTTTTAAACGTCATCAAAACACGATACTCAAAGAACTGGAAACAGTTTTCCAAAACAAAATTTGTTAATGCTCTTGTATTTCTTGTTTCTTCCAAAATAACTTTTACATTCAAGGAGCCTTCAGTTCAGCTACACCAACCCCAGTGTATATTGCCATGAAAGATCAGCAGCAGGATGTCTTACAGTTCCCAGACTGCCCTTTGCGGCCCAAAAACCAACCTTGCGACGTTTACCATCAGTGATTACGAAGGATCTTTAAAATAAAGATAAATCACTCAAAAATGCAATGTGATGATTGCTACAATAGATCTTTTTGCCGATGACAACTATCAGTCTGGTGGTCGGTATTCACAGAGTCAAATTTCAAGACACTTCAGCGATCATATTGTTCCTCAAGTAGCAACTGCCATCGTGACCTTAGGAGATATTGAATTAAAGTAAAGGGTTCCATTTACAATGTCCGCTGTAAAATATCATCATTCATGTTTTTACATTCATCTACTACATTATTGAATAAGCTTGCAATCCAACATAAAAATTCGCCAAAATGACTATCCACTAACCTTTTTAAATCATTAGAAAGTCAATCCAAATGTACAATCTTTCACTTCAAAGGCACTCAAAACAAAGTTCTCTTAGTTGCTTGATTTTTTTATGATGCAACAGTGTCTCATTAACTCACTAACTTAACACACACAGTTGGATAATTTGGCATTGAATCGTCTTCAACAAACATTCCTGGCAGTGCATTATGACCTCCTGATCTTTTTTTATTTGGTTAGGAATTTTCATCAATTATTTCAGTGCATTTTGTGCTCAAGGATTCGCAACACTAAGCTTTGAAAACACCTACCAAATATTTGATGGGTAACTAATTTTACAAATATATATACAAGCGTTCCGCTGAAAGAATTATTGTGGTACGTTAAACAACTCTCGGTCGAGTAGACATTTTGGCCTGATGAACGAAAAAGAATCCATACATTACTGCTAAGTTATAACAAAAATAATTGGCCATGCTTACAGTCAAAGTAACAGTGGATCGCTGATAATCCTCTCGAAGAACGTCAAAATTGAAATCAGAAATAACCTTTTTATCAAATATGTTGCAGTGTGAGAACCAAAGCATATTTCACTGTATGCTGCACATCAATCTATTTTTCCCGACTATTCCGTGACTATATAGGTACCTAATGAATTCGCAACAAAAAGGAATACCAATATATCCATTTCAATTTCGGTAGTAATTACTGACCCATTTGAACCGAAATATCTTCTTTTTTTCCTCGAAACCGTGCACGTACATATACTACTATATGAACCAATCTTTTATCTGTGTGGATTATTATGTATTCCTGTAATGAGGCATTTCTTGTCTATTATAGAGACACGCTATTGTATTAATACCATCCCGTAGACTATTGTTACGTAGACGTATTATTTACACTGTTGGTGACATAAGTTGGTGGTTTATTTTTACTTTTATTGGAAGTAATTGGTTTTGAAGAAAAACGTGCGTTATAGTTCGTTATATTGGGTTAAAGCTTTAAATAAATATGCTTTTGAAAGCAATTAAAATATTATGAAGGAAGTTCTCAATGAATATTTTGGCTTCCTACTTTGTTTCGTAGTTAGTAAAAAGTTTATCATAGCTTGTTAACTCTGTGATTATTTTTTTAATTCATACCTGCATACCTGCAACTAAAAATGCTGTGAATTGGCAGAATAATAAATACCTATAGTTTAAGAACAACAAACATCTACCTGTTATTTTGAAAAAACAGTGGACTCGATGATAGGTAGACAATATTTAGGTGCATGGTTGTGTGCTTATACCAACGTAGTGATTTCAAACTTGAAAATTCATTAGTGAATAAGTACTACAAGTACTATAAGTAGATTATACGTAGAAAGCTAAGTTTTTATTTGAAGTAGGTTCGTGTAAAATATGTACTGTGCTGAGAATAACTACTGTTTGAGACTAATTAATTTTTCAGTATTGCCAAAACGTTTTGATGGGTGAAAGATAAATTTTTCTCAGCAGTCTTAAAAACGTGCGTCTTACGGTTTCATCATCTAAATTTTTTAAATTTTCAATCTTCAGCCTACACCGTTGTTAATATGATGTTCTAATAGAAGAAAAAAAACCGTTGTCTGACTTTGTAAGATTCTAAGGGCTTCATGAAAGTCGCTTTTGTGATTCCGTCCGTCCTAGGAGGCTCGCAGAAGCTGTACGCACTACTTCGGTATTGAATTTTGTTATTTTGAGAATTCAGAGACGGACTTTTCATCAGGGTATAGTGATCTTTCCTTTCAGTTTTGAGAAAATAAGTAGGAGCAAACACAGCCATTTGTATAATTAAACTTGGGAGAACTACAACTTCCTTCTTGACCCGCGTTTCATTACATTAATTTACTGAATTGGTTGCTTTCATATAAAACGCTTACCTATTCTCGTGTTTTACCGTTAGAAAATAGTTAATTCTAGAAAAGTAGTAAGCTGTTGCTTTTTAGATAGTACCCAATTGAATGTTGATAATAAACTTTTAAAATAATCTTCTCGTCTAAAGTTTAAGAATGTAGCTTAGCTGTGAATCAGACCAAGCTATAATTGTCAAGACCGCTCACAAAGCAAAATTAAAATTGAAACTCGTTAAGGTATTTCAAGGATTGAAATGTTTGTGAATGTTTCTAGTTTGTAAGATTATTTTTCTTAACTTTAATCGCGATCAGTCGATGTTAAAGTGATTTTGTGTCATTATAATAATATTTCATGTGGATGAGTGGTGTTCAATGCGGAATATGATTAGCGTAAGCTTAGACGTATCCAAACCTCTCGGGTGGATATTTATTTCAAACTGAGTACGCCTATTCAAATTCTAATGCCAATTTCTTGTGTAAAATTAATTGTAATGGTTATTTTAAAATTCCAATACTACAAGTAAATATTTTTCAAAACTGGGGTTTCTAAACTTAACTATATTGAAGTAAGTTCACTATTGAATCAACAAATTTACTACTTCTGGTGTTCGTAATCCTAATCATAATTATTGCAGAGCCTACCCCTTTAAATCTTATTCACTTCCAAACATTTTACTAATGGGTACTTTATAATTGTTATTGAATTAAAACCCACCTGTTGCACGAGCGTTCCTATTCAGATAGTCCAAACCATATACCCAAAGAGAAAATATTCAAAACATCTGAGCTGGAATTTCTCAAGGGTTTCAAGTGTTTCAAATATTAGAGGAAACGAATTTCGAATACGTCAGTCAACACTCGAAGCGATCAAATATTTTTATGGTTTAAAAAATATATTATTTCTATGGTTACCAAAGTATTTTGTTTGTCTGCATCCATTCCAAGTTTGTATCCATCGTTTTGTAAGACTTATGAAATATTGAGGACAATGCGTGTTAAAACGTTTGTGTAGTACGTTGGTACCTATCCTCCTGAAGGATCTCATAAGTTTAAACAAGGATACGTCTGTCAACTCTACTTTAAAACTAAAATTGTGATTTGTTCGGCGGCAAGAGAACGTGTAACAGTTCACTTAATGTTAACTGCAAGAAGATTGTTGCGAAACAATGAAACTACTACAGGGATTCCCTATGTCTAGTTTGTACATGGTTTTGGTGAAGAAAGCTAATAGTTTTACAGTTTTTAAATCTTTTAAATCTTATAAATTATCATGGACTAACCCATCATACTTCCTAAGGGGTCTTGTAATTTTGAAAACAGCCTCCTCCCCAGAAACGTGTTCATGATTCAAAGTGACTTTTCTTCAAACAAAGTAAATTCATATTTTTGACCAATGTATTTTATGCGGCACGATCATTTGAAATCGTGTTTTCACAAATAAATTATACTAGCTGTACTTCGGCTGTCTCTTTTACTTTTCTGGATGTTACCCTTTTCGGAATCATTCTAAAATGTATTTCGGCTCACCCTACTTGCAACGTAAATGAAAACGTTTTGAAAATCACAAAAGTTGAACGTCACAAAATTTGGGTAGCGGCATAGTTCGCCACAACGCAAATTTAGAGAAGATGAAATTGAATTCATCGGTAGTCGGGCATAGTACCTTACAATTTCATGAATGTCAAGAATCAATTTAGAATAATCATTACAGAGAAGTATAAACTACGCATCACCATCAAAATTTACTCCCTAATGTAACTGAAGAATGAGATGAAATAGGCTAGCTCAAAAAAATGTTCATAGTTAAAGGTCTACGATGTTGTGGGCAAATGAGAGTTTATCACCTAACTATTCAAACTTCGAACTGTGCACCATATACTTATACTTACTGGTTTTCACAAATAACCTAATTCTGTTTTTCAAAACTTTAATATAGAGGTACTTTAAACAGCAGTTTTCAACTGTAATTTTGTCTTTGTTTAATTGAATTTTTTTCTGCCGAACGCCAAGTGACCTGTGTAGATTATTTTGATCTGCGCCTAAACGTTGTGTAATATTTTGCTGTATTTTCCCCCAACTTAAAAACCAATTTAACTGAGATTTCAGTATGAACAGTATGTGGATATTTTTGTATCCAATCCAAGTTCATATTGTAATTTCATAATATGAATAATCTGTTGTGAAATGATGGGTGATGTTATGGATAAACTTGGTATGAATAGGTAGGTACTGTGTCATAGACACAGTATAAATACAGTAAACACGATGAAGTTTTTATATCCTTAAAAATTGTTCAACTCTATGCTTGAATTTTATGGTTAATGATGAATTATTTTAGTCAACCAATAAAAAATTGGTTTTAGCCACGCCTTCTAAAAAACTTCGGTTTACTTTCAGCTCTCAAAGACCACGAAAATAGAATAAAATCCGGCGAAGTGAAGAAATATACGTAAGTTTCGTAAGTTTAGCCAAATGTTTTTGTCCCAACTTGCAAAACGGAACAACAAGGAAGTTATTATAAAATGAAATACCTAGCCAAGATTATACAAGTAAATTATTTTGAAAAATCAAGGGAGAGTCCAAGAAAGGAGGTTGAACGGATGACTATTAGAATTTCTAAAGGTTCCTAACCCAAGTTACAGTAACCCGATTTCTCGACAAGGGAATTCCATTGGTTATTTTTCAGCTTTTCCAACAGATCGGCAGGTTGTTGTTTGAATTCTTAATGTTAGATTCTCAAACCCTAACAACACTAAACGTAATGATTATAGAGAGAATAAACAAGAGATAATAGAACTTCAAAATAACTCCAAGAAAGAAAGAACACTTTCACGGACAATTTCTCAGAACAATCTATTTTCGAATCAGTACCAACAACCATATTCAAAACCATGGAAATGGAATTTACAGAATATCTGGCCGAGACAACAATTTTGACTTTTAATAATTATTAAACAAGTTCGCTGAAGCGAACACTTAACCTGTTATCATTTACACCCATATCATCAAACGTTTTTCAGTCAACGAGTTATTTTCTAATAGACAACAAACAGATGGATAGTTTCATTCGATTTATTGAAATGAAATGTATACAATAAAAACATAATTTATTACACTTATATTGAAAGTTTTTGAAACACTGATCTTTTGATCATTTGAAAATGATATGTCTCGGGGTTAAGTAAAAGTGAAGACAAGATTCCATTGCAATTGCCGGCCACTTAACTTCAACGTTTTTTAACTCGATTTCGTAAGGAAGTTCGACACTTTGGGGGAAAAGCTTCCAAATTGCGTAGTGGGACGAAAAAGGTGATATCAGGACACTGAAATCTTTTGAGTTAGTCTTAAGGCGCGTCCACACCTGTAACAAACCGGCGAACCGTTCCTCCGTTCCGAACAAACGAGAGATTCAGGGTGGCATGAGATCAAAGAAAAGATCGGAACGGCCCCCGATCGCTCGGTTGGCGGTTTTTCCCCGCCGCATCAAAGGGAATGTTCGGAACGTGGCGAAACACGTGTGGACGGGCTCCAAGTTCGCCCGGTTCGTTCTTCCGAACATTCATCTAGCGGCCCCCACTCTCTCCTACAATCTTGCATCATTTTGTAAATCACGGGGTTGTCGCGTTCTTGTATTCGCGTGCATTCGCGTAAAATTTTTATATAGGCCACTGACCTGCTGAAACTTCAGTTCAGCCAGCATGCTGGTCCGCGGCGTATTGTTCCCGGTTTGTTTACAAGTTTGAAATCCACCAACGGCGTGATTTGTTTTTCTTGTTTTTATTAATTACATGATTAATGAAAATGTACGCGGCTGCTGCCACTTGCTGCGGTGAGGTCGCCATGGTTCGAGAACAAACCGAAAAGAACGCTCCTCGTGGACCGATCGCCCTCCCGTAACAAATTAGTTTTTTTTTTCAGGTAGGGAAGTTGTAGATGATATCAAATTCTGCGTCGACTGACCACCAAAAATGTCAAAAAACCTCCGGAACATATCGTATCCTCAGGCGTTTTCAAAGTGAAAACAAAGAAGCAAACCAATAAAATAAGTAACATGCTTAATTTTGAAACAATTAAATCGTTAAATTGTTTCAAATAGGAAGCAAGTGATTAGATTAGGTGAACTGTTGAGAACCCTTGAATGACCTACCATTCTAAATCTTAATTAAATTGGAAGGAGAATAATTCAGAGGAATTCCCATTCTTAAAAGTCACTTGAAACGGTGGATGAGGAATGAACCACTCTCACCCACCGCCACATCTCCATTAGTGCTTGGTATTGGTGAAGTTCTCTCACGAGTGGGGGGGGGGGGGTCGTTAAAGTTTCTAAAAATTTAACTTGGTGGCATGAATATCGAGATTATTGGATTAGTTCGGGGAAATAGATTCTTGTTGAATGCCGAAGCAGTAGGAAAAAACCACGAATTTTGTCAAGAGCATTTTTGCAAGCCTTGATAAACATCACGATGTATGTAGAGATACCAGCACTTAGGTGGTTAATTCCTAACAGGATACTAATCATACAAGCGAGATAATGATTCTCAAACATGACCTAAATAAGAATTTCAAACAAAGACTCAAAAAATAGCTACCCTTTTTTAAATTTGATAAAGAAACTTCTTCTTCTTTTGAAATCTATAGGATGCAAATGGCCAAATACTGATTGGACCATGAATATTTATATATTTTTTTTAGGTATGATTAGCGTTTTTTATTCTTGGTCAATTATAAAGGTTCTTTACTGAAGCCAAAATAGGCGAAAGAACAAGGGCCAAATAATCTCTAGTCGCTCGCAGTCATCTACATGTATTCGTGTCTTGTTTAATAGTTTAAATTAGAAATAAAAATTAGGCAACAGGTAACCGAAGTTGAAGGACCAAAGCGTTTCATATACTGACATATCACCTATTAAAGTGAGCGCACTAAGACGAGATCATTCAAGATGACTTGCCTTCAACAATTTGTTTAATTCAATAGGTATTTTTTCAATTGGCGAAGACATTTCAATTACAAATAAGTTTTCAAATTTTGCTGAAGAACGTAATCTCTGCGTCTAAACTTTATTATTCGAAATGTTTTTAATACGAAAGTTTAATTTCCATTATTCAAAATGAATGAAAAATAAACTACAATTTTTAAAAATATACATATATTATCAAACAAGACAAAACTGTTATCTTTTGCGATTTTTATTACCATCTATGACATAACAACCTAATAACTAAAAATAAATTAGGTGTAGTGTTCAAGTTTAACGTTGAGCTATTATATTCCTCAATTGAATATGTATGAGAATTTGTTTTAGCCACTTTTTAAACTCTTCCTGTCGAATGGCGGATTCAATTCTTAAAGTGAATTAAAACGCTGTGTTCCTAGGTGTAGCGGATTGCCAAGTTGAGAAGCAGCAAGATGAGTTGAGAGGGAACGAAGAGCACTGACGGGTATGACAGTCGAGAAGTCGAAATCATGCTGAAGAGAGTGGATATTTCGTTTAACGAAGGCAAGCGATGACAAAACCAACATGATATTGGGAGGCAATGAGCTTCATGATTCTTAGTATCCACATGACCGTGGAGAGAGAATCCGGGCCCCCTAAAAAAGCATCCACGAACTGCCGTAACCATTGTGGAAAATTGAGAATGATTGAGTTCTACAGCTTTGTAAATTAAACGAGGGAGCTTCTAAAACTTCAAAAGTCCGAAAATATAAGCCCCCTTATGAAGCCCGGGCCTGGGGGCATTGGGTCCAGTGTCCCCCCCCCCCCCTCCCTCCCTCTCTCTACGGGGCTGAGTACCCTAGGTTACATAGTTTAACAATGGCTGATTTTTTCACGACAAATACAAAATTACTATGAATGCCCTATGTTTCCCCACAGTGAAATCACAAATCATAAAATATTGAATCTCCTATGGAAGAACTGCTCATGACGGCAACTGACAAAGTCTGCACATGTTATTCACAGTGCGATCAACGCAATATTTATCACTCTCAAAAAGTCATTATGGAGCTACATGTTCTGTATCAAATTGGTCTTAACATACAATAACTGAGTATAACATTGCTTAACCAATTATGAATTAATCATTACGAAGAACTGTTCATTGTGCCGTCTTGGTGCTTGGTCATACTCTTGTATAGCCAAACATTCAACGGTTAAAATTAAGAAGGTCAATGTGGCAAACAAACTTAATACGAGTATCCTTCTTTAACTGAAAGGTAATGACGAGCTGAACACGCGACTATATTTACATTAACGAATTTGGATAGGTATCGATGTATTGCGCATTATTGTTCATTATTCAGCCTCAACTCAAAGAAGCTACTTTTTAAATTTTAGTTCAAACCCATCATCAGTCGTAAGCACGAGATGTATCGGTAATGTTGCCACTAATTGCACCTAGATTAAGTTTAGAGCTCTAAGTCATGATCTACTATAAACAGTGTTTAAGTATACATGTATCTTTTTACTGCCGATTGATTGTCAATCGGATTCAGTGAAAACTGTAGTTGGGTGACGATACTTCAGGATTTTTTAAAATTTTCATCGTGAGCAACTATAACCCTAGTACAACTATTAAACATACACATTCATGGTTTCTATTCTACTTAATTTATGTTAGAAAAATCTCTTAATATTGCTACAGTCTTCTCCACCCCGCACCTAACTATAACATCCAATTACCATTGTTGTTCTTCGAACCATCTGACAAAAAAAAGTTGTAAACAGTTCAGAACTTATCACTTCACGTTACTAACGCTTGCATAGTTTGCCAAATAATTAAAATGTGAGTGAAATGTTATATTTTGTAAAAATACTATGAAACACAATTTTGATACGAGGAGTTAGAAGAAAGTTTGGAGCGGCGGGAGGACTTATGTTGTTGACAAATTTAATGTTGAATGCTCGATGTAACTATTTCAAAATAAATTGTTCTACGAATTTGGTACCTACTCCATTATTTATTGGAACCTTTCAATCCAAATATTGCTTTTTCGAGTCAAATTTGGAATTTTCCGAACCAATTTCAGAATTTTACGAACATTATTAAGAAATTTCCAAACTAATTTCAGAGATTTCTAAATCAAATTTGGAATCGTCCATTTCAGTTTCAGAATTATGGAGATGGGCTTGGTGCCCACAGCAACTCGTGCGTAACTCACACAAAGACGTACAAAAAATAAAATAAAATCACTAAAAATGGCATGAAAAGCTAAAAGTCACAAAATCAATCCCTATTTTAGCGGAATACTACGCTTAAAAGGAGGTTTATGTTTGCATTGGGACATTTTAACATTTAAGCGCAAACTGTCCTGGAAAATGTACTTGAATTACATTTACATAACCAGAAAGTCGAAAAGAGCACACACACAAAAAAACGATAAAATTCCACAAATTTATTTTTGCACGGGAATGTTCCCAACTTAAAAACAGTTCATTTGCTATGAAATGTATATGTCGCAGCCCTTTTGTGAAATGAGCCTTTTTGTAAAAAGTCTATCCATTTTACAATATGCCGCTTTTTTGTTGTAAAAACGTTGAAATGACAATCAGCCTGGTGTTTTTTAGCCTTTTTATAAAGAAGCTGGAAAAGCTCAGCATTTTTGCCAAAACCATTCCATTCAACAAGAAGACTGAGCGTGATCCGCCTCTTTGTGAAGTGCGTGTCTACTGTCTAGGCTCATTGCAAGAAGACGAAATGGAATAAAATTAATTTAATAAAAGAAATATAGTAAATAAGGAGAAGAATAAGATAAATTAAATTCAGCTTAAATTTTATTTTTTGAAAAGTAAGGTAAATTGTTGAGCCCTTAGTTGCATTTAAGCACGAAGCATATTTTCTAGGTCCTGGTTGCTCCTTTCTACGCTTCCCTGAGCCTAAGGATTCCGAGAGCTCAAGGGCAACTTCTGTGGCTCTTTTAGATTTCAAGGTCTCAAATGAACTAATTTCGTAGCGTTGTCCTGATAATTCATAAGCCACTTGAATTCTTCATCAGCAGACAATTGAAAATCCATCAGATCTATTTGGCCTCTTACGTTGAAATCTTTCAAGATATTCGGTTTGGTAACAAAACCTTTCCGAAGCTGCGATCTGTTTTTTTTTTTTTATTTTTTTTTTTTTTTTTTTTTTTTTTTTTTTAACAAACTTGACACAAGGAAACGAATATTTCAACGCGCCTCAGAAACTGCTCACGATTCAGATGAGCAGAGGGAGAGCAAGAGCGAGCAGGACTGAACAGGCGCCTCAGAATGAGCCTGTCCTGGACAGCAAACAGGCACTTTACAAAGAGGCGGATCACGTTCAGCCTTTTTGTCAAATGGAATGGTTTTGGCAAAAAAGCTGAGCTTTTCCAGCTTCTCTATAAAAAGGCTAAAAAATGCCAGGCTGATTTCATTCAATTTCATTCATTTCAACGTTTTTATTACAAAAAGGCGGCATAATGTAAAAAGGCTCATTTCACAAAAGGCCTGCGACATATACAGGGTGTCCCAGGAGTTATACACAATCCGACTCCTACGTGTTTTACAACTCATTTCCGACTAAAAATGCCTCCTAGCTTTCCGTTGGAAAGAGCGTTGCATTTTCTTCCTATTTGACGTCAAAAAAACTTTTTAAAAATTGCACTGAAGATGTGCGATAGCTGCGCGAAATGGCTGTTTTGTTAAAATTTAAAATCGCCTTTTTTCATCTTAGAAACGAATGCTTGAGGCAGAACTGTGCAGGCCTGGTAAAACGTGCGTCAAAATACCAGCTTTCCAACGGTGTAGTCGTTTTGGATATTAAAAATATTTTTAGTTAAGGAAATGGTGTTTAACTGCAGAAAAACAAGTGTTTTCTGTTAAAATTGAGGTTTTTCAAAAGTCTCGACGAAATAAGGTTGGTTATAAATTGCAGACAAAAACATTAGTAGATAAAAAACAGAAACTGATAAAAAAATCATGTCAACATACTCACTTGTGTATGGCTACTCTTTAAAACTGAAAGCAACTCATCGCAATCAATCGTAAATGAACACAAACAATAGCAGTCTCTCGGATTATCCTGACTTTGGCTAGACAGTTTAGGAATGCCTTAGACACTGTCCAAAAACGAACGTTTTCATTCATTTTCATTTTTAATATCTATTTTTTGGTTTATATCATAACAATCTTGTTTAAACTCTAAATCTTTGTATGAACTGTCCAAAAACGAACGTTTTCATTCATTAAATTCATTTTCATTTTTCAATATTTAAAAAAAAATTTAAATCGCAACAATCTTGTTTAAACTCTAACATGTTTGAGTCAATAAACATTTTACTAAAACTGAATTTGGTCAGAAACAACAAATTATCAACATGGCAACACCCAATGCTACGGCCAAATCATATTGGGGTTGGTAATACACGGCGCACAAAGCAACCCCTCCTTCAAGACCGCGGGGTCGTGCGGGTCATTGCATACCTCGCCCCTGACCAAGACAATGCCTCCTCCGTAGCTTTCCCAATTTTCAAACATTAGGTCTTTTTTAGTGATACAGGGTGTCCCAGGACTTATGCACAATCCGGCTCCTACGTGTTCTACAACTCATTTCCGACTGCGATGAGTTGCATTCATCTTCGAGACTTTTGGAAAAACCTCAATTTTAACAGAAAACACACGTTTTTCTCCACTTAAACACCATTTTCTTAACTAAAAATATTTTTAAAAACCAAAACGACTACACCGTTGGAAAGCTGACATTTTGGTGCACGTTTTACCAGGGCTGCACAGTTCTGCGTCAACCATTCATGGGGTTTCTAGGCGAAATGAAAAACAGGCGATTTCAAGATTTTGACAAAACTGCCATTTCGCACAGCAATCGCACATCTTCAATGCAATTTTAAAAATGTTTTTTGACATCAGATAGTTAGGAAATGCAACGCTCTTTCCAACGGTGTCATCAAATTTGAGCAATCTCCAAAATTGAGGGAGTTATGACAGTTTTAATGACTTAAGATCAAAAACACGAAAAAAAATCTTAAATCGCGAATAGCTCGGAAACGAGGCCTCTGGCAAAAAATTGCTAAGAGGCATTTTTGATCGGAAATGAGTTGTAGAACACGTAGGAGTCGGATTGTGTATAACTCCTGGGACACCCTGTATAATCAACTCAAGATCGTGCTCAAATTTCAACCTTTCTCAACAATCTAACTTATATACACTCGTAATACGATTATTTACGAAAATTTGCTCATACGATCATGCTGAATGACTGGAACTTTTTTTAAGACCCAGCTATGATGTATAAACCCGTTTTTTATTCATCACGCACGAATATTGATGACATTCTGAAATTAAAATGGAAAATTCTGAAATTGAAATGGAGGATTCTGTTTTTGACGAGAATATTTCCGAATATGTTTGAAAAATTCTAAATTCAGCTTGGAAACTTCTGACATAGGTTTGGAAAATTGTGATATTGCTTGGGAAACTTCTGAACTTGACTTGGAAAATTTTTGCAGTAAATTGCTCATAGTCATACGGTTGTAGATCGTGTGCGATTATAAAGGAATTGATTAATTCCAAGGTAGATTAAAAACCGCATTTCACCACTATAAACGTTATTCTCTCAATTTAATTTAAGCGTAGAATACGCTTTAGCCATGGACTAACTAGCCGAAAAGTGTCACGCGGGAGTGGAACGAAAAAGGGTACCTATGGTATCCAGGAACGAAAACGGTGACGCAAGATCAATAAACATAAAGAATATTTACATCCATGTGTAGTTTACGACAAACCCGTACGAAAAAGGGTATGGTATCCAGGAAATGGTATGAAAACGGTGACAGGAGACCAATAAACATACGAATATTTACATCCATGTGTAGTAGTTGCGACAAACCCGTTTGAAGTCCATTTTATTTATGTAAATCGGAGTTTCAGTCGTTCGCGAATCGTCCTTCGGTTGATGAACGTTCGATGATCATCGTTGAACGTTCAGCGTTCAATCGAGGCTAAAGCGTATTCTACGTTCCTATACTTGTGGCAGTAGTCTCTAAATAAAAGCAAAAGGGGGTCCAGTGGGCTTGCCCCCTGGCGAGGCGCGGAGCGCCGAGTTTTTTATAATTTATTTATTTACCTTAACTTAAAAATTTTTTTAACATCCCCCCTGTGATTCAGAAGTGGTTTTTAACCTATAGGTCTAAAAAATATGGGACAGAATCACAGCTTTCCAACGGTGTAACACTATTTCACGACGAAAGCTAATGGAGGAATTTACGTTTGAATGCGGAAAAAGCTGGATCGTTATCGTAAAATTCAGGTTTTTTGCACAAAATTGACTTGTTCCTAGAAAAATGAGTTTGTCTTCGGGTTTCAAGTATCTTTTTTCCCTGAATCGATTGGTGACCCTCTCGAGCCAGCTCGCTCGACAAAAAAAGAGATTTTCAGCAACTTTCCTCAGGTAGGAAGTTCTGAGTGAATAGTACTTCATTTATTGAATTGATCAACAGTTGAGAACTACTGTTGATTTAGAACTTTCGACCATGGGAGAGCGGCAGAAAACCACTTATTTACTCAGCGAAGGAGTCCGAGAGGGCGGCCATTTGATACAGCGAAGAGATACATAAAATCCGAAGTAAACTCAAACCTGACTAATCAATCCTGAGTAAAAACGTGGATTCCCCTGTAAAAAGCCACGTTTTTCTGTATTTAAACGTGGGTTTCTCCAGCAACTTCAAAAATAAAATAGTTTTTTATTACACCGTCAGAAAGCTGAGATTGTTGCGCGTATATTAGAACTATAGACTACAAATCACCTCTGGATCACAGGGACCAATAAGCGATTCAAAAAAGTGAAGATTTTAAATTTGACCCTTTTCCTTATTACAGTTCATTTTTCATATATTCAGCTAATTCGAAAAGCTTCAGTTTTATATCAGGAAAATAGAACATTACACGCTCTTTCAACGGTATGATTAAATTTGAAGTTACTTCTTCATTTAAGGGGTTATGATCATTTTATTGAGTTAAAGTCGAAAAACACAAAAAAAAATAAAAATAATAATAATAATAATAATAATGATAAAAGTTATAATTAACATAACTTGAAAACGAAGAGGGATCTGAAAAAATGTTGTAGCGCAACTTTTGTTGCAAATTAGTTGTACAATCGATACTTGGGCTGTGATAGTTACTAAAGGTTAGTACCCTGTATTTAGTAAAGGCTAACACCAACAACTAGAATAACAAATTATGAAATAATTTAATGCAAACCAGAACAGGTAGTAACTTCTGCGTACACTCGTACCTGCTAATATACGGGATAGAGCTGAATTACATATTTGCGCATCGCGCGCTCTACTAAAGAGTCCGACTAAGGGCTAACCCTAACGATCACTGCAAATGCCGTGAAAATCGGCCTAGAATTTAGTACAGTTAACAGCTTGAAAAGCGTTTACCATCAATCTAAAATAGATTAATGAGTTCTGAAACGCTAAATATTGAAGGCAACAATGTTTTCGACTTATTGGAAAATACTCGTAGAAATGCTAAATTCTTACCCTGTAATGAATGTTCACTGTTCAATCAACGTTTCAGCAGCGATGACTGTGAGGACGTAGTAACTGATAGGCAAACTGAAATGGATACTGCGAAACTCATTAAAAGAGGTTGTAATCAACGCAGTTAGTTCGTGTCACTCAACACTTTCAAGCAAATGTCACTTAAATTCTTGTTAAGTAAACCAAATGCAGCAGAGTTTCGCTACTGTTTTCAGAGCTGGGCTTGACATTCGTGAAAAGTGCGAACCGGACCTGAAGATAACCAGGAAGTGTTGGTCAAGTCCTCAGGATTTGTGGTTCAATCAATCCAGCCTCTAACTCAGTGGCTGCCATCAATTTAAAACGTCATCAAGCCTCTTTTAATTTTCCAATTCAACGCTTCAATGCGTTATTTTCACAAAATGTAATAATATTCTCGATGAGTTGTTAGTGGTGTGAAATAAAGCAACATGTCCAAGGTGAATTATGAGAAAAATGTAAGAAAGGGATAAAGAAAATTTACAAACAGAATGCTACCAACAAGATAGGTCTCATATTTATTCGACAACGCTCGGAGCTTCTGTCATTCCAGCAATCACTCTCAAGTAAATTGAGAGTCAGCGATTCAACACTCGACATGAATGGTGCCGTCATTTGAATAGCATGTAGTGAGAACTGTACCGATAGGGTGTGGAAGCAAATAGTACCGCATGACCTAAAGCTTTAAACGATTGCAGATCAGCAATCAGCCGATCAGCTTTCCGCCGACAGTATTAGCATACCCTTATAACCCTGTCTCAACTGTGCTGCACCTACAAAAGAATTTAATATAGAAAAACTTCAAAATTGCTGGGTTATAATTTCTGTGCACACTTAGATTTTCAAACTATTTAATTAAGATGATAATGTACTAGAATTCACTCGTCATTTGACTGGAATAACAAGCTAACTTTCACGCCCCAACGGCCGATGTAGCCTACTTCTGTACACACCATCTGTACATAAAAGATGCCAAACTACCAGTATTCAGTCCACATAAACATCTGTGCCTTATTTTACTTTACTTCACTGTTCATCCAGGGGGTAGCCATGATTCCTTGGCGTGTTTCTGTTTAGTATGTCAGCGCCTCAGAACATTAATGTAGCTTACCTGAGGGTTTTTGAGTAGACAGCATCCTCATCCCTTTTAACGAAATAAAACTCCTTAACAGTGTCAACTATCGAACTTACAGTTGAGAGAAAGTATATCAATAACCAAATAGGTACTCGCATTTGCTGACATCATGAAAATCTGACTATCTCTTACTTGAATGAGATAGCCATTTGCCGAAGTCACACTTTAATCCCATTAGCAAAACCGGCCCCTAACGATACAACTAATAGCGACGTTTAGCTTTCAGCTTGTTTGGTGATTTTCAAAAATACACCAGTCAGCAAGACAACAGGAGAGTCACGTCAGAACTTTTTCGTGAAGTTATTGATAATAATATTCACCCCTAACAATATTTAGTAGCGGTATGTGCATAAAAGAAAAATTTAAGTTGTATTCCTTATTGAATTAAATGTGAGTTTTACGAATATCAAAACCCTTGATATGTGTAAAATTTTCGGTGATATATCAATATAGTGGTTGAGAAGATTTGAAATTGATGATTGTTCCCCATATCATTAACAGCTCTTAAAAACAACTTAGATGACGAGGGGAACGTTTTTATCCCCCCCCCCCCATATGGGATGCGAGGAACCCCTGGTCACTGAGACCACTTTGATCTATTGCGACACTTTCCCAGGTTTACTTCAGAATCTTTTTAATGGCCTCTTCATTAGTTTACATACTTCCTTCACTTTGCCGTAAACTTCCTTGGCAATATCGGCAGGTGTTAGGGCACCCTTTCCGAAATGCAGGAATCTTATCGATGCAACAGCAGGACAGTAGCATAGTGTTCAGCTGTCTCCTCTTCTTTGCAACAGAGCCGGCATTTTATTGTCCTGGCCTTACCCATTTTGTTAAGGTGGTACCTTGGAGGACAGTGGGCAGTGAGGAGTCTCACAAGTTTGCGAAGGTCTGTACGCCTCAGTGACAATAGGGAGTGTGCGCGTTTCTTTGAGATTGTAAGAAACCGCTTGGCTTGTCTCTGCTTAGGAGTGTCTTGCCAATAGGTTGTTCGAGTCTTGCCCTCCCATTTCTGGACCTGTTGAGTTATATAACTTTTGGTAACCCCTAGTTGCGGTTCAGGTCCAATTGGGCTGGACCCTGATCCCTTTTTAGCTAGTCGATCAGCTTCTTCGTTGCCTTCTATTCCTTCACGACCTAGTACCCAAAGAAACGTTAATTTGTTGCCGAGGGCTGCAGCCTTGAGTGAGGTGAGGCAACTCCAGGTCAGCTTTGATGTTGTTGAGAACGCAGGGGAATGTATTACATTAGAGTCTCGGTCGTCCGACCTTCCCAGTTATCCGACCATGATGATATATAGTACATACTGTAACATGACAATAGGCGACAGGAGGCTGTTGCGCGATTCAGCTCCTTTCACTACACCCGACTGTACGCAGTAGTGTCCCGCGCGACGCATCATTGTTCAGAGTTCAGTAGTATCCTTATTAATTGTAATACATATGTATCTTTGTTTACTACATTTTCGTTTGTACAATTCAAATCTTTTTATTCAGCTATACAGTATTACATTTATTTGTGCAGTTTTTAATTTGCGAATAAATTTAAATCATTTACAATAACGTTTTCATCATTTTCTGTTACCCGACCTCGCTGCGGCCAGTTTAGGTCGGATAATCGAGACTCTTCTGTAATCAATGAAAAACTATTCCAATAGATATTGGCTGTAGATGCTGTACCTACTAACCCGTATTCATCACTTCTCTCAACCACTGGATCTAGTTCGAGATTCCTAAGCTTCTCAATCTTCCTGCTGAAGTTAATTTCTCATCTCCAACTTTCTTGCTACAGTTTATAAATCTTAGTTTTGCTCAAAGCAAAATCAAACAAACAAAATTTAGGTCATTCCAGGTCCTTATTTAGTCTAATAAAAACCAACGGTTCTATTACGTCCGATTATTCGCAGCTATTGCAATTGAATGCATCCAAAGCTAAAAGTACGACACATAGTCCGACCTATCGGCTTCAGTTTATGGTATATCTCTACTACTTTAGGAGGCTTCAGTTGATTGGAACAACATAGACGTCAAGCATTTATTATGTGACTATGGTTTTTTTTACAAAACATTAGACAAATGATTATTCTTATACAGGAGAACACATATATGTGAAGGCTTGATCTAAATGACAATTGTTGTTATACTGATGAATGTAAAATAAAAACGATCTATAACAATTGTACGAGTTTGGAAAATGGCATCAGCGAGTACCATTAAAGTTCAATATTTGATCTACTTCTTAATCGAAAATAGTAATATGGAGGACGTAGAAACGAACTTGTTGAGTAGTAGAAAATCAGGTTTATCGATGACGTTGTAAAATCATCCGATAAAATTGATGACCACTAAATGAAGTATCACGTGGGCGAAGATAAAATCAGCAAATCCACGCTCAGCACTGATCTTCGAAAACTGCGTTTTGTTTTGTGGGTTCACCTTGACAGAAGTAAACAATACAATTAGTGTAGTATACGAGAAAGTAGAGAAAACATGTATCGTAACATTCAATATATGAATAAGAATATTGTCCCTCAGAGCTGGAAAAATATGTTCTTGTTCCTAGTCTTTATTGTGAAATCATGTATTTGTGCGGTGAGATGCCGCAGAACGGTGGTGACGTGATTACAGATGCCTCCACATATGAAAAGTTGAGCCTGTTCAAAATTGATACTATAAATCAAGCAACCACTTTACTAAATATCTTGCAAAGATTGGCCATTGGACCTACGAGGACACAGGACGATATCAACCCCTCTTTAACCATGCAGCTCACTTAAGCAAGTATCCAAGACGTAAAGAACGTGCTATGAAAGAAGATCATCTCGGGCGTACTATCCAACGACAACAATCACTGTCATCTCTGCCAAGTCTCGAGGACCGTCTTACCTTTATGATACAGACAACATGTTTAACTAAGCTAAAACATAAGACAAACATAATTTATACGGGCAAAATGGGGTGCAGTATCAGAGGCTTCTTGATTGACAGGCATCTTTGGATGCCCTGATTTCCATGAGATGAGCACCAACCAATAATTCCACCAATCATCGCTGCTTACCGCCAATTACAGATCCTCACAGTTTTATTATTCCAAAAAGCTTCCAACAATTCGTTGAAAGTTTTCTTTGCACCCACATGCCAACCAAGTATAGCCAATCAGCTCCACACAAACCAGAGAAATTTAAGCTGGATTCACATCCATCCGGCAAGCTATCCAAAAAGTGAATACGAGCAGCTGATTGATTGGATACCAGCTGGGGAGAGGGAATATTTTTTCCGGACAGGCAGTTTTGAACCAAACTGTACGCATCAGATTTTTTGAATATTTTTCGTACCGGATGGCGCAGTTCTCTACTGCGCATATTTGGAAATCAATAAACCAGTGGGAGGAAGCGCAAGAAACGAGTTGTTGGCGTTGCTCGGCCGATTCCCCTCCATCCCCTCCACTGCTTTTTACTAGCTTCCCCTATCCGTATTTCCAAACGATCCGGACGGATCTGAACCCTGCTTTAGATAGATCCACTTGTCCACTTTCGCCGAAAAATTTACTATCAATTATTTTAATGTCCATATCGAAGAGCAAAGATGCCTGAACTCTACTGTGGAGAGTGTGACGGATATGGTTAGTGTGCCCTCCCCGATTCTTGAATGTGTCGCCTCTGGGAGATATACCAGACGCTTACCAAACCATTCGAATGAATACGAAATATCATATCAATATCACATCCATTAGAGCGTAATTTAAACAAAAACCGTAATTGTTGCTAAACTAAAAAAAGTCAGGCATACGTTTTCGCGGACTTCATTGTCACAAAACACTACCTAATATATGTATATGACGATATTATCGCCAACGTTTTCAAAGCAAACGCAAAATAATGACTTTTACAGGTGAGATTAATACCTTGGGTTACATTGTTCCATTTTGGATAAGGATCCCTATTTATTTTTAAATAAAATGTTGCTTATATTACTCAGTAAAGAAGTAGCGTTCTGAAGGTGAAAGCAATTTTAAAATCGGTCTCGTAGTTTTTGGCTCAAATCGTAACCTAAAAACCAGCTAACAAAAGAATCAAATCTTTCCTACTGATAATTTTAGTATACATACAGATACTAAGATGCCTAAAGGTGTTTCATAATTCTTGTGCAGCTTGTAACACAATAGTTAGCACTGGATGTTATAAAATTACCTGTAGCCGTAAACAGACAGCGAGGATGAAGCAGCTGACGCAGGAAATGAACCCACTGAGAAAGGAGTTGAAGGGAAAAGTACCAACGAGACAACAGTAGGCAAACTGAATGATACCGGTCAGCATAATGTACAGCAAGTAGGCGTCAATGATTTTGAGCTTCTTCGGAGTATTTGACGTGTAGTCATTGTAAAACTTGGCGATTACGGTGGCCAGCATTTTCGAAGAGCTCAACAATCAGCAGTATGATACTGGAAAGAAAGACCAGCAACATTAAATATTGGTCAAAATTTTGTTTCAAAGATTGTAACACAAATGCATAATACTCACAATTGCTTGTAGAAAAGGTATAATTTTCGAAAACAGCTATCAAAACGACAAATCAAAGAACTCACAGTTACTGATGACGTGGACTACAAAGTGACGTTAACGTGTGACACCGGGAACGTATTTTTCTTCTTTTAGAAGCGTTTACTGCTCTTGCGTCGGTCAAAACTGTGTTGTTATCCCAGTCATGGAAGAAGAGTGAAGCACATGGATACTGTCTGAGCCGTGGCGATATCTTTAGGAATGATCTTGGAGTCGTCGTAATTCACTTGGAACTAACTGAAAGGATTTTCTATCAACGCTGCTCCGAGTTGCGCATGCGTATTGAGGACTCGAGGTTCGCTTTCAACCAGGGCTTCGCTGAATTCGAAAGGACTTTTCATCCTGGTATTTGAAGGTTAGCTGTTTTTCTTCACCAGCGAGTTGAAATTAATAGGTAAAAAGTTGTTCCTATGAAAGAACTGTTTGTGTTTGTGTCGTGTCTGATTCGTTTTCTTAAAGATTCCTCTTTGGATTCGAATTTCAAAAGTGAACTTGCCCTTGACTGAGTTATCCCCAAAAAAGGACACTATTCTATAATGGTAAATTATTTCCATATTCAGGGGTCTGATTACAAATATTCCTTTTAAGGTTTTTAGTTCTGATTCTTGGCAGTTGTTGTTTGGAGTGAATCTTCTTTTCTTGCTTGAGCATCCACATAATTTACCACAATAAAATATTTACTTCCATACCAATGGATGACCAACAATAATTCATAACGTTAAATTAATGTCCCAAGACCACCAAAAACCAAAGATACCATTGAATTTGCGCAATCCATCCTTTAAGGATAGATCCTTATCCTATCGTTCCAGTTTAATTTAAGACCAATAGAACATATTGTATTTTCAAATGCACCTTTATCTGCCTAGCACCTATAATTTTGCACCATTGTAGTTACTTTTATATCAGCTTTTGTTCCATACAAAGGACTTGTAGAGGTTGCTGTTTACAGAGTTATATTTAAGACTTGATAAATGGCTTTTCATATACTTTGAGTGGCTCAGAGCATTTTTCAGCAAAAAACATTATTGTACCTATCCATAATCATGTATTTTCTTTTTTTGGAATCTCGGATTGATGATACCAAAGAACTTACTTTCATCTGAAAACGGTTTTGTACATCTTAAAAAATCATTTAAATGTTTCTAGTTTTTGGAGGCTGTTACATGAAATGTTTTTCAACACTACTGTCCCTCCCTAAAATGTTGTTCATAACTACATAAAGTACAAAAATCGTGAATTTGTATGCAGTCCCATTTGAAATATGCCGTCTCAAACTTTACAAAGATTTATAAATATCCAAATCAAACAAATGATCAATTATGATAAATTACTCGTTCGTGGTTCTTTTTAAATTGATGAAAAGCAAAATTTCTCAATTTTTGACCCCCCAATTTTGGAGACCATGTAGACTAGTAAGATTAAGAAAAGGTGTAATCAGGCTTGCACGTCCTTGATGATTTTGTTAGCTCGAAGAAGAAGTTCCAATACCTTGGTGTGTGTCAGCATCAAAAGACTAATGATGGTTAATTAAGAGGCATGTTTTGTAAGCAGGTGTGAGACGGACAAACTCTATTTAGATCACAGACTAATGCCGTTTATGATGTTGATTATTCTCAAGCAATACAGGTATTGCTTAACACAACAATGATCCGTAAAGGGAGAAAAATATTTTATGATTTTTACAAGAAAGTTGAAGTGACAAACATTACACTGCCACAATTTTTATAATTCTCAAGAGTTCTTTACACTTACTTTCTTTTTCCAATACTAATGACCAAGGTATGGTTTTTCTTAAAAACACAAAGCACAAGTGCGTTACCATGTTCATCCCAAAAAATTTTACATCAATTCAGAAAGCAATTTTTCACACGACATTATCTTAATTATAGAATGAATAATAGCGTTTTGTCAGTATTGATAGGTTTTGAAATAATCAGAATGATTATTGTAGTTCAAATAATAAAATTTAACACCAGAAAATACATGAGAACATACGTAACATACATGAGATTTATGCCATGATATAACTCTTTTATAAATATGTAGCAATACCACTTCATGGGGGCAATTTTTTTAAAGTCTCGATAGTCTCTATAAACCATAAATTTGTTCATTTCATAAATTATGGGGCTTAGAATCGAATTACCAATCACGGTAACACATTTAAGGTCAAGAGCCCGACGTTCAGCACACTTTATTGATATATAGGAATAATATTGAATGAGTCGACAAGATTACAGTGGTAAACATTTGGTAAAACAATATGAGATAAGGATTTTGCTAGAAAAAATTGCGTCTGGAGTAAAAATGAGTTTAGTAATTGACCAAACTGTCATTTGCGGAGCACCCAAATGTAATAAATTGCATTACGTTAATTGAGAAATTACTCAATGGGGTTCTAATGCGTCTGTCATCTAGACGGTGAGGTATCGTGAAGTGGTGATGTTGGGAGAAATCCTGGCCTTACGTGGCAATGACAGGCACATAATTTTAGTATGATCTTAGTTATGAGACCAAGCTCATCATTACTGTCCACTTTCTGAACCACCACCACTCACTTCCTGCTGATAAAAGCTGATAATGTAGACAACCTTCAAGTGTTAACTGCCCCTCCTCTACCTCTGCTTGTCCTTCCTTTTATTTCTGGCCTGTTATCTTGTCTCCACACCAACTTTCCCCATTTGACATTCACGACCTTATTATACTATCGTTCAGTGTCACCCACAGGTTATTGCAGAAAATTCTTCATTAAAATGAGCCTTCTCAAAAATCCCATGAAATTTTGCCGACTGGGCGCAGCCGCCGTCCGAAGCATGAGCACCGGAGCGGATTTGGTTTTGGTCGACGTCAACAGCAAAACAGGTAGATACCGATGGTCATGAAATACGTAAAATACGTTAATGATTCGTAAATAGACCGAGCTATTCTAAGTGAAAAAACGCATAGGTTAAGTTGGTATTTCCTAATTTTATACAATCAGAGAATTGAGTTTGTATTCAAAAATAAATCTTCATTGGAGATCCTTCATTCAACTTAGCATGAGTGGTTGGTTGGGAATCTTTTCAAGGTGAAGACAGTGAATACAATTGTGTTGGATCAATTAGTCTCTAATCATAACAGAATGCGTAGGATGATAAGAAAGGGAATAATATTCATTATCGATTTGTACTTATATATCTTTCTATAATTACCATCACTTCACTATCTCCCTATTTGGAAAATAGTTTGGCAGCTGGAAGATCTAAGCGCCTGCCAACAAATTCTGCTCTTCCTGAGTTGCATCACCTCTCGGATATGTATTAATTCGAGAAGGTTGACGATTAGAAGGCGCATACCTGTCGCCGACAGTTCAGATTTATACCTACCGGTGGCTATAACTAACCCATTCAGTTCAGCACTAAAACTTTAATAGCTTTTTCCCTCGCAAGAATAATTGATTTCTATATCAACTCACGATTTGATGGCCGTTTGATGGACTTGCGAAAAAATCGTTGCTTGTAGATTTCTACTAAATAATATTATTTACGTGAAAGCTGAGGGACATTTTCAGGTTTTACCTGACTGTTCCTAAGAACCATCATGATATCTAAACAACCCACTTACCTCCTCGACTTACCATTTAATAAAATAAAAAATCAAACTAATTTAAAATTTAATAATTGAATCAATATAGCAGCATGATTTTTCGAGCGAATTTTCATACGTTATTTTAGAGTATTCATGTTGATTGGTTTAAAATCAGAGCACTGTGTGCTAAGAAATTCTCAACCATTTACGAATTTTATGGCGAAAAACCCTGTAATCTGTACTAATATCTGAATGAGGAAAAATTTTATTTTTTTTTGTTTTTTGTGTTACAATTTAACTCCAAAACTACTCGATCAATTTTTAACAATATTAATTTAAAAAGAAAAAATCCTTATCTGAAATGGAACTTGATCACTTTCTGGAATATAACCTAAGATATCAAAATTTTGCGTACCTATAAAAACCATTATTATGCGTGCACTGTGAACATCATTCAAGTTAGGTGTATTAAATAGTGTCCTATGTATATTTGTAGTACCTAGGTAAATGCTCAAGACTGGTCACAAAAAATGTCTTATGTATATGTCGAACTATTATAGTTAAGCCACAATAACAGTTTTTGTTTTAATTATCAAGCTCAAATACGGGTGGAATTGAATAGTGATAATATCGGTATAATGATATTAAACCTTAAACATTTGAATGGTTTTATAGTTAGGGTTGATTGTGCACGTGTAAATTCCTTTTTGAATGATTCCACTTTGACTCTTCGTTTAGGAGTTATGACGGGTTTAAATAAAAACTCTCTTAAAAAAGCAAAATGTCAAGGTTTGAAAAATTGTCCTGCTTTAGTGTAATAACAAATTACGTATGTAGGTGATACCTAAACTAGGGACGATTTCGATCAGAAAAAAATTTTATAAAAAAAAGTTGTCAATATTTCTGGAATTTTTTTACATGGATTCTACCCATGCCCCCTAAGGCAAACAGCGCAATGGCAGCTCATGAATCCCTTTTTAAAAGTTTTAGATTCGAAGTTGAAATTTGCGTTCGCCATGTGAATTGGGGCACACAATAATGTTTATGTTGATTACAACATCGATAAATTTCATTTCGTTGTAGTAATATTTTTTTTTTCTTGGGTAAATGCAATGTTTTAACAAAAAAAATGGAATTGTATTAAACAAATCGTTTTTATATAATTTAATTAATGTGAAAAAGTTGTTTAACAAGAGTCAAAATATGAAAAATTACGTAATATTTAGCAGTACTTTAACGAGTGCATCTTTAAGCCTTCAAAGTTCCCAAATCACATCACAAAAATTGGAACTATTGAAATCACGATAACCAATCACGCTAAGAAAAAAGCTTGTTAACGATAATGAAAATTTATGTTGAATCAAACAGGAGAGATGTACTACCTACAAGTCTCATTCCTGACTTTTGGAGGTTCCAATGTTAAAACATGTAACTAAGGGGAATATGAACTATAAAGAATTTTTCTCAATCCTCCTCATTCTGAAATTCTTCATCTCCCCATTCTGCTTCATTGTATTAAACCAGTAGTGAAGTTCGTGAGTCCTACAGAGCTTGATGTATATTCTGAACAAAGTGCTTTTTCTCGTGGTTTTTAAAAGAACATCATGCTTCCGAGTCTACCTACAAGTAGCTTTATTTTTACTTTCTGGGCAATTTTTTTCCTCTCCAAAATCAAAACTCGCATTTTGCGATTCTTTCGTTTCCTGTCTATGTATGTCTGATCCTTGTAAAAACTTAATTCCTACAGCTTTTCAGGGAATGCGCCTGTTATACAGTGGATGGTTTCCTTTGAGTTTCATTGCTCATAAATCAATATTTTAGTCTGCGCAAACGTTAAATCCATCAAGCGTATTTTTCTCTGAGTATAGTGGTATCATTCTGTCAGCTAACTACATATTAGCTCGACAGACTTGCAATACATGTCGACTAACCTATTGAAGGCGTTGTTGCATGTTGCATGCTTGAGTATCTATTCTATTCTACATCTAGAAAATTTACCCAAAACATTTCAAAAGATCTCTACGTTCTTGATACCTATAGGAGGAAATAATGCGCCACATCCAACTTGGCAGTCGCTTTTGGAGTGTTAGCAATTTGTTGTAGTCAAAAAGTTGTGTCCAACGAACTTACCCTTTCTTTTGAAATGCCTGACTCATCTTGGCGAAAGAATCGATTTTATGTCTCAATCGTAAGGAGGATTATCGTTTGGAATTTGGTCCATATTGCTCAAATTATGTTGATAGGACTATTGAATAGGATTATCACCGGCCTTAATGAATAACGCTGAAGTAACCGAAGTTTAATTTTCAATTATATTAACAAGAAAATATGTTAATCCAAAGATTAAAAGTCATCATCACTTGGTTCAGATTTGGATTCCAATGGTAGCCCCTCCATATCGTCACCACTCCCTAAAAATTCAGAATTACCGTCGTCATCCTCATCCAAGAGAAGATCAGAATCTGAGTCAAAACTGTTATCATCTTCGTCAGCAGCTGTCATTGAACCGTAGACACGACCCCGTCCTGTTGTAAGCCGCATTTTAGAAGCAGTGGCCGTTCTAAGACGACGAGTTGGTTTGGTACTCATAGAAATTGGTGTGTCCCCCATTCCCATCTCGCTGTCCATCAGCCTTCTAGCGTCCTCCATCTGTAATTCTTCCATCAATTTACGGGTCTCTTTCTGTCGCTTCTGCATCCTATCTTGTTCTGCTAATTGAGCCTCTTCCTGTTGTTGTTCCAAGTGTGCTATACATCTTGTTCTAGTTATGTACTCTTGATAAAGCCCTTGCAATTCTACCTCTAACTTTTCAAACTCTTCCAAGAAAGCTGGCCGAACCTTTTTTAGAGTTTGCAATCTTTTCTGATTACGCTCTAATTCTGATTGCTTCTTTTCTATTTTAGCATCTAGACTGCTTTCAGTGACAGCAACGTTTTCAATCAATGACTTAGTGTTCTGAATGCTTTCTTTTGTAAACGTTATGGCTTCCTTAATTGCAGCTTCCACTTTACCCATTTCTAGCAGGTTATTGATGCTTGAATTTCTGGCTTCCCTCATGTCGATTTCTTTGGAAAGTAGATCGTATATAACTGCACCTTTAGATGTTACCTGGGTGGCCAACTCTCTTGATAGGCGCAGATCTTGGATATAAGACGTAACATCAATGCTACTTCCAGCTGAGGTACTCCAGGAAGGTGTGGCGTCACTACCATGGGCTCTCAGAGCATCGTAAAGCAAACTTGCAATTTTTAGAAGTTCTCGGACTGCATATCCATCAGCTTGATAAATCCTCTTGGTGTTGAGCATGACATTCCCTTTTAAAGCCATAAATTCAGCAGCGCTTCTCACTAATAGCACACGGTCTTCCTCCGTCATGTACAGCTCGTGGATATCTGTATCTGGGTCAAATCTCTTCACTAACCAAACCAAAATATCGGCAGTCAGTGTGAAATTCGGGCTCCTGAAGTTTTCCATGGATATCAACCGATTATATCCCAAAGCTCTCATCATCTCAGTAAAATTTCTCAAATCACGAAATGACATGTTTTTAGATTGATCGTAGTCGGAAATAAAACACGAAATATAAGAAACTATATAACTGCACGCGCATTTATCTTGGACACTGTCATCACTTCACTAAATCTACAGCCACCGTTGGAAACAAATGATAAACCAACCAAAGCTTAACCAGAATGGTATCAAGATTGGAGTTCCATGACTTTGTTTCCGTTAGGTAACCATAGAAACTCACGATCGATGCGACGTTGTATTGATAACAGTCGCTTCAACTGGGAAGGAATCAACAGGTTACATGTAAAACATTGAGTTCGATCGGCAATATCATATATCATGATATTTTTTGATGAATTTTCCTAATGAACAATGTTAAAATTGGTGGGGGATAGTAAATAGAAAGTGAAAAAATGCCTCCACTGCCTTCAGAGAGACTCTGAAGCGACTAATGCTGTTACTTATCAGCAGCTCAAGGTCCAACTTTGTATGTAAATACTGTACACATTTGATCCCAACAATTAACGGGTCCTGGTTACCCAACTATTACCCTTGGTTTTAATTTAAATATGAAGATTTGATTTTGGTTTATAGGAGTGGCCACAGTAAGCATGAACCGTCCCCTGTGAACTCCCTGAATACAGAGCTCCTCGACAGCCTTCACCGGACCTTCATTCGTCTCGAGAATGAAAAATGCCGGGGGATGATCCTAACATCAGTAAGACTTTTAATTGTTTATCAATCATTACTTAGTACCTCTCTATTTTTTGGTGTAAAAAAATCTCTCTTGAATTGTTGCCATTTTGGTTTATTATTCAATAATAAACCATTGTAATCGCTCTTGAAAAAAAAAATTCTACCCCCCCCCCCCCCCCTGAAAATTTCATGGTTTACGTTTCCAAGGGTGTAGAATCCGAATCTGCAATAAAAATGTTTCCGTCCGTCCGCCGTACGCACGATTTCTCCCAAACGGCTGAAGCAAAAAAGCTGAAATTTTCAGGAAAATCCATGTTGGTCCGACAACGCCCCAATTCTTGAGCCAGCTCCCTCACTTAGCTTAAAGTGCCTTTTAAGGGTTGTCAAATTTTTGTAAAATCCCTAAAAACCTCAAAAAAAGTCAAGGCAGCCTAAATTTGGACTCTTTTTGATGAACTTTCCACGAGGAATCGAATGAGCCCCTCCCTAGGTCCGTAGGGCAAACCATTCCAAACCGTAGCCAACATTTGCGTTATTTTGGTTCGTTATTGTTTTTGTTTTGATAGCAGTAGTAACCTAGTGATGTAGTGAACGTGGGTACTGGAGTAAACATCTTAGGAGGCTTTGTAGCCGATTCATTTGAAGCATTCTGATATTGAAACGCTGCAAATTCTTTCACTGGGGTTTATTATTCAATGATTCATGATTGAATTTCAGGAGAATCACAGCTTTGGAGTGTGCGTGTTTCAACAGGTGATAGAGCGATTTTGAATTTCAGGAGATATGCATAGAGCTTTTAAATCGGTTCTAAACCTGTGAAACACTCACACTCCAAAGCTTAGTATAAATTCAAATCATGAACGCAAGCCAATTGAATAATAAACCCCAGTGAAAGAATTTGCAGCGTTTTTTACTGTATCGTTACTCTAAAAATTGTAAAATATCCTTTTTGAAATTGAAACGTTCAAGAGTTTTGTTTTGTGTGTATAAGGTTAGAAAAACCGTAGGTGCTAGTAAGGACTTCTACTAGGATAAACAGTAGTAAAATTGTATTTACACACACGATCTACTGGTATACCTGTATATACATTTGATAAGAATTGAACTTAACCTGAGTGACCAACTGTTTGAGGCTTGAAATTACGAATAGATTATTCTTGGTTAAGGGTACAATGTCTGGAACCATCAGGTAAGTGAGGAATTCACAGAGTCGGAATTCGATTGACATTTGGTTTGTGAGCTGTATGTAAAATCTACGTTATTACTTTAGATTAGTGGTTGCACTGATCTTGACTTTTTGTATGTGGGTCGGAGAACGATTTGAAATTCTATTCTCATATGTCCTATTTACTTTATAGGAAAGTATGTAGATCTCGATACTTTTGACAGCTTAACACGATCAAGATCATATCATTAATACCCGAAGTGCGGTTACTCCTGATAGTTTATATAATACATAAATAATATGTCATAAATAATATGTATATAATATATTTTATAAATTATATATAATATTTTATTATTTATTACATAATAATTTTTCATCATAGTATCAGAAGTTGCTTTCAGACTTTAATGATTTAATAAATAACCTACTATTTCAGTCCACAAGAGTTTATCCAGGAATATTTACACACCCACGACACTCGCCTCCTTTTACTCGCGCCGTTTCTTGATTTTACTGGAAATTCCAATCTTCTCGTAGCATTTCACAAAACTCTTATTTATTAGGTAAATCTTATTTTTACAGACCTCTCCGACGGTTTTCAGTGCTGGGTTAGACATCCGTGAAATGTACAAACCTGAATTGGAAAAGGCCAGGAGGTTCTGGAGGACTCTTCAGGACATGTGGCTCAAACTTTACTCCAGCCCTTACCCTACCGTTGCTGCCATCAATGTAAGATTCTGCAAATAATACGTGTGTCAGCATTTCATCATTACCCCATTCTCGCCTAACTACTTGAATTTTTAATACATGAATCGAGTATGGTTGGAATGCAGCCCCTTTTCATGCCCTTAAAGTTAACATTACATGCAAGCTCGATTCCATCAGTCGATTTATTATAACCTCATTATAACACCCCCTTTTCGGATTTTGTTGCCTTAAACTGTTGTTCAACTGTAAGTATAACTTGCTGTTTACCTAGTTTAACGTATTACCGATTCTGTTGCAGGGACACGCACCTGCTGGTGGCTGTCTTATCTCACTGAGCTGTGAGTACCGTGTCATTGTTCCCAAAGTCAAAATGGGTCTCAACGAAACTCAGTTGGGCATCGTTGCTCCTCAATGGTTAGTGGTGATTATAAACCATTTAGTCAAGTAGCATTAAACCTCAAACTACACAATAATATTGTTGGTATTGGTATCTTGACATAATGAATCTCTTTATTTATTTATCATTATAAATAGTGATGTTTGTTTATTAACTCCTATTAGCGGTAAATTGTAATTTGGAAGTACAAAAGGGTCTCTAGTACAAATTCCAAACCTTAGCAGTGACTTCACAAACTGTTCAAAAATCTAAATCCATATTCCCTTTTGGAGCAGCATCCCTTTATTACTGGTATTTACAATAGACGCGGAAACAAACTTTGAAAACGGTAAAGAGCTTAAAGGAGAACATTCTACAATGCCTAGGCCAGTTTTAAATTAAATAGGCTAAGAAATGCAGGCTACAATATCATTGCTGCCAAAATCGTTGACGACATCCCACGTTCCAATGTTAGAATAGTCAGAACAAAATACTATAGTTTTATTTTTGTAAGATTTTATTCACAAATTTTTTGTCTGATATTACTTTTTTGATCAACGGATCGGCTAATCCTTTTGTAAAAATTGGTGGGTCGATCTGAAAGAATTGTGCAGCTTTCAGCTCATCCAGTCAAAGATTGTTGCGAAGTGTATTACTGAATTTCAACCAAGGAAATGATGTGAAAGTCATCACTCTAATGTTTTTGTGCAGCTAATAAGGTACTGATGTTCGAAAAACGAGTAACTTATAAAGTATACTAGGTTAAAAATAAAAATTATTTTTTGAGCGACAACCCAAAAACCTGAAGAAAAAAAAAAAAAACATTTTCCTTAATTATTCTACTCTTGAAAATATTTAAAATGTCATCAAACTGGTTGATATTTTAGGGCCCACTTCTCCAATCAGCCATATCCTTTCCGTATAAATCTCATGTGGTGACCGAAAGTGACGTTAGCGTAAACCCCTCACCCACAGAAATGTGTCAACACAGCAAGGCCAACCAACAGCCTTAAAGTTTTCATTGTTGATAGCCACCGAACAAGTGTCATTAATAGATACGAGTTATCAATTCGTCATTCAATTACGCGGAAGGATCAATAACTTCATCTTCTTATTCGATAACATTCCTTAATTTTATCGGGCCCAGACCCAGATAAGCTAAAGATCCTCTGAGGCTCTAGATAATAGCCTGAAGAAAAAGTGGAAACCACTCGGCTAGAACGTGGTGTTTGAAAATGCAAGAAATATTTATACGTTTCACAATAAATTGAAATGAAGTCCTTCATTATTGAGTATGTTTAAAATACAAGAACAATTGGGCTGGGCTCTGTATTTTGTTTCGTTATGCATTTAAATTACGCAGGTGGTCGAGACAGAAAAGGTCGCAGTCCTTGGCACAGTGACAGCAAGAATGAACTAATTCCAAACTGAATGAAATGCTATTTCTAATTCTCGAATATTATGGGCTTCCACGTCCCTCTAAAACGTCATGCTAAAGGGGAGTAACTTCTTCTTTTTTTTAATCCAGAGCATCTATATTCACGTTTACTTAATCCCTGGGATGGTAGAATATTAATTTCAAGTCTCCAATGTGGCGAGGCTGATCTTTGTTAGGCAGAATAGTGCTTTGTAACTCATAATTAATAGTATAAAATATTATATGTTTAGTTCACTACCAGATGTATTTCTGTTTTTCAGGTTCCAGGACTGTATGCGGAATGCCATTGGGGAAAGAGAAGCCGAGAAGGCACTGATAGCTGGCCGTATGTTCACTTCGGAAGAGGCTTTGAAAGTTGGATTGGTTGATGAGATCGTTCAAAACAAAGAGGAGTGCATCCAAAGAGCTGAAGCGTTCCTGGCTTCTCAAGCCCACCTCCCGAGTACGTATATTTTATATGGAGATACCTAATCGAATAAATCATTCAGCCATTATTAAACTACTAGTTTAATGGCCCTGCTACGCAGGTTAAAAAGAAATAGGTGAATAACATAATGAGGGAGTACAATAACAATATGCAAAGTCAAAAAATCGTATATCCCAAATCCCCGAGGAGAGGACCACGTCGCTTGCCCTGGGAGACGCTTCCCCCCGCTGGGGCCCTCCTTCCTTCACTGGCGGGGTCGGGGGGAGCAGGTCGGTTGCCCTGGGAGACGGGGGCGAGAATTCCACCCGCCCAGCGTTACCACCCCCTGAAAAGTGGATATACTCTGATAAGCTCGTCTTTATATAGTGTGATGTTTTGGTGTGGAAGTAAGAAAAAATTATGAGGTTCCTCAAGGAAACAAAATACTGTTTTACGAGGTTAATATTTCAGCTTTCATTAAACTTTTTTTTTACATCTCAAGCCTCAAGTAGTACTTAGATTGATCGTAAAGTTTTGTGATTTACTTTACAGTCTCTAAAACGAAAACTAATTCTTCCCAAGATAATAGGAAGCTCATTCGATCATTTACTTTGTTTTTCGGCTCATCTTATGACTTATACCTTATGTTTTGCAGTGCTGGCAAGGAAAACTGTGAAGCTTGGGTTCAGGCATCAAACTCTATCCAGGCTTCTGACCGGCCGGGAGGCTGACACCAAGATCTTCATCGACTACATCTTCCAGCCAAAAGTCCAGAAAGGGCTTGAAATGTATTTGCAAAGTCTGTCCAAAAAGGCTGGCGCTTAGTGTGATAAACATAGGCTCTGATAACTTTCCGTCTCAGGACACAATTCGCCTGAGATATTACGTTTATTTTTATGAATTGAAAACTCAACACAGGAGCAACCGACCATTCAGAATCAGATAAGTATTTATTTTTTTAAACGATGCTCTTTAGGTTTGATCCGACTGCCAAAATATCTCACGCCCTCGAATGAAGTAGAACCAAACTTCACGTCTCACATAGTTTCTCATGCTCTCTAGTTATATTCACCATGAGTTTAGTTATCCGTTGCAGGTATAATTTAGGCATAGTTATATATTCATACTCAATACCCTTCAAGGTCGAAAAACTCTTCCACGAAATACACACTAACACACCTGTTCACAACTTCGAAATTGTAGTCTGCAAAGATTGGTAATTCTTATGGGTGTTAGTTGCCGTTTGAAGAATTCCAGAAATTTTGTGGTTTCTGTGATTCCTTGTGATGTCACCCTAAAGGGAGCAGCGGGTCAAATTTCTATCAAGTATTAATTCAATCATTTTTCGAAATTACTTGTCATACCATTTTGATTCGTTACATAGTGACCTGGCTACTTCTACTTTATGATTGAGGGTAACTATTTTATAGTCGGGAACACTGCACATTATTACACAAATATTGAATACTTTTTGTAGTGAAATAATTCAATTAACCGATGTAATTTAGTTCAAGTCATAACAAAAAAGATTGCGTTCATTTAATAAAATTATTAGTTTAGGCAACCACTTGTCACACATCTGCCCATGAGGCTGTTCTTATTGAAAACTAACGTTATTTTTCAGACCGGAATAGAAACGTGGTAACTTGCTACAAAGTCATTGTTCATACGAAACGCGTGAAAATTGCATTGTACCGAAGGAATATGGATCGGATTGTAATTAAGGTACCGAATCAAAATTCCCGTACTCCCTCTTACCTGATTCCCCGAACTTCAAACCTCTGTCGAAACAATTTCCTCGCGCTGTAACACCATGAGGCAAATGTCAACACTGTGATTAGAAAAATGCAGAAACTAAGATCATCCCTTCAGCACAAACCAGGGGGTTACGATGGTTCTGGGGGGCAGTGGAGAATCTTCTTTTACTAGAACTACTAAAGGTTTTGAAGCTAATTTTTTTTCTCGACTACCATAATGCTAAGGACGACTGATAGATTAAACAAATTAGTTCCTCACTTTCCTCAAAAAACATCCTAAATTTTCTCAAGTACTTCCCTCTTATTCAAACTTGAGATTTACCTGAAATTCAAATAGGCCGTTTGAGGTTTCTACTGATAAAGTAGCACCATGAAAAAAAATGTTTCCTCGACCTCTGATGTCAATGTTATGGATAAAATACGATCACCATTTATTATGTGTGATAAAAAAAGTATTAAGTGAGTTTTTATCAAATCCGATAATTGTTCTGTACGAATTGCTGCTTACCACTCTTGAATGTTAGAACGGGAATCGTTGTTACCCTTTGTTGTAAAGATTGTAAAGCGCTCACTAGTCATTGCTCTCGATAGCCAGTGATGCATATTCCTCATGTTACTAGAACTGTGAAGTAATGGGATCGAATTTGTTTTAATAACAATTTATATAAATACTTACCATTTCAAAATGTAATTTTAGGTATATTTTTATATTTTTCAACTCTCATTGTACGCTTGTATGCAAAATATATCATCCGAACTTATATCTTACTGTATTATTTTTCATTAATAATGAACACCAACTTCTGACATTCAAGTTCAAAGGGCTGGTCCTAAAAATACAAGTAACATACAACACGATTGGAGATGGAAAAAAACAAAAAAAAAAAAAAAAAAAAAAAAAAAAAATTTATAAAATATACATATTACACATTATTTATAATGAATATATTACAAATTTGTTCAGCAAATTAGAAACAAACTTAGTCGTTAATAAAACCTCAATGGACAACACCGACTTGGACGGTCGGCTTTGAGTCTGGCAGGGTTTGGACATTAGGCCGACGAATCTGCAAAATTCAATGGAAAATAATGTTGTTATGCTCATGTGCACAATAATCAATTGTAGTTTATGTTCAAATAGCCCGTCCAGTTATTCGTTTTTCTATTAGTGATATTGCCATCAGTTGAGGAGCTTACTTTCAAACAGGCACATATTCCGACAAAATGTTCAGGAAGTGAAAAAAACGATTTGCAGATTAGTGGAGATGTTTTTCTGCAGTTTGTCATGGGAGCAATGTGTGAGAAGGCACAGATAAAGATGCCTCAGAATATGAATCAATTTTCTCCAAAACACGAGGCTGTATATCAATTTTAACTTTGGAAATGTGCCCTTTTGATCAAAACTCATTTGAAAAGGATTTGTGCCTTTTTGAAAAAGAAAGAATTCATTCTCCATTCTGTAGGTTTTATTGAAAACTTTACCTGACTTCATATTTCCATTTGTCATGCCTGCCATCTATCGAGTCTCGTGTAAATATTCAACGTCAAGACGAAGGCGCAATGCTTCTTTTTGGATATGTGCCTTTTTGAAAACCCACGACTTATCGCCTGACGAAATTCGGTGGATATGTGCCATTTCGATTGCAAGGCACTGAAAAAAATGTAGGGGACGGATTTGTTACCTTTTGATGCAAACACATAACTTTAACCCCGGAATTGACGTGGATGTGTTCTGTTTTGTTCGGAAATGATAGGGGGATCTGATTCAACTCATATTCAGAGATAGAAAATTGAGAAAAAAACGTTTTCTCCCAGATTTGGATATGTGCCTTTTTGAAAGTAAGCTCCTCAGTTGTTCCCGAACATGAGACACTGCCATATAACCATACTTTTCATGATGATTGCGATGGCAACGTTTTTTTCCTAGACATTGTAGCTTCCATCAAGACCAAAGTAAATCGGATTCTTGCACTGTCACATGTAGAAAACTTGAGAAAGTCCTGATGAAACGACGACCGCGATCTCAGAAGCGAATTATTGAATCTTTCTCGAAGATACGTATTAACCAGAAGAGATCCTCATTTAAATTTTCAAACCACCTGTGATACACAACGTAGCTTCCATCAAGACCAAAGTAAATCTCTTCTTGCACTGTCACATGTAACTAACAACTCACTTGAGAAAGAATATTCGGATTTTTACCCGAGTAATGAACTTAGCCCACTAATAGTAGGAACTCTCAAGTTTTTATGGCAATTCTCCATTCAATTAACGATAATTCCCATTTGGCAAATTAAGGTCACATCAAAATACGTGGTGGACAGGACCATCATGACTTTCTTCGTTAAGTTCAGGAAAAAGATGGTACAGTTTGATCTTGAGGTATTATCCTCTCAAAGCGGGTAATCAGAAGAACGTTGATCAAGTTGATACCTTACGACTCCACACGGCCTGTTCCTATCAGCTGAGGAAACACGATAGAGAGCAAGTGGTGTGGCGGAGTAAGGCACCCTTTTGAGCTGTGGTTGGGAAGCGGGAAAAAGAGCTAATCCAGTAAACGGGTATTGTATTCCAGGGAATTGCGTACAACTTTGTTGGTAAAATATAATGAGGGATCGTTCAAAATCGTTTTCCTTTTCGGTTCTTCAGACATTTGATGTTTTAAGGAGGAAACTGGAGAGCGGTAGATGGCAGAGAAAATTGTTATGCTCAATCTTCATCCACAAGACAAGTTCCTAGAGGAGGCTAGGTCAGGGAAATTCTATAGCAGCAGTGCATTTCGTCGAAAGCAGTGGTAATGAGATATTGAATTATAAAAATGCCATTTTCATACAGAATGCTCATTATTTGTTTGAAATGTCAAAAAGAAAACTACAATTCCATTACTCACGACTTTGAGAGTAACATTAACAACAAATACCAGATAAACTACTAATTGTACAAGTAACCCCGGCAAACATTGGAACGGTCGCAAGAGGTATATACTTCAGCAGCCGTGTATCACCTGTTGAACAACCACAGTTCAGCAATTGTGGTAGCTCACCATCTGCATGGTATTCCATTTAAAGATCATTCCGGCTCAATGATTGACAACCAACTCTTGCTTTTGCAATTAGTCAGAAGGCTACTATTATTTTGTATTTCCCTCTAAAATTCAAAATGGAAGCAAAATTTGAACCTTATCTTAGTTGAACAAAAACATCGTTAAATTAGAACTTCATTCACCCCATGGGCGTTTTTGAAAAAATGGTTTTCTCTTTTATAAGTGTTGATGTTGTACAATTATAATAACTATTCGAGTAAAGTAAACTGAAAGTGAATTTCGGGCTACTCAAAATGCATGCATTGATTGGTGAAACTTGATACCATTGCTGATGGACATTATTTATATATTAGTTTTAAGCAAACGTTAAAAAACAATACCTACAATATCTAGAGCGAGTATTGTTTATAAATCACAGGAAACAGGTGGTGTTAAGGTATTTTGACATATTCTTTGAAACCTGGATCGTACTTGCTCATTTTCTTCACGATTTTTTACAAATTTTCTTTCAATGGGCAAAAGAATTATTTTGATTTTTTGAGGATGTACCAAAGACATCCCAGACTAACTTGAACTTGCTGAATTATGGCGTTCGTAGTTCAATAATAAATTAATTATTGATTTGAATGCATTACCAGCATCAGTGGTAGGCAGAGTTCTTATAATACAAGAGATCCGACAATTGGGGAAGCTGAACAGAATAAATGGACTTCTTCTTCTTCAGCTAGATTCTTATTTTCTCAAACAACAGTTTCTGAAAATAAAATGCAAACAATGTAACTTTACAAGACGTCGTACCAGAGGGATCTAACATTTTTTTCTACTTCACTAAATGTACCATATAGAACTTGAGAAGTAGATGAGAAATAAAACATACCCAATAAACTTGGAGCAAGGTCTGATTGCAAATCCGATTCTCCTAATTCAAGTAATGGCGAAAGAGTTGTACATTGTGCATTACATTCTGGAAAACCACTAGGAGATTCAGAGTCAAGCGCTGGTGAATCAGTGGGGGAATGATCATTACATTTTTTTGGATCAGAAGATGGATTATCAGGAGGACTAATGACACAATTATTCCCCCTGGTCTCTTCCTTGTTTCCCTGAAAGTAAGATACTCGATTTAGAGGAACCCATGAATGGAGCAGAGAAGAGAAACACTATGAGATTTTGTATATGGAAGAGCTTTCACTCTTGGATGTATTCTGGACTCTTTGTTTTTATCCCAATAACAATTGAGTTTCGAAGAATCCGTTGCTAAGCCTATCCAGGTAAGAAATACAAGGATGAAGGCTATAAAAATAGCCCATGACTGCACCATGAGGAAATGCTTTGAATGTTCAAACTCTATTTTTCAACTTGGTAAATGATGATACTTGTGTTCTTCATAGGCGTTGTCAGAGTTATTAACTGTTAATTTTTTCAGCAAAATAAAAGGCGATGTGAAAATTATCAGGTTGGTCTATATTTATAAAATTGGTGAATATCGTTCTTGGATAAAGATACATTTAAATATACGAGTATTAATCGTTTCAAGTAACATACAGCGATCGAAACACTGTATTATTAAAAACTGACATCCAACAGATATTTATATGATAAATTAAAGGAGTGTCACTTCAAATTCTGGATTGTCAAAATATGACATATGAGAACCAATTTTTAATTTCAACAGTCTGAAATGTACAAATCATACAACATACCTCAGCATCAAGGTCGTCTACCTCAGAGTGAGGTTTAGTGTCTTCAATTTCAGAATCTAACTCCATATTCTTACGAGACCTCCGTGGACCACCTGTTGATTTTCTCGCTGTAGCCTTCCTAGCAGATGTTTTCAGAGCAGTTAATTTTCCACAACCTGACTTCTGAGCTTTTAGTGATCCAGTAATTCGTTTCTGGGGTAATTTCAAATTACGTTTTATAGATGAATCACTTTCATTCACAAAACAAACTCCGCCAACATGACGTTGCTCCTCCATCGTTGTTTGTAGGGATTGTAGTTTAGTCAATGCGAGTACCTTTTCGTGCAGATCTGTGGTTTCGATAGGAGAGGAAGCACCAGGCATCACAAAATCTACAACAAGGTATCCTGGATTTGTGGTAACATTGGCTGAATCAGCTCCAGCGTTTCGCTTCTGATCAAAAGGAGGGCAAATAGCAGTAACCTGAATGTTTGAATCTCCAAGAGATTTTTCTGTATTCTGGGTTGAGAGGAGTCTTTCGTTGATATTCCCAAATTCCACAGGGGTACTTGCATTTATATTTTTAGAAATACGCATCTTATTAATATTGCTTGCAGTGTTTTTAACGGCAATGTTATTATTTTCTGCTACCAAATTTAGAGACGTCAGTAGCTTGGAGTCAATTCGGTTAAACATTGGTAGAGTCTTCGACATTTCGTATCCCACAGTTGGGACGGAGTCCCATGCAACAGCAGGATCAACACTTTTTGACTCCTTTTTACAGGCATCACACACCTGATTTCCATCAGTTACAAAAAGGTATTTTCCACAATGGTTGGACCATGAAATGCTGAAAAATAAAACTTAGATCAAAGATTTACAAAAAAAGAAATCCCCAGGCGTGCAACATACCCTCCATGAGCAGATTTTCAGATAAACTTAAATTATTAGTAACCAATCTTTGCCTAAATAACATTTTTTCGCTTTTTCATTTTGATTTTTTTAAAGTATTCGTATTTATTTATTTAATCGTAGCCAGAATATTATTTTCTTTTCTTGCATTTCTTCTTGGCTCTAGACACAAAAAGAATATAATGTAAAATTTTAGCACTGCCTAATGTATTTGAAAATTGTCCTACTTAACGTTTTGCATTAGAACTGTGCTAGGTTACTTAACTTGAATATCAATGTACCAACGTTTACGATTACGGGAGATACTGTTGCCATTCGACTGTAAAGACTATGCATTTTTTATCACAAATTAGTTACTTATGTATTTAATTCAAGTTATTCAGTTAGTAATATTCGTGGGAGTGCACTCGTGATTTACACAATATATCTACAATCATACTTACTTCGCGCCATTCACTCCTTTACAATGTTCAAACATGTTGAGCATGTGAAGACAACTTTCCAAATCACGGGGTAGGCCATCGGTAGTGCTATCAGCCATCAATTGATCACCAAGATACAGCTGTAAAAGCATGTTAATTCTAAGAACAGTCAATCAAAATTATTAACCGTCAATAACGTCTTATTAGTAGACAATCAATTTATAGTAAAATATTACTCACAGACAATTTGGAACCCCTCTGGAGAACGGCTTTCTTGATGAGTCTTAGATCACTGTCCCAGCAGAGGAAAATTATACAGGATGTACCAAGTTTAGTGAAAGACCACCGGGAACTTGGAAACTTGATATTTCCACACTCCAAAGCACTTTCAACGGCATCAAAGTCAATGCTAATTTTCGAACTGGAGGTGGCACCTGTTTTCAGCTGCTACCTCACAACACATAAATTGATATAATTTAATAAATTGCAATACCACTTGATATATAATTAAGGGTATTCATGGTCCGTTACGAAACTGCAACTCATCCAAAAATGAGGCTCACTGTTTGAACATCGAAAATTGAAATGTAAGTAGCACTTCTTGCTACAATAGGTTGCATGTTTCGCTGAGCTCCAAATAGGATCATGGCTACCTTTCGGTGCTCCGAAGTCGAAACTTTACATTGGAAGCCTTCAGAATATGGTGAATCCTAGTTGAAGAGAGATTTTGACGATTCTATTTGTGTTTACTGGACCAGAAGTATCCGTATTAACTCATTATTTAACATCTTGAATGGGTAAGCCGATAGTGAGGGAAACATGGTACCTAGTTCAGTTGTGGAAGGATTATGGGGAATTTGAAACCATCCAAATAGACAAGGGGATCAAAAGAGATTTTACGTTTTTTCGTTAAAAGAGGAAAATCCACGTCATTCGCTCCCGCAAACACGAAAAAACGCTGCAAACTGTTTCACAAAAGTTTATTATTTCTGTATTAAGGGTGGTTAGGGATAATTACTAAACATATATGGTACATTGTCTAAATACAACAATTTAAACATAAGTATATACCGAAAGAAACAAATGAAATCAAACTCCGAAGCTTTACTAGATCTTCTTTAAATAATAAGAGTTACGAGCTAAGTACCTACAACGTTACAACAGAATCTAAATACACAGGCCGTAGACAACTGCAACCAAGTGCAAATTAACTCAGTAAAACAACTATCTATCAAACCAGACATTACTATTCCGTCAATAGGTAACAAGTTGCAATAAACTGGATTTCTTGATTGCAAAGTCTTTCAAAGGGAATATCTGTAAACGAAGACTCCTTTCCGTAAGTTTACAAGTAACGATCGCTTTCGCTACCTTGTACTTGGTAAATACCGAAGCAAAAACTAATTACTATGGTAGTCGTTGAAGGTAAAAGTGTGGAAACGAAGAATGACCTCTACAACTTCGAGGCGGGACCTTTTTATTATATGAATTCCAAAAATTCTTTCTACCTTGATCGAATTTAAGTTAACTGGATCATCGCAGGATAATTTCACTGATCATGAGATATTTTTAAAAGTAAGACAATAGTGGTATGACCACTACCTGTTACAACAGTGCAGTTTCACGAAACGGTAGATAGAGCTTGAGGTTATTACAACCGCTCCTAGAGAGCACCATCGCTTATGTTTTCTGCAAGCGAACACCTAAAACTGTGGACCGATTTTTTTGGCGAACATATAAAATTGTTTGCAAAGATTTTAAATTGTTCAACTATAATAGAGGTTTTGAAAACCTGGGAGGAACAATAATCAGTTCATCGAAATATTGATAAGCAAGTTTACCTGAGACACATTTGATTCCATTGCCAAATGATCATCGTCAATAGTTGGATCTTCTTCATAAAATTCACAAACGATCCCTTCGGTAAGATTAGTTTGAGACAAGGGCTCTTCCTGATCATCAAATGAGTCTATTCCTTGAGCATCTGAGCTGCTTGAACCAGATTTCTTCTAAAACATAGATGATAGCAGAATATTTATAGTACTGGTACGGTTTTCAGAAAATGATTATTTTCTCATTCAATGCTAATGCATCAATGTATCTGTAAAATGATTCTCTGAAAGGAATCGATTTACGGGGTTTCGAATAGGGTAATGGGAAAACGATACGAACTGGCAGCTACAGAAACCGTTGAAACGAAACCTCTTACATTTTGCAGGTGGTTGGAGCTGTTAGTGCTGTTATCGATGCTTGGCTATCAGAAAGGATGTGGACGTAGGGCCCTTATATACCCCCTCCCAAGGCTCTCCATGGCTACTGCCTTGATTGCCACAATTTCTGTTTGGTATACAGAGGTATTCCCCTAGTGGAATAGGGGCATTCCAAATGGGTCCAATTCCTGCACCAGTTCCTACTTCCTTTTGTGACCCATCTGTGAACCAGATGATTTCGTTAGGGCAGATCTCCCATATCAATCCTCTTCTAATGATTGGATGACGTTCTAGAGCTGGGGTTGGGTGAAAGTTTCGTAACACATTGGAACTAGTTTTATAATGACAACCTCGATGTGGAGTTTTCTACCAGGTGTCATTAAATTTTGACCTCAGGGAGGCCATCCTGGCATCTCCTTTTGTGAAGATAACCTCTGTGAACTAGCCCAGTAGAACTTCCAGGGTTGCTGTGGGTGTAACATGCATTTCTCCAGTGATGGTTAGACAGACCAGTTGTTGGATGGTGGTGAAAGTTTGGTTGAGCTCACCTGACTAGCCTTGTGTCATCATACAATACAGCAGCACGTCATTTCTAACATTGGCAGTGTAGATCCTCAGGACCATCCGTGGTAGTAGTTCCCATTGTTTCCCCTATGTGCACTTGGCACACATAAGGGCTCCTTTGCAATGGTTCTTATGTGTTTCTTCAAGGTAAAAACCTTCACTTTTCAAGTTTCGTTCATTTCAACTTCATGTTTTCATTCGTTTACTACTACTTTATGCCGCTACAACCCAGTGTGGGGTCAGGGCCTCCTGTAGTGATGTCCGCCAGCCCTCTCTATTTTGTGCTGCTACTCTCCAGTTTCTCGTCCCAAGGATGGAGCGGGAATCTGAGTTGACGCAGTCCAACCAGCGAAGTTTAGGGCGCCATTTCCTTCGCTTGGCGTAAATTTTCTCGTTGAGTATCTTTCAGGGTGGCTCCTCTGGGCTCATCCTGTCAACATGCCCCGCCCACCAGAGCCGACCCATCTTTATAAATTGGATGACGTCTTTCTCTTTATATAGTTCCGTGACTTCCTGGTTAGTTCGACGTCTCCAGACGAGTTCCTCAACATTGTAGGTCCCACCAAGGATTCTCCTTAGCACTTTTCTTTCCAGTGCTTTAGTAAGGGTCCATGTCTTGGAACCATAGGTAAGGACTGGTCTGATCAAGGTTTTGTACAGGCGCAGCTTGGTTGTTTGGGAGATCACCCTGCTTTTGAGTTGAGGAACAAACCTAAGATAGGCCGCCTGTACCCTTTGCTGCACTTCTGCTACCACTTCATTATCATTTGTTAAAAGAGATCCGAGATAAACAAATTCATTCACAGTGTCGAATGTGTATCCGTTTACTTGAATGCATTCGGGTCCTCTTCTTGTGGCATTGGTTAGCATGTATTTAGTTGTTGACTGGTTGACTTCCAGTCCAAACCGTGCAGCTGTAGATTCCAGATTTGCAAAAGCCTCAATCATGGCTGCAAAAGTCCTACCTATGATGTCAATGTCATCGGCGTATCCTAGGAGCTGCGCTGTATGGTTAAAGATTGACCCACCAACCTGAATATTGGACTGCCTAACGGCACCTTCCAATGCAAAGTTAAACAGTAGGCAGGCCAACCCATCTCCTTGCCTTAAGCCCCTGTAGGTGATGAAGGGGTCTGATAGATCACCCCCAACTCGTATAAAGCACTCGACCCATTCCATTGTGAGCTTAATCAAGTGAACCAGCTTCATTGGAACGCCCATCCCCAGCATAGCCCCAAATGGTTTCTTTCTAGAAATACTATCATATGCAGCAAGGAAGTCAATGAAGAGGAGGTGAGTTTGGATGTTGTATTCTCGGATGTTTTTCATTCGTTTAGCTTACTTAAAAATGGTTATTCGTTGTTGAACATATAGGAAAATGCTCGTTCAAATGGTATAATCAAATATGAAAATTAGTTGTACAGACGATCGCTAGTCTGTGACAGGTACAAAAGATTAACAGCAGCATAATGTGCCAGGGTAGACATATTAATATCAAAAGCAGAACTTTCGTCTCATAACTCCTTGAATTCAATAAACAAAATAAATTATGGGGTTTGTTCTTGGATAGATGAATGAGTGTTTTATTAAAACAAAAACAATTAACATTTATAATGAACTTTATTTATAAGAACAAACATCAGTTTCTAGAAGGACTCATTGAAGAAACTCGTAGTATACCAGTTTTGCACTAATAATTCGATAATTCATTATGAAAAATTATAGATGATATATAAAACACATTTTAAAAACTCGGTTGTAGGAACTTCGATTCATCAAGAAGAGAGCAAAAGGTAATATACTCCAAACAGGTCGATAGAAATTGTGAATATCGGGAAGTACTTGAGCAACCTTGCGAAACAAAATAGAAGGGAGGAAGGGTATCCAGCAACCATAAATTAATGAGATAAAATAAAACCCCTACCAATCTTAACTTCACTGGTCCGTGAATACATCATAAACATTATACCTAATGAACTCAATCTCTTGAAGAATGGTGCACATTTTTTGTAAAAAATTTGGCGGAGCTTTTCAAAATCAAGCGTTTTTCAACTGCTAATGTTTTTTAGAACAGCATCAGCTGTACCAAAATGAGGTTTCTTCAAAAACTGGAGAAAAAGCGTAGAGGAGAGAGTAGCTAACGATTTTGTAATAGAAACGATTAAAGTGAGGAAGCGAGTACTCAGGAAGATCGAGGTACACAATCCCTTAGGGAACAGAGGTACACCCTTAACTTAGCCTCTTGCCAGCTTGTGCTTCTAAAACGGCAATAAGCTACCTAAATAAAAATACTTACAATTCGTTTTTTTCTATGGTGAAAAATGGAGGGAACAGCAGTTTCTCTGAGTAGGGCTTTTCCTGAGTGAGGAATAGGGAAAAAATCTTCAGTTTTGAAATGGCAGGAGCAAATCACAGCATGTCTCGATATTACGTCTAAGCCAATGCTTTTCATCCATTTCATCCGTAACTCTTGATTACACGGAAATCTGGAGCAGAATAAGAAATTGTATACCAATATTTGAGGATATATTAAATTAATGTAGTAACAATGTATTTTCCCCTAACATTCCATGCATCGAACAAATTCAACTACCTATGATGTTGAGTTGTTAATTGAAGCTATCTGCAACCGACCTGTTCTATGGGATATAAATTTCCATCTCCAGCACGGTCATATTTTTCGGATTTTCGCCATCTTAGCAATCTATACATGTTGAATGATTTACAATTTGGGCCAAAATGTACAGAAGAAACAAGTTACATTTTTGGCTGTTTCTAACGATTCGTCAAAAGTTTACCTTTAAGAATGTTTATAATATTTGTCTATGACGATTAATATAAAATTTTTTCTCTCTCTTTCCATTTCTACATACATCTACCAACATGAACCGTAGAGGTAGCTGTATTTCAGCTTTTTCCAAAGCCGATTGCAGTACTTCTCCCATTGTCACGTAGGTATATCACAAAAACTAAAGAAAAAATCAACTCAAGTTTACGAATGCTATACAAGCACATAACGAACTTACTTATGGAAACTCCATGGTGAGTCCCGAGCTGCCTTGTTGCGGCATCCTCGAATGTAACATTGCTTAACCATCGTAGAAATAAGTTAGTTGGATGATAACTTTACCGAGACAATGCATCGGTCTGCGAAGAAAACTGGGAAAACGTCACGGAACGGGTACTATCCTGCGGCTACAGCTGAATGCAATTCATTCAATAAGTCAATCTCAAAAGCAGAATGGGGACAACACCTTTGATCAGTAAATATTATAGAACTACTTGAACGATTAATTATTTCATTTTGGTGAAACAAAAACACTCTCACTATGTAGTCTCAATTGCAGCTCGGATTTCACATTGCCCCGACTGCTGAAACGCCATGAAATGAGAAGAACGTCGTTGAGTCAACTTTAAAAAAGTGGGAAATTCTGAACTCAATAATTGGAGTATAAATAAAGTCTTATTTGTATACCTATTACATTCCTGGATTCATATGCTCGGTTTCAGTTTTGGTATACACAACTCTGTAATCTGATAAGTCTCGATTAGAACTTGGTTTGTTTGTTGTCTGCGTTATTTGACCGTAGCCTTTAGGCTGGGTAGTCACCTTCTATTGTCCTCTCCTTCCTCGTTCTCCGATAGATGTAATTTGGATGACGTCACGTCTAAGCCAGCATCACAGAGTAACAGATGCACATGGAGAGCTGACATGTCATGACATGCCACTACCAACCCATTATTTCTATTTTGGTTTATTATTAAATAATAAACCATTGTAATCGCTCTTGAAAAAAAAAAAAAAAAAAAAAAAAAAAAAAATTAACCCCCCCTGAAAATTTCATGGTTTATGTTTCAAAGGGTGTAGAATCCAAATCTGCAATACAAATTTTTCCATCCGTCCGCCGTACACTGTACGCTGTACGGCGTACGCACAATTTCTCCAAAACGGCTGGAGCAAAAAATCTGAAATTTTCAGGAAAATTCAATATTGGTCCGACAACGCCCCAATAGTCTCACTTAATTTTAATTGCCCTTTAAGGGTTGTCAAGGTTTTGTAAAATCCCTAAAAACCTCGAAAAAAGTCAAGGCGGCCTGAATTTGGACTTTTTTTGAAGAACTTTCCATGAGAAATCGAATGAGCCCCCTTCCCCAGGTCCGTAGCTCAAACCATTTCTGATGTATGGCGCCAACATTTGCATACACATTCACATCACTAGGTTACTGCAATCAAAACAAACAATTTTTTTTTAACCGCAGTAACCTAGTGATGTAGTGAATAAGGATACTGGAGTGAACTCCTAAAAGGGTTTATAGCCAATACACGGGTTGAAGCATTTTGATATGCATGGTCTGTCTTACGAAATTTAAAATTTTCAAATAGAATATTTTTCTGTTGCTATCGCTCTTGAAAAACGCTGCAAATTCTTTCACTGGGGTTTATTATTCAATTGGCTTGCGTTCATGATTAGCATTTCTACTAAGCATTGGAGTGTGCGTGTTTCACAAGTGACAGAGCGATTATTGAATTTCAGGAGATATGCATAGAGAACGTAAATCGGTTCTCAACCAAAATACCTATTCGGATTGATCAGTTGATCATATTTGTGTGCCTCCTCAAATTCAATAATCGCTCTATCACTTGTGAAACACGCACAATCCAAAGCTTAGAAGAAATTCAAATCATGAATCATTGAATAATAAACCCCAGTGAAAGAATTTGCAGCGTTTTGCACTGTGATGGTACGTGTTGAATGCTGTCTTCACAAATATTTTAGGAAAATGATAGGAAGGCGAAACTAATATTATAGTAGTAAGTTAATACGCAGGGGTGACCACAGGGGGGGGGGGGGGCTATGATGCAGACTTGGAAATTCTGGGGGGGTTCCAAAAAATGTTTAGGGTGGCTAAAGTTGGTTCAAACAGTGTTTAACGTGACGACATTCAAAAATATGTTACATCACTAAAACGTAAATAATAATGAACCTAGTGATTAATTTAAATATGGTATGTTTTTCTATCTGAAAATGTATAATTGTATAATTTTCTCAATACCTGTACGAAACTTCCTTTAGTTTTGGATAAAATAAGGGGTGCTTACGAGTATTTTTTTTCATTTTCGTTTTAGGGAGGGGGCACCAACTTACATGGGGGGGGGGGGGGGGGGTAATATGCGTGCGTCAAGAAGCTACCAAAAATATTATTTTACGTACTGAACAAGTATCAAGTGGCCAGGTATCAAATATACTATGGGAAACCCTTTTTTAGGCATCTTACTCGAAATGTAATCAACCTATACAGAGGGTGTATCAGATAAGGTGCGCAGTACTTTACCCTCGTATTTTACAACCAATTTCCAACAAAAAGTGCCACTTAGCAATTTTTTGTGTCTCGCTTAGTTTTTGAGTTATTTCGCTTCTCAGATTTGTTTCGTTTTTCCGACCTTGTCTCAGCAAAAAGGTTATAACTCACAAACAGTATCATGTAAAGTTAAAGTTGAGGATACCGTTGGAAAGTGAGTTAAATTCCCTATCTTTCAAGAGCCAAAAAAATTTTTTTTACACATATCAAGTTGGCGAAAAATCTCAGCTCAGTGAAAGCCAAAACTATACTTCCATGTACAAACCCACTAATTACCTAATTTTATTCGTGCCTCTAACAACAGTAGAGGATATTGGTATTTATTCGTTTTACTGTTGAATTAAATGATATAATTAACAGTTTATTGATGAAAACAATGCAGGTTATTGGTACACGAAGAAATAAATAATGACCTGTTTCCATAATTTATCACAAGTAAACAAAGTGTTCTTTGTTGTTCAGATGAATAAAACTGCCAATTAGCAAGTTTGTCAAATAAGGAAATGGGCAACATGTAGTTGAACAAAAAAAAAAAAAACAGCTTTAAGGAATGAGTAAGAAATTCATTTTAGATACAAGCAGCGTAGACTTAACTAAGCCCTTCCTGTTGGCATTGCCACAGAGTACAATTATTTGTACAGCGTATGATCCGAAAATCTTGGCACACGTGTTTTACAACTAGTTTCCAACAAAAAGTGCCTCTTAGAGATTTTTTTTAGAAGCTTCGTTTTTGCGTTATTTCACTTTTAAGATTTTTTTCGTGTTTTCGAACTTACGTCACTAAAACGGCCGTAACTCCGGCGTTTTCAAAGTATTTGCAAATCTAAGTATGCCGTTGGGAAGAGCATAAAATTAACTATCGTCCCAGTCTTTAATAATAATTTTTTAAAAGGAACTAAAGGGTAAAAATGAGCCTAAAAAGTAAATTTTGTCAAATTTTGAAAAAACGTAATTTTGTGCGACAGGTAGGAGTTTACGTTAAAGGGTCAGAAAAATCGAAAGGGACCAGCGTTCAATTGGTGGGCAGTACTTCACTTTCCAAATGCGTATATCTTCCCGTCTGATGAAGTTTATGTCTCTCAACTCCTTTTTACATAACCGGTTACAATATAATTGTGGGACTCAGGCGACTTGAGAGTTTTCAGTTGTTTATAAAAATGAAGATCAGTCCTAAATAATCCTTTTTATAACTTTTTATATGAAACCTTTTCAAGTTTTACAACTTTTTTGGATGTCATTCATGCGTATTTGAATAAACTTGTTACTTGTATTTGTGTCGTTCTCACTTAGCCTTGCCCTTAGGTAATAAACACCGATCGACACAAATCAGGTAAAGACAGTTTCGACACTTTAGCGACACTTGTTCGCATTTCAGTTTTTCTCCTATTTTCTCGCCCCTAATTCAAACGCGACCAGAACACCTTTTGATGTATGCAATTTTGTATGCACTATGGCTCGAGTTTCAGATCGGAAAGACACAGTGGAGACATCATAGATTGTCCTAACACTAAAGGGGTTCCCACAACCACTCATTTAGGCAACCCTTATAGGAATTCAAAACGCCACTGTTTCAAATCTATCTGCTTGTGTGTCGATTGTGTATTTCAGATCCTTGTAACTCCCTTGGTTTTTAAAGTACTATTCACCTGATTTTGATGCAATTTTCAGGAAATGGGGAGCTGTCGATGGTCCTCTATGAAAATCATAGCTCAAAAACTAACGTTTCACTCTGCACATACACAACCGTAAAATCTACGAAGCATAATTTTTTCAGGTTTTAGTGGTTTGATATCGCTAAAATTTTCCCTTCGTCGGGGAGAATATTCTAATAATCTCAAAATTTTGATTTAAGGGTTGAACTATTAAAAAAACGTTGCCATTTATTCCCAAAAAGGTTTACTATTTCTATGTTAGTAAACCCTCCTACTCGGAACGCTGGACCGATTGAAATTTAACGAGATAAAATAAAAATACAAGCAAATAGTGCTTCCGCTTGTTCTCCTCCACTGAATTGAAGTTTGGAAGATGGCGTTACGGAGAGTATGATCTTAGAGCATCAACCGCGGTATTTGGTCTACCGGGATCTGGTTGTAGAATATATATAAAAAAAAGTATCCCCCTACGTCGAAAAAGTTTGGTGAAAAGTGAAATACCGCGAGAAAATGACGGTTTAAAAAATGTGGGTTTATAGATGAAAATTTCCCACGAAAAACCTACTGCTTCAAGAAAATGAATTTTGATATCGCATTTCAAATGTCTTTTGCAATCCCATACCACCTCGAATAAGGAGAAACTCGTTTTCTAATTTTCATTACTGTTACCATTAGTACGTGATGTACATGGGTAAATGTGAAATCCTCGTTGGTGTCACCCGACCGCTCTTGCTTCATTTAGGTATTTAGTAACTATACAAATAATTTTTTCTTCTCGTGATGTCGATGCTATGACGTGAAATAACATGGGTCGACTTGAAGCAAGGCTTCAGCTCACGCGACAGGCCCGTGATAACTTAGTTGCATTGTCGAAACAAGGCTTTTTAGTTTTATCTGTCAATGTAAATCTTTTTCCATTGGCCCAACTTGAAAGCAATGTAGATATGCCCCTCTTTTTTCGTCAAGAGCTCTCAAAAAAAACGACTTTGCATTCCGTAAACAGACATATATATGGTAGGTGACAAGGTGAGTATCCTTTTCAGTCGTGACTTTCGGGTGAAACCTGAAACGAGAAATTTCGTTGTGTTGGTAGTAAGTATTCATTCACTTCTGATAGATTATTATACCCCAAGCAAATGACCAATTTTGAAATGAGGGAGCGATTCATTTGTATTGAAATGAATGTTCGGTAGTTTCTCTCGAGTTTCGAAAGTTTCTAGTCTTAATGAAGTTATGGTGAAGTAATTCATTGTTTTGTTCATTAAAATCAAAATGCCAATTATAGTGAATTTTCACTATAAAATTCGTTGGAAACAAAGGGTTCAGTGAACGAGCGAAATAAACACCATTTTCAAACAACATTATGTACGAGGAAAACTATCCACTTGCCGTCTTCCACTTGATAGACGAATGCATGATGCTGAATTATAATTTGACACGAACCTCTCTTATGACTTCAGTTTAGAAGTGATTTCAAGTATCCAAAATGTAGGAAATCTTGATTTTATTAAATTATTTGTAAAATACGTCTAATATTACTATGAGTAGGAAATTCACATTCTTTAAATGGAAATCAAGGAGAAAAATTACGAACACATTAGGAAAGTCCCGCGATAAGTAAGAAAGAAAATCAATTTTGGATGAAAGCGAGGCAAAAGATAACACAAACTTTTAAAATTTATCATAGGAGAGCGATAGCTATTGAATAGAGACTATGGCACATCGCTTTTTAAATCTGACTACACAGGTTAATGTATCTACAGAAATAAACTCATTGAGATTATATACGGTCCTTAAGTTCGCCTTAAGACAACCAAAGTTGGAGTAGACCCGAAATCTCGGAAGCGAAATGCTATTGTGATTGATAGTCAGATGGTGCGATTTTTACCACGTTCATGCATGTTTTCTTCAACCAAGAGACTGGAATTATGTACTTCTAATCCGACTATCAATCGGTTACTTATCCAGCTAAATACAGTAAATCTTCGTTGTTATCAGCGTGCAAACTGCTATAGTTAACAAAAAAATACGATTTTTAATGTAAGCCACAATCACAGAAATTAAAGCATGATACTGTTCCGAATAAAAATACAACCCAAAGAAAAATGCTCAATCACCGTTAGACGGGGACTGGCACCAAAGCTCATCTGAAAAATGCTTAATATGCCATTGCTACCACTTCTAAACGGCACCAAAAAAGTTCGTATTTCCTGAGATGCTGGACCGAGGGTTATTGGGTTGATAGACTCATGCCACTGAATGTTTTCCTGGTTTCAAGGTTTACAACTTTTTATAGTAACATAATGATATTTTTAGACATTGTTAAGTATATAAACAATCGATGAAAGTATCCTAAACTGGATTCAAAGGATTTTTCAATCGGATAATGTTTTTTGGCCAAGTGTTGAAATTTAAATATTGTTAATCAGAAGTGGATTTGTCCACGGGACTGAAATATTTCGTGTTCAACGAAGGCTTTGATATTTCACATATGTTTATAAGGGAATATGATGGGTTCGTGCTTAAATCCAACAGGATGTAGGATACCTGAGAAAAACAGATCGTTTCCAGCACACAAATCATGACGGTATCATATCAGTTTCATGAAATTTGCCATTCTATTGAGGATCAACCTAACATATGATTCTTTTCCATCTAAATCAATAATTACAATAACTTCTGTTGCAATGCTTCCACCCCTGAAAGGATATTCTTTTGTTAAACAATGGTTGATTCGCACTTTGACAAGCAAGTATAAAATGATTTACCTTTTCCTGTTCAATCATCAACATAGCTTAAATGACCAGATAGAAACCTAAACTAGGAACTACGAAAGTAGAAACTCATCCTTTTAATACCTACTATTGCCCGCAGAGTGTAAGTAAAGCTTGGTAACTTGTAAACTAGAAAAAAACAAGTTTAAAAAAATAATCCGAAGGAGAAAACAGTTTAAAACAAATTATCCTACGGGAACTAATGACAGGAGTAGAAGCCATAAATCCTAAGTAATAAGCGATAAACTTAAACAGTGGAAAGTCATTGAAGGAAATTTCTTGATATATGTACCATTTGATCCTCAGGAAATGTCCAGGATAGTGATATCTGGGTTTTCTGGAAGATTCCCCGAATGCGACAATGTGGATGAATTTAAAGAAAAACTCTTTGCTGGGGAAGATCTCGTCACCGAAGATGCTAGAAGATGGGTACCGGGTGAGTAATCAGAAACAAAATTTATCAAAAATTTATAAAGTTTAGGGAAAAAAGATGAAAAACTTCAGTTAAGGATGCTGAGTTTCGCTGAGAGATTTTCGTCAGTATTTTCCTCAGCCATTAGTTGTTTCGACATTTTTGGACCAATTAGAACGTCCAAATCATCAAATGGCATGGCTCCAGTAGAAATTGATATAGTAAACATATTATATGTGTAGTCTGGTGTCCCTCAGACATTTGCAAAGAAATCGGAACTTCGATACGGATGGCCTACATCCAATTTGGCTTGCCCATGGAACAAAGAATCTGTTGGCCATTAAGTAAATGGTTTTTTTATGTAAAGAGAGTAGTTTGAAGTTATCTTCAATTGCCCGCTTGCTCAGGGTGTCCGGACAACGAATAAATATTTAGTTCTTTACAAATAGTTCCCAAACGACGCATTTTTAGGAAAAATCTACAGTTTGCTAAATTTAACTAAACAAATTGTGCCTCCAATAAGTACGAGTAAGTAGAACAAAGATTGTCCCATTAAGAAGAAAAGAATCTTCTTGGATGTAGTAAAAGGATGATGAGAAATAAATTATGTTTTTAGCTATCTTAGAGCTTCGAACCTTGTATATCATCATTTGTAAGAAAACATAACAGTAACATAACAATCTTCAATCAACTTCGTAAAGTCTTCCAGTGGTACTCTCGAACCACATAACGATAATAATAATCAATGAATAACGCGGTCTCGCCAGTCTATAACTCGTTTGAATGTCCGTCACGTGAAAGCTTCATACGGGAGTTTGAAATATCTATTATTTTTGTGTGACTCCTCTTCCGATTGATTATATGCTGAACTGTATTCATGAGGCACTCGGTTTACACCGTTATTAGGAGTGTGAAGAACATTTTTGTAAATTTAATAGCCGTCGAATGTTTTTTGTTGTTTTTGTTTTGCGAGAGTCGGCATTTTAACTATTATGTCTCTCCTGTATCTTGTGTTCAACTACAGGGCAGAATTAATGTTATATTTGTTAATTTATTTTTCATATACTTTTTATTGAATTTGGCGCAATTTTGTTCCAAATCACAAGGGTATCTCACTGTGTTTTTTAGTATTATTATCCCCTTTACCATTATCTCTCCATTCGGTCGAACCGGGAACCCATTTGCGAAAACTAAACGCGATATTGATAAAAGTCTGTCCTTGACCAGGGTGAGCATAGGATGAGCTTTTAAGTTCATGCACACGTAACCGCCATCCAACCGCTAGTGAATAGGTCATACTACTAATCGTAATTCAGGTACATACACAACACCAATGCTTGATCAGTTCACCTGGTTTTGATAATTACGGATACTTTTTCGAACCAAGGTTACGTCGGAGTTCCCAAGTACAGGTAATAGTCACAATAGGAAAAGTTATCTAGTGATGAATCTAGAAGCTTGTTATTATAACCATATTTGTTAAGATATCAGAAGCAAACACAGTTGAATACCAATGGTGAGAAAAACAGTGGTGCAAATTATCATTCAAAGATTTATTATTGTTACTAGATAACCCTTCTACGTAAATCACTGATCAGTTTTTAGTCTATGATATACAATCTGGATTCGATGCTTCTCTTCTCCTTACGTTGTAATTGTAACCTCCATTTATATTTCACTTTCGTAGATCGATTAGGAAAGAAATACAGTAGAACCCCACTAACTCGGCACAATGTGGACTTGAAGGTTGTCGAGTTAGTGAGTTTGTCGAGTTTTAGGGAACTAAAATAAAAAAACGCTGCAAATTCTTTCACTGGGGTTTATTATTCAATTGGCCTGCGTTCATGATTTGAATTTCTACTAAGCTTTGGAGTGTGCGTGTTTCACAGGTGATAGAGCGATTATTGAATTTCAGGAGGCACACAAATATGATCAACTGAACAATCCAAATAGGTATTGTGGTTGAGAACAGATTTACGTGCTCTATGCATATCTCCTGAAATTCAATGATCGCTCTATCACCTGTGAAACACGCACACTCCAAAGCTTAGTAGAAATTCAAATCATGAATGCAAGCCAAATGAATAAAATTGAATAATAAACCCCAGTGAAAGAATTTGTAGCGTTTTACCTACATTTACGGGAATGCTTCAACCCGTGCATCATCGCCTTTTAGGAGCTCACTCCAGTATCCACATTACTACATCACTACATCACTACGTCACTAGGTTACTGCAATCAAAACAAAAACAATAATAAACCAAAATAACGCAAATGTTTGCAGCATAAATCGGGCCATAGATCGGGAATGGTTTGACCTACGGACTTGGGGAGGGGCTCATTCGATTCATCGTGGAGTGTTCTTCAAAAAGAGCACAAATTTAGGCCGCTTCGACTTTTTTTGAGGGATTTTACAAAACTTTGACAACCCTTACAGGGCACTTTAAATTAAGTGAGACCATTGTAATCGCTCTTGAAAAAAAAAAAATTCTAACCCCCCTGAAAATTTCATGGTTTACGTTTCAAAGGGTGTAGAATCCGAATCTGCAATAAAAAATTTTCCGTCCGTCCGCCGTACGCCGTACGCACGATATCTTTGAAACGGCTGGAGCAAAAAATCTGAAATTTTCAGGAAAAATCCATCTTGGTCCGACGACGCCCCAATTCTTGAGCCAGCTTTCACTCAATTTAAAGTGCCCTTTAAGGGTTGTAAAAGTTTTGTAAAATCCCTGAAAACCTCAAAACTAGTCGAATCGGCCTAAATATTTTCCTATTTGAAGAACATACCATTAGGAATCGAATGAGCCCTTCCCCACGTCCGTAGGTCAAACCATTCCCGATGTATGGCCCGATTTATGGTGCCAACATTTGCGTTTTTTTCGTTTATTATTGTTTGATGTCCGGCCGATAGCGTCGAGTTGTAGTGAATGTGGATACTGGAGTGATAGCCGATGTGAATACTTGTAGTGTAGTTAGTAGCCGATACACGGGTTGAAGCATTCTGATAATATATAGGTAAATATTATTCAACATTATTACTGGGGTTTATTATTATTACGTGGGGTTTATTATTCAATATTATTACTGGGGTAAATAAGTATTCTTTCACTGGGGTTTATTATTCAATTGGCTTGCGTTCATGATTTGAATCTTACTAAGCTTCGGAGTGTGCTTGTTTTACAGGTGATAGAGCGATTATTGAATTTCAGGAGATATGCATAGACGACGTAAATCGGTTCTCATCCCCTACACCTATTTGGATTGATCAGTTGATGATATTTGTGTGTCTACATCTGTCTACCTTTGGCTACATCGTTTAAATTTGGATTTGGGGAAGTTTTAACGCAATACGAATGCCAAAGGGCTTGATAAATTATAGATGTTTTCATTGTGGGGGGTATTGAGGTTCAATAAAAAAACGCTGCAAATTCTTTCACTGGGGTTTATTATTCAATCGGCTTGCGTTCATGATTTGAATTTCTACTAAGCTTTGGAGTCTGCGTGTTTCACAGGATAGGCGATTATTGAATTTCAGGAGGCAAACAAATATGATCAACTGATCAATCGAAATAGGTATTTTGGTCGAGAACAGATTCACGTGCTCCATGTATATATCCTGAAATTCAATAATCGCCCTATCCTGTGAAACACGCAGACTCCAAAGCTTAGTAGAAATTCAAATCATGAACGCAAGCCGATTGAATAATAAACCCCAGTGAAAGAATTTGCAGCGTTTTTGAATAATGGGTAACTGCTGTTATCATTGTGAAGTTGGGGGGAGGTTCACTTTTATTTCAGAAATTCCTATTAGTTGCGATGGGTGAATTTCTTCGGCTCTGAAACCTAGACCAGCCTGTTAGTGGCCAAAAGGACTAGAAATTGATAAGAGACAATACTGCCTAAGTACAGTTGGAAAAACACGTAGAAATCAAACTGAAATTTAACGACATAAAATAAAAAAACGGTACGAATTATCACACGGAGGTTTATTATAACTGTTTTAGAATAATACTTCTACGCAAATCATTGACCTACGGATATTGGGCGTAGTCAGTGGTACAATAATCAACTCGGCTCCTCGAGCCTCCATATCTTGTCTTGTGCACTCTAGATGCCACAAAAAGAGCTCCATTCATTGTTCAGCACGGGAGGTCGACTAGGAACGGAATCAACCACAAGGGACTTCGGCTCTTCACTGATCACATCGCGATTGACTTCTAGATGTCCAAAAACAGTTGGATGACTTTGTCTTAAAGACAAAAAGAAGCTCTAGGGATCTGAGATAATCACAATGAGTTTGTTTCAAATTCTTACTTCTTCTATGCTTCTGCGGAGTATATATTGGCCTTGTCACACAGCGTATACTCTTTCTGTACCCCTGATTGAGGGTACAAAAAAAGAAGCACGACCCACACCTTTTTCAGTCACTGAGTTATTTTTCATAAATGCATGAGGCGTTTAACAAATAAGTTCCGCAAAGAAAACTCTTGCCGCCTGCCGAGTCTGGTGTGCTTTTTGGGGAGGGTCAAAACATTTAGTGGATCCTATAACATTCCATCCTCCACTGTGTATTTGGATGGTGTATTTTATTGGTGTACCCATTCAAAATCAGATGAAATCGATGGATAAACCGAACATAACAGAGGAGTTTTCTTTTGTCAAATAGGGTTCGTGAGATTATCGATGGACAGCATTGCCACTGCTTCAAATTCGGGGGTTTTCTTGGAGTTTAGTGACGCTTGATATCTTTTGGATAACATCCCCCTTCGTGAGCTTGGGTTCTCCAGATTCGTAGAACCAGATAACCAGATAACATGAACCATAATTAATCATACAAAAAAGGTGGACCTGTAGTACATCAAAGCAATTCGACGGTCTGAACCCCAATCTAAATTGGCAAAGAATTGCATTACATTGAGATGGAGATTTTATTTCCCCTCTATTTTTCGTAAGGGTATTCTAATTTAATTTCATATATAATGTTAACAAAATATGTTGGATGTTAGTTACACATAACTAATGTTGTTAATTAGTGTTTTTTGTTTTGTTAATCTTGTGAAATTCCAGGTGTTCTGTGCGTGGGTTTCAATGTCCGTGTCCATATACACTATTGTAGATACTTAGATGTTAG